>JAEIGR010000050.1:0-600000 GCA_018904305.1 Scaptomyza montana | reverse complement strand
TGTATTATTGTATTACAATCATCAAAGCCTAAATTAGTTCAGCTAAAAGGGAACACGACATTCTTTGACTGTTAGGCGGTACGAAGTTCGCCGGGTCAGCTAGTATATAATATATTTAATACAATCCTCTTTCACTAAGCCATTATAGTATTTATAAGTGCCCTGCAATTGCCAGTCAATTAGAGCATCAAATTTGGACAGTTTTGTGCATCAAAGATGCAAAGCTGTTAAGCTGAAAATTAAAATGGGGCAGACCGAGCAACAGTAGGGAAGCACAAGTGAAAACGTTGCAATCGGACGCACCCGATTTGGTGGTTCTAGGTCAAAGAATTTGGAAAACATGGAGATAACAGATTTTAAAGGGCAGTTGGAAGGGGTCGGCGTGGCAACCAAATGTTTGATTTGAGGAATGTCACCAGCTATTTTCTTACCAAATTTGGTAACTCTAGCTGTACGGATGTTGGAAATATGTGGAGACATGAGGATGTTCAGAATTCGAACTTATCGGTTTTCTAGCCCCCCCAGTAGGCGTAGAAATCCAATCTTGACACTTTATCGGTCCAGCCCGTAGAAAAGTATATTTGCAAAGTTTTGAGTCTCTAGCTTTAAGGACTTCGAAAAAAATTGCGTTCATACCGAAAGACAGACAAACAGACGAAAAGAAACCATGACGGAGATCGCACAAAACCAATTTTCTTCTTACCTTCGGTATCGAGTATAAATACAGTCGAACTTCCATATAACAAATCTCAAGGGGACAAGAAAAAACTTCGTTATAGAGAAATTTCGTTACATAAAATGGGTTTTTGACTGAATCAAATTGCAGGGTTCTAATTTCTGACTTCGTTGTATAGAAAGAGTAGAGTATCGATACCGACGCTTACAGACGCTTTTTTTCTTGTGCTCCACTATTTTCGCAAATTTATCTCGTTTTATTTGATAAAATTGTCACAAAAACTCAAAAATTAATAAACTAAGGACCGGCAAGAAATCCGTGTTTTAAAGTTTACAAAATAGCGCAAAATCTTTGCTTTAAAAAAGGTTTTCAATAAACACACAAAGCGCAGCGCGGCTTAAGTAAACAAAAGCAACAATCAGTTGAGTGAAACTTGCACAACAGCTGAATAGACGCGGACCCAACACAACAATCTACCGCAACGTCGCTAAGCTGACACACAGAAGTCACTCATTTACACCTCTCAACAAAACTTTTGTTTCACTACAAAAAAAATAAAACGATGTCATCTGCCAGTAAGCGTGTCAGGGAAAATTCTACTGGCGACCTGAAGGCGACCAAGGGAGTTGATGCTGCGCTGATCACCCAGATCATCAGCCGAAAATTTGATGAGCAGGCTGAGAAAATTGCAGCAACTTTGAGGGAATCGGAGTCGCGCATGCTGGCCGGGATAAACAAGCTTCTGGACGGCATGAGTGACGAAATTAAACTCCTGATGAAGCGGGTGCAGAAGTTGGAGCAGACCGTCGAAGACGCAGCAGGCGAGTTTAGGCGGGCGACAAAACAACAACTAAGCCTGCAGTTGCTAGGCTTTGAATCAACTGCTCAAATATACTTAAATGAGCAGCTTACGAGAGAGGGGTATGCTATATTTAGAGAGGCAATAAGATTAAAAAAAACAAAAGCTTCTAACAGCAGTATTCTGCCGTCGCGCAGAGGTATATGTAAAGCAGAGTGAGAGAGGAGAGGTGATCTGCGCTGACAGCTTTCAAAAGCTTTCACAACTGTCGTTATATGTTTGTCAACTCAAATATAGATGTTGTTTGTGTGTCCGAAAAGTGGTTTGTCCCAAATTTGAATGATTCGTATATTCTATGTGATGGTTATAATGTTTTCCGTTCAGATCGTATTGGACATGCAGGGGGAGTGGCAATATTCGTAACTAAAAGACTGAAATGCTAAATAATATTTAAGCAACCATCTGACAGCTAAGTGGAATATATATTTTTAGAGCTTATGAATTTTGACTGTGATATTAAAATGCTAGTCGGCTGTATATACAGACCACATAAGAATATTGATTACTCTAACCTGATTGATTTAATAACTAACCTAACACTGACGTACACGGACATTATACTAACAGGTGACCTAAATAGTAACATATTAATAGAGCAACATCTACTAAATGAAATGGAATCAATAGGACTGAACCCTGTAAACATAATCTTACCGACGCATTTTTCGAAGACCACTAACACTTTATTAGATGTAATTTTTGTCAACAAACCAGAAAAAATTCTGCTATATGACCAAGTCTCAGTACCTGCTTTTTCAAAACATGATCTCTTATTTTTAACGTATGATATGCAAATTGACAGCAACATACAGACCTTCCAATACAGAGACTTTAAAAACATTGACTACACTAGTTTAATTGAAGATTGTCGTCTCTGTGATTGGAACACTTTATATTCCCTCCCGATGGTTGACACCCAACTAAATTAAATGAATTCAAATATTGGCTATGTGTACAATAAATTTGTACCATTTAAAACTAGCACTGTAAAGCCGGTTATCGCGACTTGGTTTAATGGTCAAATAAGAAGTGCAATTAAAAAGAGAAATGAGGCTTACGACAAGTGGAAACGCTATAAAACGGAAAGTTGTAATATAATTTTTAAAGCAGCCCGACGTAGAGTTAATACTTTGATATAAAATGCCAAGAGAACCTATTACGGTAATAAATTCAAAAGTGCAATAAACATAAGACAGACTTGGAAAACTTTAAATACCTTAGGGATAGCCAAAACTAAATCTGTTATGACCTTGATGTTAACGCTTTAAATCAGCAATTTTTAAACTTAAATATTCCTGTTAGCTCGTGCAATCCATATATTAGTTCTGTCCCGTCTATGAATGTTAATATGTTTGAATTTACTTGTGTGAGTGAATGTGAACTCTTAGAAGCCATGTTCAGAATTAAATCCAACGCGATCGGGCTTGACGAAATCGACCCAAAATTCACCAAATTATTGCTACCCACAATTATTCAGCATATTACACATGTCATCAATACTGCAATAACCTCTTCTTCCTTCACAAATCAGTGGAAAGAAGCAAAAATAGTACCAATACCAAAGTTGAATAATGAGTATAGACCAATCTCTATACTGCCATATTTTTCCAAAACATTCGAAAACATAATGGCGAAACAAATAACAACTTTTCTAGAAACACATAAACTTTTAAATAATAAGCAGTCAGGATTCAGAAAAGGTAGAAGCTGCACGACAGCAATCATTAAAATAGTTGAGGACATTAGAACAAAAATGGACAATAATGAAGTAACCATGAGATCCTCATAACCAAGTTAATTAAATTATATAATTTTTCCTCTACTGCAAGTAAATTGAAGTCCTCTTACTTGATTAATAGAAAACAAACAGTAATTGCAAATAAGTCGAGATCTAATGTTCTAGTCAGTTCACGTGGTGTTCCTCAGGGATCAGTACTAGGCCCGCTTTTGTTTACAATGTATGTTGATGATCTGCCTAACGTCCTATCTATGTGTAATGTCCATATGTATGCTGATAATGTGCAAATGTATGTAAGTCGTCCTCTTAGTCAAATAAATGAATGTATTAGATTAAGCAATTATGATCTGTCCTGTGTGTCCAAGTGGGCAAGTAACAATGGTTTATGTCTAAATCCGTTTAAGTCTAAATGTATAGTTATCTATAAAAAGTTCCTGAACACAAACAATTTAAGCAAACTTGTAATTGACAATGCAGAAATCAGCTATGTATATAAGGCAGATAACTTAGGCATTACAATTAACAATACTCTCTCCTGGAGAGACCATACAAACAAAGCTGTAGAAAAGACATACGGTGTCCTACGCCAATTGTCTCTGGCACAACCATTTTTGCCAATCAATATTAAAATGACGGTTGCAAAAGCATTAATTATACCAGTTCTAATGTACGGTATAGAAATTTTTTGTAAGTGTGACGCCGCCAGCCAGCAAAAGATAAAAGTAGCCTTTACTAGCATAGCTAGATTTGTGTTTTCACTAGGTAGTACAGACCACGTTACTAGTTTTTTTAATAAAATATTGGACATAAATAACTGGACGAATTATAAAATGTTAATACAGCTTCACAAAATTATTTTTACGAAGACTCCTGATTACCTTTTTGAGAAGCTGCGTTTCAATTTGTCGCAGAGGACCAATAATATTGCTTGCTTTAGAGTCAAACTCTCTTGTTCTAATAGACACTTCTTTATCTGGGCTGTCCGACTTTGGAATCAGTTACCACCTAACTTGAAAACTATTAGTAGCGCACCGTTGTTTAACTATAAATTGAAGAGTTATTTACAAAATCAAAATATCACTAACTAAACTTTAATAGGCATGTATTACCAAAATTCCAAATTTATTTATAAGAATAAATGTTTTAAATTATTTGCTTTTTAATGTGATTTGTTTAGTATGTTAAGATTAATTAAATTTTATAGTTTCTTAAGTTAAGTTTAACTGTTTCGTGTAAAATCTGATGGTGACTAGTGCATTAATTTAAAAGTGTAAAACTTGTAGCACTAGGAATATTTAAATAATAAATAATAATAATAATAATAAAATTCGTTATACGGAAGTTCGTTATATGGAAGTTCGACTGTACGCGGTTTTTTTTAACGAGCATACGACAATTGGCCTCAAATTTATGATTCCGAATGTATGTACATAAACGCATATTAGTCAATGTATGTACAAGTGTCAACTTTAATTTTATATATTAACTAGGTTTTAATGCTTAAGAAATTTGCAATTATTAAATTTTTAAAAAAATTTTTATCTTTTTTATCTTTTTCATTTCTTGGAAAGTTTTGTTTCAATATAAATAAATAAGATGTTTATCAAAATAAGAAAATTGAAATAAAGAGCGATAGTTTATTGCTCTTGAATTGAATTTCTAAAATAATAACTTTAATTTTTTCAAGCCAAATATTTACTGTATTTACTTTGCCTTGGCAACTCAAGCCCAAAAATGTTGTTAAGAAAGACACAGTGTGGAATCAGACAGAACGAGAGGAGTGCGTACTCATCACGGAAACTTACGAAACATCGTATACAAATAATGCAAAAGTGCACAAAACTAATACTGGCAAGCAGCCGGCTGCAAACTTGGCAAGAGATTCGCTTTGATTCTGTTTCAAATGAATAGGTATAAATAAAAAGAAGATAAAGCAAAGGAAATGCTCTGTTCAAATGTCACACGTTTTCATCTTTCTTTTTGTCCCTCTAACTTTACCCTTTCTTTTTTTAATACTCTTTTATTAGCTTCACCTGTATGTTTGTATGAAACTCACAGAAAAGCGAAAATTATTATAAATTCTTCTTTTAGGGCGGCATTTAAAGAACACCAACTATACAAATATAATAGTTATAGTTAAAAATCTAAAAAGCACGCTTTTAAAGAACATCAAGCTAAAAAGTTAAAAATAAATCTAGTTACAAAAAAAAAACTATAAAAATACGCTTTTAAAAAACATGAAAATAAAAATTTTTTAAATAATTTTAGTTTGAAAATAAAAAATAATAAAATTAAAACAATAATGATCGAAAAATGCTAGTATTATTGTGAAAAAAGAGTCTGGCGCTCGATATACGAAAAATATAGAACGCCTACGCTTTTTTCCCAATAATATTATTTCATTTCGATCATCATTGTATTACGCTTATTTTAAGAATTATTTTTAAATTTTTAGTTCGATGTTATTTAAAAGCGTGTTGTTATACTCGTTACCGAAGGTAAAGAGAATATTGGTTTTGTGCAATGTCCGTCATGGTGTCTGTCCGTCTGACCGTCTGTCCGTCCGTATGTGTGCAAGTTTTTTCCACACCCTTCAAGCTAGAGACTTGAAACTTTCCAATTCTCTTTATCTATGGGATAGTAAATTAAAGTGTCAAAATTGGGGTTGTACGATAACTGGGGGGCTGGCAAATCGATAAATTCGATAACTCAAAAACGATAAATCCGCATATTTCGCACATCCTTAGAGCTAGAACTACCAAATTTGGTGAGAAGATAGCTACATGCAACCCCCAAAAAACTGCATCAAAAATTTTGGAGCCACGCCCACCCATTTCACCCCAGCCCCCCCCGCATTTTAAAATCAAAAAAGCCTATATCTCACACAGTTTTTGAGCTATAGCCACCAAATTCGGTGCCAAGATAGGTGATGATGATCCCCAAAAACTGTATAAGAAGATTGGATTCCACGCCCACCAATACTGCCCTAGCCGCCCCCATCCATCCCAACGCTTCGTCAAAAACGGGAATGCGTGTATCTTCCAGAGTTGTGGAGCTAGATCCACCAAATTTGGTAAGAAGATAGCTGGCAACGACCCCCAAAAATCTGCATCAAAGTATTGGAGCCACGCCCACCCATTTCGCCTAACTTTCCCCACCTTTTACAAACTTTGGACTAGAGTCACAAAATTTGGTATGAAGATAGCAATTGACAATTCACGTAGATCTGCATCACAAATTTGGATGCCACGCCCACCCATACCACCCCCAGCCCCCCACTCCTCAATTTTTACAAACTTCGAGCTAGAGTCACCAAATTTGGTATGAAGATAGCAATTGACATTTCACATAGATCTGCGTCAAAAATTTGGATGCCACGCCCACCCAATCCACCCCCAGCTCCCCTATCCCAGGCTATTACAAGCTTCGAGCTAGAGTCACAAAATTTGGTATGAAGATAGCAATTGACAATTCACGTAGATCTGCATCACAAATTTGGATGCCACGCCCACCCATACCACCCCCAGCCCCCCACTCCTCACTTTTTACAAACTTCGAGCTAGAGTCACCAAATTTGGTATGAAGATAGCAATTGACAATTCACGTAGATCTGCATCACAAATTTGGATGCCACGCCCACCCATACCACCCCCAGCCCCCCACTCCTCACTTTTTACAAACTTCGAGCTAGAGTCACCAAATTTGGTATGAAGATAGCAATTGACATTCCACAAAGATCTGCATTAAAAATTTGGATGCCACGCTTACCCATACCGCCCCAGCCCCGCTTTTCCCACCTTTTACAATTTTTAAGCTAGAGTCACAAAATTTGGTATGAAGATAGCAATTGACATTTCACGTAGATCTGCATCACAAATTTGGATGCCACGCCCACCCATACCACCCCCAGCCCCCCACTCCCCACTTTTTACAAACTATGAGCTAGAGTCACCTAATTTGGTATGAAAATCGCAATTGATATTCCACAAAGATCTGCAGCAAAATTTTCATGTGGCTTTCCCCAGCTTTTACATACTTTGAGCTAGAGTCACCAAATTTGGAAGGAAGATAGCTGGTGGCATTCCCATCTGCATCGGAGAATCTTTAAGGCAGAGTGCACCCCTGCCGCATCCGTACCCCTTTGCAATCAGGCCTCTTTTTACCGGTTTTAATACTGGTAACGAGTATACCGCAGTCGCTTGCGTCCGACTGCAACGTTTCCACTTGTTTAGTCTTTTTTTTACTATATTTATTTGTGAAAGTAACGAATTGCAACTTACAGACAATCTGTCTTCAAAGTTTTCTCGGTTACCTGTAACCCTCTTTTTGAACAACTTGCATGTCTAAGTAGTAAGGGGTGGTCCACAAATTACGTAAGGCATTTTTTAGGATTTTTCTTACTTTAATTTAACTTTATTTTCACACATTTTACATGGTTTTCTATTGAAAAAAAATTACGTGATATTTGTTAAGACCCCCCTCTCCACCATGTGAGATTTGGTAAGATTTAACTTGACTCCCCCCCCTTAAACACCTCACGTAATTTGTGGACCACCCCTAACTTCTGTTGTAGTATTTAAGTAAGCTAACGGTTCATCCATCATTAAAATTGCATTATGAACTCCACATAATACAGAAAACAAGAAAGTTGCAAGAACGAATACAACCTACTATAAAATAATCTGGTTTTGAAAATATAAGCCATGGTAATGTGTGGGCAAAGCTCGTGCTTTGAAAAAAGATAGACATAAAAAGATAGATATAGGAAATTAAAAAAAAAAACCAAATGCAGATCATTAATGGGCGCAACCAGTAATATACTCGGCAGATTGGGTATCACATAATTTTTTTGTCGGTGTTAAAGTCACGTAATGAATATATAACTGTCACATCTTCAGTTCCAAAGAAGTGGAAGACATATGCATTTCCGATTTGTATCAGCAGCAATATTTTGGGCTTTGACTGACATTACACACCAAATTTGGTAGCACCAGCTTTATCGGTATAAGACATGTATGTATATGATATTATCGACTTGGGGTGGATGTGGGCAAGACATACAGCGTGAGAGACATTGCAATGAACCAATATACTTTTTACCTTGATGTCAGAGCATAAGAAATGAATGCTGCCTGTGAACTCCTTTTTTCCAGCTCTGCAGTTATTGCCCCAGCTGCCCCCTTCTCTTAGTTGCTAATGGCCAACTGTGAAACTAGTTTGACCAGTTAGCTTGTATAATTCTACGCTCTCCTTTGTGGCAAGCATTGACTGTCTCTCAGTAGCCTCAAAGTCGACTTCAGCTTCTATTTGGTCGTCAATTGATTGGAATTCTTTCTGCTCCCCTCCTCTCTCTGCGTCTTTCTGATGCCCAACAGTTAGTTTTTTTTTTAGATTTTTCATTTTTTTTTTTTTGTGTTTCATTTACGAATTTTGCAATTTACGCTCCTAACCAAGCCCAGTGCAGCGTTTTTCTAGCCCAAAAGCAACCTCAGTTTTCAACACTTTTTACAACATTTTCTCAACTTTAGGTTAGGTTAGGTTAGAGCGGTAGTGAGAGGTTCGAAAAAGAACCCCCCACTCACATAGGCCATGTATTGGCCCGTTGTGGTGCCGCGTATTGGACTTTATCCAAAAACCATCTACCCTGACACAGAGTGTGTCACACCACTTTCGAGGGCGTGGTCCCAGCCCGAGGCTTGAATAAAAGACAGGATATTTTTCGGGTTAATATCCGCCAGCTGAGTGAGGTCCGATAAGAAGAAAGAACCAAGATAGCGATTTCTATTTTTGCAGAGTGCCGGACAGTCGCAGAAAAGGTGGGAAACAGTTTCCTCCTCCTCCTCGTCCCGACAGCTTCTGCAGAAATCGTTGGAAGGGGCTAGAAGTCTCGCTGCGTGAGTCCCCACTAGCCAGTGTCCCGTAATGGCTATAATTACGGAAGCACAGCCTAATCTGCTTAGGTGGATTAGGCCTGAAGAGCGCTTCTTGCAGCGCGTTGGCCAGCTTTGCCTAGCAATCCTGCCCGTGGCGATGGTAAGCTGCCATCTTTTGTTAGCTTCGAGTTCGAAGTGCGATCGAACTCTAAGCTTACAGCTGGTCATGGGAATACCCAAGCCCTCCTTATCTGCGAGGAGAGGCATGGTAGTACCATGCCTTGCCAGCTCGTCTGCTTTACAGTTGCCCTCGATGCCTTTATGTCCGGGCACCCATAAGAGGTATATTTCGAACTGCTCTGCCATCCCCTGTAGAGATCTGCGGCAGTTTGTGACGGATATCGAATTTGATGATATCGCCTTTAGGGATTTGATAGCCGCCTGGCTATCAGAAAATATCAGATCCTGCTGCAGAGCATTTACTTGGAAATGCATGAGAGTGCCTCCTGTATTGCAGCGATCTCGGCTTGAAACACACTGCAGTGGTCAGGAAGGCTGAACGATTGGCTAATAGATAGCTCTTCGCAAAAGACGCCTCCCCCTACCCGGTCGTCTAGCTTAGAGCCATCGGTGTAAATTTTTACAGAATCTGTCGGCCCTGGCGTGGCTGAGAGCCAATCCTCCCTTGGGGGGATTAGTGTATGGAAAGGGGTTTTGGGGAATTCCTGAGGACAACAATAGTCCGTGTTTGAGGGGATAAGCAAGTTACCCACTAGAATATTGGAGTGTCCGAACTTCTGCTCGGACCATTGCTTGGTTTCTCTCATGCGTAGGGCAGAGAGAGTTGCTACTAATTTCCCCATTTGGTCTATTGGTAGGAGATTTAGTATATTGTCAAGAGACTCAGTTGGGATCGTTCTGAGGGCTCCTGTTGTGGTCAGTCCAGCGGCACGCTGTACTTTGCCAAGCTTGTGGACTGATGTCTTTTTAGACAAAGTTGGCCACCATACTGACACTCCATACAGTAAGATGGGCCGAACGATGGCTGTGTACAGCCACAGCGTGATGTGGGGTGCCATTCCCCATTTCAGTCCAATGGACTTCCTACATGTATATAGTGCGACTGAGGCCTTCTTAACTCGTTCTTCTGTGTTAAGATTCCAGTCTAGTTTACTATCGAGAGTGAGCCCTAAGTATTTAGCTGATTTACTGAAGGCAAGTTCCACCCCATTCAGGGTTGGTGGTCTGAGGGGAGGGATCTTATACTTCTTAGTGAAGAGCACTAAATCCGTTTTAGCTGGGTTTAGGCCAAGTCCCTTTGCTGTAGCCCATGAGGACAGGGTTCGAAGTGCAGTGGTCATAAGCTCGCACAAACTTTGGGGGTATTTACCCGAGAAGGCTATGGCAACGTCGTCCGCGTAAGCGATAACTTGACAGCCCCCTCCCTCTATGGAGCGCAGCAAGCTGTTAAGAGCCACATTCCAGAGGAGAGGGGAGAGAACACCTCCTTGCGGGGTGCCTCTATTGACCGATCTGGAAATGGTCGCAGACCCAAGAGTGGCCCTGACGATCCTGCGTTTGAGCAGCTGATCAATCAGACCCACAATCCGGTGCAACACTCCCAGCTCCGACAATGCCTCGGTAATCGCTCCCGGTGCGACGTTATTGAGATTTTCCTTTTTGATAAGCATGTTGTGCTTGGGAGAAGTGATCAGTCTTGATCGAGTCTCTGATATGTAGGACCAGTACCCTTTCTAGTGTCTTGAGTAGAAAGGACGTTAGGCTTATGGGACGAAAGTCCTTTGGGGTCGTGTGTGAGGCTTTGCCAGCCTTGGGGATGAAGACGACTTTAGATTCGAGCCATGGCTTGGGGATCAAACCTGTCGTTAAGATGTCTGAGAAGATTTTCTGGAGCCAGTTTATGGCAGTATCCCCTGCATACTGCAGTTGGGCTGGGATAATTCCATCGGGCCCAGGGGATTTAAAGGGCGAGAAACTTTGAATGGCCCAAGAGATGATATTTTTGGAGAAAAGGTCAGTGGAGTCATACTCGTGACATTCTCTGTAGATAGGGGGTCGTGCTCCTACGACTGAGCAACCGGGAAAGTGGGTTTCAACCAAAAGTTCCAGAGACTCTAGACTGGTCGTTGTCCATTCTCAACTTTAAGTTTACGAACTGTTTTTCGTGCTGTTTGGCTGCTGCTTTAATTTCAACTGCGCCCAATATATATTATATGAAAGACCGGTTAATGTCAAAGTGGCACTGACAAAGCAATTGCACACACTCGTGTACGACTCACAGCTGGCTGTAAGTTTTACATAATTAGGATATGTTATATTTGTAGGTATAACTCCCCAAAAAGTAGCCTCATACGATCTGTGAAAAGTGGAACTTTCTACCAGATTACTTAATTTAATGAACACCGCATTTCATGTTTTATCATACTATTATTAAATATGACATGAAAACTGCATTAATTCGGTAAAAATTGTATTAAATTCTAGTTTTTGCTTATACAAACGGAAAAAAAAACAATGATTCAAAATTTCTACAGCCAATTATAATTGTTTTTAAAATTAAATCTAAAATGTGTGTGTCCAGTTGCTGCCATATCAACTGTAAAATTGCAATTGTGAATTGAATTGAAAGTGTTTTTCGCAAATGTAGGTAATCAGCAGATGGAAGCATCTTTGTTCATCGTCCTTCCGCGTCGATCTCGAAATTATTAGCTCAGTTCTCGCACAGAATGTGCAGGTCAATTTTGATTCAAATTGTCGAAATCTCTTTGAGTTTCCGATTTAAGGAAGGTTTACGATGTCAGCGTGAGATTGGAAAATGTTTTGCTTCTGTCTGCCACACATATTTTTCACATAAGTTCGTCTCACTCACTCTCAATCTGTAACCGCTTTCGCTTGCATCTCAGCTTGGAGTGGAAAAAAGCTATTCAAAAATTTAGTTTTAAAAGCTGTCAATATATGGCGTATTATCGAAATAAGTTAGGTTTTTGCCTCTATTTTGCTCAAAACTGAGGTAAATGATAATAGAATTCACTTTTTTATATTTATTTGGTACATATTAACGAATATATAACAATAAAATCATTGTTAAATGAAAAAAAAATCGTTAATTTTTGCGCCATTGCAAATGTGTTAGCTGAGGTCGAATCAGCTGATTGCATTGTTCACGCTGACATTGTAAACTATCAGCGTACATTTCAGATTTTTAAAAGCTTCAATCCAAGCTAAGCTGACATTGTAAACCTTCCTCCTTTACACATAACTTTTATTAAAAGTGGTTATTCGACTGGCGAATAAAAGTAAACGATCAAAAATGTAAGCAAGATTCTTTAACCCTTAACAGCAAGCGAAGTAACCTATCTGGATGTACACCTAGACTAACAGTTCGCCGAAACGTTGAAGCTAAAAAAACATATCTTAAACTGAATGCCGATAGCTACCACTGGATTATCAATGCGCGCTTTTCTTAGGCTGATGTCAGAGTGCGCGCGAGAAGCGATGCGATAATATTGGGCGACAACGCGCGATAAAGCTCTGCAAGCTGTTTTACAGGCAATCGCTTAAAAACTGTCAGAGTGAGAGCGAAGCGAGTTGCGAGCTCAAGCAATAAAGCGGGAGCAAAGCGAGAAAGCAGTTTGCAACCTGCTTTATGGCTTGAACTCGCTCAGATCTTGAGTTTTTATACTCGATACCGAAGGTAAAGAGTATATTGAGAATGTGCAATGTCCGTCATGGTGTCCGTCCGTCTGTCCGTCCGTATGTTCGCAACTTTTTTCCACACCCTTCAAGCTAGAGACTTGAAACTTTCCAATTCTCTTTATCTATGGGATAGTAAATTAAAGTGTCAAGATGGGGGTTCTACGATAACTTGGGGGCTGGTAAATCGATAAATTCGATAACTCAAAACCGATAAGTCCACATATTTCGCACATCCTTACAGCTAGAAGTACCAAATTTGGTAAGAAGATAGCTACTAGCAACTCCCAAAAAACTGAATCAAAAATTTTGGAGCCACGCCCACCCATTCCGCCCCAGCCCCCCCCGCATTTTAAAGTCAAAAAAGCCTATATCTCCCACAGTTTTTGAGCTATAGCCACCAAATTTGGTGCCAAGATAGGTGATGATGACCCCCCAAAAACTGCATCAAAAGTTTGGATGCCTAGCCCACCGATACTGCCCTAGCCGCCCCCATCCACCCCAACGCTTCGTCAAAAACGGGAATGCGTGTATCTTCCAGAGTTGTGGAGCTAGAGCCTCCAAATTTGGTAGGAAGCTAGCTGGTAACGACTTCCAATAAACTGCATCAAAGTTTTGGAGCCACGCCCACCCATTCCGCCCCCAGCCCCCCGCATTTTGAAATCAGAAATGACTATATCTCCCACAGTTTTTGAGCTAGAGTCACCAAATTTGGTGCCAAGATAGGTGATGATGACCCCCCAAAAACTGCATCAAAAGTTTGGATGCCACGCCCACCGATACTGCCCTAGCCGCCCCCATCCACCCCAACGCTTCGTCAAAAACGGGAATGCGTGTATCTTCCAGAGTTGTGGAGCTAGAGCCACCAAATTTGGTAGGAAGATAGCTGGCAACGACCCCCAAAAATCTGCATCAAAGTTTTGGAGCCACGCCCACCCATTTCACCCCCCTTTCCCCACCTTTTACAAACTTTTAGCTAGAGTCACCAAATTTGATATGAAGATAGCAATTGACATTCCACAAAGATCTGCATCACAAATTTGGATGCCACGCCCACCCATACCGCCCCCGGCCCCCCCTTTCCACACTTTTTTACAATTTTCGAGCTAGAGTCACCAAATTTGGTATGAAGATAGCAATTGACATTCCACAAAGATCTGCATCACAAATTTGGATGCCACGCCCACCCATATCGCCTCCAGCCCCCCTTTCCCCACTTTTTACAAACTTTGACATAGAGTCACCAAATTTGGTATGAAGATAGCAATTGACATTCCACATAGATCTGCATCAAAAATTTTGATGCCACGCCCACCCATACCACCCCCAGCCCCCCTTTCCTCACTTTTTACAACCTTCGAGCTAGATTCACCAAATTTGGTATGAAGATAGCAATTGACATTTAACAAAGATCTGGATCAAAAATTGTTATGCCACAGCTACCCTAACCGCCCCCAGCCCCCCTTTCCCCACCTTTTACAAACTATGAGCTAGAGTCACCAAATTTGTAAGGAAGATAGCTTGTGGCATCCCCATCTGCATCGGAAAATCTTTAAGGCAGCGTACACCCCTGCCGCATCCGTACCCCTCCGCAATCAGGCTTTTTTTTTACCGGTTTTAATACTGGTATCGAGTATGCCGCAGTCGGTTGCGTCCGACTGCAACGTTTTCACTTGTTTTAATTATATTTTTAAAGTCTTTTGACTTTTTATCATACAACAAAGCATGATTTTCTACTAAGATAATTAGCTTATGTTCATCCATTTGAATATTTGATTTTGTAAACATTTTGTAAAGAGCATTTAACGTATTTCATCACAGTTTTTGATCAGCTGTTTGATTTTCACATTAATCAACACTGTTTAACTTAAGAACTTAACGTAAGAATCTGCAACCTGCAGGTTCAGAATAAAGTTAAGTTACGTTAAGTTGAGAGTAAACGCTAACATTGACAGCCATTAGGCAGATTGAGTCAGCTGACTCTTACGTTAAGTTAAGTTAAGTTAAGTCAAGAGTAAACAGCCTTTTAGCTCGTGAACGGCAATTTGGGTGTCAATGCATTTCATGTTTGTGCAGTCAGCTGTTATTTGTTTACATTTCTTACTGAGCATCGAAAGCAAATATCGACTAAATATCGTGCTCTTCCCATCTTTACTTTGTTGAAACTTGAAACACTTTTTGTATACATAGGCTGGGGTGTTTCAACGTTTCAAGAAATTTTCTATGTATGTTGTTGTTGCGGGACGTTTCAACTAATTATGTATAGTATTCATCAATGGGCGTAGCTACATACATAGCTACATAGGTTCACGAGAGCGACAGGTTCGTTGTTAGAGTCTTTTGCTTTTAGAAAATCTTTCGCTCATTATAAAGTTTAATGGATTATAATGAAGGTGTGCTCACATTGAAATTAATTCAAATCTTGTGCGTGCAATTATCATACGAGTCTAAGCCACAGTTCTTCTCTTGATTTACAACATGGCATTATTTACGTTCTTGTGTTGTAGTTTTTGTTGTCAGATTTGCATGAGTGTGAATATTGAGTCGCATAAGGGTAAACAAATTAATTAGATACTCACATTTCCGCCACTTGATGTTCATCTTAATGTTACCAGCCTGGAAAGAAAAGACACACAAAATGAATATAGAAAATAATTCTAATAGAGCGCGTAAAGATCACAGACCCTTTAATATGATAAGTAAAATGAAACGCAAGGCAAACAACTCAGACTAAAAACAGGTGAAAACGAACGAACTTCAGCTCAGGTTTTAGTTTTTATTAATATTTTTCTTAACTTCTTATAAATGGATTAATTTGTTCAATTTGTACCAAAATAAGAACCAAAGTTCTTCCTATAGACCAAAATGAACAAACGGTTCTTCAATCAAGAATCTGTTCATAATTTAAGAACAAATAAACATAGACAAGAACATATTTCAAGACCGACGTTCGTTTTTTAATACAAAAAAAAAAGAACTAAAAATAAAATAAAGCTATTAAAATTTGTTCTTATTTTTTTATTTCAGTGTAACCATTGATCTTGAGCCCAGAACCAACAACAGAAAAGTCTTTGAAATGAAGAGGCTTTTCCGAGCAGTTGTGAGCTTTGAGTCACCAGGGAAATTTGATGTAGCTTGTGAACCAACCTACTCGCTCTCTGACGCCTCAAAAATTCCTGATATTCTTAGCTTTGCTTTATCAAAATTTTTTCACCCACGACAGAAATGGACAAGCATTTCTCCCGCGCTCGCTTCAAAAAAAAAAAAAACCATAATTTTGCTTGGCAACGGGGCAAACATCCTAAAATACCGCACATGGCTGGAGAATAATTAAGACCCCCCAGATATTGACAATGCTGCTGAAGCCCTGACCAAAAACGTACACAATGGTGACCACATATGACCGCGAGATGCTAGATACACCCGGAGCATCCACCACAAGTAAGAAAGGTCCCATGAGCTATAAAAATTACCAGGCGAAGAATCTTTGGGACGTATCTAGGCAAATGAAAGCGCCGGTCTCCAAATGCGCTTTGCTTATGAATAACAGAGGCTTTCGGTGCCGGCCAAATACAGGAAGGCCAAAGAGTATGCCACAAACCTTTAAAACATCTCCCAACAAGTTTAGTGATGAGCCAAGCAGTCAGCCACTTTCTAGACGTTGCTTGTCAAATGAAGATAAGCCTATTGGCAATTGTCTACAAAATATTTGAAAAAATATATATCTATGCAAATTTTGGCCTCTGCTGGAACAATACAACTTATCCCAAGTCATCATTTGGATTCCGAAATTTCATGGCACGATTGATCAATGTCATAGAGTAAAACGATTTATTACGGATGATTTGGAAAACATCATGTACTGTTTTGCTGCATTTCTTGATGTACTTCAAGAATGTGAAAATGTCTTTTACTAAAGTCATACCTGCAAAATCACATATTCTAAGTCAGATACCGCAAGTTCGAGTCGTATCTCAGACCCATACGTGCTGGCATGCCCCAAATCAGAGTACTCACCCCTGTGCTCTTCAGAGTCTCCGCAGCAGACCCCTCAGTAGCAAACTCTGATCCCACACTTACGGCCACTAACACGGATGATACTGCACTGCATCAAGTCAAATCCCTATCGCTGCACCCCAAAAACTGCAAGCGTAATTGACTGCCTCATATAAAAGTTGCTACTAAGGCCGACCAGCGTTTGCTGGCTCTATTATTATAACAACTCAAACATTCCAAAACAAAGTTCTCCGCACTATAGTGGGTGCCCCATTCCCTAAGAGAAACAAGTTCCGTCGCCGGGACCTTACAGTATTTACTATAAAAGAGATAATTAAAACGAACTGGCAACTGATCTTCCCTTTTCGTTTTGATCAACCAAATTATACCTCTTTGTTAGGTTTGTGACTTATTCTGCCACACATACACAAGTGTAATGTCATAGCCATCGCAAACTGCCACGAATTTAAATTATTGTCATTACAGACGGATTCAAAAATATTAAGTACAGCTGAAAAAAATATTAAAAATTGAAGCATTTTTATAACAAAGTCAATTGAACTAGATGTTTGTTTTTGGTTTGTAAGAAAAGAAGCTTTGCTGTTTGGAGCTGTTTAAATGTATGGGCTGTATGTATACATCTTTGCTTCTAGTCATTAACGTTAAAATTTAATATAGTTTTAAAGCCCATATGTTAAATAAGTCTTTCAACAAACCAACTTCACAATCGATTCAGATATTTGAATCAACATGGTAAAAATGAATATTGGAAGTCGATTGTTGCTGATGACCAAGAACATTTATAAATTATGGTTTCAACCATACCTGTTAAGTAATGATTATTAATTGTAGTTATTATTAATTAGATTATTTTTGTTTAAAAGTTGAATTAATGATTAAATTGCGATTATTTTCGGTTTCACACAATTATTTAATGATTACGATTACAAATAATCAAAAATAATGAAAATTACCAAGAATTATTAAAAATAATGGAAAATAATTGAAAATAATGGAAAATAATCGTTTTAATATTTTCATTATTTTCCATTATTTTCCATTATTTTGCATTATTTTCCATTATTTTCCATTATTTCGACTATTTGAGACTATTTGAGAGAAACAAATTATTTTCAACATCACATTTAATAACAACAATGTTTCTTTACGAGATCGGCTTACAACATATAAACAAGAACGTATTAAATATTGCATGTTTTTACATTAAATTAAGCACAAACATCAAACATATTTAGGGTTTGCCTTCATTAAAACTAATTTTTCGAATGAAAAATCGGACAATGATTGGCGCCTAGGGCTGTTTATAATGCCAGCAAATGAAAATTTAATTGATTAGTAATTCTAATGGCAACTTAACAGGTATGGTTTCAACGATGTTTCCTTCTGCCTGTTACATACAATTTTATAATACCTAGATTATAAAAAAGAAACGGGTATACCAATCATGAACTCCCACAATTAAAAGAACATTTAATTTTGCATATAAATCAACGATCTAAATTATCTGTACACACATATTTTTGCGCAGTTAAGTAGTTAAGAAGAATGAGGCTGGGGTAAAACTTATTTGCATTGGTAAGACTCTTACACGAAAGAGTACGCGTAGTGAGGAGTGGAGGAGTGTAAGAGAAAGTCACGTCAAACTATGAACAACGCAAACTTGGGACTTGCAACGTGCAACTAAAAGTGAAAATAACTGGGAAAGAACAAAAAGTGGGTAGTAAATGAAATTAATCGCAAGTGTAGAAAAATTTCTTCAAGCGTAAAGTAATAAAAAACAAGTATGAAGGCTCCAGTCGGGAGAGCCCGACTAAAAGATACCCTGAGCCCAGTTGCAATAAATATATTAAATGTATAAAAGACTTTGGTATACTGACTTAACTTCAATCGATTAAGCGATATCTCCGGTGTTTCTATACCGATTTCGACGAAATTTTCAGAAAAGTTTTATCGTTACTAATTATTTCAACCCCCATTTTTGCATTTTCCAAATTCGATATTTTTTGTAATCGATTCCATGTGTATATCGAAAACCAAAATAGTTATCGATAATTTGAAACAAACTTGTTCTGCTTATGGTATAGGAGAACTTATATTCAAATTTGAAGTCTCTAGCTCTTGTAGTCTCTGAGATCGACGCGTTCATACAGACGGACAGACGGTCAGACGGACAGACGGACATGGATATATCGACTCGGCTGTTGATGCTGATCAAGAATATATGTACTTAATGGGGTCGGAGATGCTTCCTTCTGCCTGTTACATACTTTTGCACAAAACCATTATACCCTTTTTATCCATTTTATGGGTTCAGGGTATAAAAAGGCCATGCACAATAAGGCTTTAGACGAGCTATTGTTGTCGTGTGAATGATATAACCCAATACTTTCCATATTTGCTCGTATCTCCCAGACCTAGACCCAATAAAACATATATATTCTTGATAAGCATCAACAGCCCATTTGATACAGTCATGCTCGTCTGGCTGTCCTATGGTATGTATGACCGAGCCGATCTTAGAGAATCTTGCTAGTTAGAGAAGAAAACAATGACACATGTGCAAGAGCTTCACAAAACTTTGAAGTAACTACCAATTCTTGGTTATTTCAAATGGTTTCTTTAAACTTCACATTGATCGATCTCAAAGCGTTGACGTTGATGGTGAAGATAAAAAATTCTTTTTCCACTTTCTAATGTATTTTAAAAACATACAAACTCATAGTTAATTTTGGCTATGCCAAGACTATGATACCCTTCACACATTAATTAATTTTTTTTTTTTTTTTATTGTTCGTGTGCGACAACAACAACAACAACTTGACAATTTTTTGCGTTATACTAGTTTTGAAGCAAATGAGCTATATGTAGGTACTTGAAAGTGCACGACAGCAACAACAATTGATAGTACGATATGGTCAATTTGTATGGTGGCTATGTCGTATGATGCTCCGAGCGGGATGAAATTACATAGTAAACAAACCCGACATGATCCAAGCAATCTGTGAAAGTTTCATCAAGATCGGTTCAGCAGTTCGAAAATCGTGTTGAAACAGACAGACGGACAGACGGACAGAAGGAAGAAGGACGGACGGACACGCGGAAATCAATTCCTGAGCTCGTCCTGATCATTTTGATATATAGCTTATGGGGTCTCCCATCATTCCTTTAAGGCGTTACAGATTCATGACAAACTCAATATACCCTGTTTCACATGTGTGAAGGGTATAATAAGAAAGCAAAATCAAGAGATTTTTTAAGAGCATAGAATATTTGCTTAAAAACTTTTATGGCTATCAATAACTAAATAATTTTATTATTTTATTTTATTATAGCAATAAATATAATATGTTTGTATGTTATTTTTCGCTTTCAAACACAATTTTTAGCTAATTCAAAAAGCGAGCCACAGCGCGTTTCTGTGATGACGTAGAAGCGCAAAAGATTTTGGAACAACGACTGCTTAATCTTGTTCTTTCTTTAATTCATGCCCCTACCCTATCCACAGCAATGTTTTCCTCCTTAGGGAGAGAAGAATGGGCCCTAACACTTAACAAAGCGCTTAACTTTAAATACACATATATGTATATATTTTAACTGATAGTGGAATGTCAAGGTTGTGAACAGTAAATGTCATTGGGCCAATTGGGCCTAAACCCCAACTTTCCAAACTTTCAATACATTGCTTTAAAAAAAAATGTTGCGAGGTGGCTCAAAAGCAATCTCGTTAACAGATAGAAAGAGAGATAAAAATAAAGAGAGAATCATGGAAAAAGACAATCAATGAAAAATAATGATAGAGATTAAGTTAACTAACTGGCCACGCATTTTCCAATTTGTACTAAAGCTTTGATGTCATTACCAGCAACATATACAATTTGATTTCAACAAGATTGAAATGAAGCTGCATGATCAGGTTGAACATTTTCCCAAAAAAAAAAAAAAAATTAAATGATATTCCATCAATGGATTTAACTTGTAACTACAACCGCAACAACAGTTATAACCATAGCTCGCAAATAACTCTCAACCGTTTTTCGTTTGCGGTCTGCACACTAACACAACCGAAAAAGACGATGCGCGTGTGCTCTCGCTCTGAACAGAACTTTTCGTTTCTCTTTGTTTTGGTTTTCGGTTAACTGTTCTCAGTTGCGTGGTTCTTGTTATGCTCACTCAACAACAACTAAGAGAGAGCGATCCAACTGAACGCTCGTTCATTGAGGGTCAGCAGAAGAGCGAAAAAACAAAAGACTCATCGTAAACGGTCTTTTGTATTCACACCGAATCCACAAAAGCAAGTGTAATTTACACGTACACTGATCATTCGCATATACACTCATACAGATGCAAAAGACACTGATCATTTGCATATACACTTATACAGATGCAAAAGACTTTTATTTTCTTCGCTCGTTGCAAAACGGTCAGCGAATGAGCAGAGCAAAAGGGAAACACGAAATTGGTTTTTGGTTGAGCACAGACCGTTCGTGAACGGCTCGTGTCTGACTTTTTGCGCAAGTGGTGCGCAAAAAACTGTTTTTTGGTGACTGCAAGAAACGGTCAACTGTTATTTGCGAGCTCTGGTTATAACTGCTTTACTTAGATAAAAATCACTTTTAAATAGAACAAAATCACGAATATGGTGAAGATTTGAAACGATATTTTTTTTTCTGTGTATAATTATGTGTGACTTGGCCTTTCACCAGGCTGTCAGCTTATACAAAAAAAAAAGGATAACTTATTTCACATCCACAAAGGAATAGAGAACAAGGGCAAGATGAAGACTGAAGTAGTCATCCACATTTATAATGCCTTGACCATTGTGTTGGGGTAAAACAATTTAAATTTCCATGAAACGCACTCTGCTTTTATGTTTTTGTAGCATTTATTTGTATTTGAACTTACAGGCAGGGTTGTGTCGCCATAAACATAAAATTCCAATTTACAATTTCTATTCAACATATTTATGTTTACACACAACGACGAGTCAGTTATTTATGTTTGTTTGCATTGATTGCAATGCTTCGATTGTCAGCTTGTTTAAAGTTTGCAAAATTAATTTATCATAATATAATTGATATATGTACTAATATCGGCATTGTTAAAACGATTAAAAAGTAAAGAAAAAAATATAGCTGGCGATGCACCGCAAGGTGTTAGTTAATCAAACTATCTTTAAGCACAGCGCCCATCACTGCCACCCTTGTACTCGCCATTTGCAAGCAGACCTCTTAAAAACCTATTGTAAACGGGTATTTATCTTAGTTTTAAAGCTAGAAATATTGATTTTGGGAACAGTCAGGAAACAAAGCCGTTCCATCCAGTGCAAAATCAAGAACCTCCGTTTACAATTGTCTGCCAGCACACGATTTTCTTAATTTAAGAACGATTTTCGTAAACTAAGAACAGAAACGAAACGGTCTTGAAATTGTTATACTCGTTACCGAAGGTAAAGAGTATATTGGTTTTGTGCAATGTCCGTCATGGTGTCTGTCCGTCTGACCGTCCGTATGTGTGCAAGTTTTTTCCACACCCTTCCAGCTAGAGAATTGAAACTTTCCAATTCTCTTTATCTATGGGATAGTAAATTAAAGTGTCAAGATTGGGGTTCTACGATAACTGGGGGGCTAGCAAATCGATAAATTCGATAACTCAAAACCGATAAATCCACATATTTCACACAACCTTACTTCTAAACTACCAAATTTGGTGAGCAGATAGCTACTAGCAACCTCCAAAAAACTGCATCAAATTTGATGATGACCCCCCAAAAACTGCATCAAAAGTTTGGATGCCACGCCCACCAATACTGCCTTAGCCGCCCCCATCCGCCACAACGCTTCGTCAAAAACGGGAATGCGTGTATCTTCCAGAGTTGTGGAGCTTTTTTTTTTGGGGTCACCATCACCTATCTTGGCACCAAATTTGGTGGCTTTAGCTTAAAAATTGTGGGAGATATATGGTTTTTGGACTTTAAAATGGTGGGGGGGGGCGTGGCTCCAAAACTTTGATGCAGTTTTTTGGGGGTTGCTAGTAGCTATCTTCTTACCGAATTTAGTGGTTCTTGCTATAAGGATGTGTGAAATATGTAGACTTATCGGTTTTGAGTTATCGAATTTATCGATTTGCCAGTTATCGTAGAGCCCGAATATTGACACTTTAAATTACTATGCCATAGATAAAGAGAATTGAAAAGTTTCAAGTTTCTAGCTTGAAGGGTAACGAGTACAATTAAGAAATAACGTGTTTGAATAAAAAAAAAAAAAAACGAAATGTAAGAAAAACTAAAAAACTAAACTTATACAAACTGGAACATCTTTGGGACCAGGGGAGTAGCCAGGTTTGATTGAGTTAACGTAACTTAATAATAACTGGGATGTATGCATATGCATTTTGACGTTTGAACTTGAAAAGGATAGCAATTATTGTAACTTTAAAACTCGATGAGTAAACTGATTGCAAATACTCCCTCGTGAACCAAGGTGGTTTATTATCACTTGTAAAAAAAAAGAGGGGATCACAAATACCCAGAAGCGGATACAAGGTCTTATAAAACATTGCAATTCCAATTTCTATATCACATCAAAAATAAAGGAAGGACCAATAAGTATGTTGAAGGAGATCATTCAATTTAGTGAAAATAACGGATTGTTAAAGAACTGTTAGACGCTGGACAAGGTTTAAGAATTTTAAAGGATAATTCTGAAGCTCGATGGTAGGTTTCTTCCGACAGCACTCGAGGGGGACAGTGCTAACATTACTGCAATCAAAGACCGAAACAAATATTAAGTCTTACATTACACTACTACAATTATTCACCCTGCTAACTTGCGATAGGCCAAACTTCAGAAGGTCATCGATAAAATCATCCGAAGTGGCGGGCAAACGCGCCGAAGATGTGTCATTAACAGACATACAACCTGTGGCAGATTACAAAAAGTTGAAACGTTGCAGTCGGTATAATGGATACGTGTTTGAAAATATCTGATTGCAAAGGGGTGTGCGTTGCAATCAAAGACTGGCTTATGCGGATCTTTCGGGGATGTCACTAGTTATATTGCCAACAAAATAGTGACTCTAGCTCAAAAACTATGAAAGATATACGCATTCCCGTTTTCAAAGAAGCGGTGGGTGTGGATAATAGGTTAAAGGACGTCACCAGCTATCTTCATGCCAAATTTGGTGACTCTAGCTCAAAAAATTTTGCATTCCAGTTTTTGAAAGGTGAGGGGGGGAAGGGGGTTTGGGACGGTATGTGTTGGCGTGGCTTCCAAAGGTTTGATGTAGATCTTTGGGGTTCGTTACCAGCTATCTTCTTACCAAATCCGGTGGCTATAGCTAAAAAAAAGTGGAAACGTTGCAGTTGGACGCAACCGACTGCGGTATACTCGTTACCAGTATTAAAACCGGTAAAAAGAGGCCTGATTGCAGAGGGGTACGGATGCGGAAGGGGTGTACGCTGCCTTAAAGATTCACCGATGCAGATGGGGATGCCACCAGCTATCTTCGTTCCAAGTTTGGCGACTCTAGCACAAAGTTTGTAAAGGGTAGGGAAAGGGGGGGATGGGGGCAGATTGGGTGAGTGCGGCATCCAAATTTTTGACAAAGATCTATGTGGGATGTTAATTGCTATTTCCATATTAAATTGGGTGACTCTAGCTCGAAGTTTGTAAAAGGAGGGAAAAGGGGTGATGGGGGCGGTTTGGGTGGGCGTGGCATCCAAATTTTTGCTGCAGATTTTTGTGGAGTGTCAATTGCTATATTCACACCAAATTTGGTGACTCAAGCTCAAAGTTTGTAAAAGGTGAGCAAGCAGGGTGGAATGGGTGGGCGTGGCCCAAAACTTTGATGCAGATTTTTGGGAATCGCTGCCAGCTATCTTCCTACCAAATTGGGTGGCTCTAGCTCCAGAACTCTGGAAGATACATGCATTCTCGTTTTTGACGAATCTTTTTTTTGGGGTTGCTAGTAGCCATCTTAATATCAAATTTGGTAATTCCAGCTGTAAGGATGTTTGAAATATGTGGATTTATCGGTTTTTAGTTATCGACATTGGATAGCTACTAACAATCCCCAAAAACTGCATTAACAATTTTGGAGCCATCCCCACCCATTCCGCCCCCCAGTTAAAAATCAGAAACGCCTATATCTTCCACATTTTTATACTCGGTACCGAAGGTAAAGAGTATATTGGTTTTGTGCAATGTCCGTCATGGTGTCTGTCCGTCCGTATGTGTGCAAGTTTTTTCCACACCCTTCAAGCTAGAGACTTGAAACTTTCCAATTCTCTTTATCTATGGGATAGTAAATTAAAGTGTCAAGATTGGGGTTCTACGATAACTGGGGGGCTGGTAAATCGATAAATTCGATAACTCAAACCGATAAATCCACATATTTCGCACATCCTAACAGCTAGAACTACAAAATTTGGTAAGAAGATAGCAACTAGCAACCTCCAAAAAACTGCATCAAAGTTTTTTAGCCACGCAAACCCATTCCGACCCCAGCCCCCTCGCATTTTGAAATCAGAAAAGCCTATATCTCCCACAGTTTTTGAGCTATAGCCACCAAATTTGGTGCCAAGATTGATGATGATGACCCCCCAAAACTGCATCAAAAAATTGGATGCCACGCCCACCAATACCGCCCTAGCCACCCCCATCTGCCACAACGCTTCGTCAAAAACGGGAATGCGTGTATCTTCCAGAGTTGTGGAGCTAGAGCCACCAAATTTGGTAGGAAGATAGCTGGAAACGACCCCCAAAAATTAACATCAAAGTTTTGGAGCCACGCCCACCCATTTCGCCCTCTTTGACCACCTTTTACAAACCTTGAGCTAGAGTCACCAAATTTGGAATGAAGATAGCAATTGACATATCACAAAGATCTGCGTCAAAAATTTGGATGCAACGCCTACCCATACCGCCCCCAGCCCCCCTTTCCCCATATTTTACAAACTTTGAGCTAGCGTCACCAAATTTGGTATGAAGATAGCAGTTGACATTTCACAAAGATCTGCATCAAATATTTGGATGCCACGCCCACCCATACCGCTCCCAGCTCCCTTTTCCCCACCTTTTACAAACTTTGAGCTAGAGTCACCATATTTGGTATCAAGATAGCTGGTGGCATCCCCATCTGCGTCGGAGAATCTTTAAGGCAGCGTACACCCTTGCCGCATGCGTACCCCTTTGCAATCAGGCCTCTTTTTACCGGGTTTAATACTGGTAACGAGTATACCGCATTCGGTTGCGTCCGACTGCACGTTTCCACTTGTTTTTTTAATGTCTTTTGACAAACGTAATAATCAGAACTATCAGGGCTTAACCAGGTTCCTGTAGATTCAGCTATTTTTGAGTCAAATGATAAGCTGTTAAGATTGAAGCAACAGTGTGACTGACAGGCGGTGCACTTCTCATCCTAATACTTTGAATATTATTGTTTCGTCTATTTATAAACTCCTTCAAGACGAACTGTGGAAGCCAAAACTTTTTAGAACAAATAGCCGAGAAAAGTTCAAAAGTTCGGAACAATCAACATGAAAGAAGATATACTTCGGGCATGCTTAAATTAAAACTTTTCAACAATATTACAGCTAGAGCTACCAAATTTGGTAAGGAGTTAGCTACTGGCAAACCACAAAAATCCAATTCTGCCCCCAGCCCATCTGCGTTGTATGTGCCTATGTCTTGCACAGTTTTTGAGCTAAAATTTAGTGCGTAGATAGGGGCTGACTACCCCAAAAAAAACTTATTGGTCATTCCCCTTCCTTCCGCCATGTATACTGGATGCATGTACATATGTATGTATGCAATTAAATTTGCATGTTGGCCAACTGGAAAATGTTTGCCTTTTTTATGCCTGCAACCAAAAATTGCCGTTAATTGCAACTGAAACTTAAATAAGATATGCGATTTCTGTTTCCAACATGAAACTTATGCTTTTAGCTAAGAGGTGTTAAGTATAACCGAACTTTATCCGTTGAACGTCATCGGAAGGACATCAAATACTTGCAATATATGTAATGAAGCAAAAGGGGGAGAGAGAAAAAAATGCACTAAGATTGCACCAACAGTGGAATAAGTATTTTTATTTTTAATACAAGGAAAAGGGTGTTCACTTTGTGTTGCAAAATGGTAAAAGTTCAACCATCCCAACAACAGTTTGTACAGAATCGAGCTTGCACTTTTTGCTAGACCCCTGCCTACGACTAAAATATCGTTGTAACTTTGCAACGATTTCAGTGTTAAACAAGTGGAAACGTTGCAGTCGGACGCAACCAACTGCGGTATACTCGATACCAGTATTAAAACCGGTAAAAAGAGGCCTGGTTGCAAAGGGGTACGGATGCGGCAGGTATGGGTGGGCGTGGCATCCAAATTTTTGAAGCAGATCTTTGTGGAATGTCAATTACTTTCTTCATACCAAATTCGGTGACTCTAGCTCAAAGTTTGTAAGAGTGGGCTGGGGGCTGGGGGCGGTATGGTTGGGCGTGGCATTCAAATTTTTGGTAAAGATCTATGTGGGATGTCAATTACTATCTACATGCCAAATTTGGTGACTCTAGCTCGAAGCTTGTAAAAGCTGGGGAAAGGGGGGCTGGGGGTGGATTGGGTGGGTGTGGCATCCAAATTTTTGCTGCAGATCTTTGTGAAATGTCAATTGTTATCTTCATACCAAATTTGGTGACTCTAGCTCAAAGTTTGTAAAAGGTGGGGAACGAGGGGTGAAATGGGTGGGCGTGGCTCCAAAACTTTGATGCAGTTCTTTGGGGGTCGATATCAGCTATCTTACTACCAAATTTGGTGGCTCTAGCTCCACAACTCTGGAAGATACACGCATTCCCGTTTTTGATGAAGCGTTGGAGCGGATGGGGGTGGCTAAGGCAGTATTGGTGGGCGTGGCATCCAA
Source organism: Scaptomyza montana (assembly GCA_018904305.1). Lineage (NCBI taxonomy): Eukaryota > Metazoa > Arthropoda > Insecta > Diptera > Drosophilidae > Scaptomyza > Scaptomyza montana. The sequence continues at coordinate 572,215 of JAEIGR010000050.1, read as the reverse complement.
ACTTTTGATGCAGTTTTTTGGGGGTCATCATCACCTATCTTGGCAGCAAATTTGGTGGTTACAGCTCAAAAACTGTGGGAGATATAGGCTTTTTTGACATGAAAATGCGGGGGGCTGGGGGCGGAATGGGGGGGCGTGGCTCCAAAATTTTTGATGCAGTTTTTTGGGAGTTGCTAGTAGCTATCTTCTTACCGAATTTGGTAGTTCTAGCTGTAAGGATGTGCGAAATATTCGGATTTATCGTTTTTGAGTTATCGAATTAATCGATTTGCCAGCACCCCAGTTATCGTAGAACCCCAATCTTGACACTTTAATTTACTATCCCATAGATAAAGAGAATTGGAAAGTTTCAAGTCTCTAGCTTCAAGGGTGTGGAAAAAACTTGCACACACACGGACGGACCGACGGACAGACACCATGACGGACATTGCACAAAACCAATATACTCTTTACCTTCGGTAACGAGTATTAAAATGATACAAAAGTGAAAACGTGTTGCACAATACAAGCAATTTTCTGGTTTTTTTTTTTTGTGTAATTTTGTGCTTTAGGTGCTAAATCAAAACAAACAGCTGTTCATTGTGACCGGCTGCTTAAAGTAAATGAGGGTTGGTTTTGGTAATTTTCTTAAATAAACCAGTTTATGGGAGGCTGTCCGTTCTAGGAGTGATGCTTTCACGGTTATAATAGGCATTTTTAAATTTATTTATTTATTGCAAGCAGCAAATTAAATAACACAAATGGCAACCTCAGCTAAAACGATAGCGAACAGCTGATTTTGCAAAGTTAACAGACTTGTTTCGTTCAATTGGGTGTTCACGACAGCGGTGTTGCAAAGTTACACTTTTGCACATTTGCAACACTCGATCATCACTCGATGAGTTAAATAAATTAAAGTCGCAATGAAAGTTTTCTTCGCCGCGAATGAAAATTTTTGGTTCCATTCCACAAAAATGAAACTTACAAAAATCGCAACAGTATTTAAGTATTAAATTATCATTTTAAATAAATAATAAATGAGCTTTTTAAATGAATGTATTGTTATCCCAGTGGCTAAAATGCAGATTTATAAGGGTCATCAGCCATTTTTTCAATAGTTGTAAAAATATGGAAAGTATTTGTTTGTTTTTTACCGATTTGAACCTCGTTATGTACAACAAGTGGAAACGTTGCAGTCGAACGCAACCGACTGCGGTATACTCATCACCAGTAATAAAACCGGTAAAAAAAAAGGGCCTGATTGCAAAGGGGTACGGATGCGGCAGAGGTGAACGCGCTGCCTCCGATTTCCACTTGTTTGACTAAATAATGCGGGTGGGCTGGGGGCGGAATGGGTGAGCGTGGCTCCAAAATTTTTTATGCCTTTTTTTGGAGTTTGCTAGTAGCTACTTCTTACCAAATCTTCTAGACCTAGCTGTTTGAGGGTTTGCCAAGGGGTGCCAAGATAGGTGATGATGACCCCCCAAAAACTGCATCAAAAGTTTGGATACCACGCCCACCAATACTGCCCTAGCCGCCCCCATCCACCCCAACGCTTCGTCAAAAACGGGAATGCGTGTATCTTCCAGAGTTGTCGAGCTAGAGCCACCAAATTTGGTAGGAAGATAGCTGGCAACGACCCCCAAAAATCTGCATGAAAGTTTTTGAGCCACGCCCTTAATTTCGCCCCCCTTTTCCCACTTTTAACAAACTTTTAGCTAGAGTCACCAAATTTGGTATGAATATTGCAACTGACATTCCACAAAGACATTCCATCACAAATTTGGATGCCACGCCCACCAATACCGCCCTCAGCCCCCCTTTCCCACTTTTTACAAACTTTGAGCTAGGGTCACCTTATTTGGTATGAATTTTGCAACTGACATTCCATAAAGATCTGCATCACAAATTTGGATGCCACGCCCACCCATACCGCCCCCAGCCCCCCTTTCCTCAACTGTTTACAAACATCGAGCTAGATTCACCAAATTTGGTATGAAGATAGCAATTGACATTTCATAAAGATCTGCATCACAAATTTTGATGCCACGCCCACCCATTTCGCCCCCAGCCCCCCTTTCCCCAATTTTTACAAACTTTGAGCTAGAGTCACCAAATTTGGTATGAAGATAGCAATTGACATTCCACAAAGATCTGCATCAAAAATTTGGATGCCACAACTACCCATACCGCCCCCCGGCCCCCCCTTGCCACACCTTTTTCAAACTTTGAGCTAGAGTCACCAAATTTGTAAGGAAGATAGCTTGTGGCATCCCCATCTGCATCGGAAAATCTTTAAGGCAGCGTACACCCCTGCCGCATCCGTACCCCTTTGCAATCAGGCCTCTTTTTACCGGTTTTAATACTGGTATCGAGTATGCCACAGTCGGTTGCGTCCGACTGCAACGTTTCCACTTGTATTTAATTATAAGTGTGCCATTTTAATATTTTATTTTAATATGGAAATTATTATTCATACTGAATTTTGAGATGAACAATTTATTTTTAACATCTGCGGTACCTTAAATAACCAATTATAACACATTTTTTTTTTATATTTTTATTCACTGGCATGCATCTATTAAAAATGGGAGAAATATAATATAAATTGCTCAAAGTTCTAGAAATAGAATGAAGTTTTATTAGATCAAACCTGCGACGAAATTCAAACCTAGAACTCTTGCTCAGTAAGCGGATTCCTTAGCCATTTCGCTGTTGCTGAACATGAGTTGTGTGTGGTATAGATAGGCTTGGAATCCAAAGTTTCGATGCAAATCTTTCGGGACCGTTATCAGCTATCTTCCTACCAAATTTGGTGACTCTACCTCAAAAACTGTGAAGGAAACACGCATTCCCGTTTTTAAAGAGGTGGTGGGGAGTGAGGCATAGTCTTTGGTAGTCGTCAACAGCTTTCTTCCTACCAAATTCGGTGACTCTAACTTAAAAACTAAAATAGATGTGTGGCGACTGGGGCAGCTAGGGCGGCATGGGTAGGTTTGGCATACAAAGTTTTGAAGCAGTTTTTGGGGGGGGGGGGGGGGGGCGGCATCAACTATCTTAGCACCAAATTTGGTGGCTACAGCTTAAAAACTGTACCAGATATAAGCTTTTTTGTCTCAAAAATGCGGGGCGGCGTTGGGCGGAATGGGTGGGTGTGGCTCCAAAACTTTGATACACATTTTTGGGGGCTGTTACCAGCTATCTTCCTACCAATTTTAGTGGCTCGAGCTCCACAACTCTAAAAGATAGACGCTTTCCCGTTTTTGACGAAGAGTAGGGGTGGCTGGGGGCGGTTAGGGCAGTATAGGTGGGCGTGGCATCCAAAGTTTTGAAGCAGTTTTTGGAAGGGTCGTCATCAACTATCTTGGTGTGGCTCCAAAGTTTTTGATGCAGTTTTTTTGGGGTTGCTAATAGCTATCTTCTTACCGAATTTGGTAGTTCTAGCTGTAGGGATGTGCGAAATATGTAGATTTATCGGTTTTGAGTGTTCGAATTTATCGATTTGCCAGCTTCCCAGTTATCGTAGAACCCCAATCTTGAGACTTTAATTTACTATGCCATAGATAAAGAGAATTGAAAATTTTCAAGTCTCTAGCTTGAAGGGTGTGAAAAAAAGTTGCGTTCATACAGACGGACTGACGGACAGACGGTCAGACGGACAGACACCATGACGGACATTGCACAAACCCAATATGCTCTTTACCTTTCGTAACGTAATAGTATTTTATTTTGTGGTTGTTTGTGGGCATAACATAAACATCAGAACCGCGTGACTCGACCGTCTTAGTCGGCTGCTTCTCTGCATCTAAGCACAAACAAAACAAAGCGAATGCAAAGCAACAGACACAGCGTTCGTTACTTCACGAGCGAGATTTCGTTTTAAACGACCTTTTTTCTCTGCCGCAACACCAACAGACACAGCGTTCGTTAATTCACGAGTGAGACTTCGTCTTTTACGACCACTTTGCTCTGCCGCAACACCGATCATATTCGTTTATAGGCAGAGACAATTGTTGTACAACAACCACATACTATTTCAATTTTGGACTGCCTATCTGTGTGAGTTGGGTAAGCGAGTTACGGCCGCGAGCTATGCATGTGAGTAACGGCAGAGAAGTGACTTTTATAAGTCACGCTACCGCGCGTATAGATGTTAACACATTAAAAATAAATAAATCTTGAATTGCAAAACATTTAATGACTTAAATTTCTATTTTCGATCTGCACTGAAATAAGAGTAATACGTCAAATACAAATTTTTGATGGCGCTGTATTTCATTTCATAATCGAAAACATCATGTGTTATTTTTGTGCGGAAAAGATTCAAAAGTTTTATAATAAATATTTTTAACGTGTCTAATGTTGAAAAGAAGGAATTTATTCTTTTGTTTCTTGATTATTTTCATTTGGATTACCAGATTTTTTATTTTGATTAACGCTTCAGTCTTCACAATGAATAAGTAAAAAGTATTGAAACAAGGGACAATGTTACGCTATGTTAATCCAAAAGTGGTTATTTACTGCCATTTAGTCATATACATTTTTATGTAAATAAAGTCACATACATGCTTTATATAGTCGAACTTCAATACTTAACTCACTTTATAAATAGCTACACTTCGGTTGTATAATTATTAACTGTCATTTTATCTCCTTGGTAACTGTTGCTACTTAGTTGATTGTTTCTAGCAACAGAGCTGCTAAATGTCAAAAAAGTAAAAGTATTCACGAGATCAAAGCTAAGCGATTCGAATTTGAAAGGAATGGAAGTTACTTAAAGCTATAATGCAACAATAAACGCTTTTCCCCTATTTAAATAAACATCAGGGGAAATCAATCAGGCCCAACATCAAGTTGGTAAAAGTAGAAAGCAATAACAACAGGAAGAGAATTTGAAAAAACAGAAAATGGCCAATCAGTGGCAATTTTAAATGGAAGTGTGGGCAAAATGTACAGGTTAAAAGGCTTAAGGCAAAAGTGGAAAAGTCTTTACGAGTATTGTTCGCCATATGTTGGAATCAGTTGGCTATATGGCAATCGACAAGCAGCAAGTCTTTGCAGACTAAAGGTTAATCACCTCACAAACTCACACATACACACACTAAACTATGTGTGTGAATGCGTGTGTATTTGGGAAAGGGGGAGGAATATCAAACATCAGCTTGAAGTAAAGCCTAAGGCTAAGGGACACAAACAGTGGTTAAGCCTCAAGGGCGTTTGTGCTGGAAGTTTTTTGCGAAATGGCGCTTACACAATTGTGTGTGTATGTATGTAAGTGTGTGCACGTCAATGCATGAACATGTGTGAGTGTGAGCGCTTTGGCACTTTCATTCCGCCCAAGTTCTCGATATAGCTCCAACTGAAGTTTTGCGTGTTGCAATACCATAAATTCTGTATGCCTGTCTAAGCAGAAACAGAACTGCAGAAGAGGAATATAGACTACCTTTCTTTTCAGTTTCCTTCTCTGCTTTTGTGTGAGTGTCTGTGTTGTGCTTGTTGTTGTTTTAATAAAAATGTGCTGCATAAAGTATTTTCAAATGCATTATTGTTAAACTTTTGCTACCGATGTATAATTTTTATGTTTGTTTTTTTTTTTCTAAATTGTTGTGTTCAGGGATATAGAAGCATGTGAAGCTGATAGCTTTAAACTTTGAGAGCAGTAAAAAGTTACCCAACATATTTAATCCAATGATTCAAAGCGCTGCCACCTCTTTAAGTTAATATAACACAATAGAACAAAAGATCATCACCGATAGAATTGTTAAGACCTATGTATTATATTAAGCACACACTATCAAAAATAGTTGTTGATTATTTTGTCTATTAGCACACAAAAATCATCTTACTAAAAAGAGTGGTGATAGAGAGGGGAGTTAGGAGCAAGCCATAGACATAAAAGAAAAAGTCGCAGCTCATTTTTATTTATTAAAAGCTGCTCTTAGCTGACAATAAATAAATAAATAAATAAATTAGCGTAATATAATGTTTGGGCGCCACACGAATCATTTCATTTGTGTTTTTTTTAAGTGGGTCGGACTTCAACCAAATAAATAATTGCAAAAATACAAGAAAAACAAGTGGAAACGTTGCAGTCGGACGCAACCGACTGCGGCATACTCGATACCAGAATTAAAACCGGTAAAAAAGGCCTGAATGCAAAGGGGTACGGATGCGGCAGGGAAGTACGCTGCCTTAAAGATTCTCCGATGCAGATGGGGATGCCACCGGCTATCTTCATACCAAATTTGGTGACTCTAGCTCGAAGTTTAAAAAGATGGGGAAAGGGGGCTGAGGGCGGTAAGGGTGGGCGTGGCATCCAAATTTTTGATGCATATCTTTGTGGAATGTCAATTGCTATCTTCATACCAAATTTGGTGACTCTAGCTCGAAATTTGTAATAAGTGGGGAAAGGGGGCTGGGGGCGGTATGGGTGGGCGTGACATCCAAATTTTTATGCAGATCTTTGTGGAATGTCAATTGCTATCTATATACCAAATTTGGTGACTCTAGCTCGAAGTTTAAAAAGATGGGGAAAGGGGGCTGACGGCGGTAAGGGTGGGCGTGGCATCCAAATTTTTGATGCAGATCTTTCTGAAATGTCAAATGCTATCTTCATACCAAATTTGGTGACTCTAGCTCGAAAATTGTAAAAAGTGGGGAAAGGGGGGCGAAATGGAGGGTATGGCTCCAAAACTTTGATGCAGATTTTTGGGGGTCGTTGCCAGCTATTTTCCTACCAAATTTGGTGGCTCTAGCTCCACTACTCTCGAAGATACACGCATTCCCGTTTTTGACGAAGCGTTGGGGAATCTGGGGGCGGCTAGGGCAGTATTGGTGGGCGTGGCATCCAAACTTTTGATGCAGTTTTTGGGGGGTCATCATCACCTATCTTGGCACCAAATTTGGTGGCTCTAGCTCAAAAACTGTGGGAGATATAGCCATTTCTGATTTCAAAATGCGGTGGGGATGGGGGCGGAATGGGTGGGCGTGGCTCCAAAACTTTGATGCAGTTTTTTGGGGGTCGTTACCAACTATCTTCCCACCAAATTTGGAAGCTCTAGCTCCACAACTCTGGAAGATACACGCATTCCCGTTTTTGACGAAGCGTTGGGGCACATGGGGGTGGCTGGGGCGGTATTGGTGGGCGTGGCATCCAATCTTTTGATGCAGTTTTTGAGGGGTCATCATCACCTATCTTGGCACCAAATTTGGTGGCTATAGCTCAAAAACTGTGGGAGATATAGCTATTTCTGATTTCAAAATGCGGGGGCTGGGGGCGGAATGGGGGGCGTGGCTCCAAAATTTTTGATGCAGTTTTTTGGGGGTTGCTAGTAGCTATCTTCTTACCAAATTTGGTACTTCTAGCTGTAAGGATGTGCGAAATATGTGGATTTATCGGTTTTGAGTTATCGAATTTATCGATTTGCCAGCCCCCAGTTATCGTAGAACCCCCATCTTGACACTTTAATTTACTATCCCATAGATAAAGAGAATTGGAAAGTTTCAAGTCTCTAGCTTGAAGGGTGTGGAAAAAAGTTGCGAACATACGGACGGACAGACGGACAGACGGACGGACACCATGACGGACATTGCACAAAGTCAATATACTCTTTACCTTCGGTATCGAGTATAACAAGTGGAAACGTTGCAGTCGGACGCAACCGACTGCGGTATACTCGTTACCAGTATTAAAACCGGTAAAAAGAGGCCTGATTGCAAAGAGGTACGGATGCGGTAGCTATGTTCGCTGCCTTAAAGATTCTCCGAAACAGATGGGGATGCCACCAGCTATCTTCCTTCCAAATTTGGTGACTCTATCTCAAAATTTGTAAAAGGTGGGGAAAAGGGGGCGGATTGGGTGGGTGTGGCATCCAAGATTTTGCTGAAGATCTTTGTGGAATGTCAATTGCTATCTTCATACCAAATTTGGTGACTCTAGCTCAACAACTCTGGAAGATACACGCATTCCCGTTTTTGACGAAACGTTGGGGCAGATAGGGGTGGCTAGGGCAGTATTGGTGGGCGTGGCATCCAAACTTTTGATGCAGTTTTTGGGGGGTCGTCATAACCTATCTTGGCAGCAAATTTGGTGGCTATAGCTCAAAAACTGTGGGAGTTATAGGCTTTTTTTACTTTAAATTGCGGGGGGGCTGGGGGCGGAATGGATGGACGTGGCTTCAAAACTTTGATGTAAATTTTTGGGGGTCTCTGCCAGCTATCTGCCTAAAAAAAATTTGGTGGCTCTAGCTCTTCAACTCTGGAAGATACACGCATTCCCGTTTTTGACGATGCGTTGGGGCGGATGGGGGCGGCTAGGGCAGTATTGGTGGGCGTGGCGTCCAAACTTTTGATGCAGTTTTTGGGGGGTCGTCATAACCTATCTTGGCAGCAAATTTGGTGGCTATAGCTCAAAAACGTTGGGAGTTATAGTCTTTTTTTACCTTTAAATTTCAGGGGGGCTGGGGGCGAAATGGGTGGGCGTGGCTCCAAAATTTTTGATGAAGTTTTTGGGGGTTGCTAGTAGCTATCTTCTTACCAAACTTGGTAGTTCTAGCTGCAAGGATGTGCGAAATATGTGGATCTATCGGTTTTGAGTTATCGAATTTATCGATTTGCCAGCCCCCCAGTTATCGTTCAACCCCCATCTTGACACTTTAATTTACTATCCCATAGATAAAGAGAATTGGAAAGTTTCAAGTCTCTAGCTTGAAGGGTGTGGAAAAAAGTTGCGAACATACGGACGGACGGACGGACAGACGGACGGACACCATGACGGACATTGCACAAACTCAATATACTCTTTACCTTCGGTATCGAGTATAACAAGTGGAAGATATTTCGGGGATGTTACCAGTTATATTGTCAACAAATTTGGTGACTAGCTTAGAAACTGTGAAAGATGTACGCATTCCCGCTCTTAAAGAAGCGATGTGGCTTGGCATCAAAATATTTGCTACAGATCTTTATGGGATGACACCATCTATCTTCCTACAAAATTTGATGACACTAGCTCAAAAGGGCGTGGCATCCCAAGTTTTATTGCAGTTTTTTGAGGGATGTCATCCATTATCTTGACACCGAATTCCGTGGTTATAGCTAAAAAACTCTGGAAGATACTGGCGTTTCTTATTTTAAGCTGCGGGGGATTGTGGGCGGAATGGATGGGCGTGGCTCCAAAATTTTTGATGCAATTTTTAGAGGATGCCAGTAGCTATCTTCTTACCAAATTTGGTAACTCTAACTGTAAGGCTGTGGGAAATATAAGGATTTATTAATATTGAGCTATCGAATTTTTCTTTTTCTGTCCCAGCCATAGATAAAGATATTTGGAAAGTTTCAAGTTTCTAGCTGAAGAGTGTAAAAAAAAATGCGGTCAAACAGACGGACTCTGCACAAACCAAATATAATATTAACCTTTGGTATCGAGTAAAAAACTGGGAAAATTTTTATATGTACATATGTATATTAAAAACAATTTTTTTTTAATTTTGTATATAAGATCTTTTAGTTTTGTAAAATTTAATAAGTTTGCATTAAATAACTGTGCGACTCGCATTAAGGGTATTAAGCCTCATAAATATAACAAAATAAAATGGATATGCACAAAACGTACATTTGTGTGTGGACTCTGCCGCTCTTTGATGCAGTTTGTTGGGACATTCAAAGGACACACCAACACAGTCCCTAGCACACATGTAACCAAAAAGACACACAAACGCACACAGTTAAGTGGCACCCTTTGCTGTTTTCTAATAAAATTTTAATATAACTCTTGCGGCATGTATGACTGTGTGTGCGTGCGAATACTTGTTGTTTGAGTGTTCAGCGCAGCATAAGACTGAAAATGAGGCACAACAACAAACTTTCCCCCAAAAAATAAACGAAAACGCAGGACGCGTATTGATTTTTGCCATTGTCGCATCCACCATCCACCATCGTCGTATTGACGGGAAGCGTTCGCGTGTAGGGGTTGTTTTTCGTAAGTTTGTTCCCTTGTAACAGACGCACATACGGAGAGACAATAACAAAGCATATGCAAACAGCATGGCACGAGAAACAATCCACAAGGCACAACTCACGACAGCTGTTTTTGAACTCTAAGATTTAGCTTTCGTCTTTCTTCCCAAATTGCTTGTGCAATGTTGGGGCAAGCGCCACATTTCAAATATGTATATATGTATGCATGTATGTGTGCTTTCTCTCTCTCTTCCTCCCTCATTTGCATGCATGTACAATCAAAGAAAGGTTTTTTATAAGAGTAACAAAAAAAAACCGTTAGCATCAAAAAGCAAATTGGTTAAAAAAGCCATTTTTCTACTTTTTTATACTCGTTACCGAAGGTTTTGTGCAATGTCCGTCATGGTGTCTGTCCGTCTGGCTGTCTGTCCGTCTGTATGAACGCATCTTTTTCCACACCCTTCTAGCTAGAGACTTAACACTTTCCAATTCTTTTTATCTACGGGATAGTAAATTAAAGTATCAAGATTGGGGTTCTACGATAACTGGGGGGCTCGCAAATCGATAAATTCGATAACTCAGAACCGATAAATCCACATATTTCGCACATCCTTACAGCTAGAACTACCAAATTTGGTGAGCAGATAGCTACTAGCAACCCCAAAAGAAATGCATCAAAAGTTTTGGAGCCACCTCCACACATTCCGCCCCCAGCCCCCCGCATTTTAAAATCAAAAAAGCCTATATCTCCCACAGTTTTTGAGCTATAGCCATCTAATGGTTATGATGACTCCCCAAAAAGTGCATCAAAAGTTTCGATGCCACGCCTACCAAAAATGCCCCAGCCGCCCTCATCCGCCCCAACGCTTGGTCAAAAACGGGAATGCGTGTATCTTTCAGAGTTGTGGAGTTAGAGCCACCAAATTTGGTTGGAAGATAACTGGTAACGACCCGCAAAGAAATGCATCAAAGTTTTGGAACCACGCCCAACCATTCCGCATCAAAAATTTGTATGCCATGCCCACCCAAACCACCCCCAGCTTCCTATCCACCACCTTTTACAAACTTTGAGCTAGAGTCACCAAATTTGGAAGGAAGACAGCTGGTGGCATCCTCATCTGCATCGGAGAATCCTTAAGGCAGCGTACACCCCTGCCGCATCCGTACCCCTTTGCAATCAGGCCTCTTTTTACCGGTTTTAAAACTGGTAACGAGTATACCGCAGTCGATTGCGTCCGACTTGTTTTTAAATAAATATTTTTGTCTCCCAGCGTAATTTTCTTATTTGCATCAAACTGCGCTGATCTGCATTTATAAATACATAACTAATTTTTGGAAAGAAAACAGTCGGCAGGGAAATATAAAAAAATAGATTAATATCAAAATGCAAATGCAAAAATGTGCATATCACCATACATATGTCGCACCTACTTATATACATATTTTGTATATCGTTTTTTGGCGATCCGAGCTTAAAATATGCTCAGTGATCGAACGATCGATCACATTCCATTCACAGGATACACAAAAGCGTTGCCGACGTAAAGCCTCTAAAAAGCAGATTGATATGCTTAATACTTCTGACTGAAGGCTGAATCGGCAGCAAAGGTATATTTCCAATACTCATCCCAGTTTCCATCCCAGCCCCCCGCATCCAAGTATAAGCTGCTTGCCATGCCCTATTAAAAATGCACATTAAACACACCTTATATGAGTCATGCATGAGTCTCTGTCGCTTGGCTGCTGCCTCGAGCGCTCGACTTTATTATGGCCAAAACACAATAACAGGACAACAACCAACAACCCTGTTAGCATTTATATTTATCAATGTGTGCGTGTGTGTGTATTTGTGTGCTGCACGCAAAAGCCGGCGTCTGTCGTGGACTGATATGTCTGGCTGCCTCGGCGCCTCCTGCAGCTCCGTTCATGGCGCAAACTTGTTTGATATAATGAACAGTGCGGCAGAGCCTTGCAGTCAGTGCTCCAGACAGCAGGCAAGTCAGGCTGTGGCAGGCTGCACGTGAGTCAGCGTAGAAAGAAGCAGCAAAAACCACCCCTTGTAGGCTGTGGTACAGTGGAAAATCAACCACCGTCTGGCCAAAACAAAAACAACAGAGAATGTTGCAGTCGAATGCAACCGAATGCGGAATACTCTGAGGAGAGATTGAAAAAAGTTTGCTTCTTGTCCAGAAAACGTATACGGCAGATCTTTGAGGAACTTGCACCTCCAACTGTTATCTATTTCTCAGCTTTCCAGTGGACGAGGCGTCCTAATTTTGACAACTTGCCTGAATTCCATGATTTAAAACTTGATTTGATAAAAAGCTTTAATTTTTTCCAAAGTCAAACAAACATGGTAACAAAACAATTGTGTTTAACTATGGAAAACAGTTAAAAACTCACAATTTCCTTTGACATTTTAGACAAGATAAATGGGAAAAAGCTCTGTACAGTTAAATCATATACATATAAGAAACTTAATGTTATTTTGTTATTGTTTTTGTAAGTAAAAATTAATCGAAATTGAGAACATTTCTATGGCTGTCAAAAACATAAGTACATACATACATAAATATATATATATGTATTACATATGTAAGAATGTATACCATTAAGTTCAACTGGGCTATCATTATGCCGTTTGCTTATGTCTCGCCCAAATGGCGCCGTCTATCTAGAAGGCTTCTTTATATGCATGTCCCTTCCCGTTCATTCAATGTTTCTTGTGCTGTTCCTTTTGCTAGGTTATTGCAAAGGACTTTTAAGCATGTGATCAATTTGCATGAAAACGCAGCAAAGGAAATTTTTACTGAAAAGAAAAGCTTAATTGCCAGAGAAGACATTAAAAATTGAATACAATTGAAACAAGAAATGCGACAAGACAAAAAAAAAAATAACGCAGAGAACTAAAAATTAAATCAAAGCAAAAAGCCGACGACCAGCCCGGAAATTGTCTTAAAAATTATCCTGCAACAAATCCATTTGATTTTATTTGCAAACCTTAGGGTATAGTGAACAAATGAAAGGGCAAAAGTTATGTGTTCAAATTCACGACTGTACAATTTGCAAGTAATCTCCTAAAACACAAGTCTTCAGCATCAAACTGTTTGCACATTTTATTAACAATGATATAATTTCCAAGCGTTCTTTTAGTTCTTTGATGAGCTTTGCTTAGAAAAAAAAAAAATTAAAATACTCTGATTCCGCGCTAGAGTTTCAAAAATAGGTAAGTTATTGAAAACCTCATTGAAATGTTAAGCAGACCCTTCACCACCAGTTTATACACTGGAATCACAGTACTACGCAGTCGGTTGCGTCCGACTGCAACGTTTTCACTTGTTATTATCTGACCATCAGGCAGCATCATCACCATCAGCTGACATATCGTACTAAGTTTTCAGTTAGGCTCATAAATGTGAAATACATCCAGCACTCAAACTTTCCTTCAAAAAAAAAAAAAAAAATTGTGCGTTGTACCTTCGAGACGAAACTGTTTATCAATGAGTTAAACTTAACCTAGAGGCACTCAATAATCAGCGTGTATGTTCTGTCAGTGTGAGTATGGGTGTGTGTGTGTGCGTATGAGTAAAAATACACTCTGCCTGCTGCCCTTTCACAGAGCATTGTTGTAGCGGCAACGCCTAATTCAATTAACTCAATTTCAAAATGTGGTGGTGGGCTGCAACGGCCAAACTTCCGTATTGATAGCAGCACAAAAACTCCAACACACATATACAGACAGAGAGGCCATACACACAGATACATAGTACATATAGGTATGTACATTAAGTCAGTTTTGCAAACTGCGTGAAAAGCACGTTTACTGATGGCTTTACATCTTATTTTTGCTAAGCTATGTTCTACTAACGCCATTGAAAATTCTGATGTTTCTGGCACTGAATATACACTATAAACATCAAATGCATTGAATTTGATTAAAGGTTTTTGACAATACATAGTTCATTATTAGCAAAATTATTAAAAATAACATGTTATCACTTTTATATGGATTAAGATAGAGTGCAGAAAAATCCAGTCCTTAGTCTAAGAAAAAGTACTTTTTACCTAAACAACTCTGTTGTGCTTACAAATAACAGGGTATCTTTTAATCGTTATCTTGCAGCATTTGTCAAAGTCCTTCTTGTTTGCACACCAGGACCTTTATTTGCCTGTAAGGGGTTTTCTATTGAGTAGGTAGTGCTGCTGGTTTTGTTGCCTTCACTGCTGGTGGTGGTTTAGTGCCGAGTCTTTCGGTTGGCAGCATTTGTCACTTTTTTTCTGGACATATTTTTCGCCTTGAGTCAAATTTAATATAAAATTTACGTGATAGTTCATTACAGATTATTTTGAAATCGTCCGTATGAATGACTGTTTGTTTGCATCTGCGTTAGAGAACGATAAACTATTCATTTGATCACGTGATGATCTTTAGCAAAGTTTTTGTGCATGAGCCCACTAAGGTTTCTCAGTTGGTACGACCAATTTTTGCGGTGATATTTTTGCTTTTCATTGTGAATTGCATTAATTTCTATATGGCCGTTAGCTATTCAAAAAATCGACTTGCTACGGAAAGTGAGGCTAGAAATTCTCAGATTTAGTCTAGCCAGTTACTCGCGAGTAGTCGAAATCGATTTAAAAAATTCTCCAATGCTGATTTTTATACTCTTTACCGAAGGTAAAAAGTATATTGGGTTTGTGCAATGTCCGTCAAGGTGTCTGTCCGTCCGTATGGTTGCGAGTTTTTCCACACCATTCAAGCTAGAGACTTGAAACTTTCCAATTCTCTTTATCTATGGGATAGTAAATTAAAGTGTCAAGATTCGGATTCTACGATAACTGGGGGGCCGGCAAATCGATAAATTCGATAACTCAAAACCGATAAATCCACATATTTCGCACATCCTTACAGCTAGAACTACCAAATTTGGTAAGCGGATAGCTACTACCAACCCCAAAAAACTGCATCAAAAATTTTGGAGCCACGCCCCCCATTCCGCCCCCAGCCCAACGCATTTTAAAGTCAAAAAAGCCTATATCTCCCACAGTTTTTGAGCTATAGCCACCAAGTTTGGTGTCAAAATAGGTGATGATGACCCCCCGAAAACTGCATTGGATGCCACGCCCACCAACACTGCCCTAGCCGCCCCCATTCGTCCCACCGCTTCGTCAAAAACGAGAATGCGTGTATCTCCCAGAGTAGTGGAGCTAGAGCCACCAAACTTTACAAGCTTTGAGCTAGAGTCATCAAATTTGGTATGAAGATAGCAATTGACATTCCACAAAGATCTGCAGAAAAAATTTGGTTGCCACACCCACCCAATCCGCCGCAAGCCCCTTGCAATCAGGCCTCTTTTTACCGGTTTTAAAACTGGTAACGATTATACCGCAGTCGGTTGCGTCCGACTGCAACGTTTCTACTTGTTTTCATTTCAAATTTTCCATCCGTTTTTTTGTTTTTAAGCTATTGTATAGATTTTATCGCAGGCTTTGCTTGGGGACCGAATCAAAAAATTTCGTAACGAAAAATATAACAATACCTTGAAATAAAGCTCGATGCTACAAACCTTACACTGACTGTACGAAGCTCGCTGCTACGAATACGTAAATATTTGTATGTCAGTGTCAGACTGTCACTACGTACAACAATTAATTTCAGTTGCTGGTGAATAACTGTAATGCAATAACTGTAGAATTTGTGTATAAAGTGTTTTAAAGCATGAATAAAAGACAAAGTGCATTTGGTAGTAAAGAAAGTGGTGAAAAAAAAGGGAAAGAAAATGAGTGAGTACTCTGTATATATATACATATGTATATATATATCACAAAAGCAGTATTCTTAAAATAAGATACAGGAACTACGATATGGCTGAAAATTACAACGATTATAGGCGTGAGATGGTTCTGTTGCATGTTCCTTTTGAAAGTGAAGAAAATGATACTATTGCTGAAAATAAGTTCATTCAAATATACGAGGACAACAAAGATACGATATTAGAACGTAGGAAAGAATTTGAATCAAATTTGGACATAGAGAAAACTTTAGAAATTTGTAGACAGTTGTGCCGAGAAAACGATGAAGAATAAGAAGACGAAGAATTATTAAGAGCGGTTGATATATTGCATGAAAGAGATCCTTATGACTTATTGCTACGTGATCCAAACTCAACTGTTAACACTGATTTACAAAATGCTTCCCTGTATAAACTTGGCGCTATAGCTAAAAAAAGATAAATTTTAATGGATTATCAACAATTCTATGATTTAATGCAAATGGCCAATGATCAACAAAGAGATATTCTTATGACTATAATTCATCATTTACAAACTTCATTTAAACAACCATTTCAAATTTTTTTCACGGGACCAGCTGTTGCGGGAAAATCATTCGTTATCAAACTGATTAACCCTTTCATGTCATAATTAAACTGGGCTAATTTAAAAATATTTTGAGCATATGGGGATACTATTTGAGCCTTGAATATGAAACGATATCAATTTCAAACCTGTATCTCTTCTGGTTTTTGAGTTATGGTGAGCCATGGTGGTATACAATCTAACACATACAAATATTGATAGTTTTCATTTTTTTATTATTTTTTCAAACATTTCATGTGTGATATGAGACAAAACAGTTTTTTTGTGGGTAACAGCATAAGTGCACCTTACATTTGGAGCATATAGATTTTATAATACCAATCTGGCATAATCTACACCTTCCTTTTGCTCCCCATTCAACCCAATGACCGGTTTGATCAAGACGTATCGACTTCGGAGGTTCACTTATGTATGATCGTTTTGACGACGAAGAGCTCATTGAAATTTCGGACACGTTAGATGGTACTGGCGACGCTGGTGAGGATGAACCTGGTTCCATTCGTTCAGTTGGACGACCTCTTTTACGTGATATTATTGACATTATATTAGACGCGTGAAGAAGCTCGTTTGCTATGGATAAGGCTCCTTTGATTTTCTCAAAGCGTGTTCTGGATAAAGAATCCGCAACAGCTGATAATTTGTAGTTTGGCGTCCAAGCCATTCGCATATTTGGAACTTGTATCACGCCCAGATAAACAAGTACGCCAATAAACCGTCTGATTTCGAAAGGTAAACAATGAAGCTCTACGCCTTTCGTTTGCATAGAATAAAGATTTGTTTCGGTGCAAATCTTCGTTATAATTTCATCATCAAAGAACTCATTGAAGTAGTTTATAGGATCTTTGACTTCTTGACAAATTACTTCATCTTTCCAAACAGTTTCGCAATCTGGTAGGCATGGTGACCTCCATCTCAAACTATCCAGGTTTATTTTCTCATATGTTTCACTGACAATTTTGTCTGTGTGCACTTCAATTTCAGCTTCATCTGCATTTCCACCGCCTTCCATGATTTCAGTAATCAAATTCATTTCCACGCTTTCTCCCCTTTTTCTCACTTCTTCAATTGTTTCTTCAATCATTCTCTCCAAATTCTCTTCCCCTTCTTCTTCTTCATCTTCAGAATTATTCCAGTCAAAGTTGATAATTTTATTTATTTCTGCTTCTGTAAGACCTCTGCGACGCATATCCACTAAAGTAAAAAAAATTGTTACTTTGGACAAATGTTGCTTATAAGAAACATTGTGTTTACAAAATTCCTGGATCCACAATAACCCAAAAAATTTGGTTTTGTAAATTTTATTTCATTTTCTTACTTGTTATTTATAAAATAAATCACTTTGTATAACAAAAAGGCAATCAGTTTACTTTTTATTTAACTTTTACAAAATTAATTTTTGTCACTTTTTTTTCACACGTTTTTATGCAACTTTCGCTTGTTATCAAATGAACACCTGTTCAGCTATCGTCATGAAACTTCGCAAACAAGTGCTCGCAGATGTCTATTAGAGATAAGAAAAAAGTGATTGTAAAACTATTGGTATTTTGAGGAGTTATCGACAGAAGTATGCAATGTTGCCTATAAGCAACATATGACATGAAAGGGTTAAGGAAATTTACAACAGGTTCGCTGATAATGATGGTTACTGCAATGCCTATATTGCATGTGCTTCAACTAGCAAAGCTGCCGTGGCTATTGATGGTACGACTGTTCATACAGCTCTCAAAATACTCTTTCAAAACTTTTGCCTCTTTCATCAGAAACGTTGCAATTTTATAGATCTCTCTTCAGATATGTCAGAGTTCTGATCATTGATGAAATTAGCTTGGTTAGTGCCGAACTTCTACATAAAATTGATAATCGTCTACATTAAATAACAGGAAAAAACACATATTTCGGAAGTATAGATATTATTTTGATCGGAGATTTACGGCAATTGCCTTCAGTAAGGTCGACACCAATTTACAAGACAAGTGATGGAGTTCGTTTATTTTTCAAAAAGGAAGATGTTGTATAACAATTTGATTTTGAACCAATGTGAAGACAAAGTTCTTTCAACGTCCGTAGACGTTATTATTGGTAATAATAATTCTCCGCAAGAAGCTAATTTTCGATTTAAATTACATAAAAAATCTCTTGACACTGGAGGACTGCCTTATAACATTACTTTTGTTGTTGGAAAGCATTATCTTATTACAACCAACATCGACGTAACTGATGGCTTATGCAATGGTGCTGTTGGGAAATTGGTACATCTTGAATTTGATGAAAGTAACACATTGATTAGAGTTTGGCTGGAATTTTGTGGTTCAGATAAAGTGGGAAGAAAAAAATAGCACAAAAAACAGCAGCTCTAGCAGTACAAAATAGATTCGGCAATCTCGCTGTTCCCATTGAATTACGAACAGCAAATATTTCATTAACATCGGATAGAAAATGTATAGCCAAACGCAAACATTTTCCATTAACTTCAGCTATTGCTATAACTATACATAAGTCGCAAGGTGGAACTTTTGACGAAATAGTATATGAGTATAGTAAAGGACATTCTCAGGAACTCGTTTATGTTGCGCTCTCTAGGGTGACTAATATTCAAAAATTGTATATCACGACAAAAAACGATAATTCAATATTCAAGTTTTATCATAATCGAAGGCAAGCTGCATCGACTGCATCTTTGTTGCAAGAATTCAAAAGACTGTCTTTAAATAGTGTTCAGACGACAGCTCAAAGTGTCTTAGATTTCATAAGTTACAGAAATGGCATTTCAATAATGACTTTCAATTGCCAAAGTTTAAATTGTCATAAATACGATTTACAAAACTCAGTTACGAGACAAACAAATGTGTTGCTTCTTACCGAAACTTGCATGGCACATGATAATCCGATTGAAATACATAATTTCAGTTGTATTGTTCAATTCAAACGAGATACTGTTCCAAAAGGTAGCTATTTACCAAAATAATAATAATGTTCTTAATATTATGACTCCGAGCCTTGACGTAAGCGATGTTAATGTTAGGCTATCAAATGTTGGAGATATTTGTGCGTGCTTGTACAAACTAAGAAATGGCCTACACATACTCATGGTAGCAATTTACATTTCTCCGAATCTAAAATTGGATGAGGTAGAGCAGTTATTTCATCGCACTATGCTGGAGTACATTGAAGAAGATACAAATGGTAATAAATTTCCACTTATCTTGGCTGGCGCTTTCAACATCAACTTCGCTGATAAAAAATCAGAGCGCTTGACAACTTTTCTTTCGGAAAAATTTAGTTTGAAAATGAATAATGATCCCCAAGAATCTACAACAAAATATGGGACCACTATTGACGCGGTATTTTCCAGATATTTAGAGGATATCAAGTCTCAAACTTATGTTTCATATTTCAGTTACCATAAACCTATAATTTCAATGATAAAATTTCTTGAATAACGTATATGTATTGTAACATAATAAAAATATTTTAAACGAAATTAACTTCTTATTTATTCAATAGAAAACAAAACTTTCAATAGAAGGAAAAAATTTGTTTTCTTACCGATCACCACGCTCAAAGAGTGTAACTTGAATTAATATCAAAGAAAAACTTGCATAAGTTGAAACAAGTAAGAAGGCTCTAGTCGGGAGAGCCCGACTAGAAGATACCATGAACCCAGTTGCAAAAAAAAAATTGAATTTATATAAGACTTTGGTATACTGACTTAACTTCAATTGATTAAGCTCGATATCTCCGGTATTTCTTAACCGATTCGGACGACATTTTCAGAAAAGATCTATCGTTACCCATTCTTTCAACCGTCATTTTTACATTTTCCAAATTCGATATTTTTTTGTTATCGATTCCATGTGTATATCGGAAACCAGAATAGTTATCGATAATTTGAAGCAAACTTGTTCTGCTCATGGTATAGGAGAACTTATATACAAAATCTGAAGTCTCTAGCTCTTGTAGTCTCTGAGATCCACGCGTTCATACAGACGGACTGACGGACATGGCTATATCGACTCGGCTGTTGATGCTGATCAAGAATATATGTACACTCCAATCTCGCTAATCCGGCTACCCTTTTATCTGACACCTCTACAATCCGACATTTTTTTCGATTTTTGGCTAATCCGGCAACCGCTCTACAATCCGACAATTTTTTCCGACTACTGGCTGATCCGGCAATCGCTCTACAGTCCGACACCATCACCACTTTTTATACCCTTAACCCATAAAATGGGTAAATAAGGGTATAATGGTTTTGTGCAAAAGTATGTAACAGGCAGAAGGAAGCATCTCCGACCCTATAAAGTATATATATTCTTGATCAGCATCAATAGCCGAGTCGATTTAGCCATGTCCGTCTGTCTGTCCGTCTGTCCGTCTGTATGAACGCGTGGATCTCAGAGACTACAAGAGCTAGAGACTTCAGATTTGGGATATAAGTTCTCCTATACCATGAGCAGAACAAGTTTGCTTCAAATTATCGATAACTATTCTGGTTTCCGATATACACATGGGATCGATAACAAAAAATATCGAATTTGGAAAATGTAAAAATGAGGGTTGAAAGAATGGGTAACAATAGATCTTTTCTGAAAATTTCGTCCAAATCGGTTAAGAAACACCGGAGATATCGAGCTTAATCGATTGAAGTTAAGTCAGTATACCAAAGTCTTATATAAATTTAATTTATTTTTTGCAACTGGGTTAAGGGTATCTACTAGTCGGGCTCTCCCGACTAGAGCCTTCTTACTTGTTTATTCATTAATTTTCTCATTCTATGTCTGTTTTCTTTTACGCGACCAGTAGGTGCCAATTTATAATGAAAAATGCGTCGCTAAACTAATTTTGGTTGCTTGTGTACTACATATAATCTTTTTCAGTGCGAATGCATCGCTCTTTGGCGAATGGTGATTTTATAGTTGGCTTGTAAAATGTCAGCAAAAAGAAAGCACATAACCCTTACATTAAAAGAAAAAAATGATATTATTGAAATTTGCAATAAAGGAGAATCTGTACAATTATTAGCTGAGAAGTATGGAGTTGGCAGAGCGACAATATACGACATTCAGAATAAAAAGAATAAATAACTTTTCGAAGCACACACATGTGCATTCATTTGTTTTTCTTCTAATTTTTGTCGGATTACAGGTGGTTTTTTTTTCAGATTGTCGGACTGCAGAGATCATTCATTTCGCCTCTATAATCCGGAAAACTGGTCAATCCGACAAGCTTGTGCAAAACAATTGTCGGATTAGCGAGATCGGAGTGTACTTTATGGGGCCATTATACCCTTTTTACCCATTTTATGGGTTCAGGGTATAAAAACTAGTTTGTGTACATCTTTTAAGCCAGAGTCAGAAAATTTGGAAGGAAAATAGTAGTTAGTGACATTCCTCAAAGATCTGTTTCAAAAATAGTGATGCCACGCCCCAAAATTTTGCCCAACGCCCCACGGCCTTTTTAAAAGCGGGAATGCGTGTAAATTTCATTGTTTTTAAGCTAGAGTCATCAGCCAATCCCTCAGCATCCGTACCCCTCTGCAATCAGCCCTCTCGATACCCCTTTTTTCAGGTATAAAGCATACACCAGTCGGTTGCGTCCGACTGCTACGTTTCCACTTGTTTTAATAATCGATCAGGTTGAAAATCATTTTTAAACATCTATAAAAAAAAATCATAAGCCTCTATTAACCAAATTTAAGAAAAACTCATTTCTCATTGGTGGTAAATTGTGGTTTCTAGAATTGAGTAAATTAATTACAATAGATTCGAAAGATTTTGAAACATACTTAAATTTTTTAAGCAACACCAAATCTTTTGTTTTCTTACTACCTATTTATATATTTTTTAACTATACTAGCAAGAATATATATACATATATAATATAAATATTTATATATAGTTTCATTCGTCTTAATAAAATAATAAATGATTTGAAATATGTTTAGTTGCAAATTAAATAGTTTTTAGTTAGATCCCTGCCTTCGCCTAATTAATGCACTTGTAACAAATTATGTTGAACCGAGTTAATGGCAGCTATCGAGTTACTGGGCCAGCGTCTGGCTCATTAACTAAAGTGCCGATGGCAGCCAGGGAATAATTGAATTAACACTAATGAGCACGCATAATCAGAAGAGCAGATCTCTATATTATAGTATGTATTATGTATGTGTGAACACAGACAAAAAAAATTGCACCTTAAAATCAAAAATTTAGATTAAAATATATTTTCGTTTTCAACTTAAATACGAAATTATTAGTTTTAAAATTTTTTCATATTAACATATCTAATTTAAAGCGAATTTTATACAAAAAATAGATAAAAACTCTAATATGATGATTTACATCTCAAACTTAAAATAAAAAATTTCAAACTCGAGAACTTGAAATAAATAATTCTAGGAATCAGCATGTTACGTATTAGCATTAAAGCGCATATTTTAACAAATCGTTAATGGCAAACAACGAACTTAGAACAAGTGAAAACGTTTGAGTCGGGCGCATCCGACTGCGAAATACTTTGATACATACCAGTATTAAAACATGTGTTAAGTTGTTTTTTTTTTGCAGAAAGGGGTATGAGGGCGGGTGATGTGGGCGTGGCCTTCGATTATTTTTGATACATGTCTTTCAAGGCTATCTTCCAGCTATCTTCCCATCCAATTGTGTGACTTTTACTCGAATGCTGTGGATTATATAGGTATTTCCATTTTTTAAATGGGGAGAGCTGGAGTGGAATAAGATCAAAGGAAGCTGCTATTGTTCTCAAAACGCATTGAAATTTATTGCCATACCAATAGCATTAACGCAATATATTAAGACAGATTGAACTCTTCCCACAAAAACTCCCATAAAAATTACATCAAGCAGAACTAACAAAATAGAAAATATGGAAACATCCAACAGACAACAAGTACAAATCGATCTTATATAAACATATTTAAGTTACCAAATTTTTTGTAGAATTTTGATATTCGAGGAACGAATCACAAGCTATTCGCCGCGTGGCATTACCGATCCAGCTGTGACTTGAGCTGCTGGGTCGGTTATTTTACACGATTGAAAATCAAATACAAAAGAAGAAAAGAAACAACTTAAAATACTGAATGAATATGTATCAATTATGCTTATATTTCAACATTATGTTAAAATATTTCGACTGTGGTCAAAATGAAAACCGGTTCTTGATTGCTTTTCAGCCTACACAAGTAACGTACTACATGTTGTTCTCGACTGTTTGCTTGGGTCAAGTTAAGCCCAAATAAATGCCCCAGAGTAAACACAAGCGACTCACCAATTTGCAGAGGCTGCCGTGTAACTATTCAAATTTGTATGCAGTCGTCTAAAAAGATGAGATGAAAGCAATTTACAAGCTAAGCCAATGTATCGTTTAGTATGTGTATATTACTTAATAAATTTAGCCCAGACACAGACATCTGATAACTAATATGAATTTGCTAAAATGCATCAATCATAAGAACTTTAAAAAACAAGTAAGAAGGCTCTAGTCGGGAGAGCCCGACTAGAAGATACCCTGAACCCAGTTGCAATAAATAAATTAAATTTATATAAGACTTTAGAATACTGACTTAACTTCAATTGATTAAATTCGATATCTCCGGTGTTTCTTACCCGATTTGGCCGACATTTTCAGAAAAGATCTATCGTTACCCATTATTTCAACCCTCATTTTTACATTTACCAAATTCGATATTTTTTTGTAATCGATTGCATGTGTATTTCAGACGGTCAGACGGACAGACGGACGGACAGACGGACATGGCTGTATTGTCTCGGCTGTTGATGCTGATGAAGAATATATATACTTTATGGGGTCGGAGAATCTTCCTTCTGCCTGTTACATACTTTTGCACAAAACCATTATACCCTTTTTTACCCATTTTATAGGTTAAGGGTATAAAAAAAATAAAAAAACGACAAGCTAGAACAAAATCCATCCGGGTTAAGTTTTCTTGACTTAGGTTAGTTTGCTGGCGCTTTAAACTGTGCGACAAAAGTTGCTTTTATTCATCTTAGCCACTTGAGGATGGCAAAGCTGAAGATCAAGTTTTACAATGCAGATCAAACCACTATTTGGACAGCATGCGGCTAAAACTGGAAAAATTTACCAACCATTCGAACCAAGTGAGAAAGTTGCAGTTGGATGCAACGGACTGCGGAATGCTCCGATACCAGTAAAAGTGTGCTTGCGAAGGGTGAAAATAGGGTGGTAGAAGGTGGACGTAATTTAACCTTTTATCATTGCGTACATGCTGTCTTTGCACACAACTTTTATGCAGTTTGTCTAGCTTATATGAAACACTTTAAAGAGAGTCCCCTTTGAGAGTCTTGTATATATTTATATTCAAATATATATTTACTAAACAATCTTTTTGTTTTGTTTTTATGTACTTTTAGATTTCATAAACCATAAGCTATTGGGTACAAACCAGTAAGAAGGCGCTATTCGAGATAGTTCGACTGGGAGATGTATATACTGGAAATTTGAATGCTTGACTTTAATCTTGGATATACATACATATATAGTGTTTCTTAACCTATTTAAATTTAATAGAATTTCATATCACGGGAGTTGCAGAATGGAAAACAAAACCAAGCCCAGTTTGCTATTAACTGTTGTAAATTTGGAACTTTGATGCTATTTTATACCGCCTACATTTTTAATTACAGAATATTAAAACAAGTGGAAACGTTGCAGTCGGACGCAACCGATGACTCCAGATCAAAGTTTGTAAAGGGTGGGGAAAGGAGGGCTGGGGCAGTATGGGTAGGCGTGGCATTAAAATTTTTGCTGCAGATCCATGTGGGATGTCAATTGCTACCTTCATACCAAATTTGGTGACTCTAGCTCGAAGTTTGAAAAAAAAGGAGAAAGGGGGGTGGAATGGGTGGCCGTGGCTCCAGAACTTTGATGCAGACTGTTGGGGGTCGTTGCCAGCTATCTTCCTACCAAATTTGGTGGCTCTAGCTCCACAACTCTGGAAGATACACGCATTCCCGTTTTTGACGAAGCGTTGGGGCAGATGGGGGTGGCTAGGGCGGTATTGGTGGGCGTGGCATCCAATCTTTTGATTCAGTTTTTGGGGGGTTATCATCGCCTATTGTGGCACCAAATTTAGTGGCTATAGCTCAAAAACTGTGGGAGATATAGGCTTTTTTGACATGAAAATGCGGGGGGGCTGGGGGCGGAATGGGGGGGCGTGGCTCCAAAATTTGTGATGCAGTTTTTTGGGGGTTGCTAGTAGCTATCTTCTCATCAAATTTGGTAGTTCTAGTTGTAAGGATGTGCGAAATATTTGGATTTATCGGTTTTGAGTTATCGAATTTATCGATTTGCCAGCCCCCCAGTTATCGTAGAACCCCAATCTTGACACTTTAATTTACTATCCTATAGATAAAGAGAATTGGAAAGTTTCAAGTCTCTAGCTTGAAGGGTGTGGAAAAAAGTTGCGTTCATACAGACGGACAGCCGGACAGACGGACAGCCGGACAGACGTGCAGACATCATGACGGACATAGCACAAATTCAATATACTCTTTACCTTCGGTATCGAGTATAATTATTAAACCAAAATCATTTTCAAGTTCGTAAGTGCCCTCAGTGCGGTGTACATGGTGAAACCGGTTGGGCGACAGGTTGCTGCCTTAATTTAAAATAAAAATTTGGCACTTAACACAGGTCAGGGGCATGTAAAACGAAGCACATGTTCTGAGCAGGATGGTAAAGCGACAGCTGCAGCAGAAAGAGTCTTATTTGGGTAGCTAGAGCGTCAATCGAATGCTTGCTCCAACTTGATGTGGTCAAAGGAGCACAAAAAGAGAGAGAGAGAGAGAAAACATCAGTTATAGATAGTGAGGGAAAGAGATCGGAAGAGTGGCAACTAGTAGCAAACAGCGTTAGTGAAGCAACAAAAGTATGAAATGAAACACACAATCGAGAACGTTGCAGTCGGGGGCAACCGACTGCGAAATACTCTGACACCAGTATTAAAACAGTTGTTTAATAGTTTGTGCGCAGGGGTATGGGAGTGAGTGATGTGGGCTTCGTCTTTATTTATTTGTAATGAGTGTCTTCGAAGGACTTCACCAGCTATCTTCCTACCAACTTTTGTGAGACTTGCTCAAGAGCTGTAGAAGATACCGTCAATTTTGTTTAAAAAAAAACGTGGAGGCTGGGGTGGTCGTGGCCTTCAAATTTGTTTGAAAATCTTTTTAAAATTACATAAGCTATCATGCTACTAATTAAGGTGACTAGCTCAAAAACTGTGAGAGATACATATTTGCATTTCCAGTTCTCTGTGGGAAAAATTTAGGAAAAGTATGTGCCGTATCGATTTGCATCCCAAGGTGTATCGACTTAGTATCGATTTTTCAACCACCCCCGATTTTGACACTTTGTCTGACAAACGTATGGACCAAGATATTTGCAAAGTTTCAAGTTAGCTTCAAGGGTGTCGAAAGAAGTTGCGGACATTGCACAAACCCTCTTTACCATCGGTATCAGCGTATGGTAAGCAAAAAGTAATGAAAAAAAGAAGTTAAGAAACCCGTTTTACAACAATTTCCTGCTACTTGCAGTTGGCCGGCAACTTGCCACAAAAACCTTAGCAAAGAAGAAGCAAAACTGGACTTGCCTTCTGAAAGGCGCGACATTCCAACTAGAAAGAAAATTAAACAACTAGATAAAAAGAAGAAGCAGCTTAAATACCAGTTCATGCATTTTGCAGCTTAAGGCAATTAGTTTTATGATTTGGTCCCAAAAAATAGAATGAATGAAGGCTCAAGTCAAAATGCTTGAATTGAAGATACCCTGAACCCAAGACAGTACGCGTACAGTTATTGTTTGTATGTATGTGTGTGTGCATACGTATACACAAATTGCATGTAATAGTTGGCTACTGAATGCTTGACTTAACTTTAATCTTCGATATCTCTGGTGTTTCTGAGCCAATTTTGTTGAAAACTTCCCAGATCAAAATTAAAATTGTTCATATTCAATTATAGGTTGTATGTTTATAACGGAAATTGAAAAAGTCATCGATAATTTGAAACAAACTTGACCTGTGCGTGCTTTGAACGAGCTTAAATCCCAAATGTCAACTCTCCAGTCCTTATAGTATCTGAGCCCGAATCAAAGAGACCGACAGACAGAAGTACATTTGCACAAAACAAAAAAACCCTATTTCTGATTACATGGGATCAGCGTATAGAAATAAATTTGTTGTACAAATACTATTTACAGCTGGCAAATTAATTGGAGTTGACCGCTGTCTGTAACCAAAAGCGTTCTGTGTAAATAGTAAATGTATCTGATAGATATAAGCTCGTTTTCATCGTTCTCAAAAATTTATGCAAACAGCGTGTAAAAGCGCTGCATAAATGCAGTTAAATAGATAAGAGATACATTTGTTTGTTGTATCTGGTGAATATAATTTGAGTTTCATGGCATACACCTAAATCTCTCACATGTTGTTTTCTTGTTGTTGTTGTTTCTTATGCGTTTTAATGTGACTTTTATTGTGTTTCCTTCTTTGTTGTCTCGTTTGGTATTCAAGCTTAACGTTCGCCTTCTAATTTTAACCTGGCAAACTAAATTTTTTTAACCAAAAGCCAAATGCGTGAAGTGAGGCAGCAGAAGATGTTTAGCTTAAAACATTTGCCAATTGGCCTCTTTTGTGGTCTGTATTTTATTTGATGTGCAAAAGATCCATCTAAGTTAAAGTTAGTAAAAATTTTACCAACAAATAGACTATCTAAAAGTTACAAAGAAAACTTATAGAAAATATGTGCAGAGATATAACTTAAAACAAAAGTTGACGTTGTCAAATATTTCAGTTGTACTTGTTTTAAATCTGCTGGTAATTGAATAGTAGCACTTGCAACATTACAAACCCATTAAAGTAAATGCACATGTATAGTAAAAAAACCCGGACACAGCGTCTGATTGTCAAGTGGGTATATTTTTTAATAATGGTTAGAATTTCCCGAAAACGATTTGTCTTTGTAAAGGGTCTTTTGACTCTGGTCTTAGTTTTATAATTAGGGTATTCAGTAGCTATGCTATGTGTGTAAAGTGTTATATATAATACAGTGTAGCTAGTGAGTGCACTTTTTACGTTTCTTTTGTCGTATTTGTGCTAAGTCAGCTGTTTGCCAGTTCGATGACAAAACAATCGAAAGTTAAATTGAATTGAGCAATTGATAAGCTGAAAGCAATAAAATAAAAGAAAAAAGTTGTTGTTTTCATAAATAATAATTGAAAAACTTTCTTTATTATTCAGAAAATAAATGTTTTTTTATTTATATCAACACTTAAGCATTCTTATATTTTACTTCTAGCTCTAATTTTTGCATTCTATCCTCTTTTCCCAGCTGCAAATTTTTTAATTGAAAATCATTTCGTATTTTTTCTTCCTTTCCACTGTTAAAAACATCAGTTTAGTCTTTTAAATTAATAAATAATAAAATTTACTTACTTACAACCAAAACTCGCCTAGTGTGACCTAATTTCACTAATTCAATAATCTCGAAAGCAGCTGTGTTTATAAATAGTCTGGCAACCACTCAATAACACATATAGTACAATAGTAGCAAACATACCCAGAGGCATGTTTGCTGTGTTAAAAATGTTTCTGTGTGTTTGTTGTAAAGCTTTCATATAACACTTTAGTACTTTACGCACATAGCATAGCTACTGAATACCCTAAATACAACTTAAAAACAAGTAAGAAGGCCTAGGATAGAAAACCCGAACCCAGTTGCAACAAACAATCGATTAAGCTCGATATCTCCGGTGTTTCTTACCCGATTTGGATGAAATTTTCAGAAAAGATTTATCGTTACCCATTCTTCAACCCTCATTTTTACATTTTCCAAATTCGATATTTTTTGTTATCGATTCCATGTGTATATCGGAAACCAGAATAGTTATCGATAATTTGAAGCAAACTTGTTCTGCTCATGGTATAGGAGAACTTATATCCAAAATCTGAAGTCTCTAGCTCTTGTAGTCTCTGAGATCCCCGCGTTCATACAGACGGACAGACGGACAGACGGACGGACAGACGGACATGGCTAAATCGACTCGGCTATTGATGCTGATCAAGAATATATATACTTTATAGGGTCGGAGAAGCTTCCTTCTGCCTGTTACATACTTTTGCACAAAACCATTATACCCTTATTTACCCATTTTATGGGTTAAGGGTATAATAATGATTATCATCGAGAAAAAAAAAACAAAAGCGTAAAAAATCAGAAGTTTTAAAATCATAGCGAGAACACAGAGATTGAAAAAAATGATTTTGTTGTGATTCATTTTTTTATTTCCAAGAAAAAATAATTACAACTTACCGTTCCTTATGTATATCCTTAAAAACAATGCAGATTGCAGGCAATATCTTTACACATACATATGCATATGTAAAATTTTTATATTTAATTTTTTAAAAGTAAAACATTTATGGTACACATACAAACAAACACTTATAGTGTGTATCAAATATTTAATAGTTTTTTATTTAATTTTTTTTGAACATCTAGGCGCAGCATGCTGTCTGCATATTTATAATACATATGTATGCATATGTACACAACTTTTTACTTTGTTTCGCTATTTAGCGATTATCCTCGCACTGCTGAAAAGCCGAAAAGGCACTTTTCCAACTTGATTTTAACACTCGCGACGAACACAACAACAGGAACAAATACAACAACAACAGTGGACAAAAACGTGCAATTATTTGCAAACTGTGGTGCGGCAAAACTCACAGCGCAGACAACACAAACCGGTAATTTGACGGCGTCGATGTGTGTTTTTATTTCTACTGCAAAATACGGGCTGCTAGTGGTTGCTGCTGTTATTATTGTGTTTGATTTTTTTTTTGCTTTTGCTTTTGCTTAAGGCGCGCGCACGCGTAGCGCAACTTGTTGGACAGAGGCTCGGGTAAAGCGCTCACACAACCTTACGGCTCGAAGTCACAACGTTAACTAAAGTAACGTAACGCAAAGCCAAGTGAAGCGCTTGGTAATATAACCTTCTCAAACGCCTCTACGTATGGTGAGTATAACTTTTGGTGAAAATGTGTTCGAGGGAGGCAAACGTTGGTGCGATACAGCACAAACAAACTTTTAGTGCGTTAGCCAATCAACTGTGAACCCTTTGCTGCAGATCGACAGCGATAAATGACAGGACTTATTTAAAAAGATAGTAGTTTAAAAAACTAAAAACTAGGATTTTTAAAAACATTGAACTAAAAATTTAACAAATAATTTCTAAAATAAGCTAAAGACAATAATGGTCGAAAAATTCTAGTAATATTGTGAAAAAAGCGTGGGCGCTTTGGGCTATATTTTTCGTGTATGTAGCGCCAGACGCTAATGAGATATGTATGTACGAAAAGTATAGTTATATTTTTCTTACAATTATACTAGAACTTTTCGAACGATATTGTCTTAAGCTTATTATAGAAATTATTTATTAAAGTTTAAGTTCAATGTTTTCTAAAAGCGAACTTTTTAGTTTATTGAACTTTATTTATTTTTAACTTTTTAGTTCGATGCTCTATAAATGCGTCTTTTTGAGATTTTTTTTAACTATAAGTACATATGGGCATTTCCATGGTGTCGAACGTGAATGTTGTACACATTAAGGGCCAGTTTCTCAATGTCTGGTTAGCTAAACTAACAGATGGTTAGCATAACTATCTGATGGTTAGTCAAAATTGAGTTTCTCAATGTCTGGTTAGGGTTGTTCGTGATAAAAACTAACATGAGGCCTGAGTGCCGGTTAAAATTTGTTCTCTCGTTAAGTGCCGATATAAATATCGATGAAATCATCGTTAGGCAAACAGGTGACTGTGGCTGACACTTGCATTGTTTACATTTTATTATTCAAGCAAAATGGCATCGCATCAAAGAATTTTTAACATCCACGCAATGTGGCCGCTTTCTGTTCTCAACTGAGCTCATTAAACTTGTTTGTGTTCTCATTTCCATTTTTTAATTGTTATTTTTGAGTTGAAAGAAGAATTTGGCAGTCACAAAACAAAAAATACCAAACAAAACCAGCTATTTTGCTCGATCAGGGTGGCAGCACCATCAATGCGATAGTATCATATCGATTTAACTTAACCATACATTGAGAAAACCAAATTGGCTTAACGCGAGCGTTAAATTTATCTGGTCGTTAGCTAATTCTTACTTTAACCAGACATTGAGAAACTGGCCCTAAAAGTGAAAAATATGACAAAATAATATATTATTCTTTTACAGCTCTTATAGCTTCTTATAGCTCTCAATTAGGCCGTTAATTATTGGTTTTGTAAACCTTTGGGTCATTTTCTGTTTTCAAAATATTTGCAAAAAACAAAGGTGGTTGCACGTGAGCAAAAACAGAAGTGGTTTTCGTGGCAAAAAATTCAAACGCGGATTTCAGCGAAATGGGAAGCAATATTTTCATGTAATTTTTATACTCGTTACCGAAGGTAAAGAGTATATTGGTTTTGTGCAACGTCCGTCATGGTGTCCGTCCGTCCGTATGTGTGCAAGTTTTTTCCACACCCTTCAAGCTAGAGACTTGAAACTTTCCAATTCTCTTTATCTATGGGATAGTAAATTAAAGTGTCAAGATTGGGGTTCTACGATAACTGGGGGGCTGGCAAATCGATAAATTCGATAACTCAAAAACGATAAATCCACATATTTCGCACATCCTTACAGCTAGAACTACCAAATTCGGTAAGAAGATAGCTACTAGCAACTACCAAAAAACTGCATCAAAAATTTTGGAGCCACGCCCCCCATTCCGCCCCCCAGCCCCCTGCATTATCATGTCAAAAAAGCCTATATCTCCCACAGTTTTTAAGCTGTAGCCACCAAATTTGGTGCCAAGATAGGTGATGATGACCCCCCAAAAACTGCATCAAAAGTTTGGATGCCACGCCCACCAATACTGCCTTAGTCACCCCCATCTGATCCAACGCTTCATCAAAAACGGATAAGCGTGTATCTTCCAGAGTTGTGGAGCTAGAGCCACCAAATTTGGTAGGAAGATAGCTGGCAACGACCCCCAACAATCTGAATCAAAGTTCTGGAGCCACGGCCACCCATTTCGCTCCCCTTTCCCCACCTTTTACAAACTTTGAGCTAGAGTCACCAAATTTGGTATGAAGATAGCAATTGACATTTCACATAGATCTGCGTCAAAAATTTGGATGCCACGCCCACCCAATCCACCCCCAGCTCCCCTATCCCAGGCTATTACAAGCTTCGAGCTAGAGTCACAAAATTTGGCATGTAGATAGTAATTGACATCCCACATAGATCTATAGCAAAAATTTGGATGCCACGCCCACCCATTGCGGCCCAGCCCGCCTTTCCACACCATTTACAAACTTTGAGCTAGAGTCACCAAATTTGGTGTGAAGATAGCAATTAACATTCCACAAAGATCTGCATCAAAAATTTAGATGCCACACCCACCCATTCCGGCCCAGCCCCTTTTTCCCCACCTTTTACAAATTTTGAGCTAGAGTCACCAAATTTGCAACGAAGACAGCTGGTGGCATCCCTATCTGCATCGGAGAATCTTTAAGGCAGCGTACACCCCTGCCGCATCCGTACCCCTTTGCAATCAGGACTCTTTTTACCGGTTTTAATACTGGTATCGAGTATACCGCAGTCGGTTGCGTCCGACTGCAACGTTTCCACTTGTTTTTTTAAATTATGTGTATTGATGTTCCTTTAAAATGGCTAGAATTGTAGACATTAAGGGTTTATATATTTTTTTTTATTTAATAAAAGAGATGGTCGCACATGACATGTCGCACGTGACACTTTTTTCGATCACCATATATGTGATCTATATTTCCATATTGTGATCCATATTTGTGCTCTACAATGAAATTCAAATAAAACAAGTGGAATCGTTGCAGTCGGACGCAACCGACTGCGGTATACTTGATACCAGTATTAAAACCGGTTAAAAGAGGCCTGATTGCAAAGGGGTACGCTGCCACCAAATTTGGTGACTCTTGCTCAAAGTTGGTAAATGGTAGGGAAAGGGGGGCGGAATGGGTGGGCGTGGCTCCAAAACTGTGATGATTTTTGGTTTTTGGGGGTAGTTGCCAGCTATCTTCCTACCAAATTTGGAGGCTCTAGCTCCACAACTCTGGAAGATACACGCATTCCCGTTGTGGCAGATGGAGGTGGCTAGGGCGGTATTGGTGGGCGTGGCATCCAATCTTTTGATGCAGTTTTTTGGGGGTCATCATTACCTATCTTGGCACCAAATTTGGTGACTCTTGCTCTAAAACTGTGGGAGATATAGGCTTTTTTGACTGAAAAATGCGGGGGGCTGGGGGCGGAATGGGTGGGCGTGGCTCCAAAATTTTGATGCAGTTTTTTGGGGGTTGCTAGTAGCTATCTTCTTACCAAATTTGGTACTTCTAGCTGTAAGGATGTGCGAAATATGTGGATTTATCGTTTTTGAGTTATCGAATTTATTGATTTGCCAGCCCCCCAGTTATCGTAGAACCCGAATCTTGACACTTTAATTTACTATCCCATAGATAAAGAGAATTAGAAGGTTTCAAGTCTCTAGCTTCAAGGGTGTGGAAAAAAGTTGCGTTCATACAGACGGACAGACGGACAGACACCATGACGGACATTGCACAAACTCAATATACTCTTTACCTTCGGTATCGAGTATAAAAACTATGCATAAGTCGTTTTTTATACTCCTAGAAAGATTTGAGCAAGCAAAAGTCGATGCATTATGTATGTGTTTAATGTTTTTTACAGTCGAACTTCCATATAACGAATCTGAAGGGGACAAGAAAAAACTTCGTTAAATAGAAATTTCGTTATATAGAAATGATGATAGAAACTGCTGACTAAAGAATCGCGCAATTTTTCACTTTTCTACAATGTGTACAACTATTCTAAATACAGTTTATCACAATCCATTATTCTTTGCTTTGGTGCCTATAAAAAATAACGGAGTAATCCCAACAACAACATCTACGTCTACATCTACATCTTCGATGTGCACTGAGCAGTAAAAAATGTTCATAAAAATTTGTGCAGCAAAGATCAGAGAATAATCAAAACATAGCACGAAAACAAACGGTATATGCAAAAATGTGCTATTGTTTGGTTTTCGCATTCTCAACGTAATTCGTACAGAAAATATTTCACATTAGCGCTCTTTGCATCCGTATATTTCGCAATGAGATATGAATAAATGTAAAATGTATTTAAATTACTTAAATTGGATTGTTTCCCTATGTGAATATGACATCAAACATTGTTATCAAGAACTTTTAATTTTTTCGTCTCGGTTGACCTTTTGATGGAAATGCCCATATTTATTAGTATTTTTTTAACTGTATGCATAGTTCGATTTTCTTTAAAAGGCGCCCTAAAAGTATGCTTTGCTTTTCTTAGAGTAAACAAACAAAAATACAAGTTTTTTTTGTTTTTTTGTTTAAACATTCTTTATTTAGAAGCTGTCATGTTTTGACAATGGCTCAATTTGTGGAGTAATTGATGGATACGTATACTTAACATTGACGTTAAATATATGTATTTATGACGTGACAAATCGGAAGGGAGGTCAAGGGAATGGAATCTTGAGAGCAGTCGGGTCTGATTGCTGCTGTCCAGCAGCTGTAGCGCCATCACATTGCAATGCATTGTTGTGGTTCTCAAGTTTCATCATGTATTTCTGGCTGTATTTTGTGATTGTTTCTTGGATCGTGGGCAAAAATACAAGTGAAGATCATAAAAAGCTATTAAATAATTAATTAATAAAAATATGAAGGCTCAAGTAGTGCACAGAAAACTCCCTTGGTAATGTAAAATAATTGAAATCTTCCGAGTTTCTTTACCGACCATGATATTTTGACAGGTAATAATCGGATAATTATTGATGAATTGTAATACCATGTTAAAGTTTCTAAGCCAAGCTCTAAATTTATAAAAATAAGTATTTTACTGTTTTCCAAGTGAAGATGTATATCGATTGTTTATGATGGCATAAGTGTTTTGAAAAGTATTTTATTTTTAAGAGTAGAAAAAAAGTTGGGAAATTTTTATTGGAAGTTAATTATATGTCTGCTACTTAAACTAAATAATTTTTTGGAAGCGTTTTGAAACTGAATCCACTTAGTCTTGGCATATTTTAGACTGTTCTTGCTTCCAATGAAATATGGTCACAAGTGTGTCACTTCTTTGGATTCATTCAAGGAAGCTTACTTTTTTTTTTTTTTATAAAAAAAGGAAATACTAATTTTCGATAGAACAAAAACATAGACTTCAAGGTGATAAGTTGTTACACCCAAAACTTTAAAAGCTTTTGTTAATAAAACTTTTTCTTTTACTTTGATGACGAAGTTTAAGAGTATTTTCGTTTTGTGCAATGTCAGACATGATGTCCGTCCATCTATCTGACTGTCCTCATGAACACGCATTTCTTTGACACCCTTAAAGATAGAGACTTGAAACTTTGCAAATATGTTCTTGAGTGCGTGAGGGGAGCGCTACAATCACTGGGGCGGCTAGGCAATCGAAATTTATAATGACACACCTGCTGTCGCAATGACACCTCTTTTTAATAACGGGAGTGTGTCCACCTTGCACAGTTTTTAAGCTAGGGTGGGCATAGGATAGGATATTTTCCTAAATTTTCGATGTCGATTTTGGACCTAATTGGCGATTTCTCTAAAGATTTACATCAAAAATCTTTCGAAGGACAAGTATACCGCTAGTATTAAGCAACTGTTACGGAGCTCCTTTTTAAAATCAAGATCAAAATATAGAGATTTAAGTTTTTTTTTATCCTTTATCCAAATCTTCCTTGGAAAGTATTTTAAAATCCGTTTGAAAAATATTTATTTCCAAATCTGATTGCAAATTTTAAGGGAAATATTCGCGAATATTACACCGTTAAGTAATTCTATCAAGGGTGCCACAGAAAACGCTTCCGCCCGAATTTTACCTCAATTCTATTTCACGGTGCCACAGACCAAAACGCTCACTTGTTTTGAGCGGAATGAAAACGCTCTGAAAACGCTGAAATCTGATGCTGCCACCTATTTCGATTCAGACTTTAGCAGTGAGGGTCAGCAATGCCATATTTCATAAACAGAATTTGGAGTAATGCATTTACAAAAAATATATATGGAACCGCTCCCTTTTTATACCCTTAACCCATAAAATGGGTAAAAAGGGTATAAT
The DNA here is from genome assembly GCA_018904305.1 of Scaptomyza montana. Lineage (NCBI taxonomy): Eukaryota > Metazoa > Arthropoda > Insecta > Diptera > Drosophilidae > Scaptomyza > Scaptomyza montana. Next base: position 535,646 of record JAEIGR010000050.1, on the reverse strand, counting down.
GGTTTTGTGCAAAAGTATGTAACAGGCAGAAGGAAGATTCTCCGACCCCATAAAGTATATATATTCTTCATCAGCATCAACAGCCGAGACGATACAGCCATGTCCGTCTGTCTGCTGACCGTCTGTCTATCTGTCCGTCTGTATGAGCGCGTGAATCTCAGAGACAACAAGAGCTTGAGACTTCAGATTTTGGATATAAGTTCTCCTATACCATGAGCAGATCAAGTTTGCTTCAAATTATCGATAACTATTCTGGTTTTCGATATACACATGCAATCGATTACAAAAAAATATCGAATTTGGAAAATGTAAAACTGAGGGTTGAAATAATGGGTAACGATAGAAGTTTTCTGAAAATGTCGTCCAAATCGGGTAAGAAACACCGGAGATATCGAATTTAATCGATTGAAGTTAAGTCAGTATACCAAAGTCTCTTATGAATTTAATATATTTATTGCAACTGGGTTCAGGGTATCATCTACTCGGGCTCTCCCGACTAGAGCCTTAATACTTGTTTCTTCTAATTCAACATTAAAAGCATCATCATATGTATTGTGGATTTGGAAATACATTTTTACTCTCTATAAGTCCGATGGAACTCGTTTCAGGAACAGCAATGTAAGATAATTTATACTATCTTTGAACATATGGAGTAAAAACTGAACTTTTTGCCATTTGGCTTTACCTAGTGATCCAATATGCGTGTAACAGGTAGTTTTATTGAATGCCACCTTGTTTCAGAAAATTTTGGAATCTTCAGTCGACTCTTGTGGAATATAAAAAATATTTTTGACTGATGCAATAAAAATACAAGTGGAAACGTTGCAGTCGGACGTAACCGACTGCGGTATACTCGTTACCAGTATTAAAACCGGTAAAAAGAGGCCTGATTGCAATAGGGTTGGATGCGGCAGGAGTGTACGCTGCCTTAAAGATTCTCCGATGCAGATGGGGGTGCCACCACCTGTCTTCGTTGCAAATTTGGTGACTCTAGCTCAAAATTTGTAAAAGGTGGGGAAAAAGGGGCTGGGCCGGAATGGGTGGGTGTGGCATCTAAATTTTTGATGAAGATCTGTGTGGAATGTCAATTGCTATCTTCATACAAAATTTGGTAACTCTAGCTCGAAACTTGTAAAAAGTGGGGAGAGGGGGGCTGAGGGCGGTATGGGTGGGCATGGCATCCAAAATTTTGCTGCAGATCTATATGGGATGTCAATTGCAATCTTCATACCAAATTTGGTGACTCAAGCGAAAAGTTTGTAAAAAGTGGAGAAAGGGGGGCTGGGGGCGGTATGGTTAGGTGTGGCATCTAAATTTATGATGCAGATCTTTGTGGAATGTCAATTGCTATCTTCATACCAAATTTGGTGACTCTAGCTCAAAGTTTGTAAATGGCGTGGAAAGGGGGGCTGGACGCAATGGGTGGGTGGGGCATCCAAATTTTTGATGCAGATCTTTGTGGAATGTCAATTGCTATCTTCACACCAAATTTGGTGACTCTAGCTCAAAGTTTGTAAATGGTGTGGAAAGGCGGGCTGGGCCGCAATGGGTGGGTGGGGCATCCAAATTTTTGATGAAGATCTGTGTGGAATGTCAATTGCTATCTTCATACAAAATTTGGTAACTCTAGCTCGAAACTTGTAAAAAGTGGGGAGAGGGGGGCTGAGGGCGGTATGGGTGGGCATGGCATCCAAATTTTTGCTGCAGATCTATATGGGATGTCAATTGCAATCTTCATACCAAATTTGGTGACTCAAGCGAAAAGTTTGTAAAAAGTGGAGAAAGGGGGGCTGGGGGCGGTATGGTTAGGTGTGGCATCTAAATTTATGATGCAGATCTTTGTGGAACGTCAATTGCTATCTTCATACCAAATTTGGTGACTCTAGCTCAAAGTTTGTAAATGGCGTGGAAAGGGGGGCTGGACGCAATGGGTGGGTGGGGCATCCAAATTTTTGATGCAGATCTTTGTGGAATGTCAATATCTATCTTCACACCAAATTAAGTGACTCTAGCTCAAAGTTTGTAAATGGTGTGGAATGGGGGGCTGGGCCGCAAATGGTGGGTGGGGCATCCAAATTTTTGATGCAGATCTGTGTGGAATGTCAATTTCTATCTTCATACCAAATTTGGTGACTCTAGCTCAAAGTATGTAAAAGGTTTTGAAAGGGGGCCTGGGGGCGGTATGGGTGGGCGTGGCATCCAAATATTTGATGCAGATCTTTTTGGAATGTCAATTGCTATCTTCATACCAAGTTGGTGGCTCTAGCTCCACAACTCTGGAAGATACACGCATTCCCGTTTTTTTACGAAGTGTTGGGGTGGATGGGAGCGACTAGGGCAATATTGGTGGGCGTGGCATCCAAACTTTTGACGCAGTTTTGGGGGGTCATCATCAGCTATCTTAGCACCGAATTTGGTGGCTATAGCTCAAAAACTGTGGGAGATATAGGTTTTTATACTCGATACCAAAGGTAAAGAGTATATTGGGTTTGTGCAATGCCCGTCATGGTGTCCGTCCGTCTGTCCGTCTGTTCGTCCGTCCGTCTGTCCGTCCGTCCGTCTGTCCGTCTGTATGTGTCCAATTTTTTCCACACCCTTCAAGCTAGAGACTTGAAACTTTCCAATTCTCTTTATCTATGGGATAGTAAATTATAAAATCTTGAGCAAATCGATTAATTCGATAACTCAAAACCGATAAGTCCACATATTTCTTACATCCTTACAGCTAGAACTACCAAATTTGGTAAGCAGATAGCTACTAGCAACCCGTCAAACTCTCGTCAAAAACGGGAATGCGTGTATCTTCCAGAGTTGTGGAGCTAGAGCCACCAAATTTGGTAGTAAGATAGCTGATATCGACCCCCAAAGAACTGCATCAACGTTTTGGAGCCACGCTCACCCATTTCGCCCCCCTTTCCCCACCTTTTACAAACTTTGAGCTAGAGTCACCAAATTTGGTATGAAGATAGCAATTGACATTTAACAACGATCTGCATAAAAAATTTGGTTGCCACGCCCACCCATACCGTCCCCAGCCCCCCTTTCCCCACTTTGTACAATTTTTTAGCTAGAGTCACCAAATTTGGTATGAAAATAGCAATTGACATTTCACAAAGATCTGCAGCAAAAATTTGGATGCCACACCCACCCAATCCACCCCCAGCCCCCCTTCCACCACTTTTTACAAACTTTGAGCTAGAGTCACCGAATTTGGAAGGAAGATAGCTGTTGGCATCCCCATCTGCATCGGAGAATCTTTAAGGCAGCGTACACCCCTGCCGCATCCGTACCCCTTTGCAATCAGGCCTGTTTTTACCGGTTTTAATACTGGTATCGAGTATGCCGCAGTCGGTTGAGTCCGACTGCAACGTTTCCACTTGTTTTGACTTTAAAATGCGGGGGGGCTGGGGGCGGAAAGGGTGGGCGTGGCTCCAAAATGATGCAGTTTTTTGTGGGTAGCTAGTTGCTATCTTCTTAAAAAATTTGGTTTTTCTAGCTCTAAAGATGTGCGAAATATGTGGATCTATCGGTTTTGAGCTATCGAATTTATCGATTTGCCAGCCGCCCTGTTATCGTAGAACCCCCATCTTGACACTTTAATTTACTATCCCATAGATAAAGAGAATTGGAAAGTTTAAAGTCTCTAGCTTGAAGGGTGTGGAAAAAAGTTGGGAACATACAGACGGACAGACGGACGAACGGTCGGACGGACGGACACCATGACGGACATTGCACAAAACCAATATACTCTTTACCTTCGGTAGCGAGTATAATAAGCAAAACAAATACAAACGATTACTTTTAAAACCTTAAAGTTGTGTTATCTAGACAATACACATAAATTACACAATTAGTGTATTAAAAATCATATAAGAAAAGCGACTAACTTATCTGAGAGATTTACAAAATATAAAACTTTTTGATAATTTCGTCCTTTTTCGACGACCAATTACAATTAAATTGTTTGCAATGATTGAAATAATAGTAATATGAAGTAAAATTTATTAACACATGCTTTTAAAAAAGTAGATTTGACAAACATAACGATTTTTAGAAAGATTGTATGTGCTTATTATTTAAATTCCAAATTATTTAAGTTCCAAATAACGTATAAACAACCCAAATGGTATAGAAAATTAAATTAATAGTTTCAACGAAGCTCTTAGCACTGCTAAGCAGGGCAGCATCCCAAAAAAACGTGTTCAACACTTCTCCAAACCCCTTCCTCAAATTATTATATCGCTTATTAAATGCCGAAATCGACATCGTCGAAACTGGCTAAGATACAGAAATAGGGCCGACCTTGGCCTGGTTAGATGGCTTAGTCAAACTATAAACAGCAAGATAGGCACTTTCAGGAATGAAAAGTGGAACAATCTACTAGCTTCACTGGAAAAAAATTCTTCTCCCTTTTGGAACCTAACAAAAGTGATAAAGAAGAGACACGTTAGCATACCGACCTTAAGACACAATGCAAAACATTTCACCACACTCGAACAAAAAGCGGACATATTAGCGGAAACGTTTGAAATAAATCACTTGGGGTGTTCAACAGCTCGTTTCATCGTTTCAAGTTTCAAAGTTGAAACGTCTCGCAACAACAACATACATAGAAAATTTCTTGAAACGTTGAAACACCCCAGCCTATGTATACAAAAAGTGTTTCAAGTTTGAACAAAGTAAAGATGGGAAGAGCACGATATTTATTCGATATTTGCTATCGATGTTCAGTACTTTTTAGCATATTTGGTGTATTTTTGTGCAAAATAGTAAAAAACACATGTGATTAATGGCCGCCAAATTTTAAAAGCATGTAATTGAGCAACTAATTCAAACAACGAGCTCTTCTCACCTTCAATATCCTCTATTTCTCTAATAACTTGCTTTGCTAAAGCATCGCATAGCATATCTTTAGCACTTTTAAAAAGCATTTTTTATAAATAAAGTATAACCGCGGTAAACAGCAACAGTGACAAAAACTAAAGAATAAGAAATGTAAACAAACAACAGCTGACTGCACAAACTTGAAACGCATTGACACCCAAAATGCCGTCCACGAGTTAATCGTTTCAACTTTGAAACATGAAACGATGAAACGGAGCTGTTGAACACCCTAACTCTTACTCAGCCAATCTCAGCGACCAAGCGACTGAAGCCGAAGTCGCTAATTTTCTGTACGAGCTGAATTCTTCAACCCCAATTCCAGAAGAACATTACTTCACCAACTGTTCAGAAATCTCTTCAATTATAAAAAGTCTTAAACCAAAGAAATCTCCAGGTGTAGATGGCATTGATAATGGATGCCTCAAAGCCCTCCCTCGCAGAGGAATAAAGTACATTACTAAAGTAATAAATGAATGCTTGCGCCTTGGCTACTTTTCCGCTGCTTGGAAGCTTTCAAAAGTAATTCCCATTAAGAAACCAAATAAGCCTGCCGAAAGCCCATCGTCTTATCCCCTATAAGTTTGTTGTTGTCGTAAAGCAAAATCCTTGAAAAAGTGATTAAAGCAAGATTATTGGTGTTCATCGACGACAAAGAGGTCCTTCCTTCAGAACAATTCGGGTTTCGTAGTGAACATAATACACTACACCCGTTAACTAAAATCAAAAAAATAGTCAAAACCAATTTTGCCAGTTCTAAGTCAATTGGTATGATTTTACTGGATATTAAAGCTGCATTTGACTCGGTTTGGCACGATGGCCTCATCTTCAAAATGAAACAGTTTGAATTCCCCACAGAACTTATCAAAATTATACAAAACTTTCTTAAAGATCGCGCCTTTACAGTATGCGTAGGTGAGGCACATTCGTGCAAAATAGGAATCGGTGCAGGTTGCCCTCAAGGGTCGTGTCTATCCCCTATCCTGTACAACATTTTTACAGCTGATTTTCCTCTGCTACGTGATTGCACAGCCTCCATTTTCGCGGATGACACCGCAATACTCTGTTCTGGCACTATTGCAGCGGACATTTATCGCCTCGCTTCGAGAGAACTTTAACACGCTCATTACATACTTTAAAAAATGGAAAATTCTAGTAAATACAGAAAAACGCAAGCAATTTTTCACAAGGAAACGGAAAAGCATCTTTCTTCCTCCCAGTCACATCACGTTAAATAACTTTGACGTCAACTGGGAAAAAAATGTACGATACCTGGGAGTGATACTAGACTCGAAACTTACCTTTAGAGACCATGTTGAAAACATCAATAAAAAAACAAGCATATTAAATCGAACGCTCTACCCGTTCATAAATAGGAAATCATGTCTTAGTATATCAAACAAAATGTACCTATTTAGATCAATTTTCCAAGCAGTATTAAATTATGGGGCCCCAGTATGGGCTGACGTAGCCAAATGTCATGTTTATAAAGTTCAAGTGTTGCAAAATAAGATACTTAAAACAAGTGGAAACGTTGCAGTCGGACGCAACCGACTGCGGCATACTCGATACCAGTTTTAAACCGGTAAAAAGAGGCCTGATTGCAAAGGGGTACGGATGCGGCAGGGGTGTGCGCTGCCTTAAAGATTCTACGATGCAGATGGGGATGCCACCAGATATATTCCTTCCAAATTTGGTGACTCTAGCTCAAAGTTTGTAAAAGGTGGGGAAAGGGGGGGGTGGCTGGGGGCGGTATGGGTAGTTGTGGCATCAACATTTTTGATGCAGATCTTTGTGAAATGTCAATTGCTATCTTCATACCAAATTTGGTGACTCTAGCTCGAAATTTGTAAAATGTGGGGAAAGGGAAGGCTGGGGGCGGAATGGGTGGGCGTGGCTCCAAAATTTTTGATGCAGTTTTTTGGGGGTTGCTAGTAGCTATCTGCTTACCAAATTTGGTAGTTCTAACTGTAAGGATGTGCGAAATATGTGGATTTATCGGTTTTGAGTTATCGTATTTATCGATTTGCCAGCCCCCCAGTTATCGTAGAACCCCCATCTTGACACTTTAATTTACTATCCCATAGATAAAGAGAATTGGAAATTTTCAAGTCTCTAGCTTGAAGGGTGTGGAAAAAAGTTGCGTCCATACGGACGGACAGACAGACAGACACCATGACGGACATTGCACAAAACCAATATACTCTTTACCTTCGGTATCGAGCATAATGATATTTAATGTACCTAGGCATTTTTTCACATCCGAGCTGCACCATTTAGCAAAAATAGATTATGTTGCAGACAGAATAGCCAAACTGTAAATAAGTTTTTATAACAGATGTATGTTTTCAACATATCCAGACATAAATAATATATTCAATGTACCTTAAATTAAGTATAGTATTAAGTAGGCTTAAGATAAAATTTACGGGTTTTTTGAAAAATTTTTGTCCTTATCTTGAAATGCTAAAAATTAATAAACTAAAGTTTTTGAGCTATAGCCACCAAATTTGGTGCCAAGATAGGTGATGATGACCCCCCAAAACAGCATCAAAAGTTTGGATGCCACCCCCACCAATAGTGCCCTAGCCGCCCCCATCCGACCCAACGCTTCGTCAAAAACGGGAATGCGTGTATCTTCCAGAGTTGTGCAGCTAGAGCCACCAAATTTGGTAGGAAAATGGCTGTCAACGACCCCCAAAAACCTGCAGCAAAGCTTTGAAGTCACGCTCACCAATTCTGCAACCTTTCCCCACCTTTTACAAACTTCGAGCTAGAGTCATCAAATTTGGTATGAAGATAGCAATTGACATTCCACAAAGATCTGCATCAAAAATTTGAATGCCACGCCCACCCATTCCGGCCCAGCCCCCCTTTCCCCACCATTAACTAACTTTGAGCTAGAGTCATCAAATTTGGCATGCAGATAGCAATTGACATTCCACATAGATCTGCATAAAAATTTGGATGCCACGCCCACCCATACCGCCTCCAGCCCCCCTTTCCCCACTTTTTACAAACTTCGAGCTTTAGTCACCAAGTTTGGTATGAAAATAGCAATTGACATCCCACATAGATCTGCAGGAAAAATTTGGATGCCATGCCCACCCATAGCGCCCCCTCGCCCCCCATTATCCACCCTGTACAAGTTACAAGCTAGAGTCATCAAATTTGGTATGAAGATAGCCATTGACATTCCACAAAGATCTGCATCAAAAATTAAGATGCCACAGCCACCCATTCCAGCCCAGCCCCCATTTTCGAACTCATACAAACTTTTCGCTAGAGTCACCAAAACTGGAAGGAAGATAGCTGGTGGCATCCCCATCTGCATCGGAGAATCTTTAAGTCAGCGTTCACCCCTGCCGCAGCCGTACCCCTTTGCAATCAGGCCTTTTTTACCAGTTTTAATACTGGTAACGAGTATACCGCAGTCGGTTGCGTCCGACTGCAACGTTTCCACTTGTTTTTTTTTTTTTTTTGTTGAGGACTTACAAATATTCTGCTATTGCGAGGGGGTCTTTAAAGTTGTCCAAATATTTTGGCAAAACCCTTTGTTATAAATCGCCTTAACGACCTTAAAGGGAGCTAGGATCTTGCGAGCGTACTGTGGTGTCTTCTTAGTCTATCACTGTATCTGCTAGAGTGCTTTCCAATCTGCCCCTCCTCTGTATGCAGATTCAGGTCACGATGAAGGGTGGTGCCGCGTTTATAATAGGGTCAGCCGGTAATGGAACGCATGGCACGATTTTGCAATACCATTATGCGTTTAAAGTAAGATTTTGCAGCTATTCCCCAAATTCTCACTCCGCATAGCAAATCGATGCTACACAATGCACGTAGATTACCCTTTGGGCTCTGGTGCTTAATCTGTTAATCAGCCACCGTTGTTGTTGAGTTCTTTGACCACATCTACCAGCCGTAGCTTTCAAGTGAGGGCCAAGAAAAATCAACTTTGAGCATTTTGGGGATATTTTGTCGAGAGGCCAATACCTTGGCAGATGTAAGAAATATTTTGTTGGTGTCTGGAGCAAAGCTGTAGGTTTTAAAAAAGCAAAAAACCGCAAATCAAACTAGCCCAAAAAAAAATACTGTTTGCAGTTTTCTTTGCCTTCAAAATAACAAAAAAAAATGTTTCTTACCGTTGCACTATGGGGAAAAAGTCGAAAATTTTCGCATTAATTGTAAATGTAAAGCTAGAGTCTTGAATTTTTGCATGTGTAATACTAATAATTATCTACAATTTCGGTTTTTTTTTTTTCATCGGACCACGCCTTCTTCCACGCCTCTTATATACATACAGATAACTAATTATACACCCAGTTCATAAAGTGGATATACAACTCATATTAATTAAATTTAATAATTTCTTAATGTAAATAATTAACAATGAAATGTAACATATATACATATATATGTACATATGTACATATATATATTATTACTTAATTAGTTTAATTAATTTTTTCAGCCACAAGGCTGCTTCTCCATTTCTTGTTTTTTTTCGCTGAAACATAAGCAGCATGCAACAAAAGCGACACTTCATTTTGTTCTTTTTTAGCTAACTGAGTTGCTAATTTTAGTTTTAGTCTTGGTCCTGCTTTCATATAGCTTAAACGCCTGCGACCTGCTTTCTTCGGTGGTATGTTACTACTATTAAAAGCCAAACGAAGACTGGATGCAAGCCAAAGCGAATGTTTTCTTTTGAAATAATCCAGATTTCTCTTGCATTTTGACAATTTGTATTTTACAAACTTGGTAAACTTCTGTACTTTTTCATTAATTATAAGAAGCGGATCTTCTGTTATCTTTGATCTGTCTATTTTTTGCAAAATAAATTCGATTAAAGGTGAATCTTGGCGATTGTTGTCGCACCAAGCTGTAAGCAACGTCGAATGGCAAAACTCATACACAACTGCAATGTGTGTATTTTACGCATAGTTGTAGCCATTAGTAGCATATGAAAATATTAATATTTGGTTCACAATAGTTTTATTAGTAACGTACAACCTTTACTTTGCGATGCCTTTCGACGCCTTGAAAGTTACATTCCACAGAAACACAAAACAAATTTATTAGTTGGGGCCTACAAAAATATGAACAACACATTGGACAATTGGACAATAAAGCACATTTACTAAAAAATCACTAATAACAGTTTATTCTACATACCTTGACTCATAGTTTCCATATCACAAAATGTCAAGCTTTGTTTACACAGTCAAGTTTACGCCAATGTGAAATGAAGAGAATTTTACATGTGCATTTACGATAAATGATCACGCCAAACAAATCGATACTTTTCGATACTCTAAATCACTTACCGCTGCCTGCAAAAATTTAAAAAAAAACTTTTTACGCCTTTTGGAGTATTGTAAATAATAAAATGAAGTCAATTTTATAATATCGAACACAAAAAATATTGCATTTATGCGAAAATTTTCGACTTTTTCCCCATAGTGCGTTGCAAGAATATTGTAGTCGATCCACTACAGGTAAAAAACGAATGAAAATACACATATTTCCCAAATTTTAACAGCTAGGGCATAATTTTGGTAAGAAGATGGCAGAACATCCCCAAAGATATGCATCACAAATTTATATTGACACACCCACTAATGTCGCCTCAATTTTAAAAATCGCCATATTTGATATGAATTTTCCAAAGATTTGCATCAAACAATTTTCGAAGGAGACACCCATCCCTACAGCCCCCATTCCCCACGATGCAAATAAACTATATTCCACCTGTTTATACTAGATACCGAAGGTTAAAAGTGCATTAGGTTTGCGCAATGTCCGTCACAGTGTTTGTCCGTCTGTATGAACGCAACTTTTTTCCACACCCTTCAACCTAGAGACTTGAAACTTTCAAAATATCTTAATCTATGGTCGGGACAGATAAAATGTCAAGATTGTGGTTCTACGACAACTGGGAAGCTGGTAAATCGATTAATTCGATAGCTCAAAATCGATAAATCCACCTGTTACTGATTGATAAAAATTTGAATTTAACCGCCAAATGCCAAACATACCCAAGCCCTGGACCTGAAGACAGGCATTCCTTTTTAAGGTCCGTATCCAGTACAGCGAAAAAAATTTTTTCATACAAAATCGTCGCAGCAGGAATTGTTTTTTTTTGGCTGCGTGTGTTCTAGGTACCCAGTAACGTAGCACAAAATACTAAACTGCTTATCGATAGTATCGATGTATTTTATATGTACACACTGGCGCTGGGCGCAGGAAATACCAAATCATATATCTTTTTGTGCCCAGGCCAGCAACCAACATTTATAAAACGACAAGTTATAAATAATAATGGAAAGGAAAACTGAAAAACGGGTTTAAAAGTATTGGTACTGCAACAACATATGATACCAACAACGGAATGAGCATATTCAAACTATTCCTCTTTTCTTTTTATACTCGATACCGAATGTAAAGAGTATATTGGTTTTGTGCAATGTCCGTCATGGTGTCTGTCCGTCTGTCCGTCCGTATGAACGCAACTTTTTTCCACACCCTTCAAGCTAGAGACTTGAAAATTTCCAATTCTCTTTATCTATGGGATAGTAAATTAAAGTGTCAAGATAACAAGTTCTACGATAACTGGGGGGCTGGCAAATCGATAAATTCGATAACCCAAAACCGATAAATCCACATTTTTCGCACACCCTTACAGCTAGAAGTACCAAATTTGGTAAGAAGATAGCTATTAGCAACCCCCAAAAAACTGCATCAAAAATTTTGGAGCCACGCCCCCCCATTCCGCCCCCAGCCCCCCGCATTTTAAAGTCAAAAAAGCCTATATCTCCCACAGTTTTTGAGCTATAGCCACCAAATTTGGTGCCAAGATAGGTGATGATGACCCCCTAAAAACTGCACCAAAAGTTTGGATGCCACGCCCACCGATACTGCCCTAGCCGCCCCCATCCACCCCAACGCTTCGTCAAAAACGGGAATGCGTGTATCTTCCAGAGTTGTAGAGCTAGAGCCTCCAAATTTGGTGGGAAGATAGCTGTTAACGACCCCCAAAAAACTGCATCAAAGTTTTGGAGCCACGCCCACCCATTCCGCCCCCAGCCCCCCCCCATTTTGAAATCAGAAATGGCTATATCTCCCACAGTATTTGAGCTATAGCCACCAAATTTGGTGCCAAGACAGGTGATGATGACCCCCTGAAAACTGCACCAAAAGTTTGGATGCCACGCCCACCGATACTGCCCTAGCCGCCCCCATCCACCCCAACGCTTCGTCAAAAACGGGAATGCGTGTATCTTCGAGAGTTGTGGAGCTAGAGCCACCAAATTTGGTAGGAAGATAGCTGGCAACGACCCCCAAAAATCTGCATCAAAGTTTTGGAGCCACGCCCTCCATTTCGCCCCCCTTTCCCCACTTTTTACAAATTTCGAGCTAGAGTCACCAAATTTGGTATGAAGATAGCAATTGACATTTCACAAAGATCTGCATCAAAAATTGGGATGCCACGCCCACCCATACCGCCCCCAGCCCCCCTTTCCCCACTTTTTACAAACTTCGAGCTAGAGTCACCAAATTTGGCATGTAGATAGCAATTGACATTCCACATAGATCTGCATCAAAAATTTGGATGCCTCGCCCACCCATACCGCCCCCAGCCCCCCTTTCCTAACTTATTACAAATTTCGAGCTAGAGTCACCAAATTGGGTATGAAGATAGCAATTGACATTTCACAAAGATTTGCAACAAAAATTTTGATGCCACAACTACCCATACCGCCCCCAGCCCCCCCCCCTTTCCCTACATTTTACAAACTTTGAGCTAGAGTCACCAAATTTGGAAGGAATATAGCTGGTGGCATCCCCATCTGCATCGGAGAATCTTTAAGGCAGCGTACACCCCTGCCGCATCCGTACCCCTTTGCAATCAGGCCTCTTTTTACCGGTTTTAATACTGGTATCGAGTATGCCGCAGTCGGTTGCGTCCGACTGCAACGTTTCCACTTGTTTATTTTGTGTTTGTGGGTTTGTTTACTTTTTAATTTTGATGCCTCAGTGTGACCATGTATCTCTTAAGCTATATAAGGCAAAATGCCATATTTTTACCACAAATTAGTGGACTATGGTCACACTATAAAATCTTGTGCCCACGCTTCCAAAATATATCACAAATTCCTGCCAGGAATTTTTAATTGTACTGGAACCGGACCTTTATTTGATAAACGATAAGTATTAATCTTTGTTACCGATATTCGCAATGTAATCGATATTCACATTGTTACCGATCTATTTTATGCTAGGCAGTCGCTAAAAATATGCCATGGAGTAAGGCTGACCGGCACGGCATAAAATACCAATTTAATAAACCAACCATACTTAATATTATTGATATCAAAATAGCAGTTTGATATTATTTACGGTTCTGTTAATGGTATTTTATTTAAGCCCTTAAGGGTCGCAACATTTTATTAAATTGTATTCGCAAATTGTTAAGTGATGCCGGCAGCCAAAAGACTTGTGAAATTAAGCGCCGTGTGTAATAGTGTTTTCTCGCTTGTTCTAATTCAACATGCTATTATAAAGTTACTGCGCAGTTAAAATGAGTTGATATGTTACTGCGTAGTAAAAAAAAAGTTGGAAGTGCACAAAAAGAATATTCCAACACCGACACCAATTAAAATAAAAAAGAAAATGGCGAATTCTAATGAAGAAGAAGATAATTTCCATAGCGATGAGGAGAATACCATAGTAAAAAATAGGAATTCGAGTACAATGTTAGATTTTATGGATCAAGTAAAAGCTATGGTACAGCAATCAATGAGTGAAATGACTAGCCAGATGAAACAGCTACAAAATCCAATTGCTGAATTGAAGAATGACAAAGATGGCACTTATGCATCAAGTGCTACAAGAGTTGGCGGTATCGTAAATGAAAGGCTGCTTTACATGGACGTAACAAAGCATCAAGGTGTCGCCGAGGGCGGCCCAGATGATCCGAGAGCTTCCGAGGGAGGCAAGGGTGTCGATGGTGAATGCAGCGATATAGATGCTACGACTTTTGGTGCCGCACAGAGCGGCAAATCTGGATTGTCTGATATAGGTATTCGACAGGGCTCACGGGAGAAATACGCATTTGCTCCTCAGCGCCAGATGCTACCTGGGGCCGCCGAGGGCGGTCCAACAGCGTCTGCAGCTTCATATGGAGGCTCATGGAATGGCGCAAATGCTCCACAACGCCAGATGCTACCTGGGGCCGCCGAGGGCGGTCCAACAGCGTCTGCAGCTTCATATGGAGGCTTTGGAACAGACGGACGCAAACATGACACAAAGGGTCCGGCACTTTATGGATGCGGCGTTTCTGGAATGGCTCAAGATGAACACCATAATAAAAGAAATGTACAGGGTCAGTCTGTTTTTGGTGCCACGGGGCATTGGGGTCGTGAGGCATTTGGTATGGCAAACAGTAATGATTCAAACAATGGCTTAACACGAAATTTTGGCAGTAAAATGACTGATCTTCCCACCTTTAATGGCAGGGCAGAAGACTGGCCGGTATTTAGCAGTATGTTCTTGCAGACTACTGCAGCTATGCGGCTTAATAATTTGGATAATTTGATAAGGCTACAAAACTGTTTAAAGGGAGAGGCTAGAGAGCAGGTCGAAGGCATGTTAATTGATCCCGCTAATGTCGGGTATATTATGAATCGATTGCAGTTTGTATATGGTCGACCTGAGCTGCTTATAAGAAGTCAATTGAAAAAGGTATCCGAAATACCGTACATAAATGAAAATCGTTTGGATAAAATTGTATTCTTTGCATCCAAAGTGGAAAATTTGGTAATTTTTTTGGAGTTAGCTAAAGCGGAACAGCATTTAAATAATCCAGTGTTGCTGAGCGACTTAGTAAACAAGCTTCCGATGAGGACACGGATTGAGTGGGGAACATATGCTTGCTCTGTCCGTCCATATGCTAATCTAAAGCACTTCTGTCATTGGCTAAATGATTTGGCTGTGGGAATTGTACAGGCAGTTGATGCCTCGGCAACAGGTAAACAATATGACAAGAGGGAGCGACCATCCAATCAGAAGACGGTCATGCAAGCAACAAGCAATGTTGACAGTGCAAATGTGGAGGCTGCATGTCGGGTCTGTAAAGGTAAGCACATGACAGGCTAGTGTGAGCAGCTGGAGAAAGCCAATTCTCAAGAAAGGTGGGACGCAATAAAAAAATAAGGCGTGTGCTTTGGCTGTTTGGGCACAGGACATAGCTGGAGGAATTGCAAAAAGAAACAAATATGTGGAGTAAACGGATGTAAATCTCGCCACCATCGACTGCTTCACAAGGAAAATGCCAACAATAATTCGGGCTCCGAAACTGGCGATAGGTCAACTACAGTTACTGTAAATACTGTAATGGCAATTACTTCAAAATATTTGTTCAAGGTTGTACCGGTTGAGATTCGCGGACCTAAAGGAATTACGATTAACACGTTTGCCTTTTTTGGATGATGGATCATCCGCAACATTGATGAACGAAGAGTTGGCAAGAAATATAGGCATCGAAGAAGTTAAGGAAAACTTGACATTGAATTGGATAGGCAATACTACTCAAGAAGTCAAGTCGATGAGATATTGCATTAAGATAAGAGGCATAAATGGTAATAAAAAATGGAAAAGACTGTCAGGAAATACAGTTCCTAATATAAACTTGCCACAACAATCTCTAAATGCAGAGCTAGTAAGCTCAAAATATAAGCAATATAATGATTATAACAACGTGGTCCCTATGATATTGATTGGAATAGATAATTTTCATCTAACAAAAACAATAAAGAACTTTAGCATGGGTGATGATATGATTGCTGCGAAGACTCAATTGGGATGACTCATCTATGGCTGTGCAGCGAGTAACCTGCAACAAGGATCTGTGCAGTTGACAGCGGTATTTCACACACACAAAGATGTAATCGATGAAATTCATAAAATAATGGCTGAATACTTTTCCACTGAAGATTTCGGAGTAAAGGTTGCTATAAGGCCCTTAGAATCAAAAGAAATTATGAGAGCTAGAAAGCTGTTGTCGGAAACAACGGTGAAACTTAGGTGGCATCTACGAAACCGGATTGTTGTGGACAGAGGATGACGTGCAATTGCCTGACAGCTACGAAATGGCATTAAAGAGATTGAACGCAGTCGAACGTAAGCTGAGAGACCCATACGAACATAAGAAGTATGAGGATGCCATCATGGACTTTGTGAAAAAAGGATATGCGGTGCAAATGTCAAAGTCTCAAGTTGAAATAACAGGACCTCGCACTTGGTATTTGCCGCATTTCGGGGTGTATAATGTTAATAAGCCAAAAAAGATGAGACTTGTTTTTGATGTGGCTGCTTCTGTGGAGGGAGTATCTTTGAACTCTAAATTATTAAAAGGTCCTGATGAAAACCCGTCACTACTTAAGATTTTGTTTCAGTTTCGACAAGGTACTAAAGCAGTGTGGGCTGACATAAAGGAAATGTTTCTTCAGGTCAAAGTCAAGCAATCCAATCAAGACTCTTTACGTTTTCTTTGGCGTAAGGATGGAGGAATTGAGGTATTCAGGATGCAGGTTATGATATTTGGTGCAACCTGTTCCCCTTGTAGCGCCCAGTATGTAAAGAACATAAACGCTTGGAATGCCACTAATTGCCGAGACTAAGTTTTAAAAGCCATTGTAACGAAGCACTACGTCGATGACTTTGTAGCAAGCTTTGCATCAGATCGGGAGGCATACATAATAAGCGAAGCCGCCAAGGAGGTTCATAAGCGCGCGAATTTCGAACTGCGAGGCTTTGTATCTAATTCTGCAGAAGTTCAGCGTAAACTAAATGAGACGACCAATGGAAGGGATGCCGAAGCAACTGGATAGCAAGTCTGTAGACAAAATACTGGGCATGTTTTGGGCAAGTCAAGAAGATATATTTATTTTCGACCTGCAAATGAATCGCGTGGACAACGATATAGTCAAGGGAACAAAACGCCCCACTAAAAGGCAGCTGCTTAGTATGGTTATGTCTGTGTATGACCCATTTGGCATGCTTGCAGACCTCATGATATATGGCAAAATACTTGTACAGGATGTGTGGCGTTCAGACGTGAATTGGAATGACTTAATACCGGATGATTTATACGAGCATTTTCGTCATTGGATAAAGCAACTGGAGGAGGTAAAGCAGTTTAAAGTTCCACGCTGTTACTCTGACCAATTTATGTCACCTGATGCCCAAATCGAACTACACGTTTTTGTTGACGCAAGTGAGCAAGCCTTTGCTGCTGTAGCGTACTGGCAGGAAAGACCAGATGTGCTCCCCTCAAGATGCTGTCAATACCAAAACTTGAGTTGCAGGCTGCAGTTTTGGGCACACGACTGAGAAACTCTATTTTGGAAAGCCATGATGTTCAAGTGAAGCGAACGATAATGTGGTCGGATTCGCAAACAGTCATAGCTTGGATACGATCGGTTATTCGTTTATACAAATTTGTGGCGCATCGTACAACCGAGATTTTGGAAACAACAGAGGAGAATGACTGGCGCTGGATACCTACGCAACTTAATCAACATTGAGCGATTTTCAAATTATCTCCTCTTGAAACGAACGATGGGAAACGTGCTGAGGTTTGTAAACCAATTGCGGAATCCAGAAGGATTGGGTCTCACAAAAGAACTGTCGGTAGAGGAAGTTCATCGGGCTGTGTTGGCACTCAGTAAAATAGCGCAGTCCTAAGCATTCACTGACGAGATACATGAGCTAAAGGAAACCGGCTGGGTACAGAAAAGTAGTGCAATATATATTCATTTTCGTCAAAATTGGATGAACACGGCGTAGTCGTGGTTAGTGGCAGACTGGACTGTGCAACCTTTATGCCACAGAGGGCTCGGCATCCTATTATAATGCCGAAGAAACATTTGTTGACGAATTTGATTGTAAAATGTATCACCACCAAAATGATGAATTGATAGTCAATGAGATACGACACAAGTTTTGGATAGTTGATTTGCGCTGTGCTGTAAAACGCGCTAAATCATCGTGTCAATATTGCAAGAACAAGAGTGCAATGCCCGCACCGACTAACATGGGCCAGTTGCCATACGATAGAGTGACTCCTTATAATCGCCAGTTTACATTTACAGGAATTTATTATTTTGGACCCGTAAGCGTCACCATTGGACGCCGACACGAAAAACGGTGGGTGGCTCTCTTTACGTGTTTAACAGTGAGGGCAATCCATCTGGAGTTGGCTGAGGACCTGTCAACTGACGCATGTATAATTGCTATAAGAAACTTTGTCAACAGAAGAGGCATACCAAGCGTAATCAGGTAGGATATGGGCACTAACTTCGTGGGAGTGAATAATGAGATCAGAAAAGCAAAAGATCTGTTTGACTGGGACTATATACAGACCGAGCTATCAACTAAGGATATCAAATGGGAATTTAACTGTCCAGCTGATCCCAGTTCAGGTGGATGTTGGGAACGTATGGTTAGGTCAACGAAGCGCGTGTTGGCTGTCACATTGAAGGAGCACGCACCCAAGGTGGAGACATTGCGGAGCTTGCTGATAGAAGCAGAGAACATTATCAACAGCAGGCCCTTGACTCACATTCCTGTCAGCATTGATGACCCTGAACCGCTAACTCCGAATCATTTATTATTGGGAACCATGAATTCCACGCAGTCACCTGGAGAAACTGCGAATATCTGCCTGCGAAAACAATATCGCATAGCTCAGCAACTGAAAGACGACTTTTGGCGGCGTTGGATTCGTGAATACTTAACGACGCTAACTAGGCGAACTAAATGGTTCGCACCTACTAAACCAATCAAATCTGGAGACGTTGTCCTGATTTGCGACGAAAATCAGCCCAGAGGAAACTGGAAGAAAGGAGTTGTAGTCAACCTGATAAGGGCTAAGGATGGCCATGTGCGAATAGCAGAGGTCAAAACGCCTACGGGAATTTTAAAGCGACCAGTTTCCAAGCTGGCCATACTAGATGTAGTTGGTAAAATTTCGTAGTCATTTTACGGTGGGTGGAATGTTACTGATTGATAAAAATTTGAATTTAACCGCCAAATGCCAAACATACCCAAGCCCTGGACCTGAAGACAGGCATTCCTTTTTATTTGATAAACGATAAGTATTAATCTTTGTTACCGATATTCGCAATGTAATTGATATTCACATTGTTACCGATCTATTTTATGCTAGGCAGTCGCTAAAAATATGCCATGGAGTAAGGCTGACCGGCACGGCATAAAATACCAATTTAATAAACCAACCATACTTAATATTATTGATATCAAAATAGCAGTTTGATATTATTTGCGGTTCTGTTAATGGTATTTTATTTAAGCAATTAAGGGTCGCAACATTTTATTAAATTGTATTCGCAAATTGTTAAGTGATGCCGGCAGCCAAAAGACTTGTGAAATTAAGCGCCGTGTGTAATAGTGTTTTCTCGCTTGTTCTCATTTCAACATGCTATTATAAAGTTACTGCGCAGTTAAAATGAGTTGATATGTTACTGCGTAGTAAAAAAAAAGTTGGAAGTGCACAAAAAGAATATTCCAAAACCGACACCAATTAAAATAAAAAAGAAAATGGCGAATTCTAATGAAGAAGAAGATAATTTCCATAGCGATGAGGAGAATACCATAGTAAAAAATAGGAATTCGAGTACAATGTTAGATTTTATGGATCAAGTAAAAGCTATGGTACAGCAATCAATGAGTGAAATGACTAGCCAGATGAAACAGCTACAAAATCCAATTGCTGAATTGAAGAATGACAAAGATGGCACTTATGCATCAAGTGCTACAAGAGTTGGCGGTATCGTAAATGAAAGGCTGCTTTACATGGACGTAACAAAGCATCAAGGTGTCGCCGAGGGCGGCGCAGATGATCCGAGAGCTTCCGAGGGAGGCAAGGGTGTCGATGGTGAATGCAGCGATATAGATGCTACGACTTTTGGTGCCGCACAGAGCGGCAAATCTGGATTGTCTGATATAGGTATTCGACAGGGCTCACGGGAGAAATACGCATTTGCTCCTCAGCGCCAGATGCTACCTGGGGCCGCCGAGGGCGGTCCAACAGCGTCTGCAGCTTCATATGGAGGCTCATGGAATGGCGCAAATGCTCCACAACGCCAGATGCTACCTGGGGCTGCCGAGGGCGGTCCAACAGCGTCTGCAGCTTCATATGGAGGCTTTGGAACAGACGGACGCAAACATGACACAAAGGGTCCGGCACTTTATGGATGCGGCGTTTCTGGAATGGCTCAAGATGAACACCATAATAAAAGAAATGTACAGGGTCAGTCTGTTTTTGGTGCCACGGGGCATTGGGGTCGTGAGGCATTTGGTATGGCAAACAGTAATGATTCAAACAATGGCTTAACACGAAATTTTGGCAGTAAAATGACTGATCTTCCCACCTTTAATGGCAGGGCAGAAGACTGGCCGGTATTTAGCAGTATGTTTTTGCAGACTACTGCAGCTATGCGGCTTAATAATTTGGATAATTTGATAAGGCTACAAAACTGTTTAACGGGAGAGGCTAGAGAGCAGGTCGAAGGCATGTTAATTGATCCCGCTAATGTCGGGTATATTATGAATCGATTGCAGTTTGTATGTCGACCTGAGCTGCTTATAAGAAGTCAATTGGAAAAGGTATCCGAAATACCGTACATAAATGAAAATCGTTTGGATAAAATTGTATTCTTTGCATCCAAAGTGGAAAATTTGGTAATTTTTTTGGAGTTAGCTAAAGCGGAACAGCATTTAAATAATCCAGTGTTGCTGAGCGACTTAGTAAAAAAGCTTCCGATGAGGACACGGATTGAGTGGGGAACATATGCTTGCTCTGTCCGTCCATATGCTAATCTAAAGCACTTCTGTCATTGGCTAAATGATTTGGCTGTGGGAATTGTACAGGCAGTTGATGCCTCGGCAACAGGTAAACAATATGACAAGAGGGAGCGACCATCCAATCAGAAGACGGTCATGCAAGCAACAAGCAATGTTGACAGTGCAAATGTGGAGGCTGCATGTCGGGTCTGTAAAGGTAAGCACATGACAGGCTAGTGTGAGCAGCTGGAGAAAGCCAATTCTCAAGAAAGGTGGGACGCAATAAAAAAATAAGGCGTGTGCTTTGGCTGTTTGGGCACAGGACATAGCTGGAGGAATTGCAAAAAGAAACAAATATGTGGAGTAAACGGATGTAAATCTCGCCACCATCGACTGCTTCACAAGGAAAATGCCAACAATAATTCGGGCTCCGAAACTGGCGATAGGTCAACTACAGTTACTGTAAATACTGTAATGGCAATTACTTCAAAATATTTGTTCAAGGTTGTACCGGTTGAGATTCGCGGACCTAAAGGAATTACGATTAACACGTTTGCCTTTTTGGATGATGGATCATCCGCAACATTGATGAACGAAGAGTTGGCAAGAAATATAGGCATCGAAGAAGTTAAGGAAAACTTGACATTGAATTGGATAGGCAACACTACTCAAGAAGTCAAGTCGATGAGATATTGCATTAAGATAAGAGGCATAAATGGTAATAAAAAATGGAAAAGACTGTCAGGAAATACAGTTCCTAATAAAAACTTGCCACAACAATCTCTAAATGCAGAGCTGGTATGCTCAAAATATAAGCAATATAATGATTATAACAACGTGGTCCTTATGATATTGATTGGAATAGATAATTTTCATCTAACAAAAACAATAAAGAACTTTAGCATGGGTGATGATATGATTGCTGCGAAGACGCGGCATTTCACACACACAAAGATGTAATCGATGAAATTCATAAAATAATGGCTGAATACTTTTCCACTGAGGATTTCGGAGTAAAGGTTCCTATAAGGCACTTAGAATCAAAAGAAATTATGAGAGCTAGAAAGCTGTTGTCGGAAACAACGGTGAAACTTAGGTGGCATCTACGAAACCGGATTGTTGTGGACAGAGGATGACGTGCAATTGCCTGACAGCTACGAAATGGCATTAAAGAGATTGAACGCAGTCGAACGTAAGCTGAGAGACCCATACGAACATAAGAAGTATGAGGATGCCATCATGGACTTTGTGAAAAAAGGATATGCGGTGCAAATGTCAAAGTTTCAAGTTGAAATAACAGGACCTCGCACTTGGTATTTGCCGCATTTCGGGGTGTATAATGTTAATAAGCCAAAAAATATGAGACTTGTTTTTGATGCGGCTGCTTCTGTGGAGGGAGTATCTTTGAACTCTAAATTATTAAAAGGTCCTGATGAAAACCCGTCACTACTTAAGATTTTGTTTCAGTTTCGACAAGGTACTAAAGCAGTGTGGGCTGACATAAAGGAAATGTTTCTTCAGGTCAAAGTCAAGCAATCCGATCAAGACTCTTTACGTTTTCTTTGGCGTAAGGATGGAGGAATTGAGGTATTCAGGATGCAGGTTATGATATTTGGTGCAACCTGTTCCCCTTGTAGCGCCCAGTATGTAAAGAACATAAACGCTTGGAATGCCACTAATTGCCGAGACGAAGTTTTAAAAGCCATTGTAACGAAGCACTACGTCGATGACTTTGTAGCAAGCTTTGCATCAGATCGGGAGGCATACATAATAAGCGAAGCCGCCAAGGAGGTTCATAAGCGCGCGAATTTCGAACTGCGAGGCTTTGTATCTAATTCTGCAGAAGTTCAGCGTAAACTAAATGAGACGACCAATGGAAGGGATGCCGAAGCAACTGGATAGCAAGTCTGTAGACAAAATACTGGGCATGTTTTGGGCAAGTCAAGAAGATATATTTATTTTCGACCTGCAAATGAATCGCGTGGACAACGATATAGTCAAGGGAACAAAACGCCCCACTAAAAAGCAGCTGCTTAGTATGGTTATGTCTGTGTATGACCCATTTGGCATGCTTGCAGACCTCATGATATATGGCAAAATACTTGTACAGGATGTGTGGCGTTCAGACGTGAATTGGAATGACTTAATACCGGATGATTTATACGAGCATTTTCGTCATTGGATAAAGCAACTGGAGGAGGTAAAGCAGTTTAAAGTTCCACGCTGTTACTCTGACCAATTTATGTCACCTGATGCCCAAATCGAACTACACGTTTTTGTTGACGCAAGTGAGCAAGCCTTTGCTGCTGTAGCGTACTGGCAGGAAAGACCAGATGTGCTCCCCTCAAGATGCTGTCAATACCAAAACTTGAGTTGCAGGCTGCAGTTTTGGGCACACGACTGAGAAACTCTATTTTGGAAAGCCATGATGTTCAAGTGAAGCGAACGATAATGTGGTCGGATTCGCAAACAGTCATAGCTTGGATACGATCGGTTATTCGTTTATACAAATTTGTGGCGCATCGTACAACCGAGATTTTGGAAACAACAGAGGAGAATGACTGGCGCTGGATACCTACGCAACTTAATCAACATTGAGCGATTTTCAAATTATCTCCTCTTGAAACGAACGATGGGAAACGTGCTGAGGTTTGTAAACCAATTGCGGAATCCAGAAGGATTGGGTCTCACAAAAGAACTGTCGGTAGAGGAAGTTCATCGGGCTGAGTTGGCACTCAGTAAAATAGCGCAGTCCTAAGCATTCACTGACGAGATACATGAGCTAAAGGAAACCGGCTGGGTACAGAAAAGTAGTGCAATATATATTCATTTTCGTCAAAATTGGATGAACACGGCGTAGTCGTGGTTAGTGGCAGACTGGACTGTGCAACCTTTATGCCACAGAGGGCTCGGCATCCTATTATAATGCCGAAGAAACATTTGTTGACGAATTTGATTGTAAAATGTATCACCACCAAAATGATGAATTGATAGTCAATGAGATACGACACAAGTTTTGGATAGTTGATTTGCGCTGTGCTGTAAAACGCGCTAAATCATCATGTCAATACTGCAAGAACAAGAGTGCAATGCCCGCACCGACTAACATGGGCCAGTTGCCATACGATAGAGTGACTCCTTATAATCGCCAGTTTACATTTACAGGAATTTATTATTTTGGACCCGTAAGCGTCACCATTGGACGCCGACACGAAAAACGGTGGGTGGCTCTCTTTACGTGTTTAACAGTGAGGGCAATCCATCTGGAGTTGGCTGAGGACCTGTCAACTGACGCATGTATAATTGCTATAAGAAACTTTGTCAACAGAAGAGGCATACCAAGCGTAATCAGGTAGGATATGGGCACTAACTTCGTGGGAGTGAATAATGAGATCAGAAAAGCAAAAGATCTGTTTGACTGGGACTATATACAGACCGAGCTATCAACTAAGGATATCAAATGGGAATTTAACTGTCCAGCTGATCCCAGTTCAGGTGGATGTTGGGAACGTATGGTTAGGTCAACGAAGCGCGTGTTGGCTGTCACATTGAAGGAGCACGCACCCAAGGTGGAGACATTGCGGAGCTTGCTGATAGAAGCAGAGAACATTATCAACAGCAGGCCCTTGACTCACATTCCTGTCAGCATTGATGACCCTGAACCGCTAACTCCGAATCATTTATTATTGGGAACCATGAATTCCACGCAGTCACCTGGAGAAACTGCGAATATCTGCCTGCGAAAACAATATCGTATAGCTCAGCAACTGAAAGACGACTTTTGGCGGCGTTGGATTCGTGAATACTTAACGACGCTAACTAGGCGAACTAAATGGTTCGCACCTACTAAACCAATCAAATCTGGAGACGTTGTCCTGATTTGCGACGAAAATCAGCCCAGAGGAAACTGGAAGAAAGGAGTTGTAGTCAACCTGATAAGGGCTAAGGATGGCCATGTGCGAATAGCAGAGGTCAAAACGCCTACGGGAATTTTAAAGCGACCAGTTTCCAAGCTGGCCATACTAGATGTAGTTGGTAAAATTTCGTAGTCATTTTACGGTGGGTGGAATGTTACTGATTGATAAAAATTTGAATTTAACCGCCAAATGCCAAACATACCCAAGCCCTGGACCTGAAGACAGGCATTCCTTTTTATTTGATAAACGATAAGTATTAATCTTTGTTACCGATATTCGCAATGTAATTGATATTCACATTGTTACCGATCTATTTTATGCTAGGCAGTCGCTAAGAATATGCCATGGAGTAAGGCTGACCGGCACGGCATAAAATACCAATTTAATAAACCAACCATACTTAATATTATTGATATCAAAATAGCAGTTTGTTATTATTTGCGGTTCTCTTAATGGTATTTTATTTGTGCCCTTAAGGGTCGCAACACCACCTATTTCGAAAATCCTTACAGCTAGAACTACCAAATTTGGAGAGAAGATAGCTACTAGCAATCCCAAAAAAACTGCATCAAAAATTTTGGAGCCAACCCCACCCATTCTTCAACTCAATTCAGAGTAAAAAGTGTGAATTAAAATCAGGGACCGTAATCATTATAAGTTTTACTTTAAAAATTATTAAAAAATGATTATATTTTATTTATATTCATTTACTCACAAAATATTGATTAATCTTGAGTTATACTTACAACTCAATCAATAATCATTATTTTTTATCAAAAAATAAAACTCATGAAATAATGATTATTCTTTGAGTTTTATTTTTGCTCAAAAATAAAACTCAAGTTGTTATTTCGATCTTTTCTTAGGGAATAATCCTAAACATGATATATATTCCTAGTCAATGTATTTTGTTGTTTTTCTGTAAAAGAGACTGCACTAAAAGAAAATGTTTGTATGGCAATTACTTAACGCACAACACAAAATGAGTACAGGTCATAGTGCAGTGATTAATATTAAAATCGTTAATTTAATATGGATAGGTGGACATAATGGTTCTTTGCACACAACTTTAAGTGCAAACTTCAAATTCAAATGTATATACAAATTTTTTCAGTGATATTTAAGAGCAAATGAGATTTTTTTTTAATTTAAAAATGGGTTGTTATGGTTTGTCTTGATTTACTGACTAGGAATATATATCATGTTTAGGATTATTCCCTAAGAAAAGGTCGAAATAACAACTTGAGTTTTATTTTGAGCAAAAAATAAAACTCAAAGAATAATCATTATTTCATGAGTTTTATTTTTGATAAAAAATAATGATTATTGATTGAGTTGTAAGTATAACTCAAAATTAATCAATATTTTGTGAGTAAATCTATAAAAATTGAAAAATTTTAAATCATGGTGAAAATGCATATATGAGCCTTAAAGATGAATATTTGTACATTTCTCGTGTCCCAAAGATACCATAAGTGAATGATTTATTTATTCAAAAAAAAAAATAATCATTATTTGCAGTCCCTGATTAAAATACATATGCCGACTAGTGTATATAAGAATTTACAAAAATATCTGCATGGCAAATTTCCGGTAAATTCAACTTCCACTGGATAAAAAAGTAAGAAGGCTCTAACCGAGAAAGCTCTATTAAGAAATATCTTGAACCCTAGGTACTACGCATACATTCATTTGTTTAATGTATTTGGTGTATAAAACTGGTTGACTGAATAATGACTAAACTTAAAACATCAATATCTATCCGGATTTTCTCAACCGATTTCTATGAAAAAATCACAGCTTTTCAATATTCTGTCTGTTGTTTTTTAAACATTCAATCTACTATATAAAAATAAGTCGAGTTTTCCTCCATGATTGTCTAACTCCAGAACGCACGATCCGATTTCAATGTAATTTTCAGAGGTGATTGGGGTCTGTGTGGAGGGGGCACATCAGTAATTTAATGAGTGTATTATTGCTTTTTATCACTGTTTTGCCGCAAGATTGGCATTCCTGCTTTTTAACAGAAACAGTAGGCAGATGTTTTTAAAAATCATTCTCATCGCATGTTTTTGCCTTTTATTCATTCTCATCTTGAATCGTGTGGGATTCAGAGCTACATATTTAAAATTTGTTCTATTTTTTTGTTTGATTTAACATTTTGGAAGTTTTTATCAACTACCAATTTTTTGCTGCGAGTTTTTTTTTTCTTTCTTCTGGAAGCTTTTTAAATTGTTGGTGCAAAGCAAGCTCATTGATAGTCCAATATGCCTAGAGGACGACGTTCGAGCATCGGCCGCCGCACAAGACATGCAAGCCAGCAACAAGTGTATTCACAGAACTTAAGCGAAGAAAGACAAAATATAATAAGAGAAAATGACCGATTGAGACAACGCGTGAGCACACGAAGATCATTGGCATCATACAATCGCTTGGCATTCCAATATGATCCCACTGCGAACTACAGTGATGATGAAAATGTAAATATTGGACCAATGACGACTATATGCCGATATTGCAATGCGTTAAAGTTCAAAAGAGAAACGGCTGGATTGTGCTGCGCAAGTGAAAAAGTCAAACTGGATCCATTACTTACACCACCACAGCCACTGAAACCATTGTTCGATGGAAGTGATCCCGATTCCAGCCATTTTCTTCAACACATCCTTGAATACAATAACTGCTTTCGCATGACTTCCTTTGGAGCTAATATCATTCGAGAAGGCGGCTTCATGCCGACTTGCAAGGTAAAAGATACAACACACATAACCAATCACTCACACCAACACAATGAATTGCAACACATAACAACTACATATACACCACACACTACACCATCACACGATCAGAAGTTACCCCGTATTTTTCAACAAATGATTGTTTGCAATTACAGATATAAGGACAAATATATCACTTGCATGGTTCAATGGTGCCAACACCAGATGAACCGCATCAATTTCTGCAAATATATTTCATTTCGTCGATGGTGGATCAGCTGAATGTGCGGTGCAATATACAGGGAACACAATAGTTAAAGAGACGAATTATTGTGGTTGTTATGTTCAAAACAGCATTGGAACGAATGCCATCGGATACGCACAAATTTGTCATAAGAGCGGATTGTACCCCAACAGGTGAACATGTGCGAAGATTCAATGCACCCACCGTTAATGATGTTGCTGCAATTATTGTTGGCGATCCAACTAAATCGCGAGACATTGTCGTTCAGCGAAGAAGCAATATCATGCATCGTGTAAACGAGACACATCGTTTGTACGATGCGTTACAATATCTAATCATTTATTAGCAAGGGCAAGACGGATACGACATCACGTTGAAGATGGTCGATCCAATTACAGGCGTATCAACGAATAAAAATCTAAGCGCAATGAATTACTATGCGTATCGTTTGATGATTCGTACACATGAGGAGAATGTCATTCTGAAGTGCCGTCGGCTATTCCAGCAATTCACTGTCGACATGTATGTCAAAGTCGAGACCGAACGTTTAGCGTTCATCCGATTCAATCAGGCAAAGCTACGATCTGAGGACTATATACACTTGCGTGATGCTATTCATTCAGATGGTGATGTTCAGAATATTGGACGTCTGACGATTCTTCCATCATCTTATATCGGAAGCCCACGCCACATGCACGAAAACGCTCAAGACGCTATGACATGCGTGCGAAATTATGGAACACCGGATTTATTTATTACGTTCACATGCAATCCGAAGTGGACGGAAATTGAACGTGAGCTGGAACCAAGATCGCCATGACATAATCGCTAGAGTATTTCAGCAAAAACTCAAGGCTATGATGGATGTGCTTAATAAGTATCGAATATTTGGTGACACACGTTGTTATTTGTACTCGGTGGAATGGCAGAAGCGTGGACTACCGCATGCTCATATTCTTATTTGGTTGCTGAACAAATTACATTCAAATGAAGTGGATGACATCATATCAGCTGAAATTCCTGATCCAGTCACTGATCCCCATCTACACGACATTGTGACGACACAGATGGTGACATCCAAATAACCGATGAAATCTACAATGAAGGTTTGATTCTGATTGAGGATCAATGCTTGACTATTGCAAACAAGCTACTGATTGAAGTAGGAATGATTGCGCCAAATCGATGCATTCAACCAAGAACTAAATCGAGAGCTGCAATACAATACATTGCAGGAATTCGTTCGAAATAATGTGCCGTTGCTGAATGAACAGCAAAAACAAGTATACGAAACATTAATGCAAGCGGTGGTCAATAATACTGGTGGTCTATTCTTCCTGGACGCACCTGGAGGAACAGGGAAAACATTTGTCATTTCATTGATTTTGGCCACTATTCGATCAAGATGTGACATAGCTTTGGCGTTAGCATCATCTGGAATTGCGGCGACTCTTCTAGATGGCGGTCGTACTGCACATTCTGCGCTTAAGTTGCCACTCAATTTAAACACAATCGATACTCCAACATGCAATATTTCCCGCTCCAGTGCAATGGGAAAATTGTTGATGCAATGCAAGCTCATTGTTTGGGATGAGTGCACAATGGCACATAAGAAATCACTTGAAGCACTTAACTTAACACTGAAGGATCTTCGGCGAAATAACAACATCTTTGGCGGCTTGATGATATTGTTGGCAGGCGATTTCAGGCAGACGTTGCCAGTAATTCCCCGTGGAACGCCTGCAGATGAATTGAATGCTTGCCTGAAGGCATCCCCTTTATGGAATAACGTAAAAACATTATCGCTTACCACAAATATGAGAGTTCAACTTCAAAATGATCAAAGTGCTGCACAATTTTCCAACCAATTGTTAGCTGTTGGAAATGGAAAAGTCCCAGTTGATGCGACATCTGGATTAATTACTCTTACCAACGACCTTTGCCGATTTGTAGACTCTCAATTAGCTCTTATTGAAAATGTTTTCCCAAACATTAGTGAGAATTATCAGAATTATGCTTGGTTAAGTCAACGAGCAATTCTTGCCGCAAAGAATAATGATGTACACGCACTGAATTTCACCATTCAATCAAAAATTGCTGGCGATTTGGTGACATACAAATCCGTTGATTCCATATCAAATCCCGATGATGTAGTAAATTATCCAACGGAGTTTTTGAACTCTCTGGAGTTACCAGGATTTCCACCATATAACTTGCAACTCAAAGTTGGAACAGTTATTATGATATTGCGTAATTTGAATCCACCGCGACTTTGTAACGGTACTCGACTATCGGTAAAAAGACTTATGCCGAATTTGTTCAAACGATTGCCATTTCCAGTTCGCCTTGCGTTCGCAATGACAATTAACAAGTCGCAAGGCCAATCGCTTAGTGTTTGCGGGATAAATTTAGAAAATCATTGTTTTTCACATGGGCAGTTATACGTTGCGTGTTCACGAGTTGGGAAACCATCCACTTTGTTTGTGTTAGCGTCAGACCAAAAAACAAAAAATGTGGTTTACCAAAGAGCACTTCAATGAAACGGATAGTTTGCGGAATGAAATAAAATTTATCCTTTTCAAATATAAAACAAAAAAAATTTTACTTCATCTTTTAATCACCAAACAAAAAGTTACATAAAACGAAGCCATCTGGTGGCGAAACGGAGTTCGCTGGAATTGCTAGTAATCTAAAATTTCTAAATACAAGATTTGATAGTTATCGATTGCATATCGGAAATGGGAAGAGCGATCGATGAATTGAATCAAACTGTACCTGCCTGTGGCTTAGAAGAGCTTTTAGTCATAATTTGGAGTCTCTAGCTTTTATGGTCTCTGAGATTGCTCTTTGATGTTGATCAAGGACATATGAACTTGATGAGGTCGGAGATGCTTTCGTTTGCATTTGTACAAAGCCCTTGTTATGGTCAGCTGGATGCTATCGATGGTTGTGGTGTTCGAACGAGGGGTGGAGAGTCGTGCTGGCACCCGATACTCGATTGTTCGACTGCTTGACAGGTGACTGCTAGGTAGAAAGAAGAGGAGGCCGTGAGTAGGCAAAATTTTTTAGCGGCAGCAAAAAGTGCGCCGGCAGAAAGAAAAGTTTAAATAAAAGAAAAGTGCCCAAATAAAGAAGTTGAAGTCCAGTGCTTAGTGAGACGCCTGCAGCATAGAAGGTAGGCGATAAAAATTTTACTTTTAGTGAGAATATTGCTAATGGTGATTATTAAGTGAAAGCAGCAGTGCGGTACAGACCGGCAGCCGATTGCACACACACACGCAACTTCTGCGGCCACAGGAAGCAACCAGACCATCGGACGAGGATTGGCAAACCCGTCTGGGTAGTCATCATCTTTAATTTCAGGAAACAAAACAAGTTTGTTTCCGAGCTTAAGCGCGTAGCTGTCCCTGCCTTAGGTTACTTTGCGCCCGCGCAAAACACAGCGCGCGCGCGCCCAGCAATAGTTGCCCGCGCAAACAACAGCGCGCGCACGCACAGAAACAGCCGCCTGCGCCACAGCACATATAAGCACGGCAGCCACCGCAGGCACAGTGGATCACAACAAAGCAGCAGCCGCATAAATATTTATTTATGCGTGTAATTTCTCACGCCTGCCCCAATTATTATTTAATTCTATTATTTATTTATTTAGTTATTTAATTTAATTTATGATTTATCTATTCGCATTATTTATCTATACATTTATGCTTCATTTTCTGTTCAATGTTTATTTTGTTTCTCGTTTATTAGTTTTTGTTTAGTTTTGTTAATACTTATTTAATTATTTATTTGCATTATTCTTTTTTTTTAGATTTATATAAAGTAAATTTATTATTAAGAAAGCCAAAATGTTAAATCTTAAATATAAATAAATTATTGTTATTAGTGTTTATGTATTTTGATGTTGTCGCTTCACAGTCGAAACGAATAATGATTTCAAACAATTTTTCACAGCCCCAGGATCGAATACCAGTTCAGGCCTACTGGGATTGAGACAAAACAACACCAGAGCTGAATTATAAAATCAGCCAACTGGGATTGAATTGTCCCAACACCCAGCACCGAACCGAGTAGGGCTTGTGGGTAGGGCGAAGATGTGTTGATGTCGGGGTAATTTGTTGTTGTAATATGTTTAGGGAGTTGGCACGATAACATTAATAGGCCAATTCATCGGTAAGGAGGGCACACATTGGGGGTAAATGTAAACACCTGTTTACCCAGTATATCCGTAAAGTGTCCGATTATGTGAAGAATATCTGCTAGTCCGTTTGCTGTTCGTTTTCGTAAAAAAAAAATAAAATTTTGTTAACCCGACCAGCGCTCGAGGTCGTATCCATCCCTGGGTAACCGATTTGCTAGCCGGCTATCG
Organism: Scaptomyza montana; assembly: GCA_018904305.1. NCBI lineage: Eukaryota > Metazoa > Arthropoda > Insecta > Diptera > Drosophilidae > Scaptomyza > Scaptomyza montana. The sequence goes on along the minus strand of JAEIGR010000050.1, from coordinate 503,654 downwards.
ATACAGTGTTGGGAAAATAAGGCCGGATCATAGCACCCTTTTTAACGGTTTAAAAAGGGCAAACAAAATATTTTTAATATAATTTATTTACCATCCGATACCTTTTTAAACCATGGCGTGGTTGTACTGGCAATGTACGGGCCCTTAAAACGAATTAAGATTCTTATCCGTTACATGTATTTAATACAAATGCTTAAGAATAAATTTGTATATGTTAAATTATTAAGCTTGGTTCCATGCACATCTAAATATTGGTGTTTACTTAAATAACAAATCCTTGAATAATTTAATTAAACTAATATTATTTTAGCCACACCTGATTAGGCATGCCAAACTAACTAAATGACTATGTAGCACGTGACATACACAACACAAAACAAGTGGAAACGTTGCAGTCGGACGCAACCGACTGCGGCATACTCGATACCAGTATTAAAACCGGTAAAAAGAGTCCTGATTGCAAAGGGGTACGGATGCGGCAGGGGTGTACGCTGCCTTAAGGATTCTCCGATGCAGATGAGGATGCCACCAGCTGTCTTCCTTCAAAATTTGGTGACTCTAGCTCAAAGTTTGTAAAATGTAGGGAAAGGGGAGGGGGGGCTGGGGGCGGTATGGGTAGTTGTGGCATCAAAATTTTTGTTGCAGATCTTTGTGGAATGTCAATTGCTATCTTCATACCAAATTTGGTGACCGTAGCTCGAAAATTGTAAAAAGTGGGGAAAGGGGGGCGAAATGGAGGGCGTGGCTCCAAAACTTTGATGCAAATTTTTTGGGGTCGCTGCCAGCTATCTTCCTACCAAGTTTGGTGGCTCTATCTCCACAACTCTGGAAGATACAAGCATTCCCGTTTTTGACGAAGCGTTGGGGCGGATGTTGGCGGCTAGGGCAGTATCGGTGGGCGTGGCATCCAAACTTTTGAAGCAGTTTTTTGGGGGTCATCATTGCCTATCTTAGCACCAAATTTGGTGGCTATAGCTCAAAAACTGTGGAAGATATAAGCTTTTCTGATTTCAAACGTGCGGGGGCTGGGGGCGGAATGGGAGGGCTTGGCTCCAAAACTTTGATGCAGCTTTTTGGGGTCGCTACCAGCTATCTTCCTACCGAATTGAGTGGCTCTAGCTCCACAACTCTGGAAGATACACGCATTCCCGAGTTTTTACGAAGCGTTTGGGTGGATGGGGGCGGCTAGGGCATTATTGGTGGGCGTGGCATCCAAACTTTTGATGCAGTTTTTGAGGGGTCATCATCACCTATCTTGGCAACAAATTTGGTGGCTAAAGCTCAAAAACTGTGGAAGATATAGGCTCTTTTTACTTTAATTTGCGGGGAGGCTGGGGGCGGAATGGGCGGCGTGGCTCCAAAATTTTTGATGCAGTTTTTTGGGGGTTGCTAGTAGCTATCTGTTTACTTAATTTGGTAGTTCTAGCTGTAAGGGTGTGCGAAATATGTGGATTTATCGGTTTTGAGTTATCGAATTTATCGATTTGCCGATCGTAGAACCCCCATCTTGATTTTTTAATTTACTATCTCATAGATAAAGAGAATTGGAAAGTTTCAAGTCTCTAGCTTGAAGGGTGTGGAAAAAAGTTGTGAACATACAGACGGACGGACGGACGGACGGACGGACACCATGACGGACATTGCACAAACCCAATATATATATATATATATAGTATTGCAATACTTGAATTATGTATTGCCATACTTGGGTTAAGTACACAAATCCTGGGAACAAGAATGAAAGTATGTAATTATTTTAAGGACTTTACGAACTTAAATTATAACTACTCAAAAATTTAGATCGAGCTCTAAAAGAACTTGAATCAAGAATGGAAGAACTTAATTCAAGTTTAAAGATAACTTAAATCAAGAACACGAACTTCAGAAACCGTACTTGAATCAAGAACGAAATTCTTGGATTCAGTAATTCCGCACTAAGTGAGAAATCAAGTTCGACTTGTGGGATTTTAAGTACGAAATAAATTCTTCTATACCATCCGCAGAACAAGGTTGTTTCTAGTTATAGTTTTTCTGTGTGCTTTTAAATTTCTTAATAGATGTGATAAAAAAAGTTTTATAATAAATGTTTAACGAACTTACTACAACTGCCGACAAAGATTTTTGAAATTCTTTAGTTGTTTAATTTGTCAGTATTCTTTTTCCTGTTCTGAAGAGTTAGATTTCTTTGAGTGTGCATTTCCCTTCGGGGTATCACCCAATTGTAATGTATTGACTTACTTTCTATTTTTCTATCCTTCTTTCTCGCTTTATCTTCCTATCTCTTATTACATTTTTAAGCTTACAAGTGCTTTATTTTTTTAATTTTGTCACCTTAAGATTGAGTTTTGCTTTTCCCAAAATAAAAGAGTCCTCAGCTTTAAGTCGCACCCCTTGCACTGTAAGTGCTTAACAGCTGGCTTGCAGTGTCACGTGTTAGCTTCACAGCAAACAGCAAAACTTAAATTTATTAACACAAAAGCGATTAAAAATACAGCTCACGAGTTAAAGGTAAATTATTTCTATATTGAAAGTTAAACTGAATGCAATTAATCAAACGTGCCAACCAATTTCAAATGCATGAATTACAGAAAAAAACACACACACACTAACCAACCGCAAGGACAACAACGAAGGCAAACATTCCGACATCCTTTTCCGGCTCTTGGTTAACATCTAAAGCAACAACAATGATACAGATTTGGCAAATGTATAAATTTTGCACACGTGAAAGAACAACGATATGTGTGTAATCGTGTTTGTTGGTGTGATCCTTAAGGTCATGCTTACCTGTTTAGAGCAACAACAAGCGATTTGTTTGCTGTCCAAAATGTTGTAGTTGTTGGTCACACAAATGCTTCTGCAGCTGCCATGCACTTGCACAACGTATAAATGTGTGGTTTTTATTTATTTATTTATTTATTTACTCCAAACTACCAAAGAGCAACACAGTTCTCCGTTCTGGTATATGTATTAACTTATAACTAATTAACACTAAACAACAAACAATAAGAACTCAAAACATCATCTTAAAAAATACTGCCTAAGTAGATGCTTAATAGATTTAGAATTATGAATAAAATCGAAGCGCAACTCGACTGGCAGCGAATTATAAATACTTAATGTCCTATAAATAGGCTCATTTACACCATAGTTGGTGCGATGAGTGCTTAAAAAGAATGTATTAACAACCCTGAGACACCTTGATGGGGTGAAAAACATTATTAAAGAAAGCAGGTCAGGACAATCAATCCTTCCAACAATAATATCGTTCAAAAACGACAATGCCGCTATCGTACGTCTATCCTCTAAAGATGAAAGCCGCACAAGGCGACATCTATCAGTATAACTAGGTGACGGTTCACGAAACCCAAGAGGATGCAAAGCAAATTTTAAAAATTTTTTTTGTACACGTTCAAGTCTATTTATATGAATTGAGGTGTATGGACTCCAGATTAAAGAGCCATATTCAAGTTTAGAGCGCACAAATGCTGAATACAAACATATCCTTGTATACGGATCAGTAAATTGGGCCGAATAGCGTCTAACGAAAGCCAACATGGCATATGCTTTCGGCAGAATGTAATCAATATGTTTTACAAAACAGAATTTAGAATCAAAGAGGACTCCAAGGTCAAGCGATTCACCTCTGCTAGATAGAAGCGAACCACCTAACGAATAGGAAAATGTTATTGGGTTATGAGCTCTAGAATAGCGTACAAAAAAGCATTTTGAGACATTGAGTGGAAGAAGGTTTTGCAGGCACCGAAGGTAAAGAGTATATTGAGTTTGTGCAATGTCCGTCATGGTGTCCGTCCGTCTGTCCGTCTGTATGTGTCCAATTTTTTTCCACACCCTTCAAGCTAGAGACTTGAAACTTTCCAATTCTCTTTATCTATGGGATAGTAAATTAAAGTGTCAAGATGGGGGTTCTACGATAACTAGGGGGCTGGCAAATCGATAAATTCGATAACTCAAAACCGATAAATCCACATATTTCACACATCCTTACAGCTAGAACTACCAAATTTGGTAAGAAGATAGCTACTAGCAACCCCCAAAAAACTGCATCAAAAATTTTGGAGCCACGACCCCCCTATTCCGCCCCCAGCCCCCCCGCGTTTTAAAGTCAAAAAAGCCTATATCTCCCACAGTTTTTGAGCTATAGCCACCAAATTTGGTGCCAAGATAGGTGATGATGACTCCCTAAAAACTGCACCAAAAGTTTGGATGCCACGCCCACCGATACTGCCCAAGCCGCCCCCATCCACCCCAACGCTTCGTCAAAAACGGGAATGCGTGTATCTTCCAGAGTTGTGGAGCTAGAGCCTCCAATTTGGTGGGAAGATAGCTGTTAACGACCCCCAAACAACTGCATCAAAGTTTTGGAGCCACGCCCTCCATTTCGCCCCCCTTTCTCCACTTTTTACAATTTTCGAGCTAGAGTCACCAAATTTGGTATGAAGATAGCAATTGACATTCCACAAAGATCTGCATCACAAATTTGGATGCCACGCCCACCCATACCACCCCCAGCCCCCCTTTCCTCTTTTTTTTTACAAATTTCGAGCTAGAGTCACCAAATTTGGTATGAAGATAGCAATTGATATTTCACAAAGATCTGCATCAAAAATGTTGATGCCACGCCCACCCTTACCGCCCCCAGCCCCCCTTTCCGCACTTTTTACAAACTTCGAGCTAGAGTCACCAAATTTGGTATTTAGATAGCAATTGACATTCCACATAGATCTGCATCAAGAATTTGGATGCCTCGCCCATCCATACCGCCCCCAGCCCCCCTTTCCACACTTATTACAAATTTCGAGCTAGAGTCACCAAATTTGGTATGAAGATAGCAATTGACATTTCACAAAGATCTGCAACAAAAATTTTGATGCCACAACTACCCATACCGCCCCCAGCCCCCCCTTTCCCCACCTTTTACAAACTTTGAGCAAGAGTCACCAAATTTGTAAGGAAGATAGCTTGTGGCATCCCCATCTGCATCGGAAATTCTTTAAGGCAGCGTACACCCCTGCCGCATCCGTACCCCTTTGCAATCAGGCCTCTTTTTACCGGTTTTAATACTGGTAACGAGTATACCGCAGTCATTTGCGTCCGACTGCAACGTTTCCACTTGTTTTACTTAAACTTAGTATGAAAGTCAGAAATCAAAAGAATTTTTTTTGATGAAAACATTTTTATTGTCGATTAAACTCTTACAATCATTAAGTGAACTTAATTCTAAAATAAGTTTTTTTTTTTATTATTTAAAGGATAGAAATGTTAAGGCGGTAAATCTTGAAATACTTTCTGATAATAACCGATTTTTATACCCTTAACCCATAAAATGGGTAAATAAGGGTATGATGGTTTTGTGCAAAAGTATGTAACAGGCACCATAAAGTACATATATTCTTGATCAGCATCAACAGCCGAGTCGATTTAGCCATGTCCGTTTGTCCGTCCGTCAGTCCGTCTGTCCGTCTGACCGTCTAAATGAACGCGTGGATCTCAGAGACTACAAGAGCTAGAGACTTCAGATTTTTAATATAAGTTCTCCTATACCATGAGCAGAACAAGTTCGATTCAAATTATCGATAACTATTCTGGTTTCCGATATACACATGGAATCGAGAACAAAAAATATCGAATTTGGCAAATTTAAAAGTGAGGATTGAATTAATGGGTATCGATAGAACTTTTCTGAAAATTTCGTCCAAATCGGTTAAGAAATACCGGAGATATCGAGCTTAATCGATTGATGTTAAGTCAGTATACCAAAGTCTTATATAAATTTAATTTATTTTTTGCAACTGGGTTCAGGGTATCTTCTAGTCGGGCTCTCCCGACTAGAGCCTTCTTACTTGTTTATGCTGTTTAGTGTTAAATTTAAAAGATTGTGGATTTCAAAAATTGATTTAAATACAAAACTTAATGGCATTACAAAAATTTTGGATACTTTTGGACCAAATATTGGGTTTCCATGGGTCTGAAATTTGTTCTTTCTTCATATACACCTAAATTTTGTAATTTGTTAACCATTCTATGTTCTGTACGGTTCTCTTCAAATGGGATTTTACAAAAGTATAATATACATTTTAAGTTGCTAGTTATCATTATATTATTCTCATATAACTGGCAATCCATACATAGCAGTAGATATATCTGTCCAAAGCATTGACAACATATTTTGTAATTCGAAAATGTGATTGCAGTTGCTTTGCAAGCATTTAAATAATAATAATTTTTGGATGTCATTAAGTTTTCAACTTTAAAATAAGATATTAATTCTTTTGGATTGTTTAGTGCCTTGTGGCATTAAAAGCAAGTGTTTATTTTTTAAATGATTCTTCTACTATTAAAAGAAGTTTCAATGCAAAAAAATATTTTTGGATTAACAGCCAAGGTGGCAAGCTACCGGATATTTGAGTGATAAAACTTGGAAATTTTTAAACATATGTCTAAGCTTTCAATGAACGAATCAAATTTTAGCATTTTTTTTATGTTAATGTTACTTTCCGAAACTCTAACCACAAAAAGGTTGGATTGTCATCCCAGCACAGTAGAGCTTTGTGATGACTTCAATCATTTCCTTTCGTCGTAGTAAAATGGGTTAGACGAAACATTCTTTGACATCGGTTATTGTAGTCTTCCTGTATTATTTTCCACTATCGTCTTAAAAGCGTGGAAATGATGGTAGCACATAATTTAACAGGATAGCTAATTAATAATCTCGTGTATCTATAGAATAATAAATATAGTTTGAAAAAACTAAAAAATTCGCTTTTAAAAAACAATTGAACTAAAAATTAAAAAAATAATTTCTAATGTAAGCTTAAAAAATCTAAAAATTCTTGAATTATTGTCAAAAAGCGTGGGCGCTTTGTGATATATTTTTCGTGTATCGAGCGCCAGACGCTTTTTCACAATAATTCAAGAAATTTTAGATTTTTAAGCTACATTACAAATTATTTTTAAATTTATTTTAGTTTTTTCTAAACATATTTATTAAAACTATGATTATTAATAAATATTAACAATAAAATAAAAAAAAGTTATTAAAAAAATTAAAAATGGACTTAAAAACTAAAATATCAAATATTCTACATGGAGATTCGAACCCGAACCTCCCGGCTATGAGTCGGGTATCCTAACCACTAGGCCATATGAGTGTGATGCTCAGTGTGCCTTTAAAGCCTACATTATACCTTTTTCTTTGAGTTACTCATCATCAATTGAAGTTAATAACAAGTAAATCAAAAAAAATTTTGAAGACATGCTTTTATACGCTTTCTTGCATACATTTGTAATCGAGATTTTTTATCATAATCCATGCAATACATAAATATTAAACATATTTGTGCTATTTAAAAATAAAATAAAAAAGTTTAAATAATACAAAAAAAAGTATGTCTCGGTCGGAGCTCGAACCCACGATCTTCGACCTGTAAGCGGCAGGCTTCCCTTCATGCCACCAAAGCTTGTCATATTTGACGGTCTAATTAGTAACTTAAGCAAAAGGGAAAACTGTTTTTCGTGGTTTTTACATGATATTACATATTTTATCGCGCCAAAAACTTTAAGAACATGTATTGTCATCTGAAACACATCTTTGGTGAAAATTTCAGAGCTCTAGGTAGTCGGGAACTTGGTGAAAATTTGATTACAAGATTCCGGTACAAACAGACAGACAGACAGACAAGTCAAGTTAAATAAAAGCATGTAAAAAATCAATGTAAACAAAACTAAATTTGGCTAAAACATTAAAATCATTCATTTGCTCATACTGAGATTGAGATTGAACCCGGAAACCCCGGGTGAGAGTCTGGCACCCTTACCACTAGACTATATCAGAGTGTACACGAAGTGCCTTTGAAACCCAATTTTACATTTTTTTTTAGTTACTCACTCCGCCTCAAGTGAAGCTAATAAAAAGCTATTAAAAATAAGTGTGAATAGTAAATATTTAACGAAATTTTAAAATAGTTACTATTGTTTGCTGTCTGTTTTGCCTTAAGTAAAAGCTGTTTGCAGTAGTCACCAGATCAGCAGCCTTTGCTCTTTTTATACCCTTAACCCATAAAATGGGTAAATAAGGGTATAATGGTTTTGTGCAAAAGTATGTAACAGGCAGAAGGAAGCATCTCCGACTCTATAAAGTATATATATTCTTGATCAGCATCAATAGCCGAGTCGATTTAGCCATGTCCGTCTGTCCGTCTGTCTGTCCGTCTGTCTGTCTGTATGATTGCGTGGATCTCAGAGACTACAAGAGCTAGAGACTTCAGATTTGGGATATAAGTTCTCCTATACAATGAGCAGAACAAGTTTGCTTCAAATTATCGATAACTATTCTGGTTTCCGATATACACATGGAATCGAAAACAAAAAAATATCGAATTTGGAAAATGTAAAAATGAGGGTTGAATGAATGGGTATCGATAGAACTTTTCTGAAAATTTCGTCCAAATCAGTTAAGAAATACCGGAGATATCGAGCTTAATCGATTGAAGTTAAGTCAGTATACCAAAGTCTTATATAAATTTAGTTAATTTTTATACTCGATACCAAAGGTAAAGAGTATATTGGTTTTGTGCAATGTCCGTCATGGTGTCTGTCCGTCTGTCCGTCCGTATGGTTGCTAGTTTTTTCCACACCCTTCAAGCTAGAGACTTGAAACTTTCCAATTCTCTTTATCTATGGGATAGTAAGTTAAAGTGTCAAGATAACAAGTTCTACGATAACTGGGGGGCTCGCAAATCGATAAATTCGATAACCCAAAACCGATAAACCCACATTTTTCGCACACCCTTACAGCTAGAAGTACCAAATTTGGTAAGAAGATAGCTATTAGCAACCCCCAAAAACTGCATCAAAAATTTTGGAGCCACGCCCCCCATTCCGCCCCCAGCCCCCGCGCATTTTAAAGTCAAAAAGCCTATATCTCCCACAGTATTTGAGCTATAGCCACCAAATTTGGTGCCAAGACAGGTGATGAATATTCCTTAAAAACTGCACCAAAAGTTTGGATGCCACGCCCACCGATACTGCCCTAGCCGCCCCCATCCACCCCAACGCTTCGTCAAAAACGGGAATGCGTGTATCTTCCAGAGTTGTAGAGCTAGAGCCTCCAAATTTGGTGGGAAGATAGCTGTTAACGACCCCCAAAAAACTGCATCAAAGTTTTGGAGCCACGCCCACCCATTCCGCCCCCAGCCCCCCCCATTTTGAAATCAGAAATGGCTATATCTCCCACAGTATTTGAGCTATAGCCACCAAATTTGGTGCCAAGACAGGTGATGAATATTCCTTGAAAACTGCACCAAAAGTTTGGATGCCACGCCCACCGATACTGCCCTAGCCGCCCCCATCCACCCCAACGCTTCGTCAAAAACGGGAATGCGTGTATCTTCCAGAGTTGTGGAGCTAGAGCCACCAAATTTGGTAGGAAGATAGCTGGCAACGACCCCCAAAAATCTGCATCAAAGTTTTGGAGCCACGCCCTCCATTTCGTCCCCCTTTCCCCACTTTTTACAAATTTCGAGCTAGAGTCACCAAATTTGGTATGAAGATAGCAATTGACATTTCACAAAGATCTGCATCAAAAATTTTGATGCCACGCCCACCCATACCGCCCCCAGGCCCCCCCCCTTTCCCTACATTTTACAAACTTTGAGCTAGAGTCACCAAATTTGGTATGAAGATAGCAATTGATATTCCACATAGATCTGCATCAAAAATGTTGATGCCACGCCCACCCATACCGCCCCCAGCCCCCCTTTTCCCCACTTTTTACAAATTTCGAGCTAGAGTCACCAAATTTGGTATGAAGATAGCAATTGACATTTCACAAAGATTTGCAACAAAAATTTTGATGCCACAACTACCCATACCGCCCCCAGCCCCCCCCTTTCCCTACATTTTACAAACTTTGAGCTAGAGTCACCAAATTTGGAAGGAATATAGCTGGTGGCATCCCCATCTGCATCGGAGAATCTTTAAGGCAGCGTACACCCCTGCCGCATCCGTACCCCTTTGCAATCAGGCCTCTTTTTACCGGTTTTAATACTGGTATCGAGTATGCCGCAGTCGGTTGCGTCCGACTGCAACGTTTCCACTTGTTTGCAACTGGGTTCAGGGTATCTTCTAGTCGGGCTCTCCCGACTAGAGCCTTCTTACTTGTTTATGCTGTTTAGTGTTAAATTTAAAAGATTGTGGATTTCAAAATTGATTTAAATACAAAACTTAATGGCATTACAAAAATTTTGGATACTTTTGGACCAAATATTGGGTTTCCATGGGTCTGAAATTTGTTCTTTCTTCATATACACCTAAATTTTGTAATTTGTTAACCATTCTATGTTCTGTACGGTTCTCTTCAAATGGGATTTTACAAAAGTATAATATACATTTTAAGTTGCTAGTTATCATTATATTATTCTCATATAACTGGCAATCCATACATAGCAGTAGATATATCTGTCCAAAGCATTGACAACATATTTTGTAATTCGAAAATGTGATTGCAGTTGCTTTGCAAGCATTTAAATAATAATAATTTTTGGATGTCATTAAGTTTTCAACTTTAAAATAAAATATTAATTCTTTTGGATTGTTTAGTGCCTTGTGGCATTAAAAGCAAGTGTTTATTTTTTAAATGATTCTTCTACTATTAAAAGAAGTTTCAATGCAAAAAAATATTTTTGGATTAACAGCCAAGGTGGCAAGCTACCGGATATTTGAGTGATAAAACTTGGAAATTTTTAAACATATGTCTAAGCTTTCAATGAACGAATCAAATTTTAGCATTTTTTTTATGTTAATGTTACTTTCCGAAACTCTAACCACAAAAAGGTTGGATTGTCATCCCAGCACAGTAGAGCTTTGTGATGACTTCAATCATTTCCTTTCGTCGTAGTAAAATGGGTTAGACGAAACATTCTTTGACATCGGTTTGTAGTTCCTGTATTATTTTCCACTATCGTCTTAAAAGCGTGGAAATGATGGTAGCACATAATTTAACAGGATAGCTAATTAATAATCTCGTGTATCTATAGAATAATAAATATAGTTTGAAAAAACTAAAAAATTCGCTTTTAAAAAAACATTTAACTAAAAATTAAAAAAATAATTTCTAATGTAAGCTTAAAAATCTAAAAATTCTTGAATTATTGTCAAAAAAGCGTGGGCGCTTTGTGATATATTTTTCGTGTATCGAGCGCCAGACGCTTTTTCACAATAATTCAAGAAATTTTAGATTTTTAAGCTTACATTACAAATTATTTTTTAGATTTATTTTTAGTTTTTTTCTAAACATATTTATTAAAACTATGATCATTAATAAATATTAACAATAAAATAAAAAAAAAAGTTATTAAAAAATTAAAAATGGACTTAAAAACTAAAATATCAAATTTTCTACAGGGAGATTCGAACCCGAACATCCCGGCTATGAGTCGGGTATCCTAACCACTAGGCCATATGAGTGTGATGCTCAGTGTGCCTTTAAAGCCTACTGTAAAGGAGTAATTTAGCCAGGGTATAAACTCAGTCTGGCCAGGTATACCTCACAAGAAAATTTATATATTTTTGGTGAGACTCTAACGCGCGCGGCTTACAAGTCGGAAAGGGGGAACGCCGGTGCCAGCATCAACGCGGCGGCTGGCGGCCAGAGTATAAAACGACTCAGCTTGAATCGCGTACGCGCGGGTACAAAACCCAAAGCAAAGAAATAGAACGAAAGGAAATACACAGCAATTGCACTCCACTGGGTCACGGATTTGCCGGTGACCAATTTATTCAGATTATACCAAATATTACTCGTACAATCAAACCTAACCTAAGACCTAATTGCATATATATATACCTATATATATGGGTTGTCGCGAACTATCCCCTCTTACCTTATCTTTTATCCCGACTCTATTACTCTGCTATTTATGAGCGCACTCTTTCACTTTCCTGCCCTTTTCCGTTTTCCTATATTCTTGCGCGTACGCGTCTGCTCACTTTAGTATCTCGATCGCAACTGCCCGCCCACGCTTTTACTTCGGCCCAAGTTGCCGATTTTGCTACTCCCCACGCTTGCTCGTGACCGTGGTGGATTCGCTGATCGCAGCTGGTGTGCTGTGTCTCGCGACTCTTATATTTAACTTAGGCTTATTAGACTTAGGCCGTTAAGCGTCAACCAAAAGATGTGCAACTCCAATTCTCTTACGTTTATTCGATATATACGCTGCGCACTCCTTGCGCCTAAGACTATTAAAAAAATAATAAACTTCAATTAACTCAATAACGCGCTCCTCGCGACTTTAAACTAAAAAGTATAATAAAATAAATGAAGAACAACTAAATGAAAATAAAAAATGATAATCAACCCAATAATACGCTCCTTGCGACTTTAAACTAAAAAGTATAATAAAAATAAATGGAAAACAACTAAATAAAAATAAAAATGATAATTAACCCAATCATACGCTCCTTGCGACTTTAAACTAAAAAGTATAATAAAAATAAATGAAAGCAACTAAATATTAAAAATAGAAATGATAATTATAATCCTTTGTGAAGGGGGGCCGGTGCGGCCTACTTCACACCCCCCCTTTCTTGGGTAGGGTGATTGTCACGCTCCCGGACGCGTTCTTAGTTACGCCGTGCAGTTTCCCATCCACTTCCACCTTAAACCGGGATCGGCGGGCCACCGATGTGCAACTAGTTAACGCCTCCGATATGGCCGTGACCGCGGCGTCGGTGAGTCCGTCCTCGTCGGGGAATACTGCCCAATTGGCGGGACGTATCGCCCACGTTTTTGGTGGTCGTACTTTCCCCTGGGTAGGCGGCTCGGTCATTGTTGCCGACTCTAATTCGGCCACCACGGACTCGAGGCCCTCCTCCCACAAGTCGAGAACGTCCTTTGGCGGAACGGCTATGTCCTCCACTCTTCGTTCCTCCTCGCTCTGGCTTGCCGTGCCTCGTCCAACGCTACCAGCTGCGGGTGCTCCTTCAGCGGGTCTGCTGCCACGCTGCGCCCCACCGGTGGGTGTCCGATCGGCATCCGGGCTCGATGCTCGGAGGCCTGGCATTTTGACAAACACAGTGGACGTCTCCACTGTCATGAGAAGGATGCCGCCATCCACGACGCAGGCGGTCTCCTTTTTGTGGTGGTGCAGCGTATGCCTGTACGTTGACGGGGCTTGGTTTCGCAGCTCTCGTTCGAAACCCTCGGTGGTACCCTCGGAATCCTCCTCGTCACCGCTGCTGACCACATACGGGATTCTGCCGCTCATCTTGGGTATTCTGTGGGGTTTATAAACACAATCGGTTAGTCTTACTTTATGAATTCAATTTTGGTTAGTGTTAATAAAAGAGAATAAAGGGATTAATTAAAACTGTGACAAGTCTGCTCTTTGTCAGACGCTCGTTCGGGCTGGTCATCTTCTCCGTGCTCCTCTCCCTCTACATAGAATGGCTTCAGTTGCGCAATGCTGGCGAGTTTGCTCTTTCTTTGCCCTTCTTTAAGCAATCGCACGATATTCGGTGATACGAACTTTTTCACGAGGAATGGGCCATCGAACTTGGGAGCGAGTTTCGCTGCGAACCCTTCACTGGCTTTAGAGAGTTGATGTGCTCTTAGTAATACCAACGTATTGAGTCCTGGTCGCCATTCCCTTCTCCTGAGGTTATAGTTCCTCCCTTGGTCCTTCGACGCTCGCTGCAAATTTGTCTGAACGATACTGAAAACCTCCCTTAATCTTTTTGCCCGGTCTTCTGGCGCTTGCGGCATGTTTCCGGATCCGGGTGTCATCTCGTCGTACAAGGACGCTGGTAAGCGGGGTTCTCTCCCCTGCATCAGAAAAGCCGGTGAGAATCCCGTAGAGTCTGCCACACTGGAGTTAACCGCCAACGAAATTTCCGGTAACAATTCGTCCCACGAACTTTGGTGGCCTGTTATAAACTGCGCGATCATCGATTTTACTGTCCGATTGGTCCTTTCTGTCGGGTTTTCTTGTGGACAATATGGGGCAGTGTGCTGCAACTCCACGCCCAACGAGTTCAAAAACGACTTAAAATTCCGGCTCGTAAACTGCACGCCGTTGTCGCATACAAACTTTCTGGGTATGCCAAAACGACATAATACCCGCTCACGGAACGCCTTCTGCAGTTGGGCCGCTGTCGCTCGCTTCAAGGGGACCAGCTCCACCCATTTTGAAAACGCGTCATGGAATACCAGGAGCATCGTGTTCCCGTGTTTCGAGCGCGGTAAGGGGCCTACAAAGTCGGCGCATAGTACAGCCATGGGCTCGGCCACCTGTCGCGTCAACATCTGTCCAGCCGGCTTTACTTGTTCCGTCTTAAACCTTTGGCACGATTCGCAGTACTTAACGTACTTCGCCGCATCTCGGAACATTCCAGGCCAGTAGTAGCGTTGTGCCAGACGCATTATCGTCTTCCTTACTCCTTGGTGTCCGGCCGTCGGTGCGTCGTGGCACTCCAACAACACTCGTTTCCTCTGATCCTCATCGATGCTTAGCTTCCGAGGATGTAGTCGTCGTCATCCGCCCGGTGTCCGAGGTGTCTATAGAGTTGACCGTTCTCTTCCATATAATCGGCGTATTTCACTGGGTCTTTAGCCATCTTTTCTTTCATCCTCTCGATCCACTTGCCGGACGATTTTTCCTGTACCACTTGTTGACAGTTCTCCACGGGTTGCCGGGATAAGGCATCCGCTACTACGTTGAGCTTCCCTCGTCTGTACCGTACGTCAAATTGGTACTGCTGCAGCTCCAGTGCCCAGCGCGCTATCCTCCCCGACGGGCTCTCGATCGAATTCAACCATTTCAAAGCCATATGGTCGGTTACTACCTCGAACCGATATCCTTCCAGGTAGCATCTCATCTTCCGGATTGACCATACTATAGCCAGACACTCCTTTTCGGTCGCTGAATAATTTTCTTCAGCCTTATTCAGTTTCCGACTCGTGTAAGCTATCACGCGCTCCTGTTGATCGATCGTCTGTGTGAGTACCGCTCCGAGACCAAAATCGCTGGCGTCCGTCTGCAGGACAAATTTTTCCTCAAAATCCGGACAGGCCAGGACCGGTGCGGTCGTCAAGCTATGTTTGAGGGTCTCTAGCGCTGCCTGTTGTTCCTCTCCCCATGACCATTTCCTAGATTTTTTTAATAAGGCTGTGATCGGTTGCACCACTGTAGCGAAATTCGGTACGAATCGTCGATACCAGGAGGCCATGCCCAGGCAGCGTCGCAGCTCCTTACAATTGGTTGGGGCCTTCAAGTTCTGGATCGCTTCTACTTTGGCGGGGTCGGTTTTGATCCCGTCGCCGCTCACTAGGTGTCCCAGGTATATCAGCTCCTTCTGAAAAAACAAACACTTCTTACGGTTCAGCTTCAAGTTGGCCGCTCTCAAACGCCTGAAGACTTCCTTCAAATTTGTCACGTGCTGCTCCTTTGTCGTTCCGATCACTATTATGTCGTCCAGATAGGCAAATGCATTTGGCTCCATATCTGGTCCGATAACCGTATCCAAAGCTCGTTGGAATGTCGCGCACGCCGAGTGCAACCCGAAAGGCATTACGCGCCACTGGAATAAGCCTCTACCGGGTACCGTAAACGCTGTACACTCCCGACTATCCGCAGCCATGGGAATTTGCCAATAACCGTGCTTGAGGTCGAGTGTGGAGATCTACCGCGCATGTCTTAATCGCTCCAAAATGTGATTAATCCTTGGTACGGGGTATGCATCTGGCAAGGAGTGAGCGTTGAGTTGCCTGTAATCGATGCACATCCGCCACTCGCCTGTTTTCTTCTTAACTAGCACGATCGGGGCGCTGTGCGGGCTGCGGGAGGGCTCTATCGCGCCGGCTCGCAGCAGCTCGTCTACTTGCTCGTTGATCACCTGTTGCATCGCAGGGTTTTTGGGATAGTACCTCCGCTTAATCGGCTTGTCGTCCCTCATGATGATCCGGTGCTCAGCTACGTGTGACACCCCTTGCAGCTCGTCAAAGAGGGCCAATTCCGCTTTCAATGTTTCCTTTATCTCTGGTTCCAAGTCCTCTGGCCACTCGTTTTCCCTGGATTCGACGCTTTCCACCGGTGTTATTGCGGGGCCGGGTATGACGCACCCTCCTACCTCGCCGAACCGTTGTACTCCTGCCGTTGTTGCGTCCACGCTGTCTCCTCGAACCGTTCCCACGGCGATGCTGGGCTGAGGTGCCCCAGGGGCATCCTTCTCCTGCCTTGATCCGCCATCCTCCTCCGGTTTGCTCACAACTGGCTCACGTTCCATTAGGACCTGCTCCTCCTCTATATCTGGTACTTCCACAGCTTCCAAAAAAACCTAGCCTTGCCACATTCGATGGTCGTCCCCACCCGGCACAAAAAGTCTATCCCTAGTATAATGTTGTCTAGCATCGAGGGCATCACGAGCATACTCACCGTGACCTCTGTCCCCGCTAGACCAACCTTTACCCTCAATAGCCTTTTTACCTCTAAGGTGGACCCATCGGCTAGGCGAATTTTCGCGCAGGCGTCCAGCATCTCGCCTCCGCTGGTCACCTTGCGGGAAAACTCCTCACTAATAAAACTCCTAGTCGCCCCTGTATCTACTGTTGCAGTCGCTACTTGGTCCCCGACTCTTACAGTAGCGACTATCCGCCCGTCTTCCACTCTTAAAGGGTACTCTAGGTTCGGGACTGGTTCACGTCGGCCCCCATCGGATCCCGTCCCAGATGGTGCCGCGTATCGTTTCCCGCCCTTGACTGCTGACAACACTGGCTGGTATTGACCCCCTTGGCCCCACACTGCCGACAAAACTGTACCCGTGGATTGGGGCACTCCTTGGCAAAATGACCCTCTTGCGAACAGTTGTAGCATAACCTCTTCCCGCCTAGAGCCCTCGACTGCTCTTGGCTGATCATCCCGTTTGAAATCATTCCCGTATGCCCAAACTGTGGCGTATTCTCCACATTACCGCTTGACCCTGGCTGTGGTTGCGTCCGGAAAGGATTAAAATGTTTGGCGGGGGCTACCTCACCGGCTAATCCATCCGAATACCTATTAACCCTGGTCCTACCCCGTGCTGCACGCTCGCGGCTTTGTTGACTCACGTTCTCGTACTCGGCTGCCATTTGAGTTAGCTGCGCCAGAGAGGAGAAGTCCCCTCTACGAATGTACAAACGGTACTCTGGGGCCAAATTCTCGTATACCCTATGCAATTCTTGTTCTGCCCTATACCCTGCGTGGTACATCATACCCCGCAGCTCGAGCAAGTAGTCCTTGAACGGCTCGTTATCATGCTGCCGTCGTGCCCGGATACTGTCTTCTAACCTGTCGAAATAATGGGGCGGTAAAAAAAACTCCAAGAACTCGGCTTTAAATGTCGCCCAAGTCGCGTCCCTTAGCCTACTTATTGATAGCCACCGCGCGGCCTTACCCGTTAGAGCCTCGCTCATTGCCCTCGGCAACCAGTCTAAGCCTATGTCGTATGACAACGCCCTGTCCTCAATTGCCTCCAGAAAAACTAGTGGATCGGTGCATCCATCGAACCTGATACCCCACTTCCGGACTAGTTCGGGGACGACCATCCCGTTCCTAGGGGTACTATAGCTATCACTAGAATTAAGATGGGGGTTCACCTGTCTCACCGGGGTATCTTCCCCGGATGCCAGAGGTGACCCTACTCGTATATCGGGGATACATGCTGTATTCTGTGGGAAAAATTCATTATAAATCGTACTGTTGGAGGGCGGACGCAAATGTTCCGTGCCACCGGTCTGTATTGATGGGATTGCCGCATCTGATTCAGACTTCTGCCTGGGTCGTATTCCTCCAACAGAAGCGGCAGCCTGGGTAGGCGACACTGGGATCTTTGCGAACCGCAACTCCCATTCCGCTAACCGGGCCCGTATATCGGTGGTATGACCACCTTGTCTTATAAAAGTACATACAAGCTTCCGGTAGTCAGTTACCGTGGCACACTTTTCCAATCCGAGCTCCCGGGCGATATCCTCTAGATCCTCCTTATGGCAGTGGTAGACCCATTGCACACCCACACCGGGGTTGCTGCTTTCTACGACCTCCACTCGGGCGGGCTCGATAGTCTTGGGTTTCTCCATTTAACCGAAAAAAAAAACGAACGCCAAAAAAAATTCCGTCTCGAGCCGTATATGTCCCGCTTCGCAAAAATTTGCACTCTTAATCTGGCGCGGTTTATCGCGGTAACCGTTTTGTTACGAAATTTAAAAAAAAATTTTCCCGAATTTTTTTTCTCCCGGTGTAAAAAAACTTTTAACTTGTCACTGTCTGTCGCGGTTATTCCTTTTATTACAAAAAAAATTTTGTCCACGGTATTACGAATTTTATATATATTTTTTTTTTTGCAGTGTAATAAAAGTTTTCTGTTAACTGTTCACTGTCTATCGCGGTTATTCTATTTTATTACGAAATTAATTTTATATATTTTTTTTTTTTTTGCAGTGTAATAAAATTTTTCTGTTAACTGGTCACTGTTTATTGCGGTTATTTTATTTTATTGCGAAAAATAAAAAGAATCCCCTTTTTTTTTATTTTCCGGTCCACGGTCTCACAAATTTTTTTTTTCCGGTGTATAAAAAAATCTGTTAGCAAGTCACTGTTTATCACGGTTACTCTATATTTTTTTTTTTTTTATTTCATTTTATTTTTTTCAAAAAAAAAAAAATTTCATTTTTTTTCTTTATTTTCCACCACTGTACGCTTATACGGTCGACCAGAACCGATGGGACAACTCCGCACTCAACACCATAGTCAATTTGAATTTTTTTTATTTTTTTTTTATTTTCGCGGTCGAAGCCCACTGTGCGAAGCGACCGCGACTTTGCAGCTGCCTGTACCAGCTACTGTCACGCCGTTCGTTGACCGCTCACGCACTTTGCCGGCACTTTCGTTGCGCCGCAGGTGTTCACTCATGCACAGCCTCGAACGCGAACCGCTTGTTTGATCGGTGAGTCTTTTTCCACCGTCAATTTCGTTGCGCCGCAATTGTTGCTAAGGCACTTGCCTTACGCCGTCACTTTCGTTGTGCCGCGACGACTGCACAAAAACCACGCTCGAAAACCGTTCTCGTTGCCCACTTGTAAAGCAGGGTATCGTCGGGTATACCCGCACTTCACTTTACGCACTTCCTTTCACACTTGTTGGTGATATTTCCGGGGGCTTTAATTCCAGATTATACCACACCTTTGCACTTTAGAGTCCCTGCTCGGGCGCCACTTGTAAAGGAGTAATTTAGCCAGGGTATAAACTCAGTCTGGCCAGGTATACCTCACAAGAAAATTTATATATTTTTGGTGAGACTCTAACGCGCGCGGCTTACAAGTCGGAAAGGGGGAACGCCGGTGCCAGCATCAACGCGGCGGCTGGCGGCCAGAGTATAAAACGACTCAGCTTGAATCGCGTACGCGCGGGTACAAAACCCAAAGCAAAGAAATAGAACGAAAGGAAATACACAGCAATTGCACTCCACTGGGTCACGGATTTGCCGGTGACCAATTTATTCAGATTATACCAAATATTACTCGTACAATCAAACCTAACCTAAGACCTAATTGCATATATATATACCTATATATATGGGTTGTCGCGAACTATCCCCTCTTACCTTATCTTTTATCCCGACTCTATTACTCTGCTATTTATGAGCGCACTCTTTCACTTTCCTGCCCTTTTCCGTTTTCCTATATTCTTGCGCGTACGCGTCTGCTCACTTTAGTATCTCGATCGCAACTGCCCGCCCACGCTTTTACTTCGGCCCAAGTTGCCGATTTTGCTACTCCCCACGCTTGCTCGTGACCGTGGTGGATTCGCTGATCGCAGCTGGTGTGCTGTGTCTCGCGACTCTTATATTTAACTTAGGCTTATTAGACTTAGGCCGTTAAGCGTCAACCAAAAGATGTGCAACTCCAATTCTCTTACGTTTATTCGATATATACGCTGCGCACTCCTTGCGCCTAAGACTATTAAAAAAATAATAAACTTCAATTAACTCAATAACGCGCTCCTCGCGACTTTAAACTAAAAAGTATAATAAAATAAATGAAGAACAACTAAATGAAAATAAAACATAGTGGCGCATAGTTAATTTTGGCTATGCCAAGACTATGATACCCTTCACACAGCCAAATCAATGCACCCCCCTCTTATGTTTCTGTGCAGTTGTTGGTAATTTTTCGCTAATATTTTTACTCTTGAGCGTCATTTACTTGTTCGTGTGCAACAACAACAATTTGACATGTAGGTACTTGAAAGTGCACGACAGAGACAACAATTGATAGTACGATATGGTAAATTTGAATGGTGGCTATGTCGTAGAATGCTCCGATCAAAATGAAATTTCATAGTGAACATACCCGACATGATCTAAGCAATCTGTGAAAGTTTCATCAAGATCGGTTCAGCAGTTTGGCCGGAAATCGTGTTGATATGGTAAATTTGTATGGTGGCTATGTCGTAGAATGCTCCGATCGGGATGAAATTTCATAGTGAACAAACCCGACATGATCTAAGCAATCTGTGAAAGTTTCATCAAGATCGGTTCAGCAGTTTGGCCGGAAATCGTGTTGAAACAGACAGACGGACAGACGGACAGACGGACAGACTGACAGACGGACAGACGGACAGACGGACGGACAGACGGAAATCAATTCCTGAGCTCGTCCTGATCATTTTGATATATAGTTTATGGGGTCTCCCATCATTCCTTTAAGGTGTTACAGATTCATGACAAAGTCAATATACCCTGATTCACATGTGAAGGGTATAAAAATGATAATCAACCCAATAATACGCTCCTTGCGACTTTAAACTAAAAAGTATAATAAAAATAAATGGAAAACAACTAAATAAAAATAAAAATGATAATTAACCCAATCATACGCTCCTTGCGACTTTAAACTAAAAAGTATAATAAAAATAAATGAAAGCAACTAAATATTAAAAATAGAAATGATAATTATAATCCTTTGTGAAGGAGGGGCCGGTGCGGCCTACTTCACACTACATTATACCTTTTTCTTTGAGTTACTCATCATCAATTGAAGTTAATAAAAAATCAATGTAAACAAAACTAAATTTGGCTAAAACATTAAAATCATTCATTTGCTCATACTGAGATTGAGATTGAACCCGGAAACCCCGGGTGAGAGTCTGGCACCCTTACCACTAGACTATATCAGAGTGTACACGAAGTGCCTTTGAAACCCAATTTTACATTTTTTTTTTAGTTACTCACTCCGCCTCAAGTGAAGCTAATAAAAAGCTATTAAAAATAAGTGTGAATAGTAAATATTTAACGAAATTTTAAAATAGTTACTATTGTTTGCTGTCTGTTTTGCCTTAAGTAAAAGCTGTTTACAGTAGTTACCAGATCAACAGCCTTTGCTCTTTTTATACCCTTAACCCATAAAATGGGTAAATAAGGGTATAATGGTTTTGTGCAAAAGTATGTAACAGGCAGAAGGAAGCATCTCCGACCCTATAAAGTATATATATTCTTGATCAGCATCAATAGCCGAGTCGATTTAGCCATGTCCGTCTGTCCGTCTGTCTGTCTGTCCGTCTGTATGAACGCGTGGATCTCAGAGACTACAAGAGCTAGAGACTTCAGATTTGGGATATAAGTTCTCCTATACCATGAGCAGAACAAGTTTGCTTCAAATTATCGATAACTATTTTGGTTTCCGATATACACATGGAATCGATAACAAAAAAATATCGAATTTGGAAAATGTAAAAATGAGGGTTGAAAGAATGGGTAACGATAGATCTTTTCTGAAAATTTCGTCCAAATCAGTTAAGAAATACCGGAGATATCGAGCTTAATCGATTGAAGTTAAGTCAGTATACCAAAGTCTTATATAAATTTAATTTATTTTTTGCAACTGGGTTCAGGGTATCTTCTAGTCAGGCTGTCCCGACTAGAGCCTTCTTACTTGTTTGTTTATATAAACTGAGTAGAGCTTAATCCCATCAAGTCCTTTTAGCGAATATGAAAAGTTGCTTTCCATTTTTGGCATACCTCTACCCCGTCAGCGCAGTGCCTATTCAAAGATGCTTTTAAAGCAGTGCCTACTGACTAATCTATTTAAGGAATAAGATGCATTATATTATCACAGTAATTTTCTTCTTCACGGATGATTAGTTCAGATATTTTGCATCGGGTGTTTCTATACTTGGAATATATTTTTCGGTTGGGCAATTTTCCTCGTCTTTAATAAAATAATAATCTTAAGAATTAAGAATAAAAAATAAATTTTTGAAACATATCAGTATTTCTCTTATGCAAAAGAAACCTTTGAATATTTTACCTGCATTACATTTTCGCACAGAAAATCGAACAAATTTAATTAAAAACAAGTGGAAACGTTGCAGTTGGACACAACCGACTGCGGTATACTCGTAACCACTATTTAAACCTGTAAAAAGAAGGCTGATTGCAAAGGGGTACGGATGCGACAGGGGTGTACGCTGCCTTTAAGATTCTCCGATGCAGATGGGGATGCCACCAGCTATCTTCCTTCCAAATTGGGTGACTCTAGCTCAAAGTTTGTAAAAAGTGGTGGAAGGAGGGCTGGGGGCGGTATGGGTGGGCGAGGCATCCAAATTTGTGATGCAGATCTTTGTGGAATGTCAATTGCTATCTTCATACCAAATTTGGTGACTCTAGCTCAAAGTTTGAAAAAAGTGGGGAAAGGGGGGCGGAATGGGTGGGCGTGATTCCAAAACTTTACTGCAGATCTTTGGGGGTCGCTGCCATCTATCTTCCTACCAAGTTTGGTAACTCTAGCAAACTCTACACGCATACCCGTTTTTGACGAAGCGTTGGGGTGGATGGGGGTGGCTAGGGCAGAATTCGTGGGCATGGCATTCAAAATGTTGATGCAGTTTTCGGGGGGCTATCATCACTTATCTTGGCACCAAATTTGGTGGCTATAGCTCATAAACTGTGGGATATATAGGCTTTTCTGATTTCAAAATGCGGGGAGGCTGGGTCCGGAATGAGTAGGCGTGGCTCCATAACTTTTGATGTAGTTTTGGGAGGTTACTAGTAGCTATCTGCTGTAATGAACCTAAAGTTGTCACGTGGTTTTAGCTGGGCTAACTCTCGCGGTGCTGAGGGTACGTGCCAACAAATTTATATTTGTGGCGGCTTCGGTAATGATGACACCGATTTGTTTTGAATTTTATACATATATTTAACTGCACTCTATGCTAAATTCACGTTTGCTTTTTACAATTTATTTGTACACTTAAGTGATAATTATTAGTAGAGTTTATGAAATCGAACGGATCTTGTGTCGTGGTTTTATTGGCAATACTGGCGCTCTCGTCGCACCAAATAATCAGAGCCAATGTTTCGCCTACTAAACGAGGTTTTAGCTAGCAACCCCTGAAATTCGCCAGGCTCTACTATGGCCTCCTTGTCACCACAAGGATTTCGCCAATAGTCTCTCCTACTCTCAGGCTCTGGTTTTAGCTTCACCTGTCCTTCGCCAGGCTCACTAAGTCTGATACTTGGTTTTAACTTGAGGTTGCTTTGCAAATGCAACACACCACAAGGCTTACTTACTGATTTCTGACTGACTTCTCACTTTTGACTGACTTGCCGCTCTGTCACAGGCGGCTCCTTTTATACCATTCTGCTGTCTCGTTGGACCGGGGCCTGTCAGCGCTGCCAATGTCACGCCAAGGGCAAAGGTGGCGTGATCGTTCCAGTGAACTTTGCATAGCAACAACGGTTCCTCGTTGCCGATCACGCCTGCCGCTGGTGTGACGGTGATCACTATATCCCGCGAATGCACCGCTCACACACCAACAGCACTTTACCACGACTTTTGCGGTACGTGTTTTGTGGTTCCCATGTGCCAAACACGTACCTTAGCGCTGACATCCTGTGTCAGAGCGAGACAGCATGTGAATTCGCCGCAACTCAGGTCCGGCTGCGGCTATTAATGCAAACGCATTCTTTGAGGCGCTATACGTGAATAGGGCTCCTCACACTCCCCTCTTTCTCCGAAAGTGGAAGCCTTCCACTTAATTTCGAGTTTTTCAAACCGAGCGCCTCCGTTTTGAACCTTGGCGCCCGTTAGCAGTGTCATTGTAGCGATCAGCTCGTTGTCGCGTAACGCCATCTCGCGGTGCGTTGCGTCATAGCAACGAGCTTCACTTCGCACGGCGTTGTCCGATATTGCCTGATCGATAATTGCGATGCGGCTAGATCGATACGCCAACACGCAACTACCCACCACTAGTCGGCCATGACATACAATTTGCACTTTGCAATTGTTTTGTTGTTGCTGAAAAGAAACTTAAAGGCATGGTAAGTAATAAATTTTGCTCCCTGCGCCATCTCCACCATATTCTGAGTCACAGTTTCTTTTCCAGGCCATGCCGTTTTACGCCGCTCGCGCTGGATCACACACACATTGTATGTGAGTATAATTCCAGCAAATTTCACCCCCCTTCTTGCAGTTTAATCCACCTGCTTTTCTTTTATTTTTTTCCAGGTTAACTAAGTGAATTTATATATATTTTTTTATTTGTGTGTTTTTATTGTGCGTGTTTTGTTTTTTGTTTATATATAATGGTGCCCCTACTCAGGAACGAAGGCCCGCGTTTTTTTGGCCGAAATTCGCACGCGGAATCTTTGGCCATGCGCCCACACAATCCGAGATGTACGTCGGTCGCTGCCTCCGGTTGCGGCAGCTATTACCTCGGGTGGCCAATCCCCTCGCGCCACCTCTCTCCATCCTGAAGCCGCCAGCGGTGCGGACGACTGCCGCTGTAGCACGGGGCGAGCCGGCCGTTCCCCATATGGGCACGAAGCCTGCCGGCCGAACGCTGGGCGCACCGGATTGGGCGCCCATGTTGGTGGCGGAGGCGGTGTTCCGGGGCGAGGCGGCGTGCCCACCTGCAGCGGTGTCGGTCACTCCCATGGCGATGTCTGTGCTGTCGGGCTGGTGGCCGTGCTACATGGTGCCGGGGATGGTGCCTGCAGTGCACGTGGTGGTGATGGCGTTTGTGGTTGTGTCGGCGTCGGTGTTCGTGGTCGTGGTGGCGTCGGTGTTCGTGGTCGTGGCGGCGTCGCCTCTTGTGGTTGTGACGGCGCACAGTGGGGCCTTTTCTCGGATAGCTTATCAAAAATAATTTTTTTCGTGAACGCGTTTGGCAAAAGTGAAATATGTAATCGATAGAGAATACTTCAAAGATTATGGATCCAAAAGATTTTTTAAATCGGTTAATAATTATGGGTGGTAGAGCTCCTCAAAGTTGAGTAATTTTACGTGAGTACGAAAAAATTACAATTTTTACAGAAATTTACCACTTTCGAACTGAATATTGGGCGACGTACACAACCGATCTTCGATCTTTTTTCTTTATCTGAAAAGTATGTTCAATCTCAGTGTTTTTCTGTATACAGTTTAAATATAGCTGAAATACTTATTAAATTAGAATCGTTTAAAAAATACACTAAATTTTGGCATTTTTTGAACTTTCGTGGACTATAACAAAAAGTATCTCTCAGAGTCACGGTGGGACCACATGCATTTGAAAGCTATAATATATACCTTTCATATGTATATAGTCACAATCTGCGAAAATCTGCATTTTGGAAACGCGAGCCAAAAAACTAGGGATACCTCGAGTTAAAAACACGCGGCAGGTATAAGGAAGAAGAAGAGCGCTTACAAATTTGGCTGTAGCGTGTGTGCTGTTTATTGACAACATTTCTAAATGTTGTATTATAAGTACTACCTGTCTATATATACCCCTTCTAATCCTTTTTTCCTTCCTATCCTTTCTAATTACCTGAATGGAAAAGGTCTGAGGAGGCAGGTAAATATAATTGTACTACAGGCTATTTTTTTTTTTAATTTCTGTATTTCCCCGTTTACCTATTTTTAATGTAAATCAATACCTTAGGTATATATTGTTTTTTACCTAGCTAATTGGAAAAGGGTTATACCAATTTTGCTTGCTTACCTAGCAAACTCAAAAATATGGTATAAAGTGCAAAATATGTCACTTGATGGCAACAGTTATTTCATAACTTCATAAGAGGAAACACTTGTTGTTTATTGCTGCGAACAATAAGAAATTTTCAGATTGAATAGTATTTTTCAATATAATTCACGAAATTTTGATAAATAAGCGCAATAATGGATTTAACAAATTCAAAGATTTTTGAACTTTTTCGTGCTTCTGAAAATATTAACGATTTTCAAGTGGCATTGCTTAAAGAGATTGGCGTACTCGAAAACGCTAGTTGTGCGCTTCAGACACAAATTAAATTCATTCACGCTAACTTGAAGCGAAAATGGAACTTGGTCCATAGAACCATGTCGGCTTTCATAAAAAAGCATGAAAATTGGTTGGAGGAATGTACAACATTCGGATATTCAGAACAGGAAGAAGTTTACCCATCGACTAGCCGAGGAAGAGGAAGGCCGCAAAAAAGTATGGAGGAGTGTTCATGTGTTACAAGGAAACGTAAGCTTGAGGATGCTACGGATAGCTTAACAGCTGAACATCTGTCGGAAGCACTTTCATCCAAGTATATGAAGGAACAAGAGAGGACATGAGCGACAATTACGAAAGCTGTGCAGGTCGCCAGTCCTTTACGGCTGAATAGGATTAAAGAAAGTATTCCAACGCCACCAAACTCAGTCGCCATTAAGTACACTGATGAAGAAGCGTTTTCCCTATTTATGGACTTGGGACTGACTAAGGAGAAGTATGATATTTTACGCAGCTCCTTAAAAAAACATAACGTCAAAGTTCTTCCCGGATATAAAAAAATTGTATTTGCCAAAAAGGAAGCAGTGCCACCTAATACAATAATAACAGAGACATCTGTAGAAGTAAAACTCCAGGATTTAATGGATCACACTGCTAGGCGTATAGTTGAAAGTTTGCCTGATGGAGAGGTCGAGCTTCTTCCTGAAAATCTGACTCTACTCAATAAGTGGGGATGTGATGGATCGTCTGGACAAAGCATATACAAACAAATTATACAGACAGATGACGAAACTATTTCTGATGAAAATATGTTTATGGCTTCTGTAGTTCCCTTACGCCTTAGGAGTGAAACTTCTGAACATTGGAAAAATCGCCGACCATCATCGATTCATTATTGTCGCCCTATTTTCTTCAAATATGCGAAGGAGTCGTCTGAATTGATTAAATCAACTGTAACCGACATACAAAATCAAATTAGCCAACTAAAGCCTACTGTTTTTCAAACCAAGAGTGGAAAAACATTCACGGTGAAGTTTGATTTCTTCCTGACAATGATTGATGGAAAAGTCTTAATTTAATTTAATTTAATTTAATTTTATTGAATTTTATTCCTAGTGCTACAAGTGGGAGTACTTATAAATTAGTGCACTAGTCACATTTAAATAATCCTATAAAAATTTAAACAGAAATTATAAATATGATTAATACAAAGATTATAATAATAATAATACTTCTTATGTACTAAACATTAAAATGGAAATAAAAAATTGTCTATAATTATGGGCATTACTCTCTGCAACCTCACTCACAATGTTATTGTTATCGTTATCACCATTATTATTTTTATTTTTATTACTAATGATGAAAAATCAACATCATTAGCTATGTTGTTGTAAATGTCTTTTTAGCCTGATTCGGAAACTTGATGTGCTTCTAATAGTCTTAATCTCAAGTGGCAACTGATTCCAAAGTCGAGCAACACATATAAAGAAGTGCCTGTCGGAGGATGCAAGTTTAATTCTGGGACAAACAATATTGCAGGTCCTTAAAGATACCGCAAAGCGTAATTTGTCATATAAGTAATCAGGCGTTTTTGTACTTATGATCTGATGGAGCAAAGTTAAAGTTTTATATCTAGTCCAGTTTTTTAAGTCTAAGTCAAAAATACGATTTGTAAAACATGTAACATGGTCATATCGTTTGAGTCCAAAAACATAACGTGCTATACTATTTAAAGCTACTTTTAGCTTCTGCTGACTAGCAATATCACAGTTGGCAAAGATTTCAATTCCATAAAACAAAACTGGTGTAACTAAAGCTTTCGCTATAGTCATTTTTGTATTAATCGGCAGCCAGGGCTGTGTTAGCACAAGCTGCCGGAGAACACCATGTGTCTTACCCACAGCTTTATTGACCTGGTCTTTCCATGTTAGTGTATTGTTAAATGTTATTCCTAGATTATCAGCCTTTTCCACATACGCAATATCTACATTATCAACACAGAGTTTACTTAAATTGTCAACATTTAGTTTTTTCTTATACATTATGATACATTTACACTTTGACGGGTTCAAACGAAGGCCATTACTACTTGCCCATTTACATACACGTAACAGATCATTATTACATAGCATGATACATTGGTTAATCTGACTAGTAGGACGACTTACATATAATTGGACATCATCAGCGTACATATGGGCTTCACACATGGACAGAACACTTGATCATTAACATAAATTGTAAAAAGTAGAGGACCTAGAATTGATCCCTGTGGAACACCACGTGTTGTTACCACAAGGTCGGAGGTAGAATCCTGAACAACTACAGCCTGTTTTCTATTTCTTAAATATGAGTCCATTAACTTAACTGCAGTTGTGGAGAAGTTATAAAGCCTGCTTAACTTCGTTGTCAAAATTTCGTGGTTAACCGTGTCAAAAGCCCTACTAAAGTCAAGAAGTGTTAATAGAGTAACTTCACTATTGTCCATATGACTTCTTATATCCTCAACAATTTTTAAAATTGCGGTTATACAACTTTTCTTTTTCCTAAACCCAGATTGCTTGTTGCTAAGTAAAATGTTGGTGTCCATAAAAGTTGAAATTTGGTTTGCCAATAATTTTTCAAAAACTTTAGACAAGAATGGCAATATAGCTATCGGTCTAAACTCATCTTTGCCTTTTGGGATGGGCGTAATCTTAGCGATTTTCCACATCTCAGGAAATGTGGACGTGGTGATTGCATAATTTAGAATGTGCGTTATATGACCTAAAATTAGTGGAAGTATTATTTTTACAAACTTTGGGTTAATATCATCTAATCCACACGCATTTGACTTAATTTTAAAGATTGACTCAAGAACATCACATTGACTTACACTAACAAAGTTAAAACAGCTAGTACAATTATTGAACGACACAGAGTTTATGTACGGATTACATGTTGCTGGACGAACATTGACATTTACAAAACTACCATTAAGAACATTTACATCCAAGTCATCATTTATCACAGATTTTGCCTTTCCAATTCCAACGTTCTTCAACTCCTTCCATAATTTTTTCGTGGAATTTATATTGTCAAACTTTAAACCATAATGTCTACGCTTAGCACTACTGATCAAGTCATTTACATTACGCCTAGCAGTCTTAAAAAGTTGGAATATTTGGTCAGTCTTATAACGTTTCCACCTCTCGTAAAGCTTGTCCCGGTGTTTTATTGCACTTGTTATATCACTGCTAAACCATGGATTTAGCTTCGGCTTAATAACTAAGGTCCTAAGCGGTACATGTTTATTGTACAAATATTCAATATTAGTTTGTAACAATCCTAACTGGGTGTCAACAGACGGAAGGAAGTATAGACTATTCCAATCACAATTATTACAGTCACTGAACAACATACTTTTATCTACATTTTTAAAGTCCCTGTATTGAATAATTTGATTATTAGAGTCAAGTTGAGTGTCATAAGAAAGAAAAATTAGGTCATGTTTGGAAAACTCAGGTACTGATATTTGGTCATACAACATTACTCTGTTTGTTTTGTTTACAAAGATAACATCAAGTAAAGTATTTGTGCTTTGAGAGAAATGAGTCGGTGTAGATTCATTTACAAGTTCAAGTCCCAGTGCATTAAATTCTGCTGATAAATCTTTGTTCTGAAACATATTGCTGTTTAGGTCGCCAATTATAATAATATCAGTGAATTTCAGTGATAAGTTTGCTATTGTATCAATCATGTCAGAGTAACCAATGTGGTTATGTGCCCTATACACACATCCTAGAAGCGTCTTAATATTTTTATTAAGACTAATTAATTCTAAAAACAAATATTCAATTGGGCTGTCAAGGGGATGACTTAGAACAACTTTACACTTAATTCTCTTTACTACATACACTGCTACACCACCTGCATGACTTACACGATCAGAACGAAAAACATTAAAGCCATCACAAATAATAGACAAGTCACTTAATTCTGGGAAAAACCATGTTTCAGAGACACAGACAACATCAACATTAGAATTCACAAAAATAAAACGAAACTCATCCATCTTCTTAACCAGACTCTGAGCATTAATATGGCAAATGTTTAAACCGCTGTTTTGCTTACAAAGAACTCTAACCATGGCATGGGTGCTCGACTTGGATGTTATTAAAGATGCGGACATCTAAAAAGCTTGATTTTAAAACCTAACAGAAGCACATCAAAAAATTGTATATTACCTAACGCTAAATATGAAATAATAATAATAATAACGACAACAATAAAAATCAGCTGGACATCAGACGCATTCAAATATAAGAGATGAGAGCCCTCTTTAAAAGATTCGAAATTGTAAAACGAGAGAAATTACTTAAAATATGAAAGAAAGAGAAATTACTTAAAACATGAATTAACATACGTTTTGACAATATTTAAATGAAATTACAAACACCTCTTCAACATTGAGGTGTCCCATTTGTAAAAAAACTCAAAAAGACTTTCACAGTTTAGACGACTCAACGGGTGAGGAGAACTGCTACGAATATGGAATTTCTCCGTTGCATTGCAGAATAAAGTGTATGGAATTTATTCTGAAGCTCGCGTACACACTTCCTCGGCCAGGAGAAACAAAAACGGATAATACGCCTCGTGAGGATATACAGAGAAGAAAGGAAGTTATACAAGCTGAGTTCTCTCGGAAGCTAGGAATAAAAGTTGACTGTCCAAAGCACGGATACGGGAATACGAATGATGGAAATACTTCGAGGAGATTTTTTGAAAATGATCAAATAACAACTTTGATAACGGGTGTTCATAATGAGATCATTAAAAGGTTTGCTGTTATCCTAAATAATATAAACTGCAAAGAAATGATAGATGGTGCAAAATTTGGCGAATACGCATCAAAAACAGCTCAACTTTTGACTGGATTGTATCCTCAGAAAAAACTAACCCCCACGGTACATAGGATTTTGGCTCATGGAAAGGACTTAATAGAATATCAGTGCTTAACTATTGGAGAGCTGTCCGAAGAAGCACAGGAATGTAAAAACAAGGACTACAAGAGGTTCAGATACACTAATACGTGCAAAATTTCTCGGGTGCGACAAAATGGAGACCTTTTCAACATGCTGGCAGCCTCATCGGATCCACTTCTTGCATCGCTGAGACATGTGCGATCACGAAAGGATTTGGAAGATAGCAACTATAGTTCCGAAATGTTGAGTTTATTAGATGTTAACCTTACTAGCATTAATGTTGATGATTATTTGGTTGAAAATCAGCCATCGATAGCAAATATTAAAAATTAACCTCAAAAAATCACCCAAAAATAAGAATTTAAATTTTATGTATTTAAGTTAGAAAATCGAATAAAAACAACAAAAAATGCGAAATAGTCATTGAAGTTATAAAAAATTTTCAGTTATGATTAAAAACAAACGTTTTTAATTGGAATTTTACAGGTAAAATGTGCTGGAAATATTTCTTGACTTTGACCTTGAATATTTAAGCACCACGGATACCTAGCACTCTTGGCGAACATTCATTTTAAAGCTTGAAAAGTCATCTATTAATTGCTTTTTAAATTTTTGAAATCGCTTCATTAGTTTAGAAGATATGATTCTTGATAAGCTAAATGAGCAAAGGCCCCACTGTGCGGCGTCGGTGTTCGTGGTCGTGGCGGCGTCGTTTCTCTCAAAAAGTCATCGCGGGGCGGTGCCTTTTCCTCTCCACTCCAGGACAATCGTCGCGGTGTGGTGCCACCGCCCATCTACGAACCGCTTCTTGCGGTTGATAGTCGCCGTCGGTGGTGGTGGCTTTTCCGACCCATCCCGCGACATTCGCTCCTCGGCCTGCGATGCTGGCTCCTCATCGTTGGACGATATCCAGATGATCTCCTTGTCCTCCTCATCCTCCGAGGCGACCACCCACGTGGGAATGGTGAAGGTGGCCTAGTGGGGCGCCAGTCTGTTAGCGGAGTCTCAGGCAGCGGCGGTGTGGTGAACCGCTCCGGGCTGGCTGGGCCTACGTGCTTATCCTCCGGTGTTGGTGGTGCCTCGGGGTGGCACGTCTGGATCCACTCTGTATTTATTTCAAAAAAATCGCCCGGCGGCGATTCCTTGCGCCGTTCGCCCACTGGAACAGCGTCGCAGTCCACCTTCCAGTCGCTGCTGTTAAAGTCCTCGCCATACGCCCTGCGCACCCATTCGCGCTCCTCCTCCAGCTCCTGGAGGCGGCAACGCTCACGCTCGGCCTCCTCTCGCTCCTCGGACGACTCTAGAATGGGCGATGCCCGCAGCTCCAGCACGTCTGGGGACCCGTCCCATTGCTGCCTGCCCAGCGCATAGGGCTGCCCTGCCCAGCGCCCTCGACGAGCCACGTTTCTGCGCCCTCTTGCGCTGGCACCCATGGCCGCCGCGTCGACCACGCGCACATCTCCCGCTGGTGTGCGAGGATGCACCCATGGGTCACGGCCCGACACATGGGCTGCCCTCCTTGCTCCGGTGTTGTTGTGGCTGCCGTTCTCCATTTTTTTTCGGTGAGTACTTTCGTTTATATAAATTTTCACAAAGTGACCGACTGCATGGAAGTCGGCAACTTTTATACCCTTACTCTGTACGCATGTGTAACAGTGTGGGTGCGCATGTTACGGTATCCTTCCCGCATGCGACCGCCATGTTTTGTCAGCGCTCTCTTTGCAATATCGCTAACCTTTATCATTAACCGTTTTCTGGCAGCGTTTGTTTCGCACATATTTTCGCCGCGTTCAGGTTCGGCTTGCAATGCCCTTGGTTGGGCCGTGGCTCTTTTTATTTTTGTTTTCTGACATCCATTCTTCCCGCCCCACACATTCATTGTTATTTGTTATTGTTAATAAATATGTAATGCCTTACATATTTATTTTTAATATTTATATATATGTAATACCTTACATATTTATTTTTGTTATTGTTTAATAAATATGTAATACCTTACATCTTAATTTTTACTATTAATATATATGTTACATGTGTTGAGCAGGGAAAATATTTAATATGTATTAATACATATTCACCCCTTCTTTTTCCAAAAAAAACAAATCAAACTAATGATTTTTTTTTAAATTTATAGGAGGCAATGGAGCTTCAGGTGAGTAAATGAGATACGTCATTAACAAGGCCAATGATTCAGCGCTCTTTTTCTTTTCCAGATTTTCAACAAAAAAATTACTTGTTTTTTTTTCAGGGTTTATTTGTGTCCCCCATGTTTTTGTTTTTTCTTGTCTCACCCATTGTCCGTTACACCTCCGTGGGGTTTGATGTCGCATTTGTGCGCGGTCCGTTCTTTCTCACTAGTTTTTCTCTCTAATTTACAGATTACAGGTGACACAAAATTTGTTATAGTATACGGTCCGGCAAATTTAGGAGCAAGCTTCGCAGCGAAGCCTTCCACTGCATTTGACAGGTGGTGTTGTTTCACCCACAACTTGTCTCCTACGGAGGGTTTCCACTGCCGTCTCCGTAGTTTGTAATGCCTTGCTTGGTCCTGAGGTCCAATTCAAAAACTTCTCTAAGTTTTTTTGCATTGTCGCTGGGTGTTTGTGTCGGTTGCCCTGTGCCGAGTGTAACGTTGTCGTACAGCGCATTTGGCAGCCTTGGTTCACGCCCTTGCGTGATAAACGCTGCACTGTAGCCCGTAGACGCGGATACGCTGGTGTTAATGGCCAGTGAAAACTCTGGCAAAATTTCATCCCAGCACCGCTGGTTATCTTTAGTAAATTGATCGATCATTGTTTTTACCGTACGGTTTGCACGTTCTGTGGGATTCTTTTGCGGTGTGTATGGTGCCGTAAATTGGTGTCGCACTCCCAATTCTTCGAGAAAGCGTTTGAAGGCTTTTCTCGTAAATTGTGTTCCATTGTCCGTTATGAGAACTTTTGGCACCCCAAATCGTGCCAAAATTCTCTCTCTGAAACTCTTTTGCAAAGTGGCTGTGGTTGCGCTCCTCAGCGGAACCAACTCAGTCCACTTAGAGAAACGGTCGAACATCACCAATAGCATTGTGTTGCCGTGTTTTGACCTTGGCAGTGGGCCAACAAAATCAGCACACATGGTACTCCAGGGCTCTTTAGGGATTTGTGTCAACATCTTTCCTGCCGCTGCCATTTGACTTGGCTTGTATTGTTGACACGTTTCGCAGTTGTGAACATATGTGCGTACGTCCCTGTATAAGCCTGGCCAGTAGTAGCGTGTCGCTACTCTTGCTATTGTTTTCCGGCTTCCCAAATGACCGGCTGTGGCTGCGTCGTGATTTTCCCTTAAGACATCCTTCCTCTTACCTTTGGGTACACAAAGATTCCACATCTCCGCCTCCAGCGCGATGTGCGATGTGCCTATACAGGTTGCCTTTTTCCTCCAAGTAGTCCGGATATTTCCTGGGATTTCGCACGATTTCCTTTTTTCAATTTTTGTATCCATTTACAATTTGCGTTGTCTGTCTCCATCCCTTCTGTTGCAATTTTAACTAGGCAGCATGTCTCCGAAAGTGGCTGTCTCGAAAGTGCATCGGCTACGACATTGAAGTTGCCTTTACGGTATTTGACCTCAAAATCGTATTGTTGCAGTTCAAGTGCCCAACGCGCTATTCTGCCTGATGGACTTTCAATCGAGTTTAGCCACTTCAGCGCCATGTGGTCCGTTATAACCACAAAATGGTAGCCTTCCAGGTATGGCCGCAGCTTTCTGATTCCCCAAACAATGGCTAGACACTTCATTTCAGTTGCCGAATAGTTCCGTTCGGCTCCGTTTAGTGTCCTACTGGCGTACGATATTACCCTTTCACCTTGCTCCGAAGGTTGGGTCAATATCGCACCCAGGCCATAGTTACTTGCATCCGTCTGCAAGCAAAATGTTTTTGAGAAATCCGGGCATGGCAATACTGGGGACTGAGTCAGCTTCTCTTTGACTGTGTCAAAAGCTACTTGCCGTTCCTCAGTCCACTCCCATTTTGCGCCTTTTTTCATTAATGCATTCAGAGTTGCTACTTTGGTCGCAAAATCTAGTACGAAGCGCCTCTACCATGATGCCACGCCCAGGTACTGCCGCAACTCCTTTACGTTGCTTGGCGGCTTCAATTCTGCGATTGCAGCAACTTTCTCTGAATCTGTGCGAATTCCTTCCTCTGTGACTCTGTGGCCCAAATATTTCAACTCCTTTTTAAATAAATCACATTTGTCCACGTTGATGCGCAGATTTGCTGCCCGCAGCCGCCGAAATGCCTCTTTGAGATTTTCCATATTCTCTTCGCGCTTTCTTCCGATGACTATAATATCATCTAAACAAGCAAACGCGTGTGGCATCATCTCTGGTCCAATAACGCGATCCAAAGCCGTCTGAAAAGTTGCCGGTGCCGAATGTAACCCAAATGGCATTACTTTCCACTGATACAGTCCTTTTCCTGGGACTGTAAATGCTGTCAGTGGTCGGCTCGCTTTCTCCATCGGGATCTGCCAGTACCCATCTTTCAGATCCAAGCTAGTGATGAAGTGGGCTTCACGTAGCTGGTCTAAAATGTGGTGCACTTTTGGTAATGGATACGCGTCCTTAATGGATCGGCTGTTGAGTTGCCTGAAATCCACGCACAGTCGCCATTTGCCATTCTTCTTTTTCACCATCACGATTGGTGCGCTTTGTGGGCTATTGGATGGCTCTATGCAACCTTTCGCAAGGAGTTCCTCTACTTGCTGGTTGATTTACGCCTGCATTTTTGGGTTTTTGGGAAAATAGCGCTGCTTTATAGGTCTGTCGTCGCTCATCACAATTTTGTGCTCCGTAATTTGTGATGTATCCTTTAGGTGTTCGAAGGCTGCGACCTCCCGCATGAGAAATTCATTAATTTCTAGGTCTTCGTGTAGACTTTTGCTTTCAATAAGTGGATTTCTAAAGTCATGTGAAGCTGTGCCTTGTTCGGTTGTTTTCTGGACGACTGCCACCGACAGTCTCTCCTCCAGATATCCAACCTTGTGCCGTCGTGCTGTGATGGTGACCACCAGTCCCACACACTGCAACACTGTGCCCATGCCAGTTAGAAAATCCCAGCCCAGCACCAAATCGTCTATTACACCAGGCATGATTAGCAACGCTATTTCCAAGCTGCGATGCCCGAGTCTTATTTCCACCGTTATTTGCTCTGTTGTCCTGCTGCTATGTCCGTCTGCTAATTTCACCTGTCTGCTTGCGACGCTTCTCCGGCCTAAAGTCTTCAGTCTACAAGCTAGCTCTTCGCTAACAAAGCTGCTTGTAGTCCCTGTACGAGCCCTGACCACTATTAATTCGTACGACACGTTTTATGAGGTATACGCAATGTTTTATGGAATGTATGGTCAAAGTATGGAATCAATGGAAAGGTCATTAAATTTCCGTTTGAATGATAAAGTACTGTTCTTAACCCATTAAGTACCCATTGAAAATTTTCAATTCTTGTAAAAGTCTACTTTTTAAACTTTTTCCCCTGGCTTAAACAAAAAATTTTTTGATGCAAAAAGTTACTTCAAACAATTGAAATAGTGTCTGAAAAAAAAATTTTCAAAAATCTCTTCCCATATATTTTTTATGATTGTTTTAAAATTGCTAAAAACTACTATTTTGTATGAAAAGTGGGCACTTTTGGTACAAAATAGTCGAATTGAAAATTTTCAATGGGTACTTAATGGGTTAAGAACAGTACTTTATCATTCAAACGGAAATTTAATGACCTTTCCATTGATTCCATACTTTGACCATACATTCCATAAAACATTGCGTATACCTCATAAAACGTGTCGTACGAATTAATAGTGGTCAGGGCTCGTATCAACTGTAGCCTTATGATGACAATCACCGATCCATACGGTGGCAGACAACTGCGTCCCTCCGTCCTTTAAGTGACCGACTAGCGTCTCGGGGTGGACCTTGGCGGCTCCCGCTCGCCCCTCGATGGCGGACGCCGCTGACCGTTTCCCGACTGGCAACATAGTGCTGTCCGCTACCCGATTCTGCCATGTTGTCAATTATTTAAATGTATTTTATCAAAAAAAAACTAACAAATTTATATTTCTGGCGGCTACGGTAATGAAGACACGGATTTGTTTTGAATTTTATACATGGTGGTTTTATTTGCAATACTGGCGCTCTCGTCACACCAAATAATCAGAGCCAATGTTTCGCCTACTAAACGAGGTTTTAGCTAGCAACCCCTGAAATTCGCCAGGCTCTACTATGACCTTCTTGTCACCACAAGGATTTCGCCAATAGTCTCTCCTACTCTCAGGCTCTGGCTTTAGCTTCACCTGTCCTTCGCCAGGCTCACTAAGTCTGATACTTGGTTTTAACTTGAGGTTGATTTGCAAATGCAACACACCACAAGGCTTGGTAAATTCACGCGTACTGATTTCTTAGCAAAAGGTTTTATTTATCGTTAAGGACTTACTTACTTTTATAGTATCCTTTCGCGGCGACTGGATTCTGCTGTTCACTTTTATGTTTCCACTCTTACTAATTTCTGACTGACTTCTGACTGACTTCTCACTTTTGACTGACTTGCCGCTCTGTCACAGGCGGCTCCTTTTATACCCTTCTGCTATCTCGCTGGACCGGGGCCTGTCAGCGCTGCCAATGTCGCGCCAAGGGCAAAGGTGGCGTGATCGTTCTAGTGAATTTTGCATAGCAAAAACGGTTCCTCGTTGCTGATCACGCCTGCCGCTGGTGTGACGGTGATCACTATATTCCGTGAATGCACCGCTCACACACCAACGGCACTTTGCCACGACTATTACGGTACGTGTTTTGCGGCTCCCATGTCTTGAACACGTACCTTAGCGCTGACATCCTGTGTCAGAGTGAGGCAGCATGTGAATTCGCCGCAACTCAGGTCCGGCTGCGGCTATTAATGCAAACGCATTCTGTGAGGCGCTATACGTGAATATGGCTCCTCACATTGCTTACCAAATTTGGTAGTTCTAGCTGTAAGGATGTACAAAATATTTGGATTTTTCGGTTTTTAAGTAATCGAGTTTATCGATTTGTTATCGTAGAACCCCAATCTTGACACTTTAATTTACTATCCCATAGATAAAGAGAATTGCAAATATTCAAGTCTCGAGCTTGAAGGGTGTGTAAAAACGTTGCGGACATACAGACGGACGGACGGACGGTCACCATGACGGACATTGCACAAAACCAATATACTCTTTACCCTTGGTAACGAGTATTTCAAGTGGAAAAGCTGCAGTCGGACCAAACCGACTGCGGTATACTCGTTAACAGTATAAAAACCGGTCAAAAATTTCCTGATTGCAAAGGGGTACGGATGCGGCAGAGGTGTACGCTGCCTTAAAGATTCTCCGATGCAGATGGGGATGCCACCAGCTATCTTCCTTTCAAATTTGGTGACTTTAGGTGACTAAGGCATTATTGGTGGGCAGTTTTTTGAAGATTGTCATCACCTATCTTGGCACTAAATTTGGTGACTCTAGCACAAAAACTGTGGAAGTTATAGGCATTTCTGATTTAAAACTGCGGGGTGGCTGGGGGCGGAATGGGTGGGGGTGGCTCCAAAATTTTGTATGCAGTTATTTGAAGGTTGCTAGTAGCTATTTTCTCTCCAAATTTGGTAGTTCTACCTGTATGGATTTTCGAAATAGGTGGATTTATCGACTTTGATCTATCGGATTTATCGATTTGCCAGCCCCCCAGTTATCGTAGAGCCACAATCTTAACACTTTATCTATCCCAACCATAGATAAAGATAGTTGGAAAGTTTCAAGTCTCTAGCTTGAAGGGTGTGGAAAAAAGTTGCTATCATACAGACGGACAGACACCATGACGGAAATCGCACAAAACCAACGTAGTACTCTTCGGTATTGAGTATAAAAACGCAATATTTCATATATTTGTTTAAGAAAATTTTTTTCCCAAATTTTATATGTTTGATCTAGTGCGTTTTTCATTCAATATGAAATTGAAAAAAGCCTTTCGCTAGTAGCCGAACTAGCTGGAATAGCAAATATTGACTGTGCTTACATCTTAAGAAATTTAGTATGAATACTTGAACCGATAAATGATAAACGATAAGCAGAAGCCAAAGCCAAATAGCAAAAGCAAACCTAATGCTCAGCATTGTGCCGCACATGACACTCATTAACTGTGCAATGCAAACAGTTACCACAAATGGCCACCAAAAATAGAATACCCTGCATTAAATAGATAATACATTGATTAAACAAAGTTCAATAGTTGATCATGCAAGTCGTGTAAGAATTAACCAAAACGAAGACTTGACAAATGTCATGCAGAAGATTGTGTGCACATTTACGGAGCAACTGCTGCCGGTTGCAACGGAAATTTGTCAGCATTTGGCAACCACCTTCAGTCAAGTGCTGGAATCTGAAGAGGGCTCCGATGAGAATGCTATAACGGCCATGGGATTGCTAAATACGATAGAAAACCTGCTCAGTGTAATGGAAGAGCATCCAGAAGTGCTGCTCAATTTGCACCCAATAGTGATTAACGTAGTGGGTCACATATTCCAGCACAACATAACCGGTAAGTTTTAAACTATCAAACAATCAATCAAGCTTGTGATTTATTATTGGCTAAATTACAGATTTATATGAGGAAACCTTCCCGCTGGTATACGATTTGACGTCCAAGTCAATTTCAGCTGAAATGTGGCAAATGCTGGAATTAATCTATCAGGTCTTTAAAAAGGATGGTGTTGATTATTTAATTGACATTATGCCAGCGCTACATAATTATGTAACTGTCGATACGCCAGCCTTCCTTTCCAATCCGGACCGTCTCTTGGCCATACTGGACATGTGCAAAACTGTAAGCTCGATCCAATTGAGTTCATGCCTATCGCAATCTTATTTGTTTTGTTATTCAGATGCGTACTGGTAGTCCTGGCGAGGATCCCGAATGTCATGCCGCCAAATTAATGGAAGTCATTATACTGCAGTGCAAGGGACAAATTGATTCGGTCATCCATATGTTTGTGGAGCTGGCACTGCCTTCAAGTGGTCATTGCGGCGCTCTATCACAATCCACAACTGCTGTTCTCCATTTTGGACAAGATGTCGCAACCAAACAACGAACCAATTAGCTCGCATTTCATTAAACAATGGCTGCATGATACAGACTGTTTCCTAGGGTAAATTGACTCGAACTAAAGAATTAATTGTAATCTAGATTGTGCCATCATTGATATTGCTTTTTGATGGTCTCAAGCGTGCCTACAAATACTTAAAATACTTGAAATGAGTTTAAAACTACTTAAATCAAGTACAAACGTTCTTTAAATAAGTATAAGAGAACTTGAATCAAGTATAATCCAAGGAATACTAAAATCGATTACGAAATTCTTGTTTCAAGTACGAGTTTCGGGTTCAAATCACAGCGGACTTTTAAAATTCTTTTGTTTTTTTGGCTTTTAAAAACGGGTTATATGTGAATAGTTTACTTTTGTTCTTATTTCATTAACTTAATTCAAGTTTAAAGAGAACTCAAATTAAAAACAAACGAACTTAAAAAAACATACTTGAATCAAGTACGACATTCCTGGATTCAGTAATTCCGTACTTAGTGAGAAATCAAGTTCGAAATGTGGGGTTTTGAGTACGAAATACTTGATTATTTCTATCAGTGTAGTATCAAAAACTCATAAATTTTTATAACAACACAACATTCATAATGTTAAGCATTTCTCCAAGCCTGGTTGGTTCCGGGCGTTCTCGTTGGCTAGCTACTGGAGTAGGTCCTTAAAGGTCCTGTGTTTTAGTCGTCTGACCACGCCTCTTCCTGCGAGCTCACAAGCCAGTCGGCTACGGTGCCGCTGCAATCGTGCGTAGTTTCTGTTAGAGTATTCTTCGACCTGTCTGTCGATGGTGCCCATTCTGAGGTCATTGTGCAAGGTTGAATTTCGTACGTACCAGTCAGCTCCAGTCATTCGACGCAGGGCCAAGCTCTGGAGTGTCTGGATGTGTCGTCGACTTGTCCGACACGCAATGCCCCAGATCTGGATGCCATATCTCCAAGTCGGAGCAACCAAAGTGTTATAAACAGCCCGTTTGCAGCGCAGCGGCAATGCGCTATTGGCGTTAAGCAGCCAGTTGACCTTGGCGAGCTTGCACCGACGGAGCTAGGAGTCCGTTAATGTGAGAACGGAAGCAGAGTCTTCTATCCAGGGTAATGCCCAGGTATTTAGCTTATTTTCCTGGCCGGAGGGGGCTTCCGTCAAGCCAGACTGCTAGAGCATCTCCACGTCTAAGTGAAAAGTTAACGGCCTGACTCTTCTTTATATTCCACCTGCGAGCCCAGCTCTCAAGTAGGTGAATATATTCCTGTACTCCATCAGCTGCTTCGTACTCGCATAGCGCAGAGTGGTACACTGCCACGTCATCAGCAAATGTGAAAGAAAGTTGCCAGGTGCATCAAGGTCCTCGAGGTCATCTGGGGTGGGAATGTCCGCTGTATAGGTTATATATATGAAGGGGCCCAGAGAACGCTGCCTTGTGGGACGCCTGCCCTCATTTCTCTCGTGGTAGGCAACTTTGCCCTCACCTTTACTTGAAATCTGCGATCCGTTAGGTAAGACTGCATCAAAGAGAAGAAGGGAGCAGGAAGGTTTATTTTTATTTTCTGAAACAAACCTTTAACCCATACGCGGTCGAAAGCCTGCTTGACATCAACGAAAATACCGGAGCAGTAGTCCTTGTCGTCGTACGCCTTGAGGATAGGGTTAACCACCCTGTGGACTTGCTCAATTGCTCCCTTGAACCCAAAATGGCGGTCAGGAAAGATGGCCACATGATCTTTAAGCAAGACGAGAAACGATCAATCGTTCCCATACCTTCGATAAAGAAGGTAGGAGACTGATCGGCCGATATGACTCTGGGTCAACCTCCAGCTTGCCCGACTTTTGGATCATATGGATCCTTGCTAACTTACACTGGGCAGGGAAGTGCTGAATCCTTAGTATAGCGTTGAAGATCAACGTTATAAAAATAAGCGCTCGAATTGCCTGCTTCCTGAGCAACGTAGAGGTATTGTCCTCCAAGGTTGACGCTTTAAACCTCGTGTGGCACTCCAGAGAGTAGGATGTAGTCTAGGCTCTCGAGCCCCTTTAGCTCCCTCTCGGATTTTTGCCATTCCGATTTGTCCAGTGGATTAAGGGTTGTCAGAAATCTCCATCTATTTTGCCTCTTACTCCTGAGCCAGTTCATTATATTTGGTGGTAATCTGTTTCCAGATATATCCTGCCGTCCATTTATTGGGGGCGATGTAGCTTTGGCAGCAGCCAATCGTATTTTGGTGATGAGTAGGTCGATGGCGTCTTCAACATCCAGCCCAGAGCTTTTCTTGGTGTTGAGGTGTATGCTGGTGTCCAGCCGTCTCTGAAACTCATCAATATCAGTTTGCTGGTTGATGAGCCTTGGAACCTTGGAACAAACTACATTAGCCGTACTTTCTAAGGTTATTATCAAGCCTAGGTGGTCACTCGGGAGATCCCAGTCGTCGGAGATAGAGAGAAGGGATCAGGGATCCCCTGGTAGATGGCAAAGTCGATGCAGGATGGAGTGCCACGTGTTCCATAAGGGTACCTAGTCGGAGAGCCTGTAGAAAGGATCTTGGCTCGACGGTGAGCCAAGCTCCTGGCAAGATTAAG
Source organism: Scaptomyza montana (assembly GCA_018904305.1). Lineage (NCBI taxonomy): Eukaryota > Metazoa > Arthropoda > Insecta > Diptera > Drosophilidae > Scaptomyza > Scaptomyza montana. The sequence continues at coordinate 460,695 of JAEIGR010000050.1, read as the reverse complement.
GCCTTTCGTGTTACAGCTTCGTCCACCCCACAGCGGATGGTGTGCGTTCCAGTCCCCTCCAAGTGTTTGCTGCCAGCTGAGTTCAGAATATCATTAAAATCGCCCATCGTTGTCCTCACATTGGGCCTACAGTATATTGCACCAAAGTCTACTTCACCAGCATCAGTAGAAATATTAACTATAGAATACTGGTAGGCCAAATTGGCTACATTTAACTGTGGGAAATGAACCAGGTTGCTCCTAACGAGAACCCAGTGTGTTGGGTACACCTCAAAGCCAAAAATCCTTGGGAATGCTCGTCTTGGTTTCACTTAGTAAAATAACTTGTATGTCTTGTTTTTGTACCAGAGCCTCTAGCTCTAGTACTTTGCCTGAAATACCATTGGCATTCCAGATTAGCACCTTCAGTGAAGGAATCATTTGGACAAGAACGTGGTCAAGAGGGTGAGGATCTGCTGCTGCATTCCCAGAGCCTGCTGCTGCATATCAGCCATCCTTTCGATAGCTCGACTCATGTCCTTTATTGCAGAAGAAAGTGCACTATCTGTTGCTGTTGTTGTTGTTGACCAGTTTGTCTCTGCTCTTGCTGCTGTCTTAATTGTTGCTGCAGTCTGTCGTATGCTGGTTCACCCTGTTTCTTTTGGTTTGGAAGTGCTCTTCTGGCCACCATGGTGGTGGTGCACCACAGCGTAAGTTTGCCCCTCAAGTCCATTGAAGGATTGAATGGGAAAATCTATAGGTTTGGTCCCTTGCGTTCTGGTTCTAAGAACCTGATTTGGTCTCTGCATGGTATTTTTGACGGCCTTTGGAACCGCAGCTCTTCTTATGTATTCCACAAGCCACTGGCAGCCCTTATAATTTTCTGGGTGATTGCCGTTGCAGTGCAACATGTGGCTGGTGTGTCTAAGGGTCTGGCGCAGTCTGCAGACTTATGGTTCTCACCGCACTTTACACACTTATGCTCTTTCCTGCAGTAAGTGGCATTGTGTCACATCTTGTCTTCTTCGAGCAGCCTCCACTGCGACCACCTGCTTGCAGATTTTGTTCACAGCAAGGACCTCCTTGTTGTTAGGCGCTGATTCGATGTTGATAAAATGCAGATTCATAGGCTCATTTGTGGCTTTTTTCTTCGGGCTGTGTATGTGAAGAACAGTGTGCCCTTTACTCATCAGGTCTGGAATTAGCTCTTTATTGAGTGTGGAATGATGTGGATTTTTGGGCGTCTGGCTTTCGAAAAATTGCCCTATAGGTGGGCACATCGTTGGCATTCATTGGCCTCATTGTCTTACCCATATTCGATTTTATAGTTAAGCTGTTTTCATCGACTACATTTGACAGTAGCATCCATACATCTTGGATATTGTCGATGTCATTGAGCACTATAGGGGGAGGCTTCTGCATAACAACCGTGAGTGCTTTGTTGTTTGCATTAGCTTTGGCGTTTAGCTGGTTGCTGGAAGCCGCTTGGGCGGAAGTTAAGGGGCCAAAATTCAGGGGGGTCCGATTTGGTGAGTCGTTGTCCGATATTTCAAAGGTCTCAGAGGCGTCTTCAGTGTCCATGCCGTTATCTTCGTGCGGCGCCAGAAGGGAAAATCGGTTGGTTCGTTGCCGAGAGATGATAAGATAATTGGCCGATTTCAGTGTCAGTTTTGTTATGTTTGCGGCGCGAAACTGGCGGAGATATGCTGTCATACACTATCCGTTTACCGGCCTTTTCCTTCTGGGAGTCGAGAATGCGTGCTGCAACCTGGTCTGCATTATCGTCGGATTCCAGGGTATCTTTAGTCATGTTAACTGCGTCAGTGAGTCCATGCGCAGCCCTAAGCGCAGAGTATTTATTGGCCACAGCAGCCAATTTGCATGCTAAATCACTTGCTGACTCATTGTTAGTTAGCATATACGTCTGTTAGTCTGTGCATTAAATTGCGTGAAATTGAATTTCACTAGAAGCAATAACGCCCGAAAATTTTCACGGTGCCACAGAAGTCCGAGTGATTTCATATATTTAGTGTGTGCACCAACCTAATCGGACTTGGCTGCTGAGGGTTGACACCTTGCCAGACTAAATTAGCCAAGTGTTTGTTCAGCAACTTTCTTAATTTTAACATAACAGAATAGAGGGTTTTTAATTTGTTTCACATTTTAATTAAATTATTTAATATTTTAATGCAGTATTTGACTGTTTTTATTTATTTATTTGTTTATTGTCAACTATGATCAGCTGACATAAAATCAAAATTAATTAAAATTAATAAAAAATTAAAAATTGAAATTAAAATTAAGTAAAATAAAATTATATATAATTCTGAAAGTAAGTTTAGGTAAAAAATTTACAAAGTTAACGTTAAAGCTCTGAGAAATTCAACAATAAAATTAGTGGTCCAACATTTAATGCGTGGATTGGGAAAAACCCAGAAAATCCCAATCAGACCAGCGTTAGATAAGTAGTTAGTGGTTACGATTAGATGAGGCAAAAAGGATCGATCTCTTTCGTACTGGAATTGAGGCCTCCAAGGAGACAAGAAAATAAATCTTGTTATAATCAGAACAAATAACACGAAATGGTTCATGAGTTAAATAATTGCTCAAGCAACGATCCAGGCTAAGGAGTAAAAAGTTACGTGAAGATCTAATTGGGATATTAAATTTAATTCGACTCAAAAGAACTGATGAGTCAATTTCACCATTAAGAAGGTAAGTAATAAATAATACTCCGTGCATAGTTCTACGGTTTAACAGGGAGGGAAGATTAATCAAAAGGAGTCTACTTGAATACGGGGGTAAGTCAACTCCAGGAACACAGTTAAAACTTCTATGGGCAAATAGAAGAAATTTCTTCTGCACAGATTTAATTCTATCCTGGTGAATCGAGTATTGTGGACACCACACACAAGATCCATACTCCAGGATGGAACGAACTAGGAATGTATAAAGCGTTTTAGTGGTGTAGGGATCGTTAAACTCTTTCGACCACCGCTCGATGAAACCATTGACATTAATGGCCTTATTGACCATCGACGAAATATGAGAGTCAAATTTTAATTTAGGATCAAGAATAATACCTATATCTTTAGTTTCAAACACGCGGTCAAGTGATGCAGCATCAAGCAAGTAGTGAGCAGTATGCGGGGTATTTCTACAAAAAGACATGACTTTACATTTTGAACAATTTAAGTTGAGTAAGTTAAAACGACACCAGCCCGACAATTCACCCAAATCCGACTGTAGCAAGTTACACAGAGAAACATCATTGTAGGTGAAACATAGTTTTACATCCTTAGCAAACATGTATACAAAAGAGTTAGTAATAAAAGCTGGAAGATCGTTAATAAACAAATTAAATAGCAAAGGTCCAAGGTGACTACCCTGGGGAACACCAGAAGTGACTAAAAAAGGTTTAGATATAGACGATTTAAAAACTTCTTTTCGTGTTCGAACACACAAGTACTCCGAAAGCCACAATAAAAGTTTTGATGGAAATCCAATAATATTTAATTTATGAAGCAACAGAGAATGACAAACAGTGTCAAATGGCTTACTAAAATCGGTGTAAACAACGTCAGTTTGCATTTTTTCCTGAAACTCTTTGATAACAAGCGAAGTGAATTCAAGAAGGTTAGTGGTAGTTGATCTACGCCTAACAAAACCGTGTTGATAAAGCGATATAATTGAACTACATCCGTGTTGCAGTTGAGAACATATAATTTTTAAAAAGTCTTTTGGAATGACAGACAACTTGGATATACCCCTATAATTTTTAACATTTCACTTTGAAAAATTTTTATGGAGTGGGATTATAAAGGATCAAAGTCCACAGACAAGTTAAATAATTTATTTAAGGGCTTACAAAGAGAATCCGCGCAGTATCTAAGAATACAACCTGGCACTCCATCAGGACCAGGCAAGTAGCCAGGTTTGATAGAGTTTAATTCACTCAGGAGCGTAGACTCAGTAATTACTGGGACATATATGCAATTTGACGTTTGAACTTGAAAAGGATACAAATTACTACAACTATATAAGCTCGATGAGAATACTGATTGAAAATACTCAGCAAATATATCGGCTACTGCCTGATCTTGCTAGAGGGGGTATTCTACTAGCATTACTGCGATCTGAGTCCGAAACAAATATCAAGTCCAACATTCTACCACTACAGTAATGCACCCTGTTAACTTGCGATTGGCCTAACTCCAGTAGGCCATCGATAAAATCATCAGAAGTGACTGGTAATACCGCCGAAGATGTGTCAATCACAGACCATACAACATGTGGCAGATTAAAAACACCAACCACTATCAGATTATCCATATCTGTCAAAAATGACGAAAAAAGTTGCAGGGCACTCAGATGGGATGAGTAAATGTTAATATCAGAATCAGGAGGAATATAAGAACAAGTTACATAAAGTGAACGGCCGTTTAGTAATATTTTAACACATAAAAACTCTATGTCCGGAAGATCATGAGAAAGAATCTGTTCAGAGGAAATACAGGAGGCAACAGCAATGAGAACACCACCCCCCTTGCGGGAAGTGCGATCGCATCTGTACAAGTTATATTTAGAAGGAAAAACGGAATAATCAGAAATATCGGGTTTTAGCCAGGTTTCTGTAAGTGCAACTATTTGTGAATCAAAAGATAGGCTGTTAACATATAATTTGGCAAGTTTAGTGTTAAGGCCTCTAACATTTTGGTAGGCCAAGCTAATTACATTTGTTAGTTTTTTGCCGACGACGTGGACGCCACAGGGTGGCTAACAGGCTGTGCACTAGTAATCCTAATACCATTATTATTAAAATTATCATTACGCCTATTCACATACTCTTTCACGAGCTGTGGCGGCCAAATCTTTTCAGAACAAATCGTCGTGAAAAGTTCGGGCGGCACACTCAACTTCGGGCGTGTTTGAATTTAAATTTTTCCACCCTAATATGTGGGGACTCGATATAACTTTTAATGTAGGCACTAGCATCATCGGATGCTAGCCTAGACACGAAGATAAACTTATTGATAGGCACAACAACAAGAGGCTTGGGAGCGCCGGCTGTACCTACAGTAGGATTACTAGGCACACAAGCTGTCGAATCGGAGGGCACTAGTAAAGGATTGTAAGCTGTGGTTAAATTATTAATAGGACTTCTAGCTGGCTAGTTAAAAACCATTAATGGGCCAGCAATAGGACCCAATGTGGGATTATTGCTTGGCACCAGAAGTGGCTTGGTTGGCAAGACAGGTGGGACACTAGGTGGAAAAGGACCCGAAGTCTTTTTGCGCTTCGGAGATTCCGTCATAATCTTGCCATTTTTTAAATTCGCCTCAATTTCTTTGAAAGCCGTATGCAGATTATTAAACGCTTTGTTCATAGATACAAAGCTTAGGTGAGTCTGCCTTATGAATTGAGCAGTTTCCTTCTCAACCTCATTGCAGGACTCACAAAACCATTTTAGGCCAGAGTCAGCAACTAAGCAGTCCCTTATTTTGGCAGTAAGGCCAGCACATTTCATGTGGATCGCGTTGTCACACAATCTACATAAAATAAAGTCTTGGTTGGTTGTACCAACCGTTTTACAATTCTTGCTGCAGCAGGTAAACATATTGAGAATGTAAACAATGAAATAAACAAATCGAAATGCTAAAACAAAACAATGAAGAGTGCAAGTAAATATGTATGTATTAACGTTTCAATGCAATGAGTACGTTAAACCGGTACAAATAAAGAGAGCAAATAAGAGCGGACGAAAGCTAATTAAAATACATATAAAACATTTAAATTTTGGGCGGGAAAACAATAAAAGTTAGTCGGCATCATCCCTAAATTGTTTATAACTGAAATTGTTTTTAACTGAATATGCCGTTAGCGAGACTTTTGGCCATCGAAGAGCTCCGGCGGCAAAAAATTAGAAAGGAAACCATGCAGCGAAGGCTTATCAGATGCGCATCTGATCCGTTTTCGCAATGTGACGATACGTACATATGTAGTTTTCTTTTGCTTTTCTGCATTTTCTTATGCTTATTAATGTCATTTCAAAAGTACTTTCCGGTATAACTATCGTGTTAAAAAGAGGACCTTCCAAATGATCCTCAACATAATTGAGGAATATATCCCATCTTCTTCGATTTTACCAATTCTGTACTTGGCGACTGCAATGCGTTTTTTAGGAGTTGGGTCTCATCGAGCGATAGGGAAGGACACGGATTTGTCTATGTCGAGGCAATCCATTGGAAAAATCTATTGGATTATACTTCCTTTGCTGGGAAAAAAACTTGGAACACGTTTAATTAAATTGAATAGATCGGAGGAAATGCTAACGAATGCAAACAGCATTTCTATCAAAAGTATATCATTCCTGGAGTAGTTGGCTGCATCGATGGCACCCACTTTAAGATAATGAAGCCCAGCAAAGCCGAACATGTTTATTTTAATAGAAAGGGGTATTTTAGCATTAACGCAATGGAAGTAAGTTATTTATTTTACTTTTAAATGTGTAGAGGTGGTTTGTTAACTCGATTGTCCGTTTTGTTATGTTTGTGTTGTGGAACTCGTTTTTTTGTTCTAATGTTATCAACAACACTTTATTAACCTTCAAATAATGATTCCCATAGATATGTGATTACAACCTTAAAGTACTTTTTCTGGATGCATCGAAGCCTGGAGCAACTCATGACTCTTGCGCTTGGAGTCAGAGCGAAGACAGGTCTTTTTTCAGGAGAGGTATGAAAGTGGTTCACGTGGCAATTGTGTCCTTGGGGACTCGGGCTATCCCTTGGAGCCCTGTCTGTTAACGCCTTACAGAAATCCAACACAAGGCTCGAACCAACACACTTTCAACCTACGTCATGCTTCTGCAAGAAATGTAATTGAGAGAACTTTTGGAGTAATCAAAAACAGATTTAGATAAATCCAAGAAATATATATATATAGTCCCTCATGCATAGTAAATGTTTGCTGTGCTCTTCACAATTTATGCTGCGAGCATAAGGATGAGGATTTTTGTATTGTTGAAGTTCCTGAAGCACGCGCAGAAGTTGAATCTTTATCAAATTCGAATCAACCCGAAACAACTTCTCAAATTCGAGACAATATAGCAGCTTTTTTAAGAAGACGTTGACGTTTTATTTATGTAATTTTTGTTTTTGATTAATAAATATGCTTTTGTTAAGTTTTCAATTTTTTTTTTAAATTATTTTTAAATTTTATAGCTAATACTAATTGTTCTAAAATTGAGTTTGTCTTTTTCCGCTCCTCTAACATCTCCTGATTTGTTTTATTTAGCGCCACCAGCTCGTTTTTAATGTCGCGGAGCACCACGTTTTCATCGGCCACCATTGCAGCCAGCCTGTTCTCGCCTGGCGCTTTATGCTTGCTGCTGCTTGCAGTATCCAACTTCTGCTGTTTAGAAGAAAGTTCTTAAAATGCCATTAAAATTAATTGGATGACTTTTTAATAAACAAGTGGAAACGTTGCAGTCGGACGCAACCGACTGCGGCATACTCGATACCAGTATTAAAACCGGTAAAAAGAGGCCTGATTGCAGAGGGGTACGGATGCGGGAGGAGTGTAGTGGGCGTGGCGTCCAAATTTGTGATGCAGATCTTTGTGGAATGTCAGTTGCTATCTTCATACCAAATTTGGTGACTCTAGCTAATATTTTGTAAAAGGTGGGGAAAGGGGGGCGAAATGGGTGGGCGTGGCTCCAAAACTTTGATGCAGATTTTTGGGGGTCATTGCCAGCTATCTTCCTACCGAATTTGGTGGCTCTAGCTCCACAACTCTGGAAGATACACGCATTCCCGTTTTTGACAAAGCGTTGGGGCGGATGGGGGCGGCTAGGGCAGTGTCGGTGGGCGTGGTTCCAAGCTTTTGATGCAGTTTTTGGGGGGTCATCATCACCTATCTTGGCACCAAATTTGGTGGCTCTAGCTAAAAAACTGTGGGAGATATAGCCATTTCTGATTTCTAAATGTGGGGGAGCTGGGGGCGGAATGGGTGGGTGTGGCTCCAAAACTTTGATGCAGATTTTTGGGGGTCGTTGCCAGCTATCTTCCTACCAAATTTGGTGGCTCTAGCATCACAACTCTAGAAGATACACGCATTCCCGTTTTTGACGAAGCGTTGGGGTGGATGGGGGGGGCTAGGGCAGTATTGGTGAGCGTGGCATCCAAATTTTTGATGCAGATCTTTGTGGAATGTCAATTGCTATCTTCATACCAAATTTGGTGACTCTAGCTCAAAATTTGTAATAATTGTGGTAAGGGGGGCTGGGGGTGGTATGGGTGGGCGTGGCATCCAAATTTGTGATGCAGATCTTTGTGGAATGTCAATTGCTATCTTCATTCCAAATTTAGTGACTCTTGCTCAAAATGTTAAAAAGTGTGGAAAGGGGGGCGAAATGGAGGGCGCGGCTCCATACCGCTCTCAGCCCCCCCCCCTTCCTCATCTTTACAAACTTCGAGCTAGAGTCACCAAATTTGGTATGTAAATAGCAATTGACATTCCACATAGATCAGCATAAAAAATTTGGATGCCACGCCCACCCATACCGCCCCAAGCCCCCCCCCCTTTCCGTACCTTTTACAAGCTTTTAGCTAGAGCCACCAAATTTGGAAGGAATATAGCTGGTGGCATCCCCATCTGCATTGGAGAATCTTTAAGGCAGCGTACACCCCTGCCGTATCCGTACCCCTTTGCAATCAGGCCTCTTTTTACCGGTTTTAATACTGGTATCGTGTATGCCGCAGTCGGTTGCGTCCGACTGCAACGTTTCCACTTGTTTATACTCGTTACCGAAGGTAACGAAACTTTTTTCCACACCCTTCAAGGTTGAGACTTGAAACCTTCCAATTCTCTTTATCTATGGGATAGTATATTAAAGTGTCAAGATGGGGGTTCTATGATAACTGGGGGACTGGCAAATCGATAAATTCAATAACTCAAAACCGATAAATCCACATATTTTGCACATCCTTACATCTAGAACAACCAAAATTGGTGAGAAGATAGCTATTAGCAACCCCCAAAAAACTGTATCAAAAGTACCATACCGCCCCCCAGCCCCCCTTTCTCCACTTATTACAAACTTTGAGCTAGAGTCACCAAATTTGGTTTGAAGATAGCCATTGACATTCCACAAAGATCTGCATCAAAACTTCGGATACTACACCCACCCATAACGCTCTCAGCCCCCCCTTCCTCACTTTTTACAAACTTCGAGCTAGAGTCACCAAATTTGGAAGGAAGATAGCTGGTGGCATCCCCATCTGCATCGGAGAATCTGTAAGGCAGCGTACACCCCTTCCGCATCCAGGCCAGCAATCAGGCCTCTTTTACCGATTTTAATACTGGTATCGAGTGTACCGCAGTCGGTTGTGTCCGACTGCAACGTTTCCACTTGTTTTTTATTGAAACATTATTGTTCCCTAAAATTTACTAGCTACAAGATAAGCTACTTATTTTGCGCCACTCCTCCGCAGTTTTAATTGGTGGGCCTAACGCGTTTAGCTGGAGCTCTAAGTCCTCCCAAGCTGCCGCCACAGCCACCCTGTCCCGTTTGGTAAAGTTGCGGGCAATGTCCAGGTGCTTCTTCATAAAGTCACAAATTGTTTCGTCTTGGCGTGCATTCCGATGTTTTCCCCTTAAAATAATCACATTGTAAAATAGTTATGAAAAAAAAAATCAAATCTTCTTCTTCTTCCTTGTTTACTTATGGCTCAGGCATTTTTCAGACGATGCTGTTTTAAGGCGTTGCCACCTGGCAGAACTACAACTGCCCACAAATGTTTTCACAAATTGCACAATAAGTAAAAGAATATTGAATCAAAGCTGGTTTTAACTCAAAAGAGCTATTTTTTAATGCGTAATTAAATGAAAAAAGGGAGCGGTTCCATATATATTTTGTGTAAATGCATTACTCCGAATTCTGTTTATGAAATGTGGCATTGCTGGCCCTCACTGCTTAAGTCTGAATCGGAATAGGTGCCAGCCTGGACACAAATATAAATTTATTATATGGCACAACAACAAGAGGCTTTGGAGCCCCAGTTGTACCTGCATTGGGATCAAAAGGCGCACAGGCTGTGGAACCGAGATCATGCACAGGATCAGAAGAAAGGTTATTTGTGATGGTTCTTGCCGGCGAATTAAATAACATTAATGGGCTGGCCGTAGTTTGATTAATGCTGGGCACCAGAAGAGGCTTTGTAGGGATGATAGGTAGGACAGTAGGCGGATTAGGACCCGAAGTCTTTTTGCGCTTCGGATATTCAGTCGTAACCTTGCCATTTTTGAAAAATGACTCAAGCTCTGCAAAGGACTTTTGCAGTGCATTAAATGCAATATGCATAGCTTAGAAGCCTAACTGAGTCTGTCTCATGAATTTTGAAGATTCTTTTACCACCTCACTACAGGACTCACAATACCTTTTAAGGCCTGTGTCTGCAATCAAGCAGTCCCTGATTTTGGCATTAAAGCCCACACATTTCATGTGGATCATGTTGTCGCACAATCCACACAGAATAAAATCTTGATTGGTTGTACCAACCAATTTGCAAAGCGGGAGAGGAGCTGGAGAGCGAGAGCGAGATCAAGCAAATAGCAAGCACAAATTGTTCTTAAATTAAGAAGGAATGTTATCAACTGAAGAACAATTTCGAGAAAATCTCGTTCTTGAGGCAAGATCGGCGGTTTTCAAAAATCCGTTCTTAATATAAGAATATCGTTCTCATATCAAGAAAATCCGTGCTCAGGCAGTTATTGTCAACTCTTTACCTTGGCTATCGAGTTAAAAAATAAAAATGATAATCAAAAAGAATGAATATGGAAAAGGCTTGGCATCCAAATTTTTTCTGCAGATCTTTGTTGGATTTTAATTGCTATCTTCATACCAAATTTGGTGACTCTAGCTTAAAAACTCATAAAGATACACGATTTTCCACTTTTGACGAGGCGTTGGGGCTGGGGGATAGGGTGGTATGGGTGGGCGTGGCGTCCAAAGTTTTTATGCAGTTGTAAAGCGTTCCGTTAGCACTTCTCTAATAGTGATTTGAGCCGAGGTGCAGATCTCAGTCTGGCCTATTCTCGTGCTACAAGAAATATTTATATTTTCTGAAACACAATGTGTAAATGGAGGTAAAATTCATTAGCGTTGCAATACCAATGGTCGCGTCACCGAACCGACTGGGTGATCTGGGTTGGAGAATGGATTGTCTCCGCACTCGTACCACAAGCCGCAGTTGTTACTCTTTTCCAAGCCGAGGTAATTACCCTCGGCTGGCAAATAACTATTATAGAAATGCTAACGGAACGCCTGTGTGATTTGGGTTGGCAAGTGGATTGTCACTGCACTCCTACCACAAGTCTCACAGTTATTTCTTCTCTTCAAACTGAGACAATCACCATCAGCCGGCGAACTACTTTATAACGCGAAACGAAACGTCGCAATCTAATATCGTAAACGCGCGGCTATATACATATATACGTAACAGTTAGTACTTATAGTATGTATACCGATGGCCGCTCGGATAAGAGGAATACACGTGTTTTGGAGTTAGGGTCTTTCTATCTTTCGAACTTTTATTTCTTGATGCCTTCCTTAGGCGTCTTATATTATGCATACTTTAACCTTTTCCACAATATATACATCTATATATATAAAAGAGTTTGTCCTGACTAGAATGGAAGAGCCACAGCCTAAACGAAAAGAGCTAGAAGGCTGAAATTTTCACACAATTTTCCATGCAGGTAGGAGGTGAGCACTAAGAAGGGAAATTTTATTTGGACAACTCCTTCAAGTACCTCCCATACGATTTGGAGCACTTTTTACCAGGGACCGCAAATAAGAGTTATGGAGTTGAAAAAAATCAAAGCGAAATATTGGGATAAGGTTAATGCGAAAACAACCATATACTATTTTTTTGCTGGGAATCCAAAAATCGAATAAACATTTATTTTCAATTTATATAAATAAATTAATCAACAACTCTTATTTTTTTAACTTAAATGAATAAATTATTATTTAATTATTAAATTACAATTTTTTTAAACAGTTGTGAAATAACTCTTATTTTTCAATCTTTATTATAAAAATTAAAAATAAGAGTTTCTTTTCAATTTTTATTTTAGCAAACAAAAATTAGAGTTATTTTTCAATTTTTATTTTAAAAGTTGAAATGATGATTTTAAATATCTTTTGAACCGAGCAGCATAGCACAAAAGTTGATATATATTTATGATCTACACTTAAATACCTTTCCATTGATATATCACATGTCCTTCAAGGATCAATACTAAGGAACAAATTTACATGTTGTTCTTCCAGCGCATCGTCGACTTGATAAATAAGAATACAAATTAATAAAAATCGTAAATTTAATATAAAAAAAAAAAATACCTTCTTGCTAACGGCAATTATTTGCCTCATCAGCTTAGTCAAATGCCTTCTTGCAATTAAGACTTTGTTTTGATTTTGAAGCAATGCCCTGTGCATCCGAGGATCCAAATATGTTGCTGAGAGGGCCACTTCGTTGTCTAAAAGACATCCTTCTCGATTTTCCATAAATCTCGCCAAATCGTTGCTATGAGCATTTTTCATATCTTGAATTGTTAGCTTCGTCTCCAACCAAAGCATATAAAAATCGCCAAAATAAAGTTGTTCGCTCTGTAATTTTTGTGTTGCTACAAATACAGGCTCCAACACAGCTTCAAGGCCTTCAATTTCTTCCCACTCAGCACATGTCAACTGCAAGTTTTTCCTCAGGTGTTCCGTTGAAAAATCCCTGTAAATTAACACATTTTTCAACATGGTGTATGTTGAATTCCACCTTGTAGGAATATCAACGAGCGGCTGAGGTAAACCTTGCGTATGAATTGCCAGTCTGAAAAAGTTTAAGGTGGTTTTAAACATATTTGACTTGAAATAATTTTAGTTTCATAAAATTACCTGTATGTTGGTGTCCTTAAAGTTTTGGCGATTGCTCTCGCTCTGTCGACGACTTCTCCGCGTCTGCTGTCCTTCAAAGAATCTTTAACTGCCAATTGCAGGGAATGTGCGGCACATCTGACTGACCCAATTGAAAAGATGCAAACGTCTGACAACACCTCATCGTTACCGGGTTCCTCTGCATCGGGTTCATCATTTAATAGCTCAATAGCCTTAATCATACTTCGGCCATTATCCGAGGTGACTGAATAAATTTGGCTCTTTGAAATTGAAAATTCGCTCAATATATTTTCAATTTCTTTGCTCAAATTGGCTCCCGTGTGTTTTTTATCAAGCTCAATGACTCCCAGTGTCCTTATATCAATATTCTTATTGCGATAAAACTGCACATTAACACCCAAAATACCTCTGCTATGCCGTGATGCTGTGTCAATTTTCAGCGATACAACTTTGTTTTTCATATTCGCAATAAGACTTTCTTTAATTAAATCGTATTTTTCGCTCACATGCAGCATAACATTACTTGATGTTATGCGGCTCATGTCCAATCCGCTAAAAATTTGATCCGTCAACTTCCTAAAAGGCACTGAATCCAATATTGCAAAAGGCATCTTCTCTTCGGTTACCAATTGCACGCACGCATCTTGCACTTCATTCTCCGTTAAAGCAATTGAAATTTTTTTTTTTTTTTGTTGTAACGTGGTTGTTTTGATCATCCATTTCACATTTATATTGTTCGTTGTGACACTCTTGCAAGTGTCTTCTTAAATTGGTGAAATATCCTCCTTGAAATGAACGACTACATAGCTTGCATTTTCTTTAGTTTTCACTGCTGTTCAAAGTGAAAAAATTTCGCACTACTAAGTCACACTTACGGCCCATCGCGATCAACACTCTAATGAACCACAAAACTTTGCATAGATAAGCTCATGCCAGACAAGCATGCAGTTTTGACTATTTGTTACTGCAAGCCAAATTTTTCTAATGTAGTTTAGTCAAGATCGCGACATGAAGATACCCCATACGTCTTTTTAACCTATTATAAAAATATTCAAACTAAGAACATTGCACAAAAACTTATTGCATTAAAAGTTTCTTACACTTGCAAATAAGAAACGGATTTCCGCTTCTTAATGAATAAGTGCATACACAATTAAGTGAACAATGCGCTTGAAAATAATTTTCATAATTTTATGTACATGTATCACTTCGCACAGTGCACATTCTTTTTATACCCTTAACCCATAAAATGGGTAAATAAGGGTATAATGGTTTTGTGCAAAAGTATGTAACAGGCAGAAGGAAGCATCTCCGAACCCATAAAGTATATATATTCTTGATCAGCATCAACAGCCGAGACGATATAGCCATGTCCGTCTGTCCATCTGTCCGTCTGTCTGTCTGTCTGTCTGTCTGTCTGTCTGTCTGTCTGTCTGTCTGTCTGTCTGTCTGTCTGTCTGTCTGTCTGTCTGTCTGTCTGTCTGTCTGTCTGTCTGTATGAACGCGTGGATCTCAGAGACTACAAGAGCTAGAGACTTCAGATTTTGTATATAATTTCTCCTATACCATGAGCAGAACAAGTTTGCTTCAAATTATCGATAACTTTTCTGGTTTCCGATATACACATGGAATCGATAACAAATCGAATTTGAAAAATCTAAAAATGAGGTTTGAAGTAATGGGTAACGATAGAACTTTTCTGAAAATTTCGTCTAAATCGGTTAAGAAACACCGGAGATATCGAGCTTAATCGATTGAAGCTAAATCAGTATACCAAAGTTTTATATAAATTTAATTTATTTTTGCAACTGGGTTCAGGGTATCTTCTAGTCGGGCTCTCCCGACTAGAGCCTTCTTACTTGTTTTTTTTTCAAATTTGTGTGCCTTTGACAATTGATTTACGACCCAAGTAGCGTTTGTTGTTGTTGTCAGTTTTGTTGTTGGGCCCGCACTGCTACTTTTTGTTGGTGTCATTGATTTAAAAAAAAAAACAACAACAACATAACAAAACTTGGTGCGTCTAGAAAAATTTCCCACACCAGAATATGTTATGGGGGTGGATTCGCCTACTTGCTGCTTATATAACTTAGACAAAACGTAACACACTAACATTTATTGATATATTATTGATATACAATTTCGAATAAGCAAAGGGCGTTCACATAATGATAATCAGATAATTTGAAATCTCGCTCCGATCATGCTCCTTTGTTGTTGCTCATTTACGTTCACTCTCTATTTTATGTGCGCGCTTTGCATGTCAATCATAAAGTTTAATAACCCTAGCTCCTCCGCACACACACTAAATTAAATCTATAGGCAATATACAATTCACTTAACTGCAGCCTCTTAGATATGTTTTGCATTGATTCAGTGCGTGTGAAGAAGGTAGCGATACTACGCTCTTTGTTTGACTTGCAGAGCGCGCGCATAGATAAGAGAGTTAGCCGAAATAGTCAACAACGAAGGCGCGATTAAAAAATAATTTGTCATCTAGCGCCGAACATGAAGAGCGATGCGCGAGTGAATCTGAAAACAAGTAAGAAGGTTTTAGTCGAGAAATCCCGACTAAAAGATACCCTGAACCCGTGTATTAAAATGACTTGCAGAAGTGAGTTTTTCTTGACTTTAACTTTAATATAAAATATCTATAGTGTTTCTTAACCGATTTGGATCAAATTTTCCTGGAAGTTATAAAGTTATCCATAGTTTCAACTTCTATTTTAAAATTTTCTTAATTCGAGATTTTTTCGTTATCGATTCCATATGTATATCGAAAGCAAGAATAGTTATCGATAGTTTGAAATAAAGTTGATCTGCCTATGGCTTAGGAGAAGTTATGTTCCAAATTTGAAGTCTCTAGCTCTTTTAGTCTTTGAGATTGACGCGTTCATACATATGGACGGACGGACGGACAGAAGGACAGAAGGTCATGGCTATATCGACATGGCTGTTGATGCTGATCAAGAATATAAATATTTTATATGGGGTTGGAGATGCTTCTTTCTGCCTGCTCAAAACAATTATACCCTTTTTTTTACCCATTTCATGGTTCAGGGTATAAAAAAATTTAATATTTTACGCATCGATACAAAGTTTTCTTATATTTTGTAGCCACAGTAAGATAACAGAGAGAAGAACAAAGAAGAAGAAATATGACTGTTCATGGTACTCACTGCAAGCAGCATGCACAGCTGAGGGAATATATGCATGTCTGCATCACAAAGAGCGGTTTAAAGCTTAAGGCCCAACCAAACGATGCATTCGTGCATGCAGAGCCGCTGCAAAAATTACAAGCATTCGGAAATAATATGCATCCTGTAAAAAGATTGCGTTTTACCGATCCATTAATGAATGGACATTTTGATGTTTATATTCCTTTAGGGGAAGTATTAACTCAAGATTCTGATACGTCAAGTGAATGTATAACTGAAAATGTTAAAAAACTCAAACAGTCGAACATGGAAATTCTGCAAGTTATACAAGGCTATAGCCGAGTAGAATGCGATCCCAGATGGAACGCCCAAACTCTGCAATCTATCGTTGATAGTGCGCAGGGGGAGGGAAAGGAAACCACGCTCCATCGCTTATCAAACTACCTCTTGGACATCTTTCCGTGTCCAAGCGCTCGCACAGTTAGATCGAGACCTCCTCGGAGACCTCGTAATAACAGAGAAGGTAGAAGGCAACAGTATGCGACGGTGCAGCGCAACTGGGATAAGCACAAGGGGAGATGCATTAAAACTTTGCTGAATGGAAATGATGAGTCGACAATGCCAAGCCAAGATATAATGGTTCCCTATTGGAGGGAGGTTATGTCACAGCCTAGCCCAAGCTCTTGTAGTAATACAGTGATCCAGTTGGATCACTCGATGGAGCAGGTATGGTCTGCCATTAGTCTGCAAGACCTAAGGGCACACAAAGTGGCACTATCCTCTTCTCCAGGTCCAGATGGAATATCTCCTAAAACTATTAGGAGTGTCCCGCCTGGGATTATGCTACGCATAATGAAACTCAGAAAAAAAGGGGGAAAAAAAACGTTCATGTGAAAAAAATAGTGATATCAATAGGGGTAAGCGCATAGAAGCATCAAAAAGATATCGTGTTAATAATCCTGATGTTATTGGAGTTGTAGTGAGAAGAGATCAGACTAATAATCCTGAAGCTCATAGAGTTGCAGTGAGAAGACATTAGGCTAATAATCCTGATGCACGTCAAGAAAGGCGTTTGCGTGCATGGAGTGTTAAAGCCATATCTGGCTTAAACTATGATTTTGAAATAGCTTACAAGTCAGATAAAATTACTCAACTTGGTAGTATGAATTTGATATGCAAACATTGTAATGCTTTAAAATGGAAAAATTAGCCTTTGGGTATCTTTTGCAAGGCAGGAAAAGTTTAACTTTCACAAAATGAAAGTTTGCCTGATCCACTTAAAAGCTTAATAATTGGTGGACATCCAAAGCATGATCATTTCATTGATCGTATAAGAAAGTATAACAGCTGCTTTCAAATGACTTCTTTTGGAAGTACAAAAACTATAAATGAGAGTTGGTCAACCTTTTAAGTCCAAGGACAAGTGTATCACCTAATTGGTAGTGTCCGACCTTTGCCAAATGAAGAAATGCAGTTTCTTCAAATTTATTTTGTTGGTGATGATGAAAAGGAAGCTCAACTACGTTGCAAAAATATTTCAAATGTTGATTGTAGCGTAGTAAAGGATCTTCAATGTATGTTTCATCATCATAATCGTTATGTTAAAGATCTAAAAATGGCTCTAAAAAAAAAAAAAAATACAAATACTAAAGACTTTAAATTGATTATACATGCTGATCGAACACCCGCTGGTGCACACAAAGGGCTTTACAATGCAACTCAATCAAGCGAAGTAGCTATAGTTATTATTGGTCAGCAATTTGAAAAGCGCGATATTATTATTGAAAGCCATAATAATAAATTACATCGTATAAGTGAGGTGCATCGATCATACGATGCCTTACAGTACCCTTTGCTATTTCCTTATGGCGAAGATGGCTATTCAGTGGATATACCACAATGGAATCCATTATTAAACAAGTGGAAACGTTGCAGTCGGACGCAACCGACTGCGGCATACTCGATACCAGAATTAAAACCGGTAAAAAGAGGCCTGAATGCAAAGGGGTACGGATGCGGCAGGGGTGTACGCTGCCTTAAAGATTCTCCGATGCAGATGGGGATGCCACCGGCTACCTTCATACCAAATTTGGTGACTCTAGCTCAAAATTTGTAAAAGGTGGGGAAAGGGGGGGCTGGGGGCGGTTTGGGTGGGCGTGGCATCAAAATTTTTGTTTCAGATCGTTGTGGAATGTCAATTAATATCTTCATACCAAATTTGGTGACTCTAGCTCAAAATTTGTAATAAGTGGGGAAAGGGGGCTGGGGGCGGTATGGGTGGGCGTGGAATCCAAATTTTTGATGCAGATCTTTCTGAAATGTCAATTGCTATCTTCATACCAAATTTGGTGACTCTAGCTCGAAGTTTGTAAAGATGGGGAAAGGGGGCTGGGGGCGGTATGGGTGGGCGTGGAATCCAAATTTTTGATGCAGATCTTTCTGAAATGTCAATTGCTATCTTCATACCAACTTTGGTGACTCTAGCTCGAAAATTGTAAAAGTGGGGAAAGGGGGCGAAATGGAGGGCGTGGCTCCAAAACTTTGATGCAGATTTTTGGGGTCGTTGCCAGATATCTTCCTACCAAATTTGGTGGCTCTAGCTCCACAACTGTGGAAGATACACGCATTCCCGTTTTAGACGAAGCGTTGGGGTGGATGGGGGCGGCTAGGGCAGTATTGGTGGGCGTGGCATCCAAACTTTTGATGCAGTTTTTAGGTAGTCATCATCACCTATCTTGGCACCAAATTTGGTGGCTCTAGCTAAAAAACTGTGAAAGATATAGCCGTTTCTGATTTCAAAATGCGGGGGGGCTGGGGGCGGAATGGGTGGGCGTGGCTCGAAAACTTTGATGCAGTTTTGTGGGGGTCGTTACCAGCTATCTTCCCACCAAATTTGGAGGCTCTAGCTCCACAGTTCTGGAAGATACACGCATTCCCGTTTTTGACGAAACGTTGGGGCACATGGGGGTGGCTAGGGCGGTATTGGTGGGCGTGGCATCCAATCTTTTGATGCAGTTTTTGAGGGGTCATCATCACATATCTTGGCACCAAATTTGGTGGCTATAGCTCAAAAACTGTGGGAGATATAGGCTTTTTTGACTTTAAAATTCGGGGGGGCTGGGGTCGGAATGGGGGGGCGTGGCTCCAAAATTTTTGATGCAGTTTTTTGGGGGTTGCTAGTAGCTATCTTCTTACCAAATTTGGTACTTCTAGCTGTAAGGATGTGCGAAATATGTGGATTTATCGGTTTTGAGTTATCGAATTTATCGATTTGCCAGCCCCCCAGTTATCGTAGAACCCCCATCTCGACACTTTAATTTACTATCCCATAGATAAAGAGATTTAGAAAGTTTCAAGTCTCTAGCTTGAAGGGTGTGGAAAAAAGTTGCGTTCATACAGACGGACAGACGGACAGACACCATGACGGACATTGCACAAACTCAATATACTCTTTACCTTCGGTATCGAGTATAAAAAAGAGGAACCAAAAAAAGAGATATCTCCGTTAAGCTTTTACAGCTATAAAATAATGATTCGTCAATCTGAGATAAATCATTTAATTTATTGTCGTTCCCTTTTTAGTCAGTTTTTGGTTGATATGTATGCTAAAATTGAAACAGAAAGGTTAAATTATATTCGCTACAATAAAGCGAAACTCAGAGCAGATGGCTATATACATCTACAAGATGCAATAGGCCAACAAGATGTTGTGGCAGCTCAACTTGGTCAGATGGTAATTTTACCATCTTCTTTTACAAGCTCTGCACGATATATGCATGAAAAGACTCAAGATGCTATGACATATGTTCGCCATTATGGGCGACCAGATCTTTTCATAACATTCACATGCAATCCACAATGGAATGACATCAAAAGTGTTTTATTACCGGGTCAAAAACCGCATGATCGTCACGATATTATAGCTCGAGTTTTTCATTTAAAAGTTAAAGCTTTAATGTCACTATTGATAAAAGGTTCTTTGTTTGGAAGCGTGCAATGTTTCATGTACTCTGTGAAATGGCAAAAGCGGGGTTTACCACATATACTTATTCTACTTTGGTTAGAAAATAAAATAAGAACAGATAAAATCGATAAGATTATCTGTGCCGAAATACCAAACGCAGATGAGGATCCTTTGTTATTTAACATTGTTAAGTCAAATATGATTCATGGTCCTTGCAGTGCATTTAATAATAAATCGCAATGCATGAAAAATGGAAATTGTACTAAAAGGTTTCCTCGACATTTACTTAAAGAAACTGTGACGGGAAAAGATAGTTACCCTCTATATCGTAGAAGAGCGATAGAAGATGGTGGTAATGCAATTAATATAAATGGTAATTGCATAGATAATCGTTGGGTTGTGCCTAATAACTGTGTACTATTGAGAACATTTGAAGCTCACATAATTGTTGAGTATTGTAGTTCTGTAAAGTCTATTAAATACATTTGTAAATATGTTAACAAGGGCAGTGATCAAGCACCATTTACTCTAGAAGACCAACGTAATGAAATTAATATGTACGAAAGTGGCCGTTATATAAGTAGCTCAGAAGCGGTATGGAGAATCCTTGCATTTCCCATACATGAACATTTTCCGGCTATTACACACTTAGCTGTTCATTTAGAAAATGGTCATGGGATATATTTTAACCCCAATAATCCGCAACAATTACTTGACAGATTAAGCACTACACCCAAAACCACATTGCTAGCCTTCTTTGAGCTATGCACACGTGATGAGTTTGCAAGAACGCTTCTATATTGTGAAGTTCCATCGTATTTAACATGGAACAATAAAAAATTTCAAAGAAGAAAACGAGGGCATGATGTGCCGAATTTTCCTGGAGTTAAAAGAGATTCAGCTATGGGAAGAGTTTACACTATTCATCCCAATAATACAGAACGTTTTTATTTAAGACTTTTATTACATTTTGTAGGGGGCCCAACTTAATTTTCAAATTTTAAAACCCGTAATGGTATAGCATACGCATCATTTCAATTGGCGTGTAAAGCTCTAGGATTACAAGAAGATGATAAGCACTGGGATTCAACTATAGCCGAAGCTGTCATATGTCAAAATCCTACAAAACTGAGAGAACTTTTTGCAATATTGTTAGTATTTTGTCAAATTTCGGATGCTCTTAAACTTTGGAATACTTATAAAGATAGTTTCTCAGAAGATATTTTAAGAGCCTTTCATTTTTCACAAGACAGAAATATTGATGAAAGTATTGTGAATAATGTATTAAATAAATGTCTTATTTACATTGAAGATAATGTACTGTCTATTGGTGGTCAAAACTTGACTTACTATGGACTTCCACTACCAATTAGATCCGAGGAAATTGTTCCAAATATTGAATATCATAGAGACACAAATTATGAAAATTGCGATAATTTTGTTGTTAATAATGAGCTACTCCTTACTGCTGAGCAAAAACAAGTATACGAAAAGATACTATATAGCGTTGAAGCAGAAAAAGGAGAAATCTATTTTTTAGATGCACCTGGTGGAACAGGTAAAACGTTTCTTTTAAATTTATTATTGGCAAAGGTACGGCAAAGCAAAAAAATTGCATTGGCCGTTGCTTCTTCCGGTATCGCAGCCACTTTACTAAATGGTGGCACAGCGCATTCTACACTTAAGATTCCATTTAATTTGATTCATTTAGAAACACCACATTGCTCAATTTCAAAGCAATCTAATATTGCTGCTGTGCTCAAAGATTGCAAGCTTATTGTTTGGGATGAGTGTACTATGGGCCATAAAGGTGCTTTTGGAGCTGTAGATCGATCTTTGAAAGACATTCGAGATAGTGAATACTTAATGGGTGGCATAACTGTTCTCTTAGCTGGTGATTTTCGACAAACTCTTCCTATGATCCCCAGAGGAACAAGAGCAGATGAATTATGTGGCCCAAAATACAGAAAATTGCATTAACGAAGAATATGCGAGTACACTTAAAAGGTGATAGCATAGCTGGTGAACTTGCAGAAATGCTTCTTCAAATGGGAAATGGATTATTTCCAACCCATGATGGCAAAATAACTTTACCATCCACTTTGTGTCATGTTGTGAAAAGTATTGAAGAGCTAACTCTAAAAATATTTCCGGATATTACAAATATCTCTCAAAAATCACTCGAATGGTTTTCAGAACGTGCTATTTTGACTGCGAGAAATGACAATGCATTGCAAATAAACGAGTTTTTATTAAAATCATTTCAAAGTGAAGAAATGACATATAACTCTATTGATTCTGTGACTGAAATCGAAGATGCAGTTCATTACCCCGTCGAGTTTCTTAATTCATTAAATCCGGCTGGCCTGCCCCAACATAAACTAACTTTAAAGATTGGTTCACCTGTAATGTTGATTCGCAACTTGAAACCGCCAAAACTGTGCAATGGTACAAGATTGCAAGTTAAAGTCCTTCATAAGAATGTTGTCGAAGCAATTATCTTTACTGGCAATGGTATAGGGGAAAGGGTTTTTATACCGAGAATTCCATTAATACCTTCTGATTCTGAATTGCCAATTCAATTTAAAAGATTGCAATTTCCTTTAAAAGTTTGCTTTGCCTTAACAATTATTAAATCACAGGGACAAACTCTTAAATTAGCCGGACTAGACTTAAGACACGAAAAACAACCAATGTCGTTTATAAAGAAGCTCTTAACAGTTGTTAATAATTGCAAATTAAATTCAACAAGTGGATAAGGCCTACTGGGGAAACCACAATAAAAAAAATTACGCGCCTGATTCTCTACCTCAATTGTGGCGTGGAAAAGAGAATAATAAATACTTTGTTTTAATTTGTTGTTAAATATTTTCTAATTTATTTATTTTATATCTTTCTTCTATTGCTAAAATTTATATAAACTATCCGCGCAGCGAAGTAAGCGGGCCACTTACTAGTATAAACATATACATATACATATGCGCGCTTATTATATATTTCCTCCTCCGTCTTAGAATTTCTACACTTTTCATCGGTTGTCACTCAGGTTAACTGTACTAGGCCGTCGTTTGCCCTTTTACTTATCGCTAACTAATTGTACGCCTTCGACCCGAGTTCCTTACTTACTCGCCCGTCGCGCGCTCGAACCTTCTCTTATAAAACATTCTGTTAGCGTGTTTGATCCGAAAAGCTAATGAACATAATTGTAATATGGAAAACTATAATATAATGATGAATAGATATTTGTAATCTTAATGTTTAACAAGTAATATACAGGTGAGAATGACTTCTTCTAATTTGTACTTCATGTACTTAACTTCATTTTATGACAATGTATTGTATAATAAAAAACTGTGGGGGAGGCTTATGTCGGCTTAACTAGACTCACAAATAGTATGTTCTTAAAGGTGAGGGCTGGGGGCGGTAAAGGTGGACGTGGCATCCAAATTTTTGATGCAGATCTTTGTAGAATGTCAATTTCTATCTTCCTACAAAATTTTATGACCCTAGCTCAAAGTTTTATAGAAGTGGGTACCAGCCCTTCTGGGAGCGATATGGTGGGGGGGGGGGTTGGCGATGGCATCCACTTTTTTTTATGCAGATCTTTGTGGGATACCAATTGCTACTTCCTACCAAATTTTATGACTCTAGTTTTGATGCAGTTTTTTGGGGGTCGCCATAACCTTTATTGGCAACAAATTTGGTGGCTCTAGCTCAAAAACAATTGAAGTTTTAGGCGTTCTGACTTAAAACTGCGGGGGCTGGAGGTGGTACGGGTCGGCATGACTCCAAAACTTTGATGTAGATCTTTCGGGATCGTTACCGGGTATCTTCCTACCCAATTTGGTGATTCTGGCTCAACCGCTCTGAAAGATACACGCATTCCCATTTTTAACGAGGCGTTGGATCAGTTGGAGGCGGCTAGGGCTGTATGGATGGGACTGCCATCAAAAGTTAATTCCAAATTTTATAACTCTAGTTTTGATGCAGTTTTTATGGGTCGTCATCGTGTCATTTGGTTGCTCTAGCTGAAAAACTATGGAAGATATCTGATTTTTCTGATTTCAAACTGCGGGAGGGACTGGGGGCGGAATGGGTGGGCGTGGCTTCAAAATTGTTGATGCCTTTTTTCGGGGAAACCAGTAGTTATCTTCTCACCAAATTTGGTAGGTCTAGCTTTAAGGATGTGCGAAATATGTGGATTTGTCGATTTTGAGTTTTCGAACTTATCGATTTGCCAGCCCCTCAGTTATCGTAGTACCCCCATCTTGACACTTTAATTTACTATCCCATGGATAAAGAGAATTGGAAAGTTTCAAGTTTCTAGCTTGAAGGGTGTGGAAAAAAGTTGAGTTCATAAATATGGACGGTCGGACGGACAGACACCATGACGGACATTGCACAAACCCAATATACACTTTACCTTCGGTATGACTGCTCGTTTTATTCTTAAGCGGATATTAATATTCTCTACAGATGAATATCTTTCTGCATTATGCAAAATGAAATTTATTCCTGCATTATGGGAATACCATGTCTCAGTTATAGTCGTTATTACAATCGGTATTCGATTATTATCGATATATTTATGAACTACATTTTTTAACCCTAAACCAATGAAATGGGAAAAGGAAATGTATGTAACAAACAGAAGAAAACAAACCGCCATCAGCGATAGTTATGACTATATTCGCAATAAAAATATTGCAATTATAAATTGAATTATAAACTGTCCTATAGTTTCAGCAGGAACAAAACACACATTTAAAAAAAAAAAACTAATATCGGTTCAGTAGTTTCGGAGTTCATTCCGGACAACAACGTGACACTGGAATTATATATAATAGATTGATAAAGAATATAAAAAATAAAAAATTAACACCCACAGATACCCAATACAAGTGCTGCGCATTGACAGCTCGGTGACGTGCTCTATTTATCGCTGTTTGTGTGAGTGTGTTTCTGCGTGAGAATGTTTGACATTGCGTGCTTTAAGGCGTTGATTTTGCAACGATAAAGGAAGCTTGCAACGGCAGCATCAACGTTCAACTTCAACATGCTACAATCAATTCACACAAAGAAGTGAAGCAGCAGCATTACTGAAGTTGCCACAGAAGAGACAAAACACGTCGTCTGTCTTTATCGTGGCGCAGCGTCTTGAGCACGTTTCGTACGATTCTTAAGTGCTAAAGATGTCCCCGCACCCGGGAGGCCCACACCTCCTTCAGCCAACTCGTGTCGTCAACTTTGCAACTTTGTTTTTACTTGATTTACATCAAGGATACACGTATATTTGTCGCTTCAACATAATTTGCATATTATTTACAATCGCAGCAGTAGCACCAACCGGCAATGTGCAAACTTTTAACTTTTTTTCACCTGCTGGCCAAATGCACACCAACACTAACACACATAAAGTGTTGTAGGCAAACATGTTAACGCCCTGCTGACGATAGAAAGTAATACCTACATGGAGAGAGAGAGAGAGAGAGAGTCATTTTCTTTTCATCTTGCCAAGAAAACATATTTTTAAAGTTATTGACATAGTTTGCTGTGGCGCAATTTTTTTTTTCAAGCTCCAGCTTCGCCACGCCTACTTAAGCACGCCCCAACGCTAGCAAAAACCTGTTCGAAGTGCAACGCGACGTCAGCTAATGAGCTGAATTGCATAGAACTATACTAGTTGTTGAAGTTGTTGTTTCATGCAACGGAAGTTTCCGGTAATGCACTTCCCATGCAATTTTTTTTATCAACATGCCATACTTAAGGTGGTCACATGAAAAAAAATGTTGAAAAAGAATGTAATTTCCAGAAGGTGTCGCAAAGAATGGCTTCTACAACTAGTACACTTTTGAGAGGTTTGGGTTTTTTTTATTTATCGGGCTCCCGTGCTTGAGTGCCCATGCATAATGAACTGGATAGTGATATTATTTATTTATTTAATTATGGAACGATTCTTAATGCTAAATTATTGCTACTATAAATTAAAGCATTAATCACAGATATTTAAATGTAAAATGTAAAAGTATTAATCTAAATTATATATTTTAAACAATCATTTATAAAATGGAACCAGAAGAATTACATATTGAAAGTTATGCGTAAGTTGACTGTAATGTAGTTTCAGGCGTTAAAATTAAGTTTTAAGATAGGATTCTAAATTAATTTAGAAATGGTGTGCGCTGCGTATAGATTTAATGTAGGGAGGAAGATTGTTCCACAGTCGAACAGCAAAGATAAAAAACTGCCTATCAGAAGAAGCTAGTTTGGTTCTCAAGCAAACGAGGTTATTGACACGTTGGGACGATGTAAACTTTATGTTGCCATACAAATACTCAGGTTCTTGTGTATATATAATTTTGTGTAGGAAGAGAAGAATTTTGAAATTAATTAAAGACGTTAGATCTAGATCAAACAGTCTGTTAGCGTAACCCGTTACGTGGTCTGCCTTTTTGAGGCCAAACACGTAGCGGGCAACATTATTATATGCTACCCTAAGCTTCCTTTGGCTTGCAGCATCGCATTTGCCAAAAATTTCAAAGCCATACAAAAGTTTTGGCAATATTAAAGATTTCGCGATCAATATTCTTATGCTAAGGGGTAGGAATTTCTGGGTGAGCCAAAGTTGCCTTAAAACGCCACACGTTTTTCCCACAGCTTTATTCACCTGACTATCCCATGATAAGGTCCTATTCAGGGTGATCCCTAAGCTTTCAGCTGTATCTACGAAATGAATAGCTGTGGAATCTATTTGCAGCTTGGGAAAGTTGTCAGTGTTCAGGTACTTTTTGTAAATTAGGATACATTTGGATTTAGACGGGTTAATACACAAACCATTAACATTGACCCATTGACTAACACGCAACAAGTCTTCATTACATAACTGGACACATTCGTTAATTTTACTGAGCGGACGACTTACATACATTTGGACATCATCAGCATACAAATGGATGTTACATTTAGACAAAACACTGGGTAAATCATTGATATATATACTAAAAAGCAGTGGACCTAGAATTGATCCTTGCGGGACCCCGCGAGAGACAACAAGGAAGTCGGACGTTTTAGAGGGGATAACAACGGCTTGTCTACGATTACTTAAGTAGGAGGATAGGAGTTTAGTAGCAGTTTGGCTAAAATTATACATATTATTGAGCTTTGCAAGTAGAGTATCGTGATTAACCGTGTCAAATGCTTTACTAAAATCAAGAAGCGTCAATAGTGAAACCTCATTGTTATCCATCTTTGATCTTATATCCTCGACCACTTTGATTATCGCCGTAGTACAACTACGGCCAGTCCTAAATCCTGATTGTTTATCATTTAATAGTCGATTTATTGTGAGGAACTTGTTAATTTGAGAGGCCAATAGGTGTTCAAATATTTTAGATAAATATGGAAAATTCGAGATTGGCCTAAACTCATGATTAGATTTTGGGATTGGCAATACCTTTGCAATTTTCCACTGGTCGGGAAAAGTGGACGTTGTGATGGCGGTATTGAATATGTAAGTTACATAGCCAATGATTAGCGGCAGAAGAATTTTAAAGAACTTTGGATTTAAACCATCCATGCCAGTTGCGTTAGACTTAATTTTACTTATAGACAGATACACATCACATTGATTCACACAAATAAAATCAAAACTATTACAACAATTATTAAGTGGTTGCGAACACAAATACGGATTGCTCACAGACACTGGAACATTAAGGTTAACAAATTTATTGTTGAGATCATTAACATCAACATCTTCACTAATTACACCACGTTCTTTTCCGATTCCCATGTTATTAATTTCTTTCCACGTTTTACTGGCGGATATTGCATTTTTAAACCTATCACTAAAATATTCGCGTTTGGCTCTTTGGATCAGGAAGTTAACATGCCGTCTGGTAGTTATGAATTGCTTATGAAGTGCCTCGGTCCTATATCTTTTCCATCTCCGATAGGCCGCGTCTCTAATATTTATTGCACACTTTATATCTTGATTAAACCAGGATTTTATAGATGGCCTGACCAATTTGCTTTTAATTGGCACATATTTATTGTACATATACTCCATATAGTATTGCACGAGATTTATTTGGGAGTCAACTGTAGGGAGAGAATATATGAGGTCTAGTTCAGCTGTACAGCTATCTGCATGTAATCCAGCGAGGTCTATGTTCATAAAGTCACGGTATGTTATTTTAAGATTGCAATAATTGGGTAGAATGTCATAGGTCAGAAATATAAGATCATGTTTGGAGAAGGCCGGGATGGGAATCTGGTCATAAAGTAGTTTGCATTCTTTTTTGTTTACAAATATAAGGTCAAGTAAAGTACTTAAATTCTTTGTAAAGTGCGTCGGTAATTTAGAGTGCACTGGTTCTAAACCAAGAAACTCCATTTCGTCCAGAAGGTATCGTTCAGTAAGTATATTGCTTTTAAAGTCTCCGGTCAGTATAATGTCAGTGTACCTCATTGTAAGATTTGCGATTACATCTATTATGGGAGAGTAGTCTATATTTTTGTGAGGTCTATATAAGCACTTAATTTAAATTAAGTGCTGCAAGCTTTGAATAGGTAAAATGGCTAATTGGTTTTGTACAAATATATGTAACAGGCAGATGGAAGCTTCTCCGAACACATGAAGTTCATATATTCTTAATCAGCATCAACAGTCGAGTTGATTTAACGATGACCGTTCGTCTTTCCGTCCGTCCGTCCGTTTTTCTGCATAAACGCGTCGACCACAGACTCTATTAAAGTTGCCGATATGTACATGCAATTGATAACAATAAAATCTTAAATTAAGTGTTTTAAAAACTATAGACAAAAAATAAATTAAAGAAATTGGTAAAGAAACACCGGAGATATCGATTAAAGTTTAGCCGTTATGCAGTTGTGCAGCTGTGCGCACATACTTACAAACACTGACTGTATGCTTAGGGTCTACGGTTCAGGGAATCACTTTCTTCCCTGCCAGCTTAAAATATGAATAGCACATGCAAGACTCGCGCATTTGCTAAGATTGTGAAACTTTGACACATGATATACATAAGCCGAATATAGAAAACTTTTCGGTTTATGGAAGTGATTTTACTTAAGTAAGTCGTATGCTCATGAAAGATAAACCGTTCCTTACAATTTAATTAATTAATAATTAAATTATTTAAAAGCTTAAACGATATTGCTGTACGTCAAATAACAAAACCAACCTTGAATTACTTTTAACAACTTGTTTTATAAACGTATGTTGTCTATTTTATGTACATATTCTTGAAAATTCTTTGTGCGTTTTTATTTATTATTATAATTATAAATAAGGCAATTAAATTAGTACGCACAAAAAAATTCAACATATCAAAAACAAATTTTACTCTGATAGCGAAGGTAAAGAGTATATGGGTTTAGCGCAATGTCTGTCATGGTGTCTGTCCGGGCGTTTCTTGAATAACCTTATAGATAGAAACATGAAATTTTGGGTATGGGTAGTTGTGGCATCAAAATTTTTGTTGCAGATCTTTGTGAAATGCCAATTGCTATCTTCATAACAAATTTGGTGACTCTAGCTCGAAGTTTGTAATAAGTGGGGAAAGGGGGGCTGGGGGCGGTATGGTTGGGCGTGGCATTCAAACTTTTGGTAGAGATATATGTGGGATGTAAATTGCTATCTTCATACCAAATTTGGTGACTCTAGCTCGAAATTTGTGAAAAGTGGGGAAAGGGGGGCGAAATGGAGGGCGTGGCTCCAAAACTTTCTGGGGTCATAACCAGCTATCTTCCCACCAAATTTGGAGGCTCTAGCTCTACAACTCTGGAAGATACACGCATTCCCGTTTTTGACGAAGCGATGGGGTGGATGGGGGCGGCTAGGGCAGTATCGGTGGGCGTGGCATCTGATGCAGTTTTTGGGGGGTCATCATCACCTATCTTGGCACCAAATTTGGTGGCTATAGCTCAAAAACTGTGGGAGATATAGGCTTTTTTGACTTTAAAATGCGGGGAGGCTGGGGGCGGAATGGGGAGGCGTGGCTCCAAAATTTTTGATGCAGTTTTTTGGGGGTTGCTAGTAGCTATCTTCTTATCAAATTTGGTACTTCTAGCTGTAAGGATGTGCGAAAAATGTGGATTTATCGGTTTTGAGTTATCGAATTTATCGATTTGCCAGCCCCCCAGTTATCGTAGAACCCCCATCTTGACACTTTAATTTACTATCCCATAGATAAAGAGAATTGGAAAGTTTTAAGTCTCTAGCTTGAAGGGTGTGGAAAAAACTTGAACACATACGGACGGAAAGACGGACAGACGGTCAGACGGACAGACGGGCAGACGGACAGACACCATGACGGACATTGCACAAAACCAATATACTTTTTACCTTCGGTATCGAGTATAAAAACAAGTAAGAAGGCTCTAGTCGGGAGAGCCCGACAAGAAGATACCCTGAACCCAGTTGCAATAAATATATTAAATTTATAATTGACGTTGGTATCCTGACGTAACTTCAGTTGATTTCTCCGGTGTTTCTTAACCGATTTCTACGAAATTTTCAGAAAAGATCTATCGTTACCCATTCTTTCAACCCTCATTTTTACATATTCCAAATTCCATATTTTTTTGTAATCGATTCCATGTGTATATCGGAAACCAGAATAGTTATCGATAATTTGAAACAAACTTGTTCTGCTTATGGTATAGGAGAACTTATATTCAAAATCGGAAGTCTCTAGCTCTTGTAGTCTCTGAGATCCACGCGTTCATACAGACGGACAGACGGACATGGCTATATCGTCTCGGCTGTTGATGCTGTCGGAGATGCTTCGGAGATGCTTCCTTCTGCCTGTTACATACTTTTGCACAAAACCATTATACCCTTTTTACCCATTTTATGGGTTTAGGGTATAAAAATGTATTACAAACCGTTGAGAGAAAACTTCGGTGCGGCTGCCCTATCCATACAGAACATTAATGCCTTACAAAACGAACAGCAGTCAGATAAAGCCACAGTTCACAGTGAACATTTCTCGACATATACGATCGAAACAAAAGACAAGCCTTTAAATTGTTTTATGAATTAAGTGATACTAGAAGCGGCACGCAATGAGCTGTATCGAAGACTGATTATAAGGGGTTCCACAGAAAACGCTAGTGAAATTTAATTTCACTAGAAGCAATTCCGCCTAAAAATTTTCACGGTGCCACAGAACTCCGAGCGATTTCATTGTTTTAGTTTGTGCACCAACCTAATCGGACTTGGCTGCTGAGGGTTGACACCTTGCCAGATTAAATAAGCCAAGTGTTTGTTTAGCAAGTCTTTTAATTTTTACATAGCAAAATAAGAGGTTTTTTTTTATTTAATGCAGTATTTGACTGTTTTTAGCTAATCAAAATACAAATCAAACACTTAAATTTTGGCGGGAAAAAAATAAAAGTTATTCGGCAACTCTAGGAGTTATCTGCCAACTGTCTTGCAACTATTTGTGACTGGCAGCAATCAGCTGTTCCAAGATAATCCTCAAATTAATTTTAAATGAAATTGCACAAAAATGCCATTAGCGAGACTATTGACCATCGAAGAGCTCCGGCTGCAAAAAATAAGAAAAGAGACCATGAAGCGCCTGATCAATTTTCGCAATCTGACGATACGTATGTGTGTTGGTTTTCTGCTATTCTTTTATTTAAATTTCGTTTCGATTGCTAAGAATAATTGTTCTAAAATTATGTTGGTCTCTTGCGCTCCTCTAACATCTCTTGGTTGGTTTTTCGTAGCTCTACTAGCTCGTTCTTAATGTCTTTGAGAACCATAGTCTCATCTGCCACCATTACAGCTAGCCTGTCATCAGTTGGCGCTTTTTCTTTGATGCCATAGGTTTTGAAAAACACATTAAATTCGTACGTACCATCGTCTTCGTCTTCAATTTTATCTATTTGGGCTGCAGGATGCCAAATGTTATGTCACCGGTCACTCCATCAACCGCCTCATATAAATGGCAAAGAGTCGCAATTTCAACTTTAGTTGAAGTGAGCTGCAGCTGGTTGAAAGGCCCGCCGCCTGTTGCCCTAATCTCCTTATTGTTGTCCATTATTTTTTTTTATTGCCACCTTCCAGTCTTTCAATTTACAATTTACTATTTACGAGATAAGCTACTTTCTTTGCGCCACTCCTCCACAGTTTTAATTGGAGGGCCCAGCGTGTTCTGCTGGAGCGCCAAGTCCTCCCAAGCTGCCGCCACAGCCACCTTGTCCCCTGTGGTAAAATTGTGGGCAATGTCCGGGTGCTTCTTCATGAAATCACAAAATGTTGTGCCCTGGCGTGGATTGCGATGTTTTCCCATTGAAAAATCGCATTGTAAAATAGTTAAGAAAACAAATCAAATTTATTTAAAAATTTTTCGCGTGTTCTCTTCTTCCTCCTTTTTATACCCTTAACCCATAAAATGGGTAAAAAGGGTTTAATTGTTTTGTGCAAAAGTATGTAACGGGCAGAAGGAAGCATCTCCGACCCTATAAAGTATATTTATTCTTGATCAGCATCAACAGCCGAGGCGATATAGCCATGTCCGTCTGTCCGTCCGTCTGTCCGTCTATCCGTCTGTATGAACGCGTGGATCTCAAAGACTACAAGAGCTGGAGACTTCAGATTTTGAATATAAGTTCTCCTATACCATAAGCAGAACAAGCTTGCTTCAAATTATCGATAACTATTCTGGTTTCCGATATGCACATGGAATCGATTACAAAAAAATATCGAATTTGGAAAATGCAAAAATGGGGGTTGAAATAATGGGTAACGATAGA
Source organism: Scaptomyza montana (assembly GCA_018904305.1). NCBI lineage: Eukaryota > Metazoa > Arthropoda > Insecta > Diptera > Drosophilidae > Scaptomyza > Scaptomyza montana. The sequence continues at coordinate 427,850 of JAEIGR010000050.1, read as the reverse complement.
ACTTTTCTTCGAGCTTAATTGATTGAAGTTAAGTCAGTATACCAAAGTTTTATATAAATTTAATATATTTATTGCAACTGGGTTCAGGGTATCTTCTAGTCGGGCTCTCCCGACTAGAGCCTTCTTACTTGTTTACTTATGGCTTTGCCATATTTAAGACGATGACGTTTTAAGGCGTTGTCACCTGGCAGAACTACAACTGCCCACAAATGTTTTCACAAATTGCACAAAAAGTAAAAGTTTTTTGACGCTAAACTTGTTTTAACTCAAATTAATTAAAAGAAAAAAGGGATAGGTTCCATATATATTTTTTTTAAATGCATTAATTTCTTCATTACATTTACGAATTCTGTTTATGACCCTAACTTCTAAAATCTGAATCGGAATAGGTGGCAGCATCAGATTTCAGCGTTTTCAGAGCGTTTTCAATCCGCTCAAAACAATTGAGCGTTTTGGTCTGTGGCACCGTGAAAAAGAATTGAGGTGAAATTTGGGCGGAAGCGTTTTCCGTGGCACCCCTGTATGTTTGGTAATAAGACGCGCCACGTGATTCAATTCACATATGTACAAGAGCAATTTCGAAAAATTATTCTTCTCGCAGTGAATGCTGATGTTGTAAACGCGTTCTTTTGCGATTTTTCATTCTGGACTGTTTTCAACACGAGTTAGTATCAATCTTCCCAACGAACAAAGTCTGACTGTAAGAACAGGGACACAACACAGCACACAGAGCAGCACAGTAAAATATGAAGAAAATCCATCATGATTGTCATTTTCCAAAGACTACTTAGTTAGCCAACGAGGTAGTGCTAAATTGCAAAGTGTGTATGACTGCCAAATATGACCGTTAACCCAAGAAACAAGAGCTTGGAGAGGCACCAATATCTACCTATGCCGGCGAAATGGTACATACCGATATTTTCTCTACCGAGCAACAACTATTTCTAACTTGTATTGGAAAAAAAAATTATAGAAACCCAGAAAGATCACCTTGCCAGATGTTAACCAGACAGGCAGAACAAAGTGTTCAACTTAGGTGAGAAGGCGCACCTTACAAATTACAAAAGATTGGGAAATAAGTTGTTCCTATTATGTTCCAAAGGGAGCATACAAGCAGACTTATATTCTTCTTAAGGGGAGAATGATCCTTAGGGACAATCTGAAGTAATGGCAGTTTTTCACACCCACTAAAATCAATCTTAAATTAATTCAGTCCTGGTTAATTATCTCATGCAGGCTTATTGGAATAATTCTCATACTCCTATCCTATGTGAACTATATTCTCGTGTTGAATGGTAATGTTTGAATATGGGCACAACGCAGTTATGTCAGGCGTTCGACAAACTTCAAGAACATCGTGGACGAACCAATAAAATGTCTGTATTGGTAACACATTCGCTTATACAACAAGTAAGAAGGCTCTAGTCGGCAGAGCCTGACTAGAAGATACCCTGAACCCAGTTGCAAAAAATAAATTAAATTTATGTAAGACTTTGGTATACTGACTTAACTTCAATCGATTAAATTCGATATCTCCGGTGCTTCTTAACCGATTTGGACGAAATTTTCAGAAAAGATCTATCGTTACCCATTCTTTCAACCCTCATTTTTACATTTTCCAAATTCGATATTTTTTTGTTATCGATTCCATGTGTATATCGGAAACCATAAAAGTTATCGATAATTTGAAGCAAACTTGTTCTGCTCATGGTATAGGAGAACTTATATCCCAAATCTGAAGTCTCTAGCTCTTGTAGTCTCTGAGATCCGCGCGTTCATACAGACAGACAGACAGACAGACAGACAGACAGACAGACAGACAGACAGACAGACAGACGGACAGACGGACATGGCTAAATCGACTCGGCTATTGATGCTGATCAAGAATATATATACTTTATAGGGTCGGAGATGCTTCCTTCTGCCTGTTACATACTTTTGCACAAAACCATTATACCCTTATTTACCCATTTTATGGGTTAAGGGTATAAAAACTGTTGTTTTGTTTATTTGTTTATTTACATGTTTATTTTCAACTAAGATTATCTGACATAAAATCAAAATTAATTAAAATTAAAATAAAATTAAAAAATTGATATTAAAATTAATTGAAATAAAATGATATATAAATCTGCATGTAAATTTAGGTAAAAAATATTCAAAAAGTTAACGTTAAAGCTCTGGGAAATTCAACAAGAAAATTAGTGGTCGAATATTTGTTGCGTGGATTGGGAAAAAATCCAGAAAAAACCAATCAGTTAATGCAGAAAGGATCGATATATTTAGTACCTCCAAGGAGACAAAAATAAAAAGTGTAAACGTTGCAGTATACTCGACTGCGGTATACTCGTTACTAGTATTAAACCCGGTAAAAAGAGGCCTGATTGAAAAAGGGTACGGCTGTGGCAGGGGTGAACGCTGCCCTAAAGATTATCCGATGCAGATGGAGATGCCACCAGCTATCTTCCTTCCAAATTTGGTGTTTTTAGCTCGAAGTTTGTAAAAAGTGAGGAAAGGGGGGTTGGGGGCGGTATGGGTGGGAGTGGCATCCAAGTTTTTGATGCAGATCTATTAGGAATGTCAATTGCTATCTTCATACCAAATTTGGTGACTCTAGCTCATAGTTTGTAAATAGAGTGGAAAGGGGGGCTGGGCCGGAATGGGTGGGCGTCTCATTCAAATTTTTGATGCAGATCTTTGTGGAATGTCAATTTGCTAACTTTATACCAAACTTGGTGACTCTAGCTCGAAGTTTGTAAAAGGTGTGGAAAGGGGTGAAGAATGGGTGAGCGTGACTCCAAACTTTTGATGCAGTTTTTGGGGGGTCATCATCACCTATCTTGGTACCAGTTTGGATGCCACGCCCACCCATATCGCCTCCAGCCCCCCTATCCACAACTTTTACAAACTTCGAGCTAGAGTCACCAAATTTGGTATGAAGATAGCAATTGACATTCCACAAAGATCTGCATCACAAATTTGGATGCCACGCCCACCCATACCGCCCCCAGCCCCCCTTTCCCCATATTTTACAAACTTCGAGCTAGAGTCACCAAATTTGGTATGTAAACAGCAATTGACATTCCACATAGATCTGCATCAAAAAATTTGGATGCCTCGCCCACCCATACCACCCCCAGCCACCCCCCCCCCCCTTTCCTCACCTATTACATACTTTGAGCTAGAGTCACCAAATTTGGTAGGAATATAGCTGGTGGCATCCCCATCTGCATCGGAGAATATTTTAGGCAGCGTTCACCCTTGCCGCATCCGTACCCCTTTGCAATCAGGCCTCTTTTTACCGGTTTTAATACTGGTATCGAGTATACCGCAGTCGGTTGCGTCCGACTGCAACGTTTCCACTTGTTTTTAAATATAGTCATGTACACCCACACATACCTTCACTTATTAGATTTAATTCATTATGTATTTATGCACATGGCAGCTAAGCTTTCACTTGGAGCTTTTAACACCAAGCTTAAGGCTCCGTTACCCGAACTTAACTTGACTTGAACTTAACTTGACTTGAACTTGAACTTGAACATAACTTGAGTGTGTAATTCTAGCAAATACCCGAAATTAGCCAAACGTGAACTTAAGTTGAACCTGAACGTGAACGTGATCGTGAATGCAACCGTGCGCATGAACTTATCGATTAGCTGTTTGTCATTGTTTTGATATAATCAGCTTTGAGCGCGAAAATCTGTACAATACAACAAAGACAACTATGTAAATAATATTATACTTACGAAGAGATTCCAATTCCGCGGCTATTGATATCCAAGCTGCCTTCTTTTTTCCCGAATCTTTAAAATCTTTGCTAGCTTTATTAGATAAAAAATCTTGTTCTTGTACTAAACAAATTAGCCTATGCTCATCCATTTAAGCTACTTATCAATCAGCTGTTTGAACTAGAACATGAACGTAAATTTAACTAAACGTGAACAGCTTAAACTTGAACTTGAAATTCTGTTTTCTGCAGGTTGTTAAGTTACGTCAAGTCAAGTTCAGTTGAGGGTACCCAGCAAGCAGTGTTGTCCGTAAGGTTGTATGGATCAGCTGTTTCTTAAGTTCAAGTTCAAGTCAAGTTAAGTTCGGGTAACGGAGCCTTTAATCTTAGCTCTTTAATCATAAGTTCAGTAGATAAGACGACTTTAATCAGTACACACGTACCAATAAACGATTAACTAAAAAGAAGAAGAAGAAATTGTGAATAGACAAGTCGTGTTTTTCAGCGCTCCGCGATTTTGCTAAAACTATATAAATTATACCTTAAAAAATTTAAAAAAAAAGGCGGTTATAGCGTTCATTAAGCCAATAGCTACATTTTCCAAGCTCTGTGCTTAATTAATTGCATTAAAAAACATATTTGCGCGCAAAACAATTGCTTCGCGGAAGTAGTACCAAGCAAAAACAATAACAACTCTACTCGTATACTAAAACACCAAAGAAGTAACTACACATACACACCGAAGAAGCGAACTGCACTGACAAAAAACACTCAATTACACTGTCAAGCACAAAATTTCAAATTGCTCACGCCATGGCTCCTATCCCAAAGCGTCAACGCGAGAACTCTGCTGGCGAGCTGAAAAATGGCAAGAACTTTGATAGCGCTGCACTTCTCCAGCTAATCAATGAACGTTTCGATCAGCAAGCAGCCATGATTGCTGCGAAGGTGACCGAATGCGAGGAGCGCATACTTACTGTGCTTCATTCTCGGTTGGACACAATGAGTGTGGAACTGCAGAGCTTACTCCAGCGAGTCCAAAAACTGGAGCAGGATGCCGTTCACACTCAGGCGATTGCGACTCAAGTTGTCACGCTGGAGGCTAAGCTTAAAGCCCAATCTGACATCAACAAAGCTGTGGAGCTGCGGGTCCATGGTGTTCCGATGGTAGAAGGGGAGCAGCTGCGCACAGTTTTCAACACAATGTGTTTTTCCTTAGGAGTCACACCGGCGCCCCGACTGCGTGACATTTTTAGGGTTAAAAAAACAGCAACAACTAAATCAGTCGCTGACCCTATTGTTATTCTACGCTTTGAGTGCCTTCGCGACAAAATTGCACTACTGCGTGCGGCGGGAGAGTACCGGCGATCAACTAAAAAGCCACTTGATCTGCAGCTAATGGGCTTTGAAACACGTGGTGAAGTGCCTTTTTACATAAATGAGCAACTTACGAGAGAGAACTACGAGATTTTTAAAGAAGCAATGAAGATGAAGAGGCAAAAACAGCTGACTGCAGTGTTCTGCCGACGCTCTCTCGTCCACGTTAAGCTTAACGACAGCAATGAAGCCATATGCGTTGAGAGTGCGCAAAAGCTCTCTCAGCTTTTGGCTGATAACGTCAACACTGCTGCACCCGATGATCTCTTTCGAAACTAGAACTGTATGTTGTAAGTTTATTCTCTTAAATGTTAGATGTAATGATGTTTTCTTAACCATAATTTGTAAGTATGTTATCTTTAATGTTCCACACTATTCACCTCTCTTAATAATAGTTTTAAATGTTCATGTGTGCTCTTTAATTATCTTGTTATTTTTAAGTATGTTAGGTGCGCAACTGGTAAAATCTTTTGTCCAATTTAAATGTGCTCCAACTTAAGCAATACCAGATCGAACAGTAGAGCGATGGTTAGGGTTCTTGCTAATCAAAGAGAAGGTCTTAAGATGTGTCATATAAATGGTCAGAGCTTACTTAATAAGATGGATGAGTTTCGTTATATGTTTGTAAATTCGAATGTTGATGTTGTTTGTGTATCTGAAACGTGGTTTGTCCCAGAGTTGCGTGATTCGTCTATTGAATGTGATGGGTATAATTTGTATCGTTCGGATCGTGTTAGTCACGCTGGGGGTGTTGCAATATTTGTTACAAAAAGACTGAAATGTAAAGTTTTACATAGGCAGCCAGGTGACAGTCCTATGGAATATATTTTTATTGAAATCGAAAACTCCATCTGTGATAAAAAACTGCTTTTAGGCTGCATATATAGACCAAATAATAATATTGACTATTCCAGCATGATTGACTTGATATCAACCGCTACGTTAGCATATACTGACATAATATTAACTGGAGATCTCAACAGTAATTTATTAAAAGAACGTCACCTATCGGACGAAATGCACTCTCTAGGACTGCAGATTGTAAACGACACATTACCGACGCACTATACACAGACGACCAGCACGCTACTAGACATAATATTTGTAAATAACATTGACAACATCTTACTCTATGATCAACTGTCCGTACCGGCATTTTCAAAACATGATCTCATATTTATAGCCTATAATACGCAAACTGACTACAGGAACCAAAAAATAACATTTAGGAATTTTAATAATATTAACCACAACGCTTTACATGATGCCTGCCTCAAAAAAGATTGGGATAACATTTATCACCTCCCCTCAGTGGACACCCAAATAAGTCATCTCCAATTTAACGTTGACGACCTATTTAATAGGTTTGTACCGCTGAAAACTAAAACAGTAAAGCCAGCAATCAAAGCGTGGTTTAATAGTGATATAATTAGTGCAATAAATCTGAGAGATGAAGCTTATGACAAATGGAAACGCTACAAGACAGACTACTTTTATAGACTTTTTAAAACTAATAGACGTAAAGTAAATGACAGTATTAAAACTTCTAAAAAAACACCATTTTTGCAATAAGTTTAACAATGCAACAACAAGTAAAGAAAAATGGAAGATCATTACCAGCATTGGTATTGGTCGTGAAAAATCTGTGATAGGAAATGACGTAGATGTTAATAAACTAAACCACAAATTTGTCAACCTAAATGTTCCTGTGTCCATGTTTAATTCGTATATAAATGCTGTACCGTTCAGAAATTGTAGTAATTGTTTTGAGTTCATGTGTGTTAGTCAATGTGATGTCCTACACTCCGTACTTAAAATTAAGTCTAATGCCACTGGCCTAGATGAAATAAGCCCGAAATTCATCAAAATTCTTCTACCATATATTATAAGCCATATTACGCATATTATCAACACCGCTATCACTACCTCCACTTTTCCTGAAGCTTGGAAAGTAGCAAAAATCTTGCCGGTTCCAAAATCAAATCTTGATTTCAGGCCGATCGCAATACTACCTTTTCTATCAAAAGTATTTGAAAAGATAATGGCAAATCAAATTAATAAATTCATGAATGAAAACTCGCTTTATTATGAAAAACAATCTGGCTTTAGGACAAACAAGAGTTGCACAACAGCGATTTTAAAAATAGTGGAAGATATTCGAGCTAAAATGGATAACAGTGACGCTACGCTGCTTACACTACTTGACTATAGCAAAGCTTTTGACACTGTAAACCACGAAGTTCTATTGACAAAGCTAAGAAAGATGTACAATTTCACGCGAACAGCTGTCACATTAATGTCCTCCTATTTAAGTAATAGAAAACAAGCCGTAGTAACCCCTAACAAACAGTCAAGCTTATTAACAGTATCACGTGGTGTCCCGCAAGGTTCGATTTTGGGGCCGCTACTCTTTTCAATCTATGTTAATGATCTGCCAAGTGTCCTGTCTAAATGTGAAGTCCATATGTATGCCGATGATGTGCAAATGTATGTGAGTCGTCCTATTAGCCAAATAAATGAATGTATTCTAGTGTGCAATGATGAACTGTTAAATGTAAGTGAGTGGGCAAAGAAAAATGGTTTGTGTATTAATCCTTCTAAATCTAAGTGTCTTATTATATACAAAAAGTACCTGAGAACAGAAAATTTAACCAAGCTAAATATAGATAATAAAAGCATAAGTTTTGTGGATAGGGCTGAAAATCTAGGCATAACTTTCAATAATACCTTGACATGGAGCGATCAGGTTAACAAAGCAGTAGGTAAAACCTATGGAGTTCTTAGACAACTATCGCTAACTCAAAAATATTTACCGGTTAACATTAAAACAATGATCGCAAAAACAATGGTAGCACCAATTCTGTTTTATGGGATTGAAATTTATGGCAAATGCGACTCAGCTAGTTTTAATAAGATTAGGGTTACTTTTAACAATATTGCTAGATATGTTTTTAACTTAAAAAGAACTGACCACGTATCGAACTTCGCGCATAAGTTATTTGACCTAGATCTCGTAGATATAATTAACCTTAAAATTCTTGTGTTTCTCCATAAAATAATTTACAGTAAAAATCCTGACTATTTGTATGACCTCTTGAGATTTACTGCGTCTCAGAGAGTAAACAACCTTGTTAGTCTAAGAACAAAACTCGCTAGTTCTGATAGACAGTTTTATGTCTTTGCTGTTCGACTTTGGAACCAGTTGCCACCCGATTTAAAAAATACCAGAAGCACACCTCATTTCAAAGAGAAGTTAAAAGCACACCTTAGATCATAACTACATATTAACAGCTATTAAAATAAACAATCATAATAATATGAAAATTGAGATAATAATACATAATAATAATTAAAAGATAACAAAAATGCAATGATTTGTACTAGTTTCTAATAAATTTATACTAGGATTAAGTACTCTACTATGGACATGTCTAATCAATGTAAACTTAAAAAAGCTAATTGTGACTAGTGCATTAAGATAAAAGTAGCAATACTTGTAGCACTAGGAATATATTCAATAAATAAATAAATAAATAAAATAAATAAAAAAAAAAACGAAACTTGAGTATTTCGTTTTAAACTTATCAAAGCGACAATGAAGTCGAAAGAGGTGTTTACATCGAAATCCAAAGGCGTTTAACACACGACGACGAAGTCGTGGCTGAGGGCATCGATTTACCACCTACATAATCGAGACGAAGAAGTCTCGATTCGAAAGGTAACGATCACCCTTTCATTTAACCTGGACGAAGAAGTCTCAGCTCGAAAGGCAACGATGGGCGTGGCTCCAAAACTTTGATGCAGTTTTTTGGGGGTCGTTGCCAGCTATCTTCCTACCAAATTTGGTGGCTATAGCTCTATAACTCTAGAAGATACACGCATTCCCGTTTTTGACGAAGCGTTGGGGGGGATGGGGGTGGCTAGGGCAGTATCGGTGGGCGTGGCATCCAAACTTTTGATTCAGTTTTTGGGGGGTCATCATTACCTATCTTGGTACCAAATTTGGTGGCTATAGCTCAAAAACTGTGGGAGATATAGGCTTTTTTGACTTAAAAATGCGGGGGGCTGGGGCGGATTGGGTGGGCGTGGCTCCAAAATTGTTGATGCAGTTTTTGGGGGTTGCTAGTAGCTATCTTCTCACCAAATTTGGTAGTTCTAACTGTAAGGATGTGCGAAATATGTGGATTAATCGGTTTTGAGTTATCGAATTTATCTATTTGCCAGCCCCCCAGTTATCGTAGAACCCCCATCTTGACACTTTAATTTACTATCCCATAGATAAAGAGAATTGGAAAGTTTCAAGTCTCTAGCTTGAAGGGTGTGGAAAAAAGTTGCGTTCATACAGACGGACTGACGGACAGACAGACAGACGGACAGACACCATGGCGGACATTGCACAAACTCAATATACTCTTTACCTTCGGTATCGAGTATAAACAGCATCAATTGTAGTTCCTTGTACTGTAGCTGGTGAGCCTATTGCAGTATTAATAGAAAGTTTAAATTTTTCATTCAGGAATTCAATAAGAGGGAGTGCTTCTGCGGTTGAAAAATTTACATTAAAGTCACCCCCATTATCATCGGCATTGAAAAACAAGTGGAAACGTTGCAGTCGGACGCAACCGTCTGCGGTATACTCGATACCAGTATTAAAACCGGTAAAAAGAGGCCTTATTGCAAAGGGGTACGGATGCGGCAGGGATGTACGCTGCCTTAAAGATTTTCCGATGCAGATGGGGATGCCACAAGCTATCTTCCTTACAAATTTGGTGACTCCAGCTCAAAGTTTGTAAAAGGTCGTGAAAAGGGGGGGGGCTGGGGGCGGTATGGGTAGTTGTGGGATCCAAATTTTTGATGCAAATCTTTGTGGAATGTCAATTGCTATCTTCATACCAAATTTGGTGACTCTAGCTCGAGCTTTGTAAAAAATGGGGAAAGGGGGGCTGGGGCGGTATGATTGGGCGTGGCATCCAAATTTTGATGCAGATCTTTGTGGAATGTCAATTGCTATATTCATACCAAATTTGGTGAATCTAGCTCGAAATTTGTAAAAAGTTGGGAAAGGGGGGCTGGAGGCGGTATGGGTGGGCGTGGCATCCAAATCTTTGCTGCAGATCTTTGTGGAATGTCAATTGCTATATTCATACCAAATTTGGTGACTCTAGCTCGAAAATTGTAACAAATGGGGATAGGGGGCTGGGGGCGGTATGGGTGGGCGTGGCATCCAAATTTTTGCTGAAGATCTTTGTGGAATGTCAATCGCTATATTCATACCAAATTTGGTGACTCTAGCCAAAGGTTTGTAAAAGGTGGCGAAAGGGGGGTGAAATGGGTGGGCGTGGCTCCAAAACTTTGATGCAGTTTTTTGGGGGTCGTTGCCAGCTATCTTCCTTCCAAATTCGGTGGCTCTAGCTCCACAACTCTGGAAGATACACGCATTCCCGTTTTTGACGAAGCGTTGGGGTGGATGGGGGCGGCTAGGGCAGTATCGGTGGGCCTGGCATCCAAACTTTTGGTGAAGTTTTTGGGGTGTCATCATCACCTATCTTGGCACCAAATTTGGTGGCTCTAGCTCAAAAACTGTGGGAGATATAGCTATTTCTGATTTTAAAATGCGGGGGGGCTTGGGGTGGAATGGGTGGGGTTGGCTCCAAAACGTTGATGCAGTTTTTTGCGGGTCGTTACCAGCTATCTTCCTACCAAATTTGGAGGCTCAAGCTCCACAACTCTGGAAGATACACGCATTACCGTTTTTGACGAAGCGTTGGGGTTGATGGGGGCGGCTAGGGCAGAATCGGTGGGCGTGGCATCCAAACTTTTGATGCAGTTTTTGGGGGGTCATCATCACCTATCTTGGCACCAAATTTGGTGACTATAGCTCTAAATCTGTGGAAGATATAGGCTTTTTTGACTTTAAAATGCGGGGGGGCTGGGGGCGGAATGGGGGGCGTGGCTCCAAAATTTTTGATGCATTTTTTTGGGGGTTGCTAGTAGCTATCTTCTTACCAAATTTGGTAGTTCTAGCTGTAAGGATGTGCGAAATATGTGGATTTATCGGATTTGAGTTATCGAATTTATCGATTTGCCAGCCCCCCAGTTATCGTAGAACCCCCATCTTGACACTTTAATTTACTATCCCATAGATAAAGAGAATTGGAAAGTTTCAAGTCTCTAGCTTGAAGGGTGTGGAAAAAACTTGCATACATACGGACGGACAGACGGACAGACGGACAGACAGACAGACGGACAGACACCATGACGGACATTGCACAATTACCTTCGGTATCGAGTATAATAATCAGTTTGCAGCTCGCATGATCCGTTTTCTGTGTAAGGCAGCAGTGCAAAATGAATAAATTTTTTAACGTTATGAACAGTCTGGTTGGGTTATATGTAAAGGGCAACACAAATTAATGTTATACCTCTTGGTAGATCCAATTGAATGCAACTAATGTCCCCAATCGAAGAGGAATTTGTTGGGCTTTGTTGAGTGTTGAAGTTCAATAGTTGGTTTTGTATATGAGTTGAGCTTTTATTTTTATATACATATTGCAACCCCACCAGATCGAATATCACCTCTTTTAAATTTTGACACGCAGTCGAAGTCATCTATTAAAATATTTTCCTCGTTTGGAAGCCATGTTTCATTTAGCAATAAGATATGGCAACGTTTGACCACTATGTCGTTAAAATCCATAAAGTGGGCTCTTAAACTTTGACAATTGAATGTCATAAACGTGGTTGAGCCTGTCGCTTCCAAAAATTCCAACGCATCATCTTGCACAGTCTTCAATGAGTTGGACAAAAGCCGTGCAAGATGGCTCAGCAGTTTCGGCATGTTGTTGTTGCTGTGCTTCAGGCTTCTCTAGTTCTTGTTGCTGTATTAGTTGTTGTTGAGGATGAAGCTGCGCTTGCTCTCTCTTTCTTTTCCGATATTCAGCCATATATTTAGTACGTTTTTGACGTTTTGTTTCATTAGCAGTTAATGCATTTGATGTAGTTGGCTCAGGAGTTTCGGCATGTTGTTGTTGCTGTGCGTCATGCTCCTATAGTTATTGTTGCTGTATTGGCTGTTGTTGTTGTTGTTGTTGAGCAAGAAGCTGTGCTTGCTCTCTCTTTCTTTTCCGATATTCTACCATATATTTATTACGTTTTTGACGTTTTGTTTCATTAGCAGCTAATGCATTTGTTGTTTCATTAGCAGCTAACTCATTTGATCGATGTTCTTCTTGCGATTGCACTTGTGGCTGCTCTTCCTGTTGTTGAACTAATGAATCCTGCAGTTTTTATTAAAATTAGAATTTTAACACCAAAAATATACGAAATGTACTTACTTCCATTATACACAAATTTAAGTGTTGGGTAAAGTTCTATACTTACTATTTTTCATTTTTTATCACTACATAACAAAACATGTTCACCTCGCACTCACATGTTCAAATCAGTAGGCTCTCTCGGATGATACTTCCTAATTATTTGTATCATGACTAAGCACAAACTAAAAACATAGTGGCGCATAGTTAATTTTGGCTATGCCAAGACTATGATACCCTTCACACAGCCAAATCAATGCTCCCCCTCTTATGTTTCTGTGCAGTTGTTGGTAATTTTTCGCTAATATTTTTACTTTTGAGCGTCATTTACTTGTTCGTGTGCAACAACAACAATTTGACATGTAGGTACTTGAAAGTGCACGACAGAGACAACAATTGATAGTACGATATGGTAAATTTGTATGGTGGCTATGTCGTAGAATGCTCCGATCGAAATGAAATTTCATAGTGAACAAACCCGACATGATCTAAGCAATCTGTGAAAGTTTCATCAAGATCGGTTCAGCAGTTTGGCCGGAAATCGTATTGATATGGTAAATTTGTATGGTGGCTATGTCGTAGAATGCTCCGATCGGGATGAAATTTCATAGTGAACAAACCCGACATGATCTAAGCAATCTGTGAAAGTTTCATCAAGATCGGTTCAGCAGTTTGGCCGGAAATCGTGTTGATATGGTAAATTTATATGGTGGCTATATCGTAGAATGCTCCGATCGGGATGAAATTTCATAGTGAACAAACCCGACATGATCTAAGCAATCTGTGAAAGTTTAATCAAGATCGGTTCAGCAGTTTGGCCGGAAATCGTGTTGAAACAGACAGACGGACAGACGGACAGACGGACGGACGGACGGAAATCAATTCCTGAGCTCGTCCTGATCATTTTGATATATAGTTTATGGGGTCTCCCATCATTCCTTTAAGGCGTTACAGATTTATGACAAAGTCAATATACCCTGATTCACATGTGAAGGGTATAAACATAGTGGCGCATAGTTAATTTTGGCTATGCCAAGACTATGATACCCTTCACACAGCCAAATCAATGCTCCCCCCTCTTATGTTTCTGTGCAGTTGTTGGTAATTTTTCGCTAATATTTTTACTCTTGAGCGTCATTTACTTGTTCGTGTGCAACAGACAGAGACAACAATTGATAGTACGATATGGTAAATTTGTATGGTGGCTATGTCGTAGAATGCTCCGATCGAAATGAAATTTCATAGTGAACAAACCCGACATGATCTAAGCAATCTGTGAAAGTTTCATCAAGATCGGTTCAGCAGTTTGGCCGGAAATCGTGTTGATATGGTAAATTTGTATGGTGGCTATGTCGTAGAATGCTCCGATCGGGATGAAATTTCATAGTGAACAAACCCGACATGATCTAAGCAATCTGTGAAAGTTTCATCAAGATCGGTTCAGCAGTTTGGCCGGAAATCGTGTTGATATGGTAAATTTATATGGTGGCTATATCGTAGAATGCTCCGATCGGGATGAAATTTCATAGTGAACAAACCCGACATGATCTAAGCAATCTGTGAAAGTTTCATCAAGATCGGTTCAGCAGTTTGGCCGGAAATCGTGTTGAAACAGACAGACGGACAGACGGACAGACGGACGGACGGACGGAAATCAATTCCTGAGCTCGTCCTGATCATTTTGATATATAGTTTATGGGGTCTCCCATCATTCCTTTAAGGCGTTACAGATTCATGACAAAGTCAATATACCCTGATTCACATGTGAAGGGTATAATTAATAATGGCTGCGCAAAATGTTAACATTGACATTTAAATTTGAATAAAAAAACATAGTGGCGCATAGTTAATTTTGGCTATGCCAAGACTATGATACCCTTCACACAGCCAAATCAATGCTCCCCCTCTTATGTTTCTGTGCAGTTGTTGGTAATTTTTCGCAAATATTTTTACTCTTGAGCGTCATTTACTTGTTCGTGTGCAACAACAACAATTTGACATGTAGGTACTTGAAAGTGCACGACAGAGACAACAATTGATAGTACGATATGGTAAATTTGTATGGTGGCTATGTCGTAGAATGCTCCGATCGAAATGAAATTTCATAGTGAACAAACCCGATATGATCTAAGCAATCTGTGAAAGTTTCATCAAGATCGGTTCAGCAGTTTGGCCGGAAATCGTGTTGATATGGTAAATTTGTATGGTGGCTATGTCGTAGAATGCTCCGATCGGGATAAAATTTCATAGTGAACAAACCCGACATGATCTAAGCAATCTGTGAAAGTTTCATCAAGATCGGTTCAGCAGTTTGGCCGGAAATCGTGTTGATATGGTAAATTTATATGGTGGCTATATCGTAGAATGCTCCGATCGGGATGAAATTTCATAGTGAACAAACCCGACATGATCTAAGCAATCTGTGAAAGTTTCATCAAGATCGGTTCAGCAGTTTGGCCGGAAATCGTGTTGAAACAGACAGACGGACAGACGGACAGACGGACGGACGGACGGAAATCAATTCCTGAGCTCGTCCTGATCATTTTGATATATAGTTTATGGGGTCTCCCATCATTCCTTTAAGGCGTTACAGATTTATGACAAAGTCAATATACCCTGATTCACATGTGAAGGGTATAAAAAACGAGTACATTACTAGAGAGTATGTTTAGTTTCTTTTGTAATCAATTATTTATTCAATTACATTGCAGGAAAGTAAGCCACTTTATATAGTGGGAAATTGCGTTGCAGGTATGTATATTGTCTTGGAATGTAAGCACATTACCATCCCATAAGCGATTTTAAAATTGTATGCTGCTTTTTATACAGGCTGCAGAATTTCTGCATTACAATATTTTAAAAGGCTACGCTTGGGTAATGGAGACCCGAATTAAACTTCGGCTCGTCATTACTTTCAGCATTACGAAATTCAATAAATTCATGCACCTTGCCTACAAAGCGGCCATTGTGTTAAGAAAGTATTGGAGCTTGTAATCGGTTTTTGAATGCAAACAGGCTAGAAGTATTCCGTTCGTAATCGAACTAATAATGAGCATTTGCGCCACTGGGTAGCAGCAGTTGTGAGCGACGCATCTCCGCGGACGATTTTTTCGTGTTAAACTTTTAATGCTAAAGACTTTACGTATTTTTGCAATGGCGCCTCCATAATAAACAAATTAAGCTTCAAAAGCAAAAACAAAAAATAATAGGCAACAAAAGATTGTTAAAAATTTTATTATAAAAGAAAAAACAAAAAAACATAAATTAAAATTTATAATTTCTTCTGTTATATTTATTAAATCATTCTGGTGGTAGTTGCAGCAAAAAACTCACATATGTATATGCCTAGCGGCGAACACCATATTCGATACATCTACTAGATGCATTTCGAAAAGACCCCACGTAATGTTTTACCAGCTGCCTTTTTGTAATCAAGGCTGTAATGGGAAGTTTTGTACAGAATTGTTGTTGTTTCGCTCGTTTCCTACTTCGGCTACTGAGTTCATTCTATTGCTCGTGAATTATCTTTGATTTTCTATGACGTTCACGCATACAAGTGTAAAATGAATGTATGCATGTTAGCATGACGTGGCTTTTCTATTTATCACTTTGAATCGTTAGATTTTGCTTTTGGCAAGTGTTGTCACTTTCAATTTTCTGCCGAGCTGTGCGCATCACACAAACAATTATTTCATTTTTTTTAAGTGAATAAAACGAGTTTTGTGCTAAAAATCTAAATATCTGGTAAGTGTTTTCAAATATTAATTTATATAACATTGTGTAAGAAAGTAAAAATTATTTATTAGCAGGCATAAGTACCAGCGTACGTACTTTTGTGTTGTGGTTTTGGACCTATTTTTGTATACGCACGTGATAAAAATCAAAGAATCTGGCAAGTGTTTATAAACAATTATTTATAATATATTGTTTAAGATTATAAAAAATTTTTCATTTCTAAGTGCTGCCAAAATCCATATCAACGCCTTTGAAGTACAAAAAGGGCGCCTCTCAAAAAGAACGTATGATGAAAATTAAATTATGAAATTTAAAAATTAAAGATAAAGATAATAATAGTTTAAAAACAATAATTGTTATTTATTTTATTTCAAATATTAAAAAAAAGTTGATTTATGAATAAATGTTATTTTTTTAAACAAAATAATTATTCACCACAAATAGCATTACAGCCTAATATACATTTGATGCCATTGTATACTGCTCAGTGCAGCTGTCACATTACAGCCTAGTATACATTTCATCCAAGGGTATGCTGCTTAGTGCAACATTACAACCTAATATACCTTCTACCATTTTGTATACTGCTCAGTGCAGCATTAGCAATACAAGTACGCACACATTTTTCAAATTGTGTATCGTTCAGTGGTCGGTATGCCCACAACCAGCATTACAATTTAGATATCGTAAAGCTGGGTGTAATGGAAGCCCAAAATGAACTCGGCTTTTGTTGCCCACTTTCTATATACTTATATATATATGTATACCTTTTGACACAACCCAGCGGCGAAAAAAGACCCCACGTAGTCGATTACCTCTTCCTGAGTTTGCTTCCCCACTACCTTCGAAAATGTAGCACGATTCCCATTACATTTAATGTTGCTTGGCCGCTTTTTTGAGTGAACGCCTACAATCTCATCGAGAAAGTGGGCAACAAAAGCCGAGTTCATTTTGGGCTTCCATTACACCCAGCTTTACGATATCTAAATTGTAATGCTGGTTGTGGGCATACCGACCACTGAACGATACACAATTTGAAAAATGTGTGCGTACTTGTATTGCTAATGCTGCACTGAGCAGTATACAAAATGGTAGAAGGTATATTAGGTTGTAATGCTGCACTAAGCAGCATACCCTTGGATGAAATGTATTCTAGGCTGTAATGTGACTGCTGCACTGAGCAGTATACAATGGCATCAAATGTAATGCTATTTGGGGTGAATAATTATTTTGTTTAAAAAAAAACATTTATTCATAAATCAACTTTTTTTAATATTTAAAATAAAATAAATTACAATTATTGTTTTTTAACTATTATTATCTTTATTTTTAATTTTTAAATTTCATACTTTAATTTTGCATCATACGTTCTTTTTGAGAGTAGCCCTTTTTGTACTTCAAAGGCGTGCTTTTATGCTTCTTACATAGTCTCTTTCGCTGTTGATATGGATTTTGGCAGCACCTAGAAAAGAAAAATTTTTTATAATCTTAAACAATATATTATAAATAATTGTTTATAAACACTTGCCAGATTCTTTGATTTTATCACGTGCGTATACAAAAATGGGTCCAAAACCACAACACAAAAGTACGTACGCTGGTACTTATGCCTGCTAATAAATAATTTTTACTTTCTTACACAATGTTATATAAGTAAATATTTGAAAACACTTACCAGATATTTTGATTTTTAGCACAAAACTCGTTTTATTCACTTAAAAAAAATGAAATAATTGTTTGTGTGATGCGCACAGCTCGGCAGAAAATTGAAAGTGACAACACTTGCCAAAAGCAAAATCTAACGATTCAAAGGGATAAATGGAAAAGCCACATCATGCTAACATGCATACATTCATTTTACACTTGTATGCGTGAACGTCATAGAAAATCAAAGATAATTAACGAGCAATAGAATGAACTCAGTAGCCGAAGTAGGAAACGAGCGAAACAACAACAATTCTGTACAAAACTTCCCATTACAGCCTTGATTACAAAAAGGCAACTCGTAAAACATTACGTGGGGTCTTTTCGAAACGCATGTAGTAGATGTATCGAATATGGTGTTCGCCGCTGGGAAGCGAGCAAATTCATTACTCTCTCGCTTTCTCTCTCTCTCTCTTTTCTGTCAATTTGACAATTATAATTATAAGTAAAGGGCTATTTACTCTCGACATAACTTAACATAACATAACATAAGAGTCAGCTGACTCAATCTACCTTATGGTTCTCAATGTTAGCGTTTACTCTCAACATAACATAACATAACTTAATTTGGAACCTGCAGATTGCAGATTTCAACATAATTTTTTTAAGCTGAGCAGTGTTCATTAACATGAAAGTCAAACAGCTGATCAAAAACTGTGTTACAAAACGTTAGGCGCTCTTTACCAATTGTTTACAAATTCAACTTTGGAAATGGATGAGCACGCGCTAATTATTTTAGTTGAAGCGAATGCTTTAATTTATGACAAGAAGTCAAAAGACTATAAAAATATAAATAAAAAAAGAGAAGTTTGGGCTGCAATTGCCAAAGAACTTGGTTGCAATGGTTAGTATATTGATAGAAATTGTTGAATTTCATTTGGCACTGCAACTTCATCCATGATTAATTTTTTTAAAAATAAGCCAACGAGCGCAAAATAAGTTGAATGCAGATGTTGTTGATATGTGATAACAGCTGTTTATTTTCCTTTGTTTAACAACACTGCTAACATAATTCTACAGCACTGACACGTTGATTTCTTATGTTAAGTTATGTTGAGAGTAAACGCATATTTTCTATAAATTAAGTTAAATTAAATTAAGTTATGTTATGTTAAGTTATGTCGAGAGTAAATAGCCCTTAATTTATAAGTAAGAAGTCGTGAGCGAGCCAGTGCGGCTACCTTCTTAAGTATACCTTGGGCGGCATATGCGACGCTGCCTTGGTCTGCAAATACGCAATTAAGAGCGAATAAGCATAGTAGCAGCAATGGAGAGACTGTTACTGAGTGAGGTCCGATCGTATTCCGCGAACTGAGAGGTGCCGTTAGGCACTTTGAGTAAAAACACAAGTAATGCGCGACGATGGTGCGTTGTGTTTTGCAGAGAGCAGTTCAGAAAGCGGCATCGACACGAACAGAACTTGCTGTGCTACGAAAGAATAAATAAGTTTTCAATGAATATTGCAAATAATATTAATCGGACATATATATATAATACGAAAATCAGAATACTAAACAAGTGGAAACGTTGCCGTCGGACGCAACCGACTGCGGTATACTCGTTACCAGTATTAAAACCGGTAAAAAGAGGCCTGATTGCAAAGGGGTACGGATGCGGCAAGGGTGAACGCTGCCTAAAATATTCTGCGATGCAGATGGGGATGCCACGAGCTATATTCCTACCAAATTTTTGTGACTATAGCTCAAAGTAAAAGATGGGAAAGGGGGGCTGGAGGCTGTATGGGTGGGTTTGGCATCGAAATTTTTGATGCAGATCTTTATGGAATGTCAATTGCTATCTACATACCAAATTTGGTGACTCTAGCTCAAAGTTTGTAACAGGTGGGGATAGAGGGGTCTGGGGGTGGTACGGAAAGGTGTGGCATCCAAATTTTTGCTGCAGATTTTTGTGGAATGTCAATTGCTATCTTCCTACCAAATTTGGTGACTCTAGCTCGAAAATTGTAAAAAGTGGGGAAAGGGGGGCGAAATGGAGGGCGTGGCTCCAAAACTTTGATGCAGTTTTTGGGGGGTCGTTAACAGCTATCTTCCTAACAAATTTGGTGGCTCTAGCTCTACAACTCTGGCAGATACACGCATTCCCGTTTTCGACGAAGCTTTGGGGCGGATGGGGGCGGCTAGGGCATTTTTGGTGGGCTTGGCATCCAAACTTGTGATGCAGTTTTTGGCGGGTCATCATCACCTATCTTGGCACCAAATTTGGTGGCTATAGCTCAAAAGCTGTGGGAGATATAGGCTTTTTTGACTTTAAATTGCGGGGGGCTTGGGGCGGAATGGGGGGGGGCGTGGCTCCAAAATTTTGGATACAGCTTTTGGGGGTTGCTTGTAGCTATCTTCTCACCAAATTTGGTAGTTCTAGCTGTAAGGATGTGTGCAATATGCGGATTTATCGGTTTTGAGCTATCGAATTTATCTATTTGCCAGCCCCCCAGTTATCGTAGAACCCCAATCTTGACACTTTAATTTACTATCCCATAGATAAAGATATTTGGAAAGTTTCAAGTCTCTAGCTTGAAGGGTGTGGAAAAAACTTGCACACATACGGACGGACAGACGGACAGACACCATGACGGACATTGCACAAAATCAATATACTCTTTACCTTCGGTAACGAGTATAAAAACTCACTGATCCAAAAAGTAACTTTCGTTGTTATTATCCTTAAACAGTATTAAAAAATTCACTGAAACGAAAAGTATATTTCTTTGTTGACATTAAATATGAACTAAAATGCATAACCAATTCCCTTACCATTGCACATTGGGCCAGAATCCCTTTTTTTTTGGCATAAAGTCGAAAATTTTTGTGAAACATATCTTGAATTTGACTTTATATTTTGAAAGGGCATACATTAGGTTTATCAAATCCATAAAAGAAAAATTTTTAGTGGCAACGCTTTATTTTTGCCGCGCTAGCAAAGTCAGATGTTGTGTCAGCTGATTTACAGCCAAAATAGGCGGGAATCTTTAACAAAACTTTGCGCTTCTGTTGTAGCAAGACCAATTGTCCAAATCATTGTTGAAAATATGGAAAATAAAGATCGAGGTATGCCATTGATAATTATTATTAAGTTATTCGAAATATGTGTTCAATGTTGTAGTTGTGGATTGTCTTTGTTATGTCTTATTTTAGAAAAAGTCTAACAGAAGTGCTCGTGTATTGTGGAGTAAAAAACTAATTTCTGCCAAAAAGTAATTATGCAAATTTTTATTCTTAACTGTGATTTTAAACTTGTCGTTAACACTTTTTGCCCATTTTTGCCCATTCTCTTCATATTTGCATTTTAAGCCAAGTTTGAGGTTAGCCATGCTGTCCTACTGGATGTGTGGATCAATAAAAAACGACATGAAAAATCGTTGTTCGACTGGATTGTTGGTGAATTACATCTTAATAAAATATCAATTAACTAAGAAGCCCAAATTACTAAGAAGTAAAGAGTTTTAACCTTTACATTGTAAAAAATCTACCTAAATGTAATCGTTCAATTCAGACATTTAAGAGGAAGCATTACAAGTGGCTTTTGTCAAGCATGACTGTTGTCTACGACCAAGTTGTTTCAGACAATCAAATGGGTCGAGCACGACTGTCTTACAGTGACGCAGGATCCCGTCTGAAAAGAAAAATGGCAACGGAACTGGCAAATAATGAACAAAATAATACAAGGCTTCTTGTGCATGCGGCATCAGTTTCAGCGAAAAAGGGAAATATGAGCGATACTGCTTTTGTATTAAAGAACACTTTTTCAACTTCAAGTGAGATTAGAAAGAAGTTGACATTCTCGGAGCCATTACCACTCACTCCAAGTCAAGCCCTTGCATTTTTGATTGACAACTCCCTAACCAAGGCCCAATACAACAATATGAGAGCTTTGAATATAGCACAATTTTCGAATATTTACCCATGCTATAATAAAGTAAGAGAAGCCAAATTAGAGTGCAGGCCTACGGGAATTAATGTGACGGAAACAAAAGCCCAAGTATCTCTCCAAAATTTGCTTAATCATACGGCCATTCGAATTCTCCTTTTGCAGGAGGAGGTATTTAAGAGACATACAAACATAACAGATGTCAAACTAATCGCGAGCTTTGGATTTGATGGCTCTACCGGGCAGAGTATGTACAAGCAGAGATTCCTAGGTGAACAATTTAATATCAAAGACGACTCATTATTTGTTACAAGCGTTATTCCACTGAAGTTAACAGATGATATTGGGACCTCTTTATGGATTAATCAGACCCCTCAATCAGTCAGATTTTGCAGACCCCTAAAGCTCGAATTCGCTAAAGAAAGCAAAGATCTTGTTCTTGCAGAAAAGGCCGATTTGGAATCGCAAATACAAGATTTAACAGATTATAATTATAATAAATAATTATATCAACCGACAGAAAAATAACTGTCACTTTTGACCTCTATTTGACATTGATTGACGGCAAGGTGTTAAATATACTAACGGGAAACAAATCTAGTCAAGTATGCCCTATCTGTGAAGCCAGTCCAAAGGATTTTATGAAAACCACTGATATATCAATTTTTAAGGCTAAACCAGGCAATCACCAACACGGCATAAGTCCCCTTCATGCATGGATTAGATTTGTTGAGATCGTACTCAAAATCTCGTATAAACTAAATTTAAAAAAGTGGCATATAAGGGATACAGAAGAAAAAAACATAATTGCAACCCGCAAAAACGAAATACAAAATTGTTTTGGAGTGAAATGGGTTTAAATGTGGATAAGCCAAAACAAAACGGAAGTGGAAATACGAATGACGGCAATACCGCAAGAAGGGCATTTCAAAACACATCGAAGCTTTCCTTAATATTAGGATTAGATTATGAAATTCTGCACAGGTTTTATATTATTTTAATAACTATTTCCTGTAAACATTTCTGAATTCGGTCAATTTTGCCAAGCAACTGCGTCAAATTATATGTAAAAGTATTCTTGGTATCCAATGTCAGCAACGGTCCACAAAGTCTTAGTTCACGGTCCGCAGATAATAGCATCATCGGTATTACCAATCGGTTGCTTTGGAGAAAACGCATCTGAAGCGCGAAATAAACTTTATAAGCGCGATAGACAATCATATGCGAGACGAAATTCTCGTATCAACAATTTAACAGATGTGTTTCACCGGTCAATGGATTCATCGGACCCTTTACTTTCAAGCCTTAATATCAACAAAAGATTGGCTCAAAATAAAAAACATCCTTACCAAAGGAAGTTATTAAGCTTTTAGATGCACCAAAAGTAGACTATAATAATAGGGAACATTTCTTAGGCAGCGCTGATAGCGACTCGGATAGTGAGCATGAAGACATTTACCTAACTTCCCTGAATTTTGAAGTAGAAACAGAAGAATGATATTCTTTACTTTATACTATATATATTATTGACTTATTAACTAAAATAAAATGTAAAATAAATAACAAAATATATTAAAAACTTTTTGTTCATAATCGGATAGGTAGGGGAGGTGAAGGCGTAGTCCATATCAAAAACAAAAAAATACAAAATTCTAAATTAGTCTAACTAATGTTCATGCCAAATTTCAAGTCCCTAGCTTTATTAGTAGACTTTATGCCAAAAAACTGGGTTTCTAGCCCAATGTGCATTGTATGTAAAAACATAATGTTGGAAAGAGCATTGCAGTTATACCTCTAAGCATTAGACACCGAGCTCTTACATACAACGCTTGAACTTAATGAACTTATGGGTGGTGCAAATTAGGCAATGCCATTCCCTTAACTGCAGCCTCTTAGTTATGGTTAGCTTAGCTTAGTGAGTGCGGAGGAGATAGGGATATGAAGATTTATGTTTGACATGCAGAGCGCGCGCATAATCAAAAGAGTGAGCGTAAATGGGCAACAACAAAGACTCATGATTGCTTTCAAATTATTTAAGAGCGACGCGCGCGCTGATCAAGCTTTAATCCGCTCTTTGTGTTGCAGACATGCATATATTCGCTCAGCTTTGCATGCTGCTGGCAGTGAGTACCATTTACAGTTATATTTCTTCTTCTTTGTTATTCTCTGTTATCTTACTGTGGCTACAAAATATAAAAACTTTGTTTTGCAAGCAATCGATGCGTAAAATATTACATTATTTTTATGACCTGAACCTATGAAATGGGTAAAAAAGGGTATAATTGTTTTGTGCAAAAGTATGTAACAGGCGAAAGAAGCATCTCCGACCCCATAAATTATAAATATTCTTGATCAGCATCAACAGCCGTATATATATTGGACGTAGATGTACTAACGAACAGTACAGTCAAGTGGCCCAACGATACCAAGCACCGGCTTGTTAACGTGCGGACTCACGCACAAAGCGACCCACCTCCCGCCCATCCGCTTATCGTGCGGTTACGATGATTGCGAACATGTAGACAAATGACACAAAACTAACTTTTTAATAGAGCAAGTAGGAGTGGCACTGTGTATTAAGTGGGAAAGATCGTTATAAATAGAACACAGAATACGAAAAGGGTTATGAAGAGCATAATTAGAATTAAAAGTTTGAAGAGATATAGGTACAAAATTTCTAGTATTTCTAATAGGAACAGCAAAGTTAATTTGGTTAATTAATTCAGAAGAATCAATTTCACCATTAATTAATTTGTGAGAAAAGGAAAATGATAGCATTATTCTACGATCACTCAGAGAAGGAAGATCTATTAGTATAAGTCAACTACGATAAGACGGCAAATTATTGTTAGTGTCCCAGTTAAGACCTCTAAGTGCGAAGAGCAGAAATTGTTTTTGTACCGATTCTATTTTATTCTGATGAATTTCGTATTTCGGAAACCATATACAAGATCCATATTCCAGAATCGGTCGTACAAGAGAAGTATACAGAGTTTTTTGTTAAGTAGGGATCGTTAAACTCCTTCGACCAGCGCTTAATGAACCCCAAGACACCAGATGCTCGATTGGAAATTGAAGAAATATGCTTGTCAAACTTAAGCTTTGGGTCCATAACGATGCCCAAATCGTCAACCCATTCAATTCTATCCAGTGGTTTGTTGTCAAGAAAATAAATATTAAAAAGAACTCAACGTAACGAGCATACAGAATTAAAATGGAAAGAGGCCAACAAGGGGAGGGCAGGGGTGACGCGCCGGATGCAGATGGGGTGCCCGGCCCAACCAAATGGCGCCAAAGTTAAAAGGGGGAAAGGGGGGGCAGGGCGGAGGGTGTGTGGCATCAAAATTTGTGCAGATCTTTCGAAATGTCAATTCATCTTCAACCAAATTGGGACAGCCAAATTGTAAAGGTGGGAAAGGGGGGGGGGCGGTTTGGGTGGGCGTGGCATCCATTGTGGATCTTCGAAATGTCAATTGCTCCAACCAATGGTACAGCGAATTGTAAAAAGGGAGGGGGCGGGGGCGAGGGTGGGCGGGATCCAAATTTATGCAGATCTTTAAAAATCAATGCACTTCATACCAAATTGGTACTCACTCAAATTGTAATAAGTGGGGAAAGGGGGCTGGGGGCTGTGGGTGGGCGTGGACCAAATTGATGCAGATCTTGAAATGTCAATTGCTATCTTCAACCAAATTGGTACCTGCTCAAAAAAAAAGGGGAAAGGGGGAAATGGAGGGCGGCCAAACTGCAGATTTTGGGGTCGCCCAGCTATCTTCCTACCAAATTGGAGGCCAGCCACAACGGATACACTCTTTTCGAAGCGTTGGGGTGGATGGGGGTGGCGAGATTGGTGGGCGGGCCAAGCTGATGCAGTTTTGGGGCATCATCACCTATATTGGCACAAATTTGGTGGCTCTATCTCAAAAACTGTGGATAAGCCATGATTCAAAAGGGGCGGGGGGGATGTGGGGCGTGGCTCAAAACTATGCAGTTTTGGGGTGTTACCAGCTATCTTCCACCAAATTGGGCCAGCCAAACGGGATACACGCATTCCCGTTTAGCGTTGGGGGGGGGGGCGCTGGGCGGTATTGGTGGGCGTGGCATCCAATCTTGATGCAGTTTTGAGGAGTCATCATCACCTATCTGGCACCAATGGCATGCTCAAAAGTGGGATAGGCACTTAAAATTCAGGGGGACGGGGGGGATGGGGGGTGGCTAAATGATGCAGTTTTGGGGTTGCAGTAGCTATCTCACCAAATTGGTACTTCAGCTGTAGGAGGAAATATGTGGTTATGGTTAGTTATCAATTTATCGATTTGCCAGCCCCCAGTATCAGAACCCCATCTGACACTTAATTTACTATCCCATAGATAAAGAGATTTGGAAGTTCAGTCAGCGAAGGGGAAAAAGGCGTCAACAACGACAGACGACAACGACAACACCACACTCACAAACCAATATACCTTACCGGTATCGAGTATAAAAAAAGGGCAAATATCTAAAAAATGACATTACTTTACATTTACTGCAATTAAGATTTAAAAAATTTACTTTACACCACATTTGAAAGTTGTCTAAATCTCTTTGAAGCTGTTGAGCAGCAAGGGGAGTTGCAGCCGACGTGATGCATGAATATGCATAAATATGCCACATCGCTCTCTCGGTTTGCCTTAAAAAAAAATGAGTGCGAAAGAGAGCGAGAGTGAGAGAGTAATGAATTTCTGGCTTGCGTCAACACAATGAAATTTGTGCGTAAAGTAATTTTTTTTTCTGCAACTTAGACCAGAATGATTGAATAAATATTACAAAAGAAATGCAGTCTCGTTCAAAAGTGCAATGCAGAACACAAAAAAATTGTCCGCGTAGGTGCTTCGCATACAACGCTCGGCTCGAGACTGAAATTTAAAGCAAAAGAAATAGAGCGACAGAGCTCATGCGGCTACCTAGTTAAGTATACCTTGTGTACACCTGCATCATGAATTGAGCGCTGTTAGTCTCAAACCCAAAGAGGCAGCTTAAAACTTGAACATGTTCGCGCATCGCTCTTCATGTTCGGCGCTGGATGACAAATTATTTTTAAATCTCGCTCCGATCATGCGCCTTCGTTGTTGCTTATTTCGGCTCACTCTCTTATGTAAGGTTGCAGTTAAGTGAATTACATAGCCTTAACTCACGCGTACTTTAGCCTTTAGCTTTGATTTAGTGTGTGCGGAGGAGGTGATTCACACGT
This sequence comes from Scaptomyza montana, assembly GCA_018904305.1. NCBI lineage: Eukaryota > Metazoa > Arthropoda > Insecta > Diptera > Drosophilidae > Scaptomyza > Scaptomyza montana. Next base: position 400,876 of record JAEIGR010000050.1, on the reverse strand, counting down.
ACGACGCAGAGAAAAGTGGTAGTAAGAGACGAAGTCTCGCACGTGAATTAACGAACGCCGTGTCTGTTGCTTTGCATTCGCTTTGTTTTGTTTGTGCTTAGTTGCAGACGTTGTATTACGTACAAGTTTATTTATTTTTAGGAGCAGGGTTTCTGGGCTGGCAATTATTAATATATTTAGTTATAATAGATAATAACGGGGTGGCAATAATTGAATTTATCTATAATAAAAAGTGTGAGTTTGTGTGCATTCACAAAAGAAGCAAAACAGAAATGCACTAGACGAATGATGAATGTTGGATACCCTAATAAAATATACGCGCTATTGTGGATATGTAGTCATTAAATATATTTGCAATAATTGCATATTTTGATTTTTTTGATAAGCAATGGTTGGCGTTAGCACACAATTGAGAAATAACTAATAGCAGTTTATTATTATTATATTGTTAATGCACTGCTACCAAACAGATCAATTGTGCCCTGTTCTTGGTCTATAGCTCTTCCATCAGGCCCAGGTTTTGCATTAAAGCAAGCACCATTGTTGGGTCGATGGTTTCTAAATCGCTAAGTTGCACAATATGTTTTCCTAGAAAACTTCTTCTTTTTCTTACTAAGGCTACGCATTCTGCTATGATGTGCAAGGAGGATTCTCCTTTGCGTGGTGACCTCGTAGTCTACAATGTCCTGTCAAGAGATCCGTGAGTATCCTGAATCTATTTTTACCCATTAAAATTACTTGCTTAAACCGTTCGAGGTTATAGCTACCCAAGAGAAGCTTTGCTGGTCTGAGTCCTGGTGTCCTTGCCCAGCTCGTTCTTCGCAAAAGTCTCTCTTCATTCCTAAACTCCTGCCGTATTATGCTTCTTCCTATACCACAGTACGGCTCGGGTCCTATTAGGGGTGTCGCTACCCCCAGTCTTGCTTGCTTATCTGCCTCTTCGTTCCACGCTATTACGACATGTCCCGGGACCCATCTTAAGGCAAGCCTGTTTTGGGATCTCAGAGTGTCTAGCTTGGTTCGTACCTCACGAACTACCTTTGACCTGATTTCGGTCTTACTAAATGCCATTATTGCTGCTTGGCTATCGGATAAGATGGCTATGTCTCTATTCCGATAGTTACGTATTAAATAAAAGTCCACACACCTCCCGATTGCACATACCTCAGCTTGGAATATGCTGGTGTGGATTTGTAGCATTTGTAGCTTTTATCTTCTGGTGAACGGAACGATGATTGTTTTAGTAGCGTTTAGGTTGAGACCAACCTCCCTGCACCAATCATGCGTGATCCTAAGTCCCAGTTGAACATTATCACAAAGAGTTTCTTCATACTTGCCCCGAGCTATTATCACAATGTCGTCTGCATAGCCCTGACATTGAATACACCGGTTCGCAAGTCTACTTAATAGTTCGTCTACTTCTATACTATATAACTCTACTCCAAATGCTTGGTATATGACCAAGTGCTTGGCTACTGACCAGGATTTTCCTTAGTGTGGGTAGGAGTATTCCCTGTCCCTGCTGAAGGAATTCCGGTGTTATGCAATCCACACCAAGAGATTTGTAAGGCTGGAAGGTTCCAATTGCCCATTTTATTTTCTCCATTGTGACCACCGACTTGGCACATGCCCAGTCAATGACCGTTGGTCTGTGTTGACCCTGTGTTTCAAGCGACTGTTGCCAGGGGATTCTTCCTGGGAAGTGCCTCCGGCGCCCGCTTTGATAATGCGCTATGGAGCCGGGCACCGCTCGTGCTTGCTATGCTTTCGCAGAAGTCCCTATAGTTCCTACGCTTGGCCTTTCCAATCATCTTGCTGTAGGAGGTGAGGCTTTCGCGGAATGTATCCCTTGACCCGTCCTTCTTGGCTTTATTGAAGAGGTGACGGGTGGTGAGCCGCAGTCTCTCAAGACCGTCATTCCACCATGGGGCATCTTTTTCTTTACGCGTTTTTTTCCTAGTAGGCAGCTTTCGTCATATGCATTTTTAATGCTACTATTCAGATTTCTAACAACTCTTTGTAGCTCACCCGTGTATCTGGGTATTCCAGAGTTTTCAGTGGCTAGGTTAAGTTTTCCCAGTTCGTTTTCAGGTTACGAGTTGGTATACTGGTATCCGCATTAACCTGAAGTTTGAATAGGATGATCCTGTGATCGGACATGGATTCTTCTGAAGAGACATGCCATTCTCTGAAATGTGGCCTAAGAGACCGACTAATCAGAGTAATGTCTAATACCTCTTCTCTAACTCTAGTTACAACATTACCATTACAAATGTCGGTGTCGATCCGACTTTACCAATTTCTAAGTTATTCTTGAATATAAAGTTGGTAAGACACTCACCACTATTGTTGATGTCCGTGCTGCCCCATTTGGAGTGGTGCGCATTGGCATCGCAGCCGATTATTACCGGCAGCTTTTCTCTCCTGCAGTGGTCCATCAGCTTTTCTATTTCTGGTGGCGGGCAGTCCACATCACCAGCAAAATAGACAGATGCCACCACAATAGGGCGAGCGTTTCTATTTGCCCTTACGGCAATCGGTACGCAGTCCCTAGTGAGGAGTTCTGAAAAAAGCTCTAGGTGTAGGATCTTTTTGATCCCAGATTGCAGGCCTTTTATGCCATTGTTAACCCATGGCTCCTGTACCAGAGATAGCCCAAGATGTTGGGTGATAAACATCCTGGCCAAGACAGCAGAAGCTGCCTTAGCCCGATGGAGGTTTATCTGGGTTAGCCCAGTGACGGTGACGTTTGACGTCACCATCATTCATCCGCCGCTCCAGCTCCTGGTGATGCAGGTTGGGAGCTACCCACATCACCGCTGCCCATCATGGTGAAGTCAGCTTCTGCCGTTTGAAGCTCCTCAGCGAGCTCTTGCGAGGACACCGGCATCTCATTATCCATCCCTTCCAGCTCTGCTGGACCGAGTGTCATCTCAGCCAGGTCTACATCCTCGGCCAGATCCTCCGATAAATCAGAGACACCTGCCAGATGAGCACTCGGAACAGTGGCGGTGGGAGGTGTGGGGGCCGAGCCTGCAGATCCTGGAGCTATCGATTGGGCGGGGGCAGACCTCGCGCCAGCACTCCTCTTCTTCAGACCACTAACGGGGATGGTCCCGTAGCGGAATGAAACCTGGTGGCCTCTCGCCACTATCGCGTTCATGGATGCCTCATCGATGCCTATCACCAATAGCGCACCTCCGCCTTCCGTTCCCTTCGATAGCACCTTCCACGAGTCGGTTTCGATATTGTTCTGGTTTGGTGATGGAATGTCATCACTCACCTTGCAGTGCAGTGGAGCCCCTTTCCACGATTTCAGCCATGACGCCACGGTCCTCAGCCACTCCGCTGAGTGATCGTCGGAGCATTCAATGACCAGGCACAATCGCTGCATACGATGTACGAGCCTCGGTTGACATTGGAGAGGAAGACCTCACTGCTGTTGCTACGGCGGCTGCCAATGTGCTAGGCTCTGGGCACGCCCTCTTGGGGGTGGCAGTGGGTGGCGTCAATGTGCTGCTCAGGCCTTTGGAGGCTGGTCCCCGTACCTGGCTTGCCGAGTCCCTTCCAGCCGTTGCCATGCACAGTGCCTCAGCACGAGGTAGTCCCTGCTGAAGGTACCTCAGGTACCATTTGGTTTTTGAGCCATTCAGTGTTTTTCGGTTTGGGTCATCCGGCTCTCCCAGTTTTGGCAACTGCTTTTTTGGCTGCTGGTGCTGCACGCCATGTCGCCCAACTGTGCTAAGACTCGGCTGCATCGGCTGGGATGGTCCAGCCTTGCTTCCTCCTTCTGCAGCTGGGGCGACACGGTGACGTGAGGTTTCCCTCGTCGGTTGTGCGCGCGCTGCAGCTATTGCAGCCTGCGGCCTTCTTCTTTGCTGCGCTTGGTTAGGGCGCCGTGGGGGTGGTCCCACATTGGAGGGCCGCTCCCCGTCAAGGAGGTGGTCCTCAAAGTGTCTCGCGACACTGGCAGCAAGGGTATCCTGCTGCACTCCTAAATACTTTTTATTTTTATTAATTCCTTTCATGTTGTCCCACGAGTTAAGGTCCATCTGGGTAGAGATCCGCAGTACCCAGGTAAAGCTAATTAGAACAGGTGATCCCATCTGCCAAGTTGCCTTTCGGCACGAATGACACCTTAGTCCAGCGCGGAGTGAGAAATGGGGGGGTAGGGATGAAGATGGGTATGTGTGAGTGAGATGGGAGTGTGTGAGGTTATGCTTTAAAGACGGCGACACAAGCGTCTTGTCGGTACGGTGAACGGTACCATACCCGCTGTTTGTCCGGAACTACTTGTTTGCAAGGATTCTCGCTTATTCGCAGCTAACCTCATAGAGAGGCTATCCGCAATCCGCGACCCGCCTGGTGGCCTCAGCTTAGCCCCCTCCGAACTATTCTTTAGACCAGGAAATAACAGTTTAATAACATATCATCTTCCAACATTATTATTATTATTATTATTGGGATGAGGATCGTGCACTGCGACCACTAGGATCTATTGTGCTCTTTTACTGTTGTGTGAGTTACAGCTCCTCGAACAGCGCAATCGATCGCAGGAACGCGACGATTTGGCATGGTCGGAGAGCCCTCATCTTCTCTGTAGACAGAAAGAGGCTCCCCAGAAGAGAGCCTCAGTCGGCTGATGGCGGGACACTCCTCAAGCAGGTGCTCTGGAGTCTCATCCCCCTCCAGACACAGTCTGCAAAGACTGTCTTCCCCTAACTTGAGATTATGCAGATGCTTGCGCAATCTGCAGTGCCCGGTCAAGAAGCCCGTGACTATCTGAATTAATCCTTTGCTCAGCTTCAGACAGTCCTCAGTTCTCTTCTTGTTGTAACTACCTACCAGTCGCTTGCTCTGTCTTGCCCCATGTGAAGACCGCCAAGCGTCCTTGCATGTGTTGAGCAGATCGAAGCGACTGCTCTGACTGATAAACCCTGGTCTTAGCCCACAGAAAGGTTCAGGGCCCTGGAAAGGAGTGCTACCTCCTCTCCTGGCCAAAATATCGGCGACCTCATTGCCGGGAACACCCGCATGTCCCGGTACCCAATAGATGGTGACTTTGTTTCTACTGCCCAACCTGTTGAGTGCTTCTATACATTGCCAAACCAGTTTGGAGACGATATTATAAGCACTAAGTGCTTTGATCCCTGGCTGTCGGAGAAAATGGCTATGTCTCTATGAACGTATCTCCTCTCGAAGTTGAAGGTTGCACATCTTTCAATCTCGTGCACTTCCGCTTGGAATATGCTGGCGAATTTGCCCAGGGGCTCATGATACTTGAGTCGGGGTCGGCAGACTCCAGCTCCAGCACCCTCATCTGTTAATGTTCCGTCCGTGTACCATCTAATAGCATGTGGTTTCACATTAAAGGTGGTCGACAGACTAGTCCATTCTGCTTTATTGCTAAGCTCCGTTTTAAAGAGCTTCTCGATACTAAAAAGGGCCATCTGCGCATCTTGCGGAAAGACCAACAGTGTGCCAGTTGCACTAGTGACAGAGGTGATTGCGTTCGCTCCTGCCAATCTCATAATAGACCTGATCGCACTGTGTTTGATGTAGACATGCAAAGGCGGAAGTCCTAGCAGGACGTCCAGTGCTGAGGACGGGCACGTACGCATTGCGCCCGAGATGCACGTGCAGGCAAGTCTCTGGAGTTTGCCCAGTTGCCCTTTAGTGACATCAACGTCAACACGTCCTGCCCATACCACAGCGCTGTAGCTAACTATGGGCCTCACCATTGCTGTGTACATCCACAGAAGGATTTTTGGGGACACACCCCAATTTTTCCCTGCGAGAGATCTACAGCACATTAGGGCTATTGTAGCCTTGCGTTCCGCATGCTCAACATGCTGTTTCCACAGTAGTCTCTTGTCCAAGATTACCCCCAGATACTTTATCTCCGTAAAGAGTTGGATTACCGTACCCCCAATAGATATGGGTCTTATCGACTTTAACTTGTAACGATTAGTGAAGGCGACAATTGTGGTTTTTGCTGGATTGATATTCAGCCCCACGTCTTTGCACCAGTCCAAGCAAAGTTTAAGACCCAGAGTAATTCTATCACAAAGCGTGTTCTCGAAGTTGCCTTTACAGACACTGGGAATGACATCGGCGTAGCCTTGGCATTCAAATCCATTATCTGTAAGTTTAACTAGTAGCTCGTCCACCACGAGACTCCAGAGGAGAGGTGATAGGACACCCCCCTGTGAACCACCTCTGGTGGTTTGGGCCCTGACCGTCAAATTGTTGACAGTGACTTCCGCAATTCTAATTTTAAGGAGCTTGCCTAGCCAGAGAGTAAGTCCTGGCTCAACCCCTTTTCCCTGAAGCGCCCTAACCACAACATCATGTGCTGTGTTATCGAAAGCACCCTCTATATCCATGAAGGCACAAAGAGCAACGCCTATGGGCATGTTGGTGATCATGCAGGGGACTGGACACTAGGTACGAGATCCTAATGTGATTGTCTACTATCTTTTCGAGGGTTTTTAGCAAGAAGGATGTCAGGCTGATCGGCCTGAAAGATTTGGGGTGAAAGGGGTCCCTTTTCCCCACTTTCGGGATAAAGATCACCCTGGCCGTCCTCCATGCCCTAGGTATGTAGCCCATAGCTAGTCTTCCCCGAAAAATACGAATGAGGAACACCATAAGCTGTTCCATCCCCTTCTGTAGATGGACGGGGAAGATACCGTCCGTACCTGGGGCCTTGTTGGGACTAAGCGTACCAATGGCCCATCTTATTCTTTGCTCTGTTACTATGGCTGCAGCCAGGCTCCAGTCGGGTCTCCTGTTGGGAACCGTTTCGTAACAACTGTCAGTGTTGGTGATGGTTTAACAAAGTGGAAAGTGAGTTTAAAGGAGAAGTTCTGCCTTTTCCACCTCATTTTCCGTGAAGGAACCATCTGGAACCATCTAACGACCTTACATTTCACTCTAGAACTCATTGACTTACTCTTTGTTTAGTTCATCCTTTCACTCAACCAAATAACATTTGCAATAATAAAGTAATTCAATGACTTATATCCGACTCGGCCTTCCTGACGTTAACACGTCCTCGTGTTCAATACCATTACAAAAGATTGGCATCATTCTCACTTCTCATATCGATCAATGTCTTACATTTGTTACTTTTATTAAATTTATGGTTCGCTTAACATTACTTAATTCAAATTCAATGGTTTTTTATACCTTGAACCCATAAAATGGGTAAAAAGGTTATAATGGTTTTGTGCAAAAGTATGTAACAGGCAGAAGGAAGCATCTCCGACCCCATAAAGTACATATATTCTTGATCAGCATCAACAGCCGAGACGATATAGCCATGCCCGTCTGTCCGTCCGTCTGTCCGTCTGTCAGTCTGTCCGTCTGTATGAACGCGTCGATCTCAGAGACTACAAGAGCTAGAGACTTCAGATTTTGTATATAAGTTCTCCTATACCATAAGCAGAACAAGTTTGTTTCAAATTATCGATAACTATTCTGGTTTCCGATATATAAACATGGTATCGATAACCAAAATATATCGCATTTGGAAAATGCAAATATGGGGATTGAAATAATGGGTAACGATAGAACTTTTCTGAAAATTTCGTCTAAATCGGTTAAGGAACACCGGAGATATCGAATTTAATCGATTGAAGCTAAGTCAGTATTCCAAAGTCCTATATAAATTTAATATATTTATTGCAACTGGGTTCAGGGTATCTTCTAGTCGGGCTCTCCCGACTAGAACCTTCTTACTTGTTTTGTTTTACTTATGGTACGTTACGTATTTCTCGGTTCATATAATTCGTTAATTATTTTTGTTTACAGATACCATTCATCTTATTACAAACTACACATGATGTGTCTTCAAATTATAGTTTAGCAGGATATCTCTCTTGTTTTCTTAGTGGCTCGCACTCTTCTGCATAAACCCGAACATTTGGCTTCATCATTAGTTTTACCATACCACAGTTTTTTGGCTCTTGCCGTCTTCTGCGACGATATGCACCACCGTGCCAATCGATACCACACGATTAATGTCCACCACACAATGTCATCCGTCACTGGCATGATCATTGTGCTTGAACCTAGCCACTGTGTATGATGTTCTCTGTACCTCAGCTAGGTGACAGAGAGATTCATTTGACCGACGTCTTTTTCATCGTAGTCAAACTTTCCATACAACTCAGACACCACTTGTCTATCTGGTAAACTTCACACACTCTCGTGCGGATATTTGTAAGTTCGCTTACTTGTTAAAGATTTTAATAGACATCGGTTACCATCAAGAAACTCAACAACAACAAATGGTTCCTTAAACTTGGGATCCATCTTCGTCTGATGCCGTTCTTCGCTCTTTAGTAAAACATGATCACCAATCTTATGTTTCACTATTTTGGCCTTATTCTTATCAAATCCAATCTTATTATACTGTGCCTCCTTATCCACATTAATTTTCGCTATTGCTCTTGATTCCTTTAAATTTGCATGTCACACAACATTCAACAAATTTTCTTACGTACTTTGCCATATTCTCAAACCAATTTTGTTCATACACTTTATCTAACGTTTTCTGCCACCCCATATGCATCAAAGCCTCATGTACATGGTTAATTTCAGACCACCTAAATGTTCCAGGAATGACTGGCAAACATCGAGTCTTGCCATTTCTTTGTATTTTACGATAAAGTAAGCCACCTCTCATCTCGTAAGTTTTTGACTTATTAAGGCCCATTCCCAGCAGCTCCGAAACGGAATTTTTATGTGCAACTCTATATAAAAAAACAGTTGTCAGAAATTTCCTTGTTTGTGTTCCGTTTTTAAATTCCCAGCAACCATCAGAAAAGTTAATCGATAGTTCCGATAGTGGAACAATTGTGGATTCCAAAATCAGCTGTTCTTAAAAACGGAATAATAGCTTTACAATTATTCCGCGCAGCATTAGAAATGGACGTACAAAAAAATGTGAAACGAAAGTGATTTGGAAGCTTCCGTCGAGAAGATAAAATCGATCTAATAAAAGCGATCAAAAAATATGAAGCAATTTGGAACGTATCAATAAGAAGCGCCTGGGAATGTTTTGGCGTAGATGTGAATAAAGATGGTGAGTTCATTGTTTACTTTTATAATAGGCATTTATTCAAAAAAAAAATATTATATTTTAGTTGCCGAATGCAAAAATGCTTGGAGCGGCCTAAAAGACAGTTTGCGTTACCATCGTAATAAAAAATTATAAAGGGGAAGCGCTGGTGGAACCTTGCAGAAGCAGCAGAGTGTTGGGAACGCAATAGATTGGGAATTCGCCGAGTACATGGATTTTTTGCCAAGTTTAGCTACGGAGAGGGTGACGACATTGGACTCAATGGAATTTTTATTCGACGACAGCAGCGCAACTATAGATACAGAAAATGAACCCAGCACAACGAGGATGACCCAACCGATCAGCAACTGGTGGGCATTATAGACAAATACTTTAATGCCCCAAAGCCTGTCAATCGGGATATATTTCCATTTTGGAATAATTTATTGTGTCGTCTTCCGCCAAACCTAGCCACTGACGTGGAAGTGGAGATAACCAATTTAATATATTCTAAAACTAAAGCTTATGAGCAGGAACAAGAAAAACAATAAAATTAAATTATAATTTAATTCAATGTTTTATTTAATTTAAACACCAGCCAAATTATTTTGCCAAGGAACAGAACCTTCGCTTGAGTTAACATATTCCCTAATGTTATTTCTAACAAATTTTGCATAATCTTCCAGGCGTCCCCTAATGCTATCCGACGCAATCTCAGGAGTTATTTCAACTTGATACGCCTCTTGATCCTGAGCCCTATAATCAATGGGATTAAGGCGCATAAGTAGGTTGTGCAGATAACAGCAGGCTGAAGCTATTTTTTGTGCTCTTTCAGGGTGACACCTCAAAGTCCTTTGCACAGCCATCCATTTGGCGGTTAAAATGCCAAATGCATTTTTGATGCAGCGGCGACCTCGGCTGAGCCTATAATTGAAAACACGTTCGGGTACGCTGAGTGAGCGTGACCCGTATGGCTTCATCATCCTCTTGTGTAGAGGAAACGCATCGTCTGCAACAATAAAGTATGGTGTTGCAACTCCATTGAGAACGTTGCTTGGCGAAAAAGGTAGACTATCTGTCATTACTGCTTTCCCAAGCGAGCAATGTGAGAAGGCGCTCATATCGCCTTCGCTTCCGTAAGCACCAACATCAATGTAGGTAAAGCCACAGACAGCCATTAGAATAATGGAAAAAAAAACCGTAGATGAACAAATAATAGATTCCTTTATATACATATATGCGTTAATTATCATGTTGTGTAACTTACTTTATAGTTGTAGAAGGCGCTGCCACTGTTTGTTGGTTTTACTATGGCTATGTGCTTGCCATCTTTTGCGCCAACTGTGTTTGGAAAGTTCCACTTGGTCATAAAATCGTTGGCCCACATTAACATATTTGCCTGTGCCCAGATTGGAATCTCGTCTTTTAAAACGATGCAAATGGCATTACATACAAGGTCAATCGTCCTACCAACATGTTGCGGACTTATACGATATATACAGCTAACATGGCTTTGCAGATCTCCAGTCGCAAAATATCTAAAATACGTTGTACCATAAGTTCATTGTGTTCTTTTAATTACATTATTAACATGCTCACTCTAAAACCATTGCTAACTTGGCTTTCAATGGTATCGCATCAGGACGAGTATTCCGTTTTGCCACCAAGTGCGGCTCGACCAAATTAAATAGCCAATTGAAACACGTCTCATTCACATGGAAATTTTTGTAAAGCACCGCCGGGGTGTATATCATATTCTGAAACTATTAAATATATAAAAGATAATTTAAATACATATGTACAAGTTATCTCAAAACTTACGTCGTTTTTGAATCGTCCCTTTTCACCCCTTTCTAGTAAATAAGGGTTTACCCAACATTTACGGCGCGGCAAGATTCGACTTAGCTCATTAGCTTTCCTCCTTCTCCTTAGAATAATAAAAGCAGCTAATGCCATCAAGAAATCACTATTTTCCATGTCTTTTTATTTAATTTTCTCCAATTTATTAACACAATGAACAAATTAATCAAACAAACAAGGTGACCAACAAATATTTACATTTTGCCATACAAATATTTGGCACAGCTGGTCACCCTTACTTTATGTGGAACCTAACGTAAAAATTGACCACTTACCATAAATTAAATTTTTTCCTGGGAATGGGCCTTTACTCTGTATTTCATTACTATTCAACTCTGCTTTAATTGCTTAAATACTTTGATCGCGTTGCTGTTCAGAAATCAACCAGTTATCCGTTATGGATGCCAAATCAATTCGTACATCAGATACTTTTTGTATGTCATTTACTAATGAAATCGGGACTGGGTTTCGTGATAGACAATCTACGTGAGCCATTTGACTTCCTTTGTGATATTCCACATCAAAGTCAAACGATTGCATAAACGCCCACCATCGATGAACTCTTGGCTTTCAATGAATTACAATCTGTATGTACGACAAACTTTCTACCATTTAAATAATACCTGAAGTATTTTATGGCGTTGTACACGGCTAATGTTTCCAATTCGTATGAATGATACTTAGACTCTGCTTTGGTGGTACATTGACTATAATACTCGACAACTCTGCGCTTACCCTCTACTTTAAGGATAAGCATTGCGCCATAGCCAATGGCACTTGTACTGTTTTGTGAGTTACAAGTCCTCGAACAGCCCGATCGATCGCAGGAACGCGACGATGTGGCATGGTCGGAGAGCCTTCATCTCCTCTGTAGACAGAAGGAGGCTCCCCAGAAGAGAGAGCCTCAGTCGACTGATGGCGCGACACTCCTCAAGCAGGTGCTCTGGAGTCTCAACCCCCTCCAGACACAGTCTGCAAAGACTGACTTCCCCTAACCTGAGATTATGAAGATGCTTGCGCAGTCTGCAGTGCCCGGTCAAGAAGCCCGTGACTATCCGAAGAGATCCTTTGCTCAGCTTCAGACAGTCCTCAGTTCTCTTCTTGTTGTAACTACCTACCAGTCGCTTGCTCTGTCTTGCCCCATGTGAAGACCACCAAGCGTCCTTGCATGTGTTGAGCAGATCGAAGCGACTGCTCTGACTGATAAACCCTGGTCTTAGCCCACAGAAAGGTTCAGGGCCCTGGAAAGGAGTGCTACCTCCTCTCCTGGCCAAAATATCGGCGACCTCATTGCCGGGAACACCCGCATGTCCCGGTACCCAATAGATGGTGACTTTGTTTCTACTGCCCAACCTGTTGAGTGCTTCTATACATTTCCAAACCAGTTTGGAGACGATATTATAAGCACTAAGTGCTTTGATCCCTGGCTGTCGGAGAAAATGGCTATGTCTCTATGAACGTATCTCCTCTCGAAGTTGAAGGTTGCACATCTTTCAATCTCGTGCACTTCCGCTTGGAATATGCTGGCGAATTTGCCCAGGGGCTCATGATACTTGAGTCGGGGTCGGCAGACTCCAGCTCCAGCACCCTCATCTGTTAATGTTCCGTCCGTGTACCATCTAATAGCATGTGGTTTCACATTAAAGGTGGTCGACAGACTAGTCCATTCTGCTTTATTGCTAAGCTCCGTTTTAAAGAGCTTCTCGATACTAAAAAGGGCCATCTGCGCATCTTGCGGAAAGGCCAACAGTGTGCCAGTTGCACTAGTGACAGAAGTGATTGCGTTCGCTCCTGCCAATCTCATAATAGACCTGATCGCACTGTGTTTGATGTAGACATGCAAAGGCGGAAGTCCTAGCAGTACGTCCAGTGCTGAGGACGGGCACGTACGCATTGCGCCCGAGATGCACGTGCAGGCAAGTCTCTGGAGTTTGCCCAGCTGCCGTTTAGTGACATCAAGGTCAACACGTCCTGCCCATACCACAGCGCTGTAGCTAACTATGGGCCTCACCATTGCTGTGTACATCCACAGAAGGATTTTTGGGGACACACCCCAATTTTTCCCTGCGAGAGATCTACAGCACATTAGGGCTATTGTAGCCTTGCGTACCGTATGCTCAATATGCTGTTTCCATAGTAGCCTCTTGTCCAAGATTAGTCCCAGATACTTTTTCTCCGTAGAGAGTGGGATTGTCGTACCCCGAATAGATATGGATCTTATGGACTTTAACTTGTACCGATTGGTGAAAGCGACAATTGTGGCTTTTGCTGGATTGATATTCAGCCACGTCCCTGCACCAGTCCATGCAAAGTTCAAGACCCAGTGTAATCCTATCACATAGCGTGTTGTCTAAGTTGCCTTTACAGATAATGGGAATGACATCGGCGTAGCCTTCAAATCCATTATCTGTAAGTTTAACTAGTAGCTCGTCCACCACGAGACTCCAGAGGAGAGGTGATAGGACACCCCCTGTGGACATCCTCTTCATGGGAAGAGACCCTCCTATTAGAGTTCAGTCTGCTCAAACTTAAACCTAGGCAGGACTGGTAGAGCGGCCAATCGGTCCACCGGGGATTCCTGATGACTTGACTAAACCTGAAATTGCTACTAATGTCGAAGAGGATGATTCTGTGATCCGACATTGACGGTTCTGTTGAGAGCCTCCAATTGTTGACCAGCTCAGAGGCCCCCCCTTTTGCCGAAAGTAATATCAAGTACTTCGGCTCTATTTTTGGTGATAAAGGTGGGTTCAGCCCCCACATTGAACACCGTAAGGTCACTAGCTACAAGATAGTCAAGAAAGCACTCACCTCTATTGTTATTATCCATGCTGCCCCACGCTACACTGTGCGCGTTTGCGTCGCATCCCAGCAATTATAAACATTATAAAAGTATCCATCAATTATCATTCGTCTAGTGCACTTAAGTATTGCTTCTTTTGTAAATACACACCACACACTTACTAACATAGCGGACTTCTTCAATAAGAGAATAAACTGACGAATGATGAACCCAAATTCAAAAAGTAAACCCAAATTCAATAAAATATTTGGGGTGTTCAACAGCTCGTTTCATCGTTTCACGTTTCAAAGTTGAAACGTCTTTTTTTTTTTTTTTTTTTTTTTTAAATTTAATGTATTGGACCAAAAACACAGTTAGTTTTTATTACAACACAGTGATCTTCATTAGTAAATTCGGCAAGCCTGGTTGAGGCGTAGTTGTGGGTCTTGTGGATGAGGTTGACTTCCTTTGGATCGTCACCAGGCTATTGTATTAGGTTTCCAAATGACCTGCGCTTAAGTCTTCTAACGACTCTTCTCCCCGCAAGCTCTCTAGCCAGCCGGCTTCGGTGCCGCTGCAAACGTGCGTTGTATCTGATGGAATAAGCTCCAACTTGGCTGTCTATGGTAGTCAATCTGAGGTCATTGTGCAAGGTTGAATTTCGTACGTACCAGGCAGCACCAGTTATTCGACGCAAAGCCAAATTCTGGAGTGTCTGGATACGTCGTCGACTTGTCCGACACGCAATGCCCCAAACCTGTATACCATATCTCCAAGTCGGAGCAACCAAAGTGTTGTACACTGCCCGTTTGCAGCGCAGCGGCAAGGCGCTATTGGCGTTTATCATCCAATTAACTTTTGACAGCTTGCACCGACATTGCTTAAGGAGCCCATCAAAGTGAGAGCGAAAACAGAGCCTTTTGTCCAATGTGATCCCCAGGTATCGAGCATGATTTTCAGGCTGCAAGGGACTCCCATCAAGCCAGACTGCCGGTGCTTCTCCACGTCTCAGTGTAAAGTTGACAGCTTGGCTCTTCGAGGCGTTGAGCTTGATGTTCCACCTGCGAGCCCAGCTTTCAAGGATGTGGATATACTCCTGGGCTCCGTCAGCAGCCTCGTGCTCGCAAGAGGCAGTGTGGAATACTGCCACGTCGTCAGCAAATGTGGCAATGAGAAAATTACCTGGTGAGGCGAGGTCTTCAAGATCATCAGGAGTGGGTATGTCCGCCGTGTACAGGTTGTATAGAAAAGGGCCCAGTACGCTGCCTTGCGGAACGCCCGCCTTCATTTCCCGCGTGGTAGAGATCGCAGCCCTCACCTTGACTTCAAACCTGCGTTCCGTTAGGTATGAACGCATTAGCATGAAATAGGGAGCTGGGAGGCGCGTTTTTATTTTTTGAAGCAGACCTCTAATCCAGACGCGGTCGAACGCCTGCTGGACATCCACAAAGATACCATAGCAATAGCTCTTGTCATCGAATGCCTTGAGTATGTGGTTAACCACTCTGTGAACCTGTTCAATTGCACCATGCCCTCTCCTGAACCCAAATTGGTGTTCAGGAAGAATGTTCATATTATCCATAAGCCTAACAAGCCGTGCAGCAATAAGCCTCTCCCAAACCTTAGACAGAGATGGCAAGAGGCTGATCGGTCGATATGACTCAGGGTCATCCTCCGGCTTACCCGACTTGTGAATCATGTGGATCCTTGCTAACTTCCACTGGGCAGGAAAGTGCTGGGTTCTTAGTATAGCGTTGAATATCAACGTTATAAAGAGAAGCGCTCGAATTGGCAGGGCCCTCAGGGTGGTGTGGCAAATACCGTCATGGCCAGGAGCCTTAGAACTAGGAAGGATATTAATAGCTTCCTTGACCTCCTCCACTCTGATGGGGTTGATGGGCAAAGACATCTGCAGCGGAGTCTCCAGTGCTTGGGCGGTCTCATTAAGGCTATTCTGATCAGCTAGGTCAAGCGGCGTAAAGCGTTCTTCAAGGTGACTTGCAAACGTCTCAGCTTGCTCGTCGTCAGTTTGGCAGTGCCCGTTTCCAGGACAGCGAAGTGGTACAGTTCTCCAAGGTTGGCGCTTTAGGCTACGTGTGGCACGCCACAGAGAGTAACCAGCATCACATGTGTAATCCATACTCTCTAACCTTCTAGTAAAAGTTTCACTTTTAAGCCTGCGTAGTGCCTCCTTAAGCTCCCTCTCAGATCTTCGCCATACTGCCTTGTCCTGAGGGCTATGCGTTGTCTGGTATCTGTGTCTGTTTTGCCTCTTGATTCTGAGCAAGTTCGCTATATCCGCTGGGAGTCTGTTTCCAGAATTATCCTGGCGTCTTACCATAGGGGGCGGGGTGGTTTCAGCTGCAGCCGACCTGATCTTGGCGATTAGCAAATCAATGGAATTTTCAACATCCAATCCAGTGTTGATGGTAGTGTTAAGCTCGATACTTTCGCCAAGCCGTCTCTGAAACTCCTCAATGTTGGTACGTGCGTTGATGAGCCTTGGTGGTCCACTGACCATTCTTGCGCTGCTATCCAAAGTAACTATCAGGGCAAGGTGGTCACTAGGGAGGTCCCAATCATCAGATATGGAAAGTATCTGGTCTGGAATCCCCTGGTATATGGCAAAGTCAATGCAGGAAGGAGTACCTCTTGCTCCATAAGGGTACCTTGTTGGTGACCCCGTTGCAAGGATCTTTGCTTGTCTACGAGACAGGCTCCCAGCAAGCTGTATGCCTCGTGCATTGCTGCTTCGTCCACCCCACAGCTAATGATGAGCGTTCCAATCTCCACCCACCAAGTACTTGTTACCAGCCGAGTTAAGGATATTATTAAAATCATTAATCAATATCCTCTCATTTGGCCTGCAATAGATAGCTCCAAAAACCACATCTCCAGCATCTGTCGAAACTCTAACCGTTGAATACTGGTAAGCCCGATTAACTAAAGTCAACTGAGGGAAATGTATCAGATTGCTCCGAACGAGTACAGCGCAGCCCCCTGCAGCTATACGATTATCAACCCAATGTACTGGGTACACCTCGAAGCCAAATATTCTTGGAAATGATAAGCCATTCGTCCTGGTTTCTGACAGGAGGATGACCTTGATGTCATGTTTTCGTACTAGAGCTTCAAGCTCTAGTACTTTACCTGAAATGCCGTTGGCATTCCAGATAAGAACCTTTAGTGGTGAATTCATTTTGACAGCAACGCGGTCATAAGCGTGAGGATTTGCTGTTGCATCCCCAAAACTTGCTGCTGCATATCTGCCATTCTCTCAATAGCTCGAGTCATATCCTTGATGGCAGAAGAGATCTCATCTCCGTTGACTGGCATCTGTTGCTCAAAAGTTGAAACGTCTCGCAACAAAAACATACATAGAAAATTTCTTGAAACGTTGAAACACCCCAGCCTATGTATACAAAAAGTGTTTCAAGTTTCAACAAAGTAAAGATGGGAAGATCACGATATTTAGTCGATATTTGCTATCGATGTTCAGTACTTTTTAGTATATTTGGTGTATTTTTGTGCAAAAAAGTATGAACACATATGATTAATGGCCGCCAAATGTTAAAAGCATGTAATTGAGCAACTAATTCAAAAAACGAGCTCTTCTCACCTTCAATACCCTCTATTTCTCTAATAACTTGCTTTGCTAAAGCATCGCATAGCATATCTTTAGCAATTTTAAAAAGCATTTTTTATAAATAAAGTATAGCCACGGTAAACAGCAACAGTGACAAAAATTGAAGAATAAGAAATGTAAACAAACAACAGCTGACTGCACAAGCTTGAAACGCATTGACACCCAAAATGCCGTTCACGAGTTAATCGTTTCAAATTTAAAACATGAAACGATGAAACGGAGCTGTTGAACACCCCAACTATTTTTGTTCAAGAAAACGTGCTCATAGCAACAATACAGGTGTAAACACACCAACAAACATGTGTTAACACATCGCCGTGAGATCCAACACTCATTGATTTATTATTTTTTTAAATCAATGACACCAACAAAAAGTAGCAGTGCGGGCCCAATAACAACACTTACAACAACAACAAACGCTACTTGGGTCGTAAATCAATTGTCAAAGGCACAAAAATCTGAAAAAAAAAAACAAGTGGAAACGTTGCAGTCGGACGCAACCGACTGCGGCATACTCGATACCAGAATTAAAACCGGTAAAAAGAGGCCTGAATGCAAAGGGGTACGCATGCGGCAGGGGTTTACGCTGCCTTAAAGATTCTCCGATGCAGATGGGGATGCCACCGGCTATCTTCATACCAAATTTGAAGACTCTAGCTCAAAGTTTGTAAAAGGTGTGGAAAGGGGGGGGACTGGGGCGGTATGGGTAGTTGTGGCATCAAAATTTTTGTTGCAGATCTTTCAGAAATGTCAGTTGCTATCTTCATACCAAATTTGGTGACTCTAGCTCGAAGTTTGTAAAAGGTGGGGAAAAGGGGGCTGGGGCTGGCAAGGGTGGGCGTGACATCCAAATTTTTGATGCAGATCTTTGTGGAATGTCAATTGCTATCTCATACCAAATTTGGTGACTCTAGCTCGAAATTTGTAAAAGGTGGGGAAAGGGGGGCTGGGGGCGGTAAGGGTGTGCGTGGCATCCAAATTTTTGATGCAGATCTTTGTAAAATGTCAATTGCTATCTTCATACCAAATTTTGTGACTCTAGCTCGAAATTTGTAAAAAGTGGGGAAAGGGGGGCTGGGGGCGGTATGGGTGGGCGTGGAATCAAAATTTTTGATGCAGATCTTTCTGAAATGTCAATTGCTATCTTCATACCAAATTTGGTGACTCTAGCTCGAAAATTGTAAAAAGTGGGGAAAGGGGGGCGAAATGGAGGGCGTGGCTCCAAAACTTTGATGCAGATTTTAAGGGGTCGTTGCCAGCTATCTTCCTACCAAATTTGGTGGCTCTAGCTCCACAACTCTGGAAGATACACGCATTCCCGTTTTTGACGAAGCGTTGGGGTGGATGGGGGCGGCTAGGGCAGTATCGGTGGGCGTGGCATCCAAACTTTTGATGCAGTTTTTGGGGGGTCATCATCACCTATCTTGGCACCAAATTTGGTGGCTATAGCTCAAAAACTGTGGGAGATATAGGCTTTTTTGACTTTAAAATGCGGGGGGGCTGGGGGCGAAATGTGGGGGCGTGGCTCCAAAATTTTTGATGCAGTTTTTTGGGGGTTGCTAGTAGCTATCTTCTTACCAAATTTGGTACTTCTAGCTGTAAGGATGTGCGAAATATGTGGATTTATCGGTTTTGAGTTATCGAATTTATCGATTTGCCAGCCCCCCAGTCATCGTAGAACCCCCATCTTGACACTTTAATTTACTATCCCATAGATAAAGAGATTTGGAAAGTTTCAAGTCTCTAGCTTGAAGGGTGTGGAAAAAAGTTGCGTTCATACAGACGGACAGACGGACAGACGGACAGACGGACAGACACCATGACGGACATTGCACAAACTCAATATACTCTTTACCTTCGGTATCGAGTATAAAAACTGTGCACTGTGCAAAGTGATACATACATGTACATAAAATTTTGAAAATTAAATTTTCAAGCGCATTGTCCACTTATTTGGGTATGCACTTATCCATTAAGAAGCGGAAGTCCGATTCTTTTTTGCAAGTGTACGAACCTTTTTTATACTCGTCACCGAAGGTAAAGAGTATATTAGTTTTGTGCAATGTCCGTCATGGTGTCTGTCCGTCTGTCCGTCCGTATGTGAGCAAGTTTTTTCCACACCCTTCAAGCTAGAGACTTGAAACTTTCCCATTCTCTTTATCTATGGGATAGTAAATTAAAGAGTCAAGATGGGGGTTCTACGATAACTGGGGGGCTGGCAAATCGATAAATTCGATAGCTCAAAAACGAAAAATCCGCATATTTCACGTAAGGATGTGTGAACTAGAACTACCAAATTTGGTAAGAAGATAACTACTAGCAACCCCCAAAAAACTGCATTCACAATTTTGGAGCCACGCCCTCCCATTCCGCCCCCAGCCACCCCGCATTTTAATGTCAAAAAATCCTATATCTCCCACAGTTTTTGAGCTTTAGCCACCAAATTTGGTGCCAAGATAGGTGATGATGACCCCCCAAAAACTGCATCAAAAGTTTGGATGCCAAGCACACCAATACTGCCCTAGCCGCCCCCATCCGACCCAACGCTTCGTCAAAAACGGGAATGCGTGCATCTTCCAGAGTTGTGGAGCTAGACCCACCAAATTTAGTAGGAAGATAGCTGGCAACGACCCCCAAAAATCTGCATCAAAGTTTTGGAGCCACGCCCACCCATTTCGCCCTTCTTTCCCTACCTTTTACAAACTTTGAGCTAGAGTCACCAAATTTGAGAGGAAGATAGCTTGTGGCATCCCCATCTGCATCGGAGAATCTTTAAGGCAGCGTACACCCCTGCCGCATCCGTACCCCTTTGCAATCAGGCCTCTTTTTACCGGTTTTAATACTGGTAACGAGTATGCCGCAGTCGGTTGCGTCCGACTGCAACGTATCCACTTGTTTTTATGACTTTGCTTATGCGACGCGAAGGTTTAACCGCGAACTTGTTTTTTTCTTTAAACTCGCTCGCGATCAAACTCTCAGCTTGTGCGACAATCAGGCACCAGTAGTGGAATGGGTAATGTGTTCTGTTTTTGTATTCTCGCTCGCGATCAAACTCTCAGCTTGTGCGACAATCAGGCGCCAGTAGTGGAATGGGTCAAAGTGCTCCAGGATGTATGGGAGGTACTCGAAGGAGTTGTTTAAAATAAAATTCCTTTCTTAGTGCTCATTTACTACCTGCATGGAATATTGTGTGAAAGTTTCAGCCTTCCAGCTCTTTGCGTTTAGGCTACGGCAATGTAGACAATCAGGACAAACTCTTTTATATATATAGATGTAAATATGCTAGCACAAAACAAGGTAGAGTGCAAGTATGTAAGTATTAACGTGTCGACTTAGAAAAAATTAGTGTTGGTATTTGAATTTGATTTATTGCTTATTAATCCTAGTGCTACAAGCAGAAGTACTTAAAAATTAATGCACTAGTCACATTTAAAATTGATGTTTAAAGGCCCATTCCCAGCAGCTGCGAAACGGAATTTTTATGTGCAACTCTATATAAAAACAAGTGGAAACGTTGCAGTCGGACGCAACCGACTGCGGCATACTCGATACCAGTATTAAAACCAGTAAAAAGAGGCCTGATTGCCTTAAAGATTCTCCGCTGCAGATATGGATGCCACCAGCTATATTCCTCCCAAATTTGGTGACTCTAGCTCAAAGTTTGTAAAAGATAGGGAAAGGGGGGAGGGGGCTGGGGCGGTATGGGTAATTGTGGCATCAAAATTTTTGATGCAGATCTTTGTGAAATGTCAATTGCTATCTTCATACCAAATTTGGTGACTCTAGCTCGAAGTTTGTAATAAGTGGGGACAGGGGGGCTGGGGGCGGTATGGGTGGGCGTGGCATCCAAATTTTTGCTGCAGATCTTTTTGGAATGTCAATTGCTATCTTCATACCAAATTTGGTGACTCTAGCTCGAAATTTTTAAAAAGTGGGGAAAGGGGGGCTGGGGGCGGTATGGGTGGGCGTGGCATCCAACTTTGTGATGCAGATTTTGTGGAATGTCAATTGCTATCTTCATACCAAATTTGGTGACTCTAGCTCGAAAACTGTAAAAAGTAGGGAAAGGGGGGCGAAATGGAGGGCGTGGCTCCAAAACTTTGATGCAGATTTTTGGGTGTCGTTACCAGCTATCTTCCCACCAAATTTGGAGGCTCTAGCTCCACAACTCTGGAAGATGCACGCATTCCCGTTTTTGACGAAGCGTTGGGGTGGATGGGGGCGGCTAGGGCAGTATCGGTAGGCGTGGCATCCAAACTTTTGATGCAGTTTTTAGGGGGTCATCATCATCTATCTTGGCACCAAATTTGGTGGCTATAGCTCAAAAACTGTGGGAGATATAGGCGTTTTTGACTTTAAAATGCGGGGGGGGGGGGACTGGGGGCGGAATGGGTGGGCGTGTCATCCAAATTTGTGATGCAGATCTTTGTGGAATGTCAATTGCTATCTTCATACCAAATTTGGTGACTCTAGCTCGAAAACTGTAAAAAGTAGGGAAAGGGGAGCGAAATGGAGGGCGTGGCTCCAAAACTTTGATGCAGATTTTTGGGGTTCGTTACCAGCTATCTTCCCACCAAATTTGGAGGCTCTAGCTCGAAAATTAAAACAAGTGGGATAGGGGGGCTGGGGGCGATATGGGTGGGTGTGGCATCCAAATTTTTGCTGCAGATCTATGTGGGATGTCAATTGCTATCTTCATACTAAAAAGTATGTATGTAAGTATTTGTAAAAGGTGTGGAAAGGGGGGCGAAATGGGAGGGCGTGGCTCCAATTGATGCAGTTTTTTGGTAGTCGTTACCAGCTAGCTTCCTACCAAATTTGGAGGCTCTAGCTCCACAACTCTGGAAGATACACGCATTCCCGTTTTTGACGAAGTGTTGGGGCGGATGGGGGTGGCTAGGGCAGTATTGGTGGGCGTGGCATCCAAACTTTTGATGCAGTTTTTGGGGGGTCATCATCACTTATCTTTGCACCAAATTTGGTGGCTATAGCTCAAAAACTGTGGGAGATATAGGCGTTTTTGACTTTAAAATTCGGTGTGGCTGGGGGCGGAATGGGGGGGCGTGGCTCCAAATTTTTTGATGCAGTTTTTTGGGGGTTGCTAGTAGCTATCTTCTTACCAAATTTGGTAGTTCTAGCTGTAAGGATGTGCGAAATATGTGGATTTATCGGTTTTGAGTAATCGAATTTATCGATTTTCCAGCCCCCCAGTTATCGTAGAACCCCCATCTTGACACTTTAATTTACTTTCCCATAGATAAAGAGAATTGGAAAGTTGCAAGTCTCTAGCTTGAAGGGTGTGGAAAAAACTTGCACACATACGGACGGACAGACGGACAGACGGACAGACACCATGACGGACATTGCACAAAACCAATATACTCTTTACCTTCGGTATCGAGTATAAAAAATATCATATTTTAGTTGCCGAATGCAAAAATGCTTGGAGCAGCCTAAAAGACAGTTTGCGTTATCATCGCAATAAAAAATTAAAAAGTGGAAGCGCTGGTGGAAACTTGCAGAAGCAGCAGAGTGTTGGGGACGCTATAGATTGGGAATTCGCCCAGTACATGGACTTTTTGCCAGGTTTAGCTACGGAGAGGGTGACGACATTCAGCGATTTAACTGAAAGAGAGAGCCCAGCCAATTGCTCTACACCCTTGGCGTCACCGGCAGCTGACTCAATGGAATTTTTATTTGACGACAGCAGCGCAACTATAGAGACAGAGACAAATTAACCCAGTACATCTAGTGCCTACACGTATAAAAGAAAGAAGCCAAAGGCTAACGAGCTTGACCCAACCGATCAGCAACTGGTGGGCATTATAGACAAATACTTTAATGCCCCAAAGCCTGTCAATCGGGATATATTTCCATTTTGGAATAATTTATTGAGTCGTCTTCCGCCAAACCTAGCCACTGACGTGGAAGTGGAGATTACAAATTTAATATATTCTAAAATTAAAGCTTATGAGCAGGAACAAGGAGAACAATAAAATTAAATTATAATTTATTTCAATGTTTTATTTAATTTAAACACCAGCCAATTTATTTTGCCAAGGAATAGAACCTTCGCTTGAGTTAACATATTCCCTAATGTTATTTCTAACAAATTTTGGATAATCTTCCAGGCGTCCTCTAATGCTATGATTTAAGTTCTACCTATAGATTTAATTATGTGGTCACTCCAAGTCAGAGTCTTATTAAACATTATGCCTAGGTTAGCTACCCTGTCTACGTAGTCAATAGAATTAGGGTGAATTTAAATTTTTCCTAAGTTTAGGGTGTCTATGGACTTTTTGTATATTACTATACACTTAATTTTGGACGTGTTTAGACCAAGGCCATTACTTCGTGACCACTCGCTCACCTTGACCAATTCTCTATTAGTTACACTTACACATTCGTCAATTCTGGACAATGGACTACAGCAATACAACTGCACATCATCAGCATACATATGGACATTACATTCAGAAAAGACATTGGGCAAATCATTAACATAACACGAGTATAGTAATGGCCCAAGAACCGATCCTTGTAGCACTCCACGGCTCAAAGACAGAAATGACGACGAACTTGAAAGTGTGACAACAGATTGAAGACGGTTTACTAGGAATGAGCGTAATAAGGAATCGGCTGTGGCTGTAAAACTATAAAGCTTCTTCATTTTAGTGCATAGAATGTCATGGTTGACAGTATCAAAAGCTTTGCTATAGCCAAGCAGTGTCAAGAACGTTACATTGCCATCATCCATGCTCCTACGTATATCCTCAACAATATTAAGGATTGCTGTAGTCCAGCTTCTGTTTTTCCTAAAACCGGATTGATCATTGCTGAGAAGACTGTGGGTGAGCTAGTTAATTTTCAAACACTTTGGATAGAAAAGGTAGAACAGAGATTGGTCTGAAATCTCTATTGCTCTTTGGGACAGGGATAATCTTAGCAAGTTTCCATTTTTCAGGAAATACGGAAGTAGTGATTGCTGTATTCATAACAAGTGTAACATGATTTAAAATTGACGGAATTATAATTTTGATAAATTTAGGATTTATATCATCCAGTCCAACCGCATTTTATTTGACATTTAACATAGATTCAAGGACTTCATAATTTCTGACACACCTAAAACTAAAGCTAATATCACAGTTAGGAGGATCACAGCTAAGGTATTCATTGGCTGGGGCCTCAGGTACAGCGCAGTTGACGAACTTTTGGGCAAGCTCTTCAGCATTAACTTCGACACTGGTTCTAACATTTTGCTTTCCCACTCCAATTTCATTTATAATTCTCCATTTATCTCTTGACGAGATGGATTGTTGGAATTTCTGGGAATAGAATCGCTTCTTACCATTATTAATCTATTTAACAACTGCACGTCGTAAACTTTTCAAGGTATCATACAAAAAGTCAGTCTTAAATCTCTTCCATTTGTTGTAGGCTTCATTTCTTTTTAGTATAGCTCTTCTAACAAAATGTGTTAGCCAGGGCTTCTCACGAGGATGGGGAAGTTTAGATTTCAATGGGACACAAGTATTATACAGATCTATTATTCTACCCTGCAGATATTCAACCTGATCGTCAGGTGTGGTCATGTTATATATTAAGGTCCAATCATATTTATTAAACTCGTCAGATAAAAAGTTCATATCTATATTTCTTAAGTCTCTTTATGTTTGTGTCAGGTCCGACTTATTAATACAAACATCGTACGAAACAATGACAAGATCATGTTTGGAGAAGCAAGGGACGGAAATTTGGTACTTAAGAGTTTTTAATGAAATACTAACACAGATCAAATCCAAGAGCGTACTGCAAGTAGAAGTAAAATGGGTTGGATTAGTTGAATTGACTAAGTGTAATCCAAGTGATTCCATATTGTTGGTGAGATCATTCTGGTACAACACATTGCTATTAAAATCCCCCAGGATCGCAATGTCAATGTATGAAACATTAAACATAGAAATCGACGCTGCACGATTCGGGCGATAAACACAACCAATAAGCATTTTACGAAATTACAGTGGACAGCTTATTTCAACAAAAATAAAATCCGTTGTACCTTCTTCATGCTTACACATTAACTTGGATCGCAGCTTATTATTAACAAAAATTGCCACGCCCCCTCCATAGTCAGAACATATAACACGGAATGGTTCATGAATTAAATAGTTGCTCAAGCAACGATCCAGGCTAAGGGGTAAAAAGTTACGTGAAGATCTAATTGGGACATTAAATATAATTCGATTCAAAATAACTGATGAATCGATTTCACCATTAAGTAGGTTAGTTATAAATAATACTCCATGCATGGTTCAACGATTTAATAGGGAAGGAAGATTAATTAAAAGGAGTCTACTTGAATATGAGGGTAAGTCAACTCCAGGAACCCAGTTAAAACTTCTAAGGGCATATAGAAGAAATTTCTTCTGCACAGATTCAATTCTATCCTGGTGAATCGAGTATTGTGGGGACCACACACAAGATCCATACTCCAGGATGGGACGTACTAGGGATGTATAAAGCGTTTTAGTGGTGTAGGGATCGTTCACCAACGCTTGATAACAAGCGAAGTGAATTCAAGAAGGTAAGTGGTAGTATATCTACGCCTAACAAAACCGTGTTGATAAGGCGATATAATTGAACTACATCCGTGTTGCAATTGAGAACATATAATTTTTTCAAAGACTTTTGGAATGGCAGACAACTTGGATATACCCCTATAATTTTTAACGTTTGACTTTGAAAAATATTATGGAGTGGAATTATAAAGGATTCATTCCATATATCAGGAAACACAGTTGAGTCAACAGACAAGTTAAATAATTTATTTAAGGGCTTACAAAGAGAATCCGCGAGAATCTAAGAATACAGCCTGGCACTCTATCGGGACCAGGCAAGTAGCCAGTTTTGATAGAGTTAAATTCACTCAGGAGCGTAGGCTCAGTAATTACTGGGACATATATGCAATTTGACGTTTGAACTTGAAAAGGATAGGAACTACTGCTACTATATTCGATGATTATACTGATTGAAAATACTCAGCAAATAGATCGGCTACTGCCTGATCAGAACTTGCTTTTGTATTATCAAGCAAGAAGACTTACGTTTAGAGTTAACAAATTTATAAAACTGTTTAGGGTCACGTGAAAAGTTTAGTCTACAACGATTAAGGTAATTATTATAACAAGATGTGTTAACAGAAAGAAAACTAGATTTAGCTACTAAATACGAAGATAAATCTAAAGTAGTTCCCGATTTTTTAAATTTTTTATATGATCTTGTCTTCACTTTTTTCAATTTCGATAGTTCCCTCGTAAACCAAGGTGGTTTATTATCACTTGAAGAAAAAGTGAGAGGAACACAAATATCCAAAAGCGTTTTCAAGGTCCTATAAAATATGGCAATGGCAGTTTCTATATCACTACAAGAATTGAAGCGAGACCAATTAGTATGTTGAAGAAGATAATTTAATTTAGTAAAGTTAGTTTTACAAAAGCAACGGGCTTTTAAAGTATTATTAGATAGTGAAATAGGGTTAAGAATTTCGATGCATAGTTCTAAGGTTGGATGGTATGTATCTTTCGGAAGCACTAGAGGGGGTATTCTACTAGCATTACTGCAATCTGAGTCCGAAACAAATATCAAGTCAAACATTTCTACCGCTAGAGTTATGCACCCTGTTAACTTGCGATAGGCCTAACTCCAGTAGGCCATCGATAAAATCATCAGAAGTGACTGGTAATACCGCCGAAGATGTGTCATTCACAGACCATTCAACATGAGGCAGTTTAAAATCACCAACCACTATCAGATTATCCATATCTGTCAAAAATGACGAAGCTAGTGGATGAGTAAATTTTAGTATCAGGATGAGGAGGAATATAAGAACAAGTAACATAAAGTGAACGGCCGTTTAGTAATATTTTAACACATAAAAACTCTATGTCCGGAAGTTCATGAGAATGAATCTGTTCAGAGGAAAAACAAGAGTCAACAGCAATTAGAATACCACCCCCCCTTGCGGGAGGCACGATCGCATCTGTACAAGTTATATTTTGAAGAAAAAACGGAATAATCAGAAATATCGGGTTTTAACCAGGTTTCCGTGAGTGCAACTATATGTGAATCAAATGATATACTGTTAACATATAATTTAGAAAGGCCTCTAACATTTTGATAGGCCTAACAAAGTAGTTTTATTAGTTTTTTGCCACCGAGGTGGAGGCAACTGGGTGGCAAACAGGCGGTGCACTACTAATCCTAATGCCCTTATTATTATTAATTCGCCTATTCTCATACTCCTTTACAACAAGCTGCTGCGGCCAGAAATTTTCCGAACAAATTGTCAAAAAGAGTTCAGGCGGCACGCTCAACTTGAAAGAAGATATACTTCAGGCGTGTTTAAATTTAAAACTTCTCAACAATAATAAGAGGAGAATCAATTTTACTTTTAACATAAGCTGAAACATCATCCGATGAAGTATCGGATGCCAGGCTGGACACAAATATAAATTTATTAAATGGCACAACAACAAGAGGCTTGGGAGCCCCGACTGTACCGCCAGTAGAATTACTAGGCATACAAGCTGTCGAACCAGAGGGCTCATTTATAGATGTAACGGTGGTTAGGAAATTAGTGTGATTTCTTGCCGGCGAGTTAAATACCATTAATGTGCTAGCAATAGGAGTTATGGGATTAATGCTAGACACCAGAATTGGCTTGCTGGGCAAGACAGGTGGAACACAAGGCGGGTAAGGACCCGAAGTCTTTTTACGCTTCGGAGATTCAGTGATCGTCTTGCCATTTTAAAAATTATTTTCAAGCTCTTTAAATGCCGTATGCAGATTGTTGAAGGCAACATGCATAGACTTGAAACCTTCATGAGTCTGCCTAATGCATTGGGAAGTTTCCTTCTTCACTACATTTCAGCTGTCACAAAACCATTTAAGGCCTGTGTCTGCAACTAAGCAGTCCCTTCTTTTGGCCGTAAAGCCGGCACATTTCATGTGGATCATGTTGTTACACAATCTACATAAACCGTTTTGCAATATTTGCTGCAGCAAACAAGCATATTGAATGAATTAAATAAGTAGTTGAAAATGACAATTGATATGTTATACCAAAACAAAGTTAGGTGCAGGTATGTGCGTATGAATGTGTCGTTGCAAGGAGCACGATACAACGGTAAAAATCAAGAGAGCGCTTGAGTGAGAGAGCGTGAGCGCGTTGGCAGATACAACCGCAATTACGTCGGATAAGAGCGGACAAAGCGGGAGAGGTGCTGGAGAGCGAGATCAAGAAAGTAGACAAGCTGTTTGTTGTTAGTAGACACAGAATATACGAAAGACAAAATATATGAAACCACAAATTTATGAGTGTATGTATGTACGTTTTCGTTTTCTTTATTTTTTATTTTTAAGCACCGCAGCGTCAATTCGACTGCAAATCAAATTAAAACGGATATTTAACAGGCAAATTCAACAATGAACACGTAAATACATACAACGTACACTTGCGATCACTGTTAGAATTGTTTACCAAAATAAACCGAACAAAACACCGAACACAAACACAAGAAAACAACAAACTATTGAGAGCACTCAAAAACACAACCGTCATCAACGAAAGACAATGACAATGACTTGAATTTTGTTTTGCTTTGTTCGAGACTTTCTAACTCTCTAATAGAGAGTTGATCTCCGATTGAGTTACTTATATTTTTTATATGAAACTGAAATGATAAAATAATTTGGATCTCTGATATTTTAAGTTGTAGTTATAGTACTATAGCAATAAATATATAGAATTTGAAATATGCATTAGAAATTGCTAATTTAATTTGTAAAAAGTAAAGGCCCATTCCCAGGAAAAAAAATTTCATTTATGGAAAATGGTAAATTTTTACGTTAGGTTCCACATAAAGTAACAGTGACCAGCTGTGCCAAATATTTGTATGGCAAAATGTGAATATTTGTTGGTCACGTTATTTGATTAAATTGTTCAAATTGAGCGCCTTCTCGCAATGCTCGCTTGGGAAAGCAATTTTGGCAGATAGTCTAAATATTCCGCCAGACAACGTTCTCAATGGAGTTGACACACCATATTTTATTGTTGCAGACGATGCGTTTCCTATACACAAGAGGATTATGAAGCCATACGGGTCGCGCTCACTCAGCGTACCCGAACGTGTTTTTAATTATAGGTTCAGTCGAGCTGCATTGAAAATGCATTTGGAATTTTGACCGCCAAATGGATGGCTGTGCAAAATTTGTTAGAAATAACATTAAGGAATATATAAACTCAAGCGAAGGTTCTGTTCCTTAGCAAAATAATTTGGCTGGTGTCAACAAGAATTTATACATATGTATTTATAAATTCTTGTTGCTGCTGTTTAAATTAAACAAAACATTGAATTCATGTATAATTAAATTTAATAGTTTTTCTTTTTCATGCTTATTGATTAATGCGATTTTATCTTCTCGAAAAAAGCTTTCAAACCGCTTTCGTTTTAAATTTTCTTGTGCGTCCATTTCATATAATGCCCGTAATAATTGTAAAGCTATTATTCCGTTTTTAGGTTAGGTTAGGTTAGAGCGGTAGTGGGCAGGTGAGAGACCCTTCCACTCACTTAGGCCAATTGTTGGCCCATTGTGATGCCGCGATGGACTGCGTCCACAACTCCGTCTACCCGAGAACAGGGTGTGTGATACTATTTGAGAGGGCGTGGTTCCAGCCCGAAGCATGAATAAAGGAGAGAATACTCTTGGGGGTGGTGTTCGCTATCTCTGAGAGGTCTTTTAGGAAATAGGAACCGAGAAAGCGATTTCTATTTTTGCAGAGTGCAGGACAGTCGCAAAAAAGATGGGAAACAGTTTCCTCCTCTTCCTCGTCCCGACAGCTTCTGCAGAAATCGTTAGAAGGGGCTAGTAGTCTCGCTGCATGAGATCCCACTAGCCAGTGCCCCGTAACAGCCCTCACTACGGAGGCACAACCTGATCTATTTAGGTGGATTAGGCTTGAAGAGCGCTTTTTACAGCGCGTTGGCCATGTCTGTCTGGCTATATTGCATCTACCGGTGGTGTGTTGCCACCTTTTATTTGCTTCGCGTTCGAAATGCTCGCGAATCCTAAGTTTACAGCTGGCCATGGGCATGCCCAAACCCTCCTTATCCGAGAGGAGAGGCATGGTAGTACCATGTCTTGCCAGCTCATCCGCCCTACAATTGCCCTCGATGCCTTTGTGACCGGGCACCCATATGAGGTAGAGATCGAACTGCTCTGCCATCTCTTGCAGAGATCTGCGGCAGTCTGTGACGGATATCGAGTTCGACGATATCGCGTTGAGCGATTTGATAGCTGCTTGGCTATCAGAAAAGATGAAGATTTTGGCTGCAGAGCGTTCAATTCCTTGTAAGGATTTGAGCGCTTCTTGTATAGCGGTGATTTCTGCCTGGAAAACACTGCAATGGTCAGGTATATTAAAGGAATTATTTATGGACAGTTCTTCGCAGAAGACACCTCCCCCTACCTGGTTGTCTAGCTTTGAACCGTCCGTAAAAATTCTAATTGAGTCTGTCGGCCCTGGCATCCCTTCTCTCCACTCTTCCCTCGATGGGATAATTGAGTGGAAAGAAGTATTAAGAAACTCCTGAGGGCAGCAGTAGTCAGTTGCTGGGGGAAGAAGCGAGTTTCCATTGAGAATACTTGAGTGACCGTGTGTCTGTGCGGTCCACTGGTTTGTTTCTCTCATGCGAAGTGCTGAGAGGGTTGCTACTAGTTTGCCCATCTGGTCGATAGGCAAAAGATTGAGTATATTATCGAGAGCCTCGTTAGGGGGTTGTTCTGAGGGCTCCAGTGGCGGTCAGTCCTGCAGCGCGCTGCACCTTGCCTAGCAAGCGAACTGACTTTTTCTTTGAGAGTGTTGGCCACCATACTGATACTCCGAACAGTAGGATTGGCCGAATGATGGCCGTGTACAGCCACAGAGTTATGTGGGGGGCCATGCCCCATTTCAGTCCGATCGACTTTCTGCACGTGTAAAGAGCAACTAGGGCTTTCCTAACACGCTCTTCGGTGTTAAGATTCCAGTCCAGTTTGCTGTCTAAAGTGAGCCCTAAGTATTTGGCTGATTTGCTGAAGGTTAGTTCCACCCCGTCAAGGGTGGGCGGCCTAAGATTCGGAATTTTATATTTCCTAGTAAAGAGGACAAGATCAGTCTTCGCTGGGTTCAGTCCGAGTCCGTTTTTCTTTGCCCAAGTGGGCAGAGTGCGAAGCACTACGGTCATGCGTTCGCACAGGGTTTGGGGGAATTTTCCCGAGAAGACAATCGCAACGTCATCCGCATAGGCAATCACCCTGCAGCCACCTCCCTCAATGGAGCGCAGCAGAGAATTTACTGCCACGTTCCAAAGGAGAGGAGAGAGAACTCCACCTTGAGGGGTGCCTCTGCAGACGGACCTGGAGATTGTCGTGGAACCGAGAGTTGACCTGACGATCCTGCGTCTTAGCAGTTGATCGATCAGATGCACAGCACGGTGCCCGACACCCAAACCCGTTAGCGCCTCTGTGATTGCCTCTGGGTTGACGTTGTTGAAAGCACCCTCTATGTCAAGGAAGGCGACTAGAGAATAATCCTTCTGGTGAAGCGATTTTTCCACTGTGGAGATTACAGCATGAAGTGCTGTTTCCGTGGATTTGCCTTTTTGATACGCATGTTGCGCTCGGGAGAATTGATGTGTCGGTATCGAATTCCTTAAGTGAAGGCCCAGCACCCTTTCAAAGGTCTTGAGTAGAAAGGATGTTAGGCTTATTGGACGAAAGTCCTGGGGAGTTGTGGAAGGTCTATCCATATGAACTCCTGTGTTTGTCTGTGGGATTGCTACTGCTGAGCAGCCCGGAAAATGAGTTTCCATCAAGAGTTCCAAGGACTCAGAGCTGGACGAAGTCCATGAGCCATCTGGTTTTTTAAGAAAACCTACCGATGGGGTGGTTTGAGAAATAACTTTTCTGAGCCTTGCGGCCTCTGTGGTACTTTCGATATTAGAGCAGAATGTCTGCCATGAGGAGCGTTTAGCTTGTCTGAGTGCCTTCTTATAGGAGGCGAGGCTGGTTTTGTAGAGGCTCCATGACTGGTCATCTCCGAGAGACCTAGCTTTATTAAAAAGCTTGCGTGATGTCTTACGCAGCTCACCCAGTTGGGGAGACCACCATGGTGGCTTAGTCTTACCTCTGGGTTTGCTACGGGGGCACGACTCGTTTAGGGCGGACTCGCATGGCTCCGTAAGCTTTTTTATAAGTAGGTCTGTGGTTTCAGTAGTGGGGTTTCCCAGTGGGGGGGACTCAGGGACGAGAGTGTTTAAGTGATTTTTGAAAGTGGACCAGTTTGTACGTCTAACATTCTGGTGCCATTTGGGCTTGGGTACGTCGAACGAAAAGACTGTTTCGATATATCTATGGTCTGAGAAGGAGTGCTCGTCTAGCACTCTCCATCTTGTTAGTTTGCTACAGAGGGAGGTTGAGACTAGCGTAATATCTAGTACTTCTTCCCTGTTCTTTGTAATGAAGGTTGGGTCGTTGCCCGTATTACAAATCATGAGGTTAGTGGACAGAATGTAGTTAAAAAGCAACTCACCCCGTTCATTTGTGACAGTGCTTCCCCACTGATGATGATGGGCGTTGGCGTCACACCCAATTATGAGGTCGGTGTGCGTGGTTTCGCTGTCGGTCACCAACCCTTGCAGGAGTGGATGTGGGAAAGGCCCTTGGTGGTCATGGGCCAAGTATGTTGAGCTAACTCTCACATTCCCAGCCTTCAACTCCAGGCAGACAGTTGTGTTGTCTCCATCGCTGTAGTTAGGGAGCAAAAATATATTTAGGTGTTTTTTTGCTAGAATGCAGGTGCGAATTTTACCTTTATTTTGGGCTACTATTAGCTTATAGTCTTTGGTCCCCAGTCCAGTCACCTTGCCACCACAGACCCAAGGTTCCTGGATGAGGACAACGTCTGCTCCACATTGGCTTATGCGGAGCAGCAGAGCGGCCGCCGCCGCTTTGCAGTGGTGGAGGTTAATCTGAAGAAGTCTCAGTGAAATCTTCAGGCCGACGCTCCACCACTGTCCTGTTCGCTTCCTCGTCCGTGTCATCCAAGTCAAGGGACTCTTCACGGAAGCTCGCTAGCTTGGCCATGTAATGGGCCAATTTAGAGCCCTCTGAGTGGTAGCCGGCCTCCTTCCCATCTGCCGACTCCGTACCAGGGTCTTGACGGGGGACACCATTGTCTGTGGTACCCACTGCTACAGGCCGGTTGACACAATTGTCTGTAGTGTCAACCGGTTTATCAGGGAGCGCCTCGTCTGCTGCCGAGAGCTTGTTGGTGTCGGTTTTATAGACGCGGATAGCTACGGTTTTGAAGCCGTAGTAAGCCGCGCCATCCGAACCCGCTAGTGCCTCCGCCGATCTCTCGTTGATTATGAGGATCACCTGCCTCGAGTTGCCTTCTGGCTCGTCGACTTTGGCGACCCTCCAATCAGCTGTGTCAAGCGTGGGATTGCTCAACTGGAAGATTTTCAGGACCTTTTCGGGGTCCTCGGGCTTGGCAGAAACCCATACCCTGGCGCGAGGTCTACTGGGCACATCCTTCCAGTCCACCGCCTCCAGTTTCGCGCCAGGGTAGATCTCTCCCAGCATTGCAACCGCCTTCTTATACAGCCCGGCAGATCGCTCATCCTCACAAGCTATTGCTTTGATGTTGCCCTGATGCCAGCCTGCATCAGAGCAACGGGGGCGGGGGGACCCATGAATTCTGTCATGAGGTCGACGAACCTGTCCTGCAGCTCATTTTCGATAATCCCCCACCGATTCCTGGGGATATGACCCTCATTGTGGCCCCTGTCGAGGACCCCAATGACAGTCTTCTCCCTGGTGGCTTCGGCGAAAGATTTTGTCAACGGCTGCGGACGAGGTGGAGGAGGTCTAATCCGCTTTGCTTGCGGGGCCGAATCCTCAACGGACCGCTGGCGTTTCTGCTTGGACTTGGCAGAGGACGCAGGGGGGGCTGGCTTGAAATTCGGGATGATTTTTCTGGCCCATTCCACTAGTCGGACCTCATCCGGTGATGCGGGCTGAGCGGACAGACTTTTTCCGAGAAAATCGGCTGCGCGCCTACGGTCCTGGAAGGACGCTTTGACTCCCTCAGGAGCAACGGACTTTGTGGTGTTGCCCGTTGTCGCTACCGTCCTGGGTGCCGAGTTGGCAACCTTTGGTTGCACACCACTTGCACTAGGAGCGGTGCTGGGCAGACCACCGAAATGGGATGACGGCTGGCTTGCCCGTTTTCCACTTATGCCGCTGGTGGGCTTGCGGACGTCTGCTGGCTTACCAGACGTGGGGGTGTTTCCACCGACAGAGAGATTGGCTTGTCCCCCCGGGTTTGAGAGTGTCCCGGTCACTGTGTTTTTGTTTTTATTAATTTGAATCATGTTTGAATCCCACGAGTAGACGGGAAGGACGGTCACCCGCAAAATAGCCCGTGTATCGCTGGAAGCCTAATTTAAACTGGAGGTCGGCAGGTATCCAGAGTTCGCAAAGTAGAGACCGAGCACCCCCTCGGCCACGAATCCCTCGGCACAATGCTGTTCCACCTTGGATTGGGGTAATTTTATAGAGTTTTCTTCTCTCGCCCGACTACAATTGGTCAGCACCCTTGGCAGAGACATGACCGTACCAAGGATCTGCTTCCAGCCGCCCTCGCGTGGAGAGTATAGTCGCACTACCAATTGTGAGCCGCAAGGACGGAGCGCACGGCATCAACGTACACACAAATTGTCAGTATGCATGGACGTGTGATGTCAGTACGCTTTATCTCCTTGTTGCTCCAATCGGCTGACGGCCATTCCGTTTTTAAGAACAGCTGATTTTGGAATCCACAATTTTTCCACTATCGGCACTATAGATTAACTTTTCTGATGGTTGGGAATTTAAAAACGGAACACAGACAAGAAAATTTCTTACAACTGTTTTTTTTATATAGAGTGGCACATAAAAATTCCGTTTCGCAGCGGCTGGGAATGGGCCTTAAGGTACAAAAAACGGTACTATCGATAGTATCGAATTTTCGCTCTCAAAACATCGAAAATACCGAATGGGGACACTATTGATAGTTTCCCAGCTCTAGCGTGGCATCCAAATTTTTGATGCAGAACATCTAACACGGAATGGTTCATGAATTAAATAGTTGCTCAAGCAACGATCCAGGCTAAGGGGTAAAAAGTTACGTGAAGATCTAATTGGGACATTAAATATAGTTCGACTCAAAATAACTGATGAATCGATTTCACCATTAAGTAGGTTAGTTATAAATAATACTCCATGCATGGTTCAACGATTTAATAGGGAAGGAAGATTAATTAAAAGGAGTCTACTTGAATATGAGGGTAAGTCAACTCCAGGAACCCAGTTAAAACTTCTAAGGGCATATAGAAGAAATTTCTTCTGCACAGATTCAATTCTATCCTGGTGAATCGAGTATTGTGGGGACCACACACAAGATCCATACTCCAGGATGGGACGTACTAGGGATGTATAAAGCGTTTTAGTGGTGTTCAACAACGCTTGATAACAAGCGAAGTGAATTCAAGAAGGTTAGTGGTAGTATATCTACGCCTAACAAAACCGTGTTGATAAGGCGATATAATTGAACTACATCCGTGTTGCAATTGAGAACATATAATTTTTTCAAAGACTTTTGGAATGGCAGACAACTTGGATATACCCCTATAATTTTTAACGTTTGACTTTGAAAAATATTATGGAGTGGAATTATAAAGGATTCATTCCATATATCAGGAAACACAGTTGAGTCAACAGACAAGTTAAATAATTTATTTAAGGGCTTACAAAGAGAATCCGCGAGAATCTAAGAATACAGCCTGGCACTCTATCGGGACCAGGCAAGTAGCCAGTTTTGATAGAGTTAAATTCACTCAGGAGCGTAGGCTCAGTAATTACTGGGACATATATGCAATTTGACGTTTGAACTTGAAAAGGATAGGAACTACTGCTACTATATTCGATGATTATACTGATTGAAAATACTCAGCAAATAGATCGGCTACTGCCTGATCAGAACTTGCTTTTGTATTATCAAGCAAGAAGACTTACGTTTAGAGTTAACAAATTTATAAAACTGTTTAGGGTCACGTGAAAAGTTTAGT
Organism: Scaptomyza montana; assembly: GCA_018904305.1. Lineage (NCBI taxonomy): Eukaryota > Metazoa > Arthropoda > Insecta > Diptera > Drosophilidae > Scaptomyza > Scaptomyza montana. The sequence goes on along the minus strand of JAEIGR010000050.1, from coordinate 364,307 downwards.
CTACAACGATTAAGGTAATTATTATAACAAGATGTGTTAACAGAAAGAAAACTAGATTTAGCTACTAAATACGAAGATAAATCTAAAGTAGTTCCCGATTTTTTAAATTTTTTATATGATCTTGTCTTCACTTTTTTCAATTTCGATAGTTCCCTCGTAAACCAAGGTGGTTTATTATCACTTGAAGAAAAAGTGAGAGGAACACAAATATCCAAAAGCGTTTTCAAGGTCCTATAAAATATGGCAATGGCAGTTTCTATATCACTACAAGAATTGAAGCGAGACCAATTAGTATGTTGAAGAAGATAATTTAATTTAGTAAAGTTAGTTTTACAAAAACAACGGGCTTTTAAAGTATTATTAGATAGTGAAGTAGGGTTAAGAATTTCGATGCATAGTTCTAAGGTTGGATGGTATGTATCTTTCGGAAGCACTAGAGGGGGTATTCTACTAGCATTACTGCAATCTGAGTCCGAAACAAATATCAAGTCAAACATTTCTACCGCTAGAGTTATGCACCCTGTTAACTTGCGATAGGCCTAACTCCAGTAGGCCATCGATAAAATCATCAGAAGTGACTGGTAATACCGCCGAAGATGTGTCATTCACAGACCATTCAACATGAGGCAGTTTAAAATCACCAACCACTATCAGATTATCCATATCTGTCAAAAATGACGAAGCTAGTGGATGAGTAAATTTTAGTATCAGGATGAGGAGGAATATAAGAACAAGTAACATAAAGTGAACGGCCGTTTAGTAATATTTTAACACATAAAAACTCTATGTCCGGAAGTTCATGAGAATGAATCTGTTCAGAGGAAAAACAAGAGTCAACAGCAATTAGAATACCACCCCCCCTTGCGGGAGGCACGATCGCATCTGTACAAGTTATATTTTGAAGAAAAAACGGAATAATCAGAAATATCGGGTTTTAACCAGGTTTCCGTGAGTGCAACTATATGTGAATCAAATGATATACTGTTAACATATAATTTAGAAAGGCCTCTAACATTTTGATAGGCCTAACAAAGTAGTTTTATTAGTTTATTGCCGCCGAGGTGGAGGCAACTGTGTGGCAAACAGGCGGTGCACTACTAATCCTAATGCCCTTATTATTATTAATTCGCCTGTTCTCATACTCCTTTACAACAAGCTGCTGCGGCCAGAACTTTTCCGAACAAATTGTCAAAAAGAGTTCAGGCGGCACGCTCAACTTGAAAGAAGATATACTTCAGGCGTGTTTAAATTTAAAACTTCTCAACAATAATAAGAGGAGAATCAATTTTACTTTTAACATAAGCTGAAACATCATCCGATGAAATTAGTGTGATTTCTTGCCGGCGAGTTAAATACCATTAATGTGCTAGCAATAGGAGTTATGGGATTAATGCTAGACACCAGAATTGGCTTGCTGGGCAAGACAGGTGGAACACAAGGCGGGTAAGGACCCGAAGTCTTTTTACGCTTCGGAGATTCAGTGATCGTCTTGCCATTTTAAAAATTATTTTCAAGCTCTTTAAATGCCGTATGCAGATTGTTGAAGGCAACATGCATAGACTTGAAACCTTCATGAGTCTGCCTAATGCATTGGGAAGTTTCCTTCTTCACTACATTTCAGCTGTCACAAAACCATTTAAGGCCTGTGTCTGCAACTAAGCAGTCCCTTCTTTTGGCCGTAAAGCCGGCACATTTCATGTGGATCATGTTGTTACACAATCTACATAAACCGTTTTGCAATATTTGCTGCAGCAAACAAGCATATTGAATGAATTAAATAAGTAGTTGAAAATGACAATTGATATGTTATACCAAAACAAAGTTAGGTGCAGGTATGTGCGTATGAATGTGTCGTTGCAAGGAGCACGATACAACGGTAAAAATCAAGAGAGCGCTTGAGTGAGAGAGCGTGAGCGCGTTGGCAGATACAACCGCAATTACGTCGGATAAGAGCGGACAAAGCGGGAGAGGTGCTGGAGAGCGAGAGCGAGATCAAGAAAGTAGACAAGCTGTTTGTTGTTAGTAGACACAGAATATATGAAAGACAAAATATATGAAACCGCAAATTTATGAGTGTATGTATGTACGTTTTCGTTTTCTTTATTTTTTATTTTTAAGCACCGCAGCGTCAATTCGACTGCAAATCAAATTAAAACGGATATTTAACAGGCAAATTCAACAATGAACACGTAAATACATACAACGTACACTTGCGATCACTGTTAGAATTGTTTACCAAAATAAACCGAACAAAACACCGAACACAAACACAAGAAAACAACAAACTATTGAGAGCACTCAAAAACACAACCGTCATCAACGAAAGACAATGACAATGACTTGAATTTTGTTTTGCTTTGTTCGAGACTTTCTAACTCTCTAATAGAGAGTTGATCTCCGATTGAGTTACTTATATTTTTTATATGAAACTGAAATGATAAAATAATTTGGATCTCAGATATTTTAAGTTGTAGTTATAGTACTATAGCAATAAATATATAGAATTTGAAATATGCATTAGAAATTGCTAATTTAATTTGTAAAAAGTAAAGGCCCATTCCCAGGAAAAAAATTTCATTTATGGAAAGTGGTAAATTTTTACGTTAGGTTCCACATAAAGTAAGAGTGACCAGCTGTGCCAAATATTTGTATGGCAAAATGTGAATATTTGTTGGTCACGTTATTTGATTAAATTGTTCAAATTGAGCGCCTTCTCGCATTGCTCGCTTGGGAAAGCAATTTTGGCAGATAGTCTAAATATTCCGTCAGACAACGTTCTCAATGGAGTTGACACACCATATTTTATTGTTGCAGACGATGCGTTTCCTATACACAAGAGGATTATGAAGCCATACGGGTCGCGCTCACTCAGCGTACCCGAACGTGTTTTTAATTATAGGTTCAGTCGAGCTGCATTGAAAATGCATTTGGAATTTTGACCGCCAAATGGATGGCTGTGCAAAATTTGTTAGAAATAACATTAAGGAATATATAAACTCAAGCGAAGGTTCTGTTCCTTAGCAAAATAATTTGGCTGGTGTCAACAAGAATTTATACATATTTATAAATTCTTGTTGCTGCTGTTTAAATTAAACAAAACATTGAATTCATTTATAATTAAATTTAATAGTTTTTCTTTTTCATGCTTATTGATTAATGCGATTTTATCTTCTCGAAAAAAGCTTTCAAACCGCTTTCGTTTTAAATTTTCTTGTGCGTCCATTTCATATAATGCCCGTAATAATTGTAAAGCTATTATTCCGTTTTTAAGAACAGCTGATTTTGGAATCCACAATTTTTCCACTATCGGCACTATCGATTAACTTTTCTGATGGTTGCTGGGAATTTAAAAACGGAACACAGACAAGAAAATTTCTTACAACTGTTTTTTTTATATAGAGTTGCACATAAAAATTCCGTTTCGCAGCTGCTGGGAATGGGCCTTAAGGTACAAAAAACGGTACTATCGATAGTATCGAATTTTCGCTCTCAAAACATCGAAAATACCGAATGGGGACACTATTCATAGTTTCCCAGCTCTAGCGTGGCATCCAAATTTTTGATGCAGATCTTTGGGGGTCGTTACCAGCTATCTTCATACCAAATATGGTGGCTCTAGGTCAAACAAAATGAATGAATCTAGGTGGCTCTAGCTCAAAAGCTGTAGGAGATATGGACTTTTTATACTCGATACCGAAGGTAAAGAGTATATTGAGTTTGTGCAATGTCCGTCATGGTGTCCGTCCGTCTGTCCGTCCGTCTGTATGTTCGCAACTTTTTTCCACACCCTTCAAGCTAGAGACTTGAAACTTTCCAATTCTCTTTATCTATGGGATAGTAAATTAAAGTGTCAAGATGGGGGTTCTACGATAACTGGGGGGCTGGCAAATCGATAAATTCGATAACTCAAAAACGATAAATCCACATATTTCGCACAACCTTACAGCTAGAACTACCAATTTTGGTAAGAAAATAGCTACAAGCAACCCTCAAAAAACTGCATCAAAAATTTTGGAGCCACGCCCACCCATTCCGCCCACCCATTCCGCTATATCTCCCACAGTTTTTGAGCTATAGCCACCAAATTTGGTGCCAAGATAGGTGATGATTACCCCCCAAAAACTGTTTTGATGCCAAGCCCACCAATACTGCCCTAGCCACCCCCATCCGCTCCAACGCTTCGTCAAAAACGGGAATGCGTGTATCTTCCAGAGTTGTGGAGCTAGAGCCACCGAATTTGGTAGGAAGATAGCTGGCAACTCCCAAAACACTGCATCAAAAATTTTTGAACCACGCCCAACCATTCCACTCCCAGACCCTCCACATTTTGAAATCAAACAAGTGGAAACGCTCAATTGTCTGTAGTGTCAACCGGTTTATCAGGGAGCGCCTCGTCTGCTGCTGAGAGCTTGTTGGTGTGGGTTTTATAGACGCGGATAGCTACGGTTTTGAAGCCGTTGTAAGCCGCGCCATCCGAACCCGCTAGTGCCTCCGCCGATCTCTCGTTGATTATGAGGATCACCTGCCTCGAGTTGCCTTCTGGCTCGTCGACTTTGGCGACCCTCCATTCAGCTGTGTCAAGCGTGGGATTGCTCAACTGGAAGATTTTCAGGACCTTTTCGGGGTCCTCGGGCTTGGCAGAAACCCATACCCTGGTGCGAGGTCTACTGGGCACATCCTTCCAGTCCACCGCCTCCAGTTTCGCGCCAGGGTAGATCTCTCCCAGCATTGCAACCGCCTTCTTATACAGCCCGGCAGATCGCTCATCCTCACAAGCTATTGCTTTGATGTTGCCCTGATGCCAGCCTGCATCAGAGCAACGGGGGCGGGGGGACCCATGAATTCTGTCATGAGGTCGACGAACCTGTCCTGCAGCTCATTTTCGATAATCCCCCACCGATTCCTGGGGATATGACCCTCATTGTGGCCCCTGTCGAGGACCCCAATGACAGTCTTCTCCCTGGTGGCTTCGGCGAAAGATTTTGTCAACGGCTGCGGACGAGGTGGAGGAGGTCTAATCCGCTTTGCTTGCGGGGCCGAATCCTCAACGGACCGCTGGCGTTTCTGCTTGGACTTGGCAGAGGACGCAGGGGGGGCTGGCTTGAAATTCGGGATGATTTTTCTGGCCCATTCCACTAGTCGGACCTCATCCGGTGATGCGGGCTGAGCGGACAGACTTTTTCCGAGAAAATCGGCTGCGCGCCTACGGTCCTGGAAGGACGCTTTGACTCCCTCAGGAGCAACGGACTTTGTGGTGTTGCCCGTTGTCGCTACCGTCCTGGGTGCCGAGTTGGCAACCTTTGGTTGCACACCACTTGCACTAGGAGCGGTGCTGGGCAGACCACCGAAATGGGATGACGGCTGGCTTGCCCGTTTTCCACTTATGCCGCTGGTGGGCTTGCGGACGTCTGCTGGCTTACCAGACGTGGGGGTGTTTCCACCGACAGAGAGATTGGCTTGTCCCCCCGGGTTTGAGAGTGTCCCGGTCACTGTGTTTTTGTTTTTATTAATTTGAATCATGTTTGAATCCCACGAGTAGACGGGAATGACGGTCACCCGCAAAATAGCCCGTGTATCGCTGGAAGCCTAATTTAAACTGGAGGTCGGCAGGTATCCAGAGTTCGCAAAGTAGAGACCGAGCACCCCCTCGGCCACGAATCCCTCGGCACAATGCTGTTCCACCTTGGATTGGGGTAATTTTATAGAGTTTTCTTCTCTCGCCCGACTACAATTGGTCAGCACCCTTGGCAGAGACATGACCGTACCAAGGATCTGCTTCCAGCCGCCCTCGCGTGGAGAGTATAGTCGCACTACCAATTGTGAGCCGCAAGGACGGAGCGCACGGCATCAACGTACACACAAATTGTCAGTATGCATGGACGTGTGATGTCAGTACGCTTTATCTCCTTGTTGCTCCAATCGGCTGACGGCCATTCCGTTTTTAAGAACAGCTGATTTTGGAATCCACAATTTTTCCACTATCGGCACTATAGATTAACTTTTCTGATGGTTGGGAATTTAAAAACGGAACACAGACAAGAAAATTTCTTACAACTGTTTTTTTTATATAGAGTGGCACATAAAAATTCCGTTTCGCAGCGGCTGGGAATGGGCCTTAAGGTACAAAAAACGGTACTATCGATAGTATCGAATTTTCGCTCTCAAAACATCGAAAATACCGAATGGGGACACTATTGATAGTTTCCCAGCTCTAGCGTGGCATCCAAATTTTTGATGCAGAACATCTAACACGGAATGGTTCATGAATTAAATAGTTGCTCAAGCAACGATCCAGGCTAAGGGGTAAAAAGTTACGTGAAGATCTAATTGGGACATTAAATATAGTTCGACTCAAAATAACTGATGAATCGATTTCACCATTAAGTAGGTTAGTTATAAATAATACTCCATGCATGGTTCAACGATTTAATAGGGAAGGAAGATTAATTAAAAGGAGTCTACTTGAATATGAGGGTAAGTCAACTCCAGGAACCCAGTTAAAACTTCTAAGGGCATATAGAAGAAATTTCTTCTGCACAGATTCAATTCTATCCTGGTGAATCGAGTATTGTGGGGACCACACACAAGATCCATACTCCAGGATGGGACGTACTAGGGATGTATAAAGCGTTTTAGTGGTGTTCAACAACGCTTGATAACAAGCGAAGTGAATTCAAGAAGGTTAGTGGTAGTATATCTACGCCTAACAAAACCGTGTTGATAAGGCGATATAATTGAACTACATCCGTGTTGCAATTGAGAACATATAATTTTTTCAAAGACTTTTGGAATGGCAGACAACTTGGATATACCCCTATAATTTTTAACGTTTGACTTTGAAAAATATTATGGAGTGGAATTATAAAGGATTCATTCCATATATCAGGAAACACAGTTGAGTCAACAGACAAGTTAAATAATTTATTTAAGGGCTTACAAAGAGAATCCGCGAGAATCTAAGAATACAGCCTGGCACTCTATCGGGACCAGGCAAGTAGCCAGTTTTGATAGAGTTAAATTCACTCAGGAGCGTAGGCTCAGTAATTACTGGGACATATATGCAATTTGACGTTTGAACTTGAAAAGGATAGGAACTACTGCTACTATATTCGATGATTATACTGATTGAAAATACTCAGCAAATAGATCGGCTACTGCCTGATCAGAACTTGCTTTTGTATTATCAAGCAAGAAGACTTACGTTTAGAGTTAACAAATTTATAAAACTGTTTAGGGTCACGTGAAAAGTTTAGTCTACAACGATTAAGGTAATTATTATAACAAGATGTGTTAACAGAAAGAAAACTAGATTTAGCTACTAAATACGAAGATAAATCTAAAGTAGTTCCCGATTTTTTAAATTTTTTATATGATCTTGTCTTCACTTTTTTCAATTTCGATAGTTCCCTCGTAAACCAAGGTGGTTTATTATCACTTGAAGAAAAAGTGAGAGGAACACAAATATCCAAAAGCGTTTTCAAGGTCCTATAAAATATGGCAATGGCAGTTTCTATATCACTACAAGAATTGAAGCGAGACCAATTAGTATGTTGAAGAAGATAATTTAATTTAGTAAAGTTAGTTTTACAAAAGCAACGGGCTTTTAAAGTATTATTAGATAGTGAAATAGGGTTAAGAATTTCGATGCATAGTTCTAAGGTTGGATGGTATGTATCTTTCGGAAGCACTAGAGGGGGTATTCTACTAGCATTACTGCAATCTGAGTCCGAAACAAATATCAAGTCAAACATTTCTACCGCTAGAGTTATGCACCCTGTTAACTTGCGATAGGCCTAACTCCAGTAGGCCATCGATAAAATCATCAGAAGTGACTGGTAATACCGCCGAAGATGTGTCATTCACAGACCATTCAACATGAGGCAGTTTAAAATCACCAACCACTATCAGATTATCCATATCTGTCAAAAATGACGAAGCTAGTGGATGAGTAAATTTTAGTATCAGGATGAGGAGGAATATAAGAACAAGTAACATAAAGTGAACGGCCGTTTAGTAATATTTTAACACATAAAAACTCTATGTCCGGAAGTTCATGAGAATGAATCTGTTCAGAGGAAAAACAAGAGTCAACAGCAATTAGAATACCACCCCCCCCTTGCGGGAGGCACGATCGCATCTGTACAAGTTATATTTTGAAGAAAAAACGGAATAATCAGAAATATCGGGTTTTAACCAGGTTTCCGTGAGTGCAACTATATGTGAATCAAATGATATACTGTTAACATATAATTTAGAAAGGCCTCTAACATTTTGATAGGCCTAACAAAGTAGTTTTATTAGTTTATTGCCGCCGAGGTGGAGGCAACTGTGTGGCAAACAGGCGGTGCACTACTAATCCTAATGCCCTTATTATTATTAATTCGCCTGTTCTCATACTCCTTTACAACAAGCTGCTGCGGCCAGAACTTTTCCGAACAAATTGTCAAAAAGAGTTCAGGCGGCACGCTCAACTTGAAAGAAGATATACTTCAGGCGTGTTTAAATTTAAAACTTCTCAACAATAATAAGAGGAGAATCAATTTTACTTTTAAAAAGCTGAAACATCATCCGATGAAGTATCGGATGCCAGGCTACAAAATATAAATTTATTAAATGGCACAACAACAAACCCACTGTACCGCCAGTAGAATTACTAGGCATCCGAGCTGAAATTGAACCAGAGGGCCATTTATAGATGTAACGGTGGTTAGGGGTGATTTCTTGCCGGCGAGTTAAATACCATTAATGTGCTAGCAATAGGAGTTATGGGATTAATGCTAGACACCAGAATTGGCTTGCTGGGCAAGACAGGTGGAACACAAGGCGGGTAAGGACCCGAAGTCTTTTTACGCTTCGGAGATTCAGTGATCGTCTTGCCATTTTAAAAATTATTTTCAAGCTCTTTAAATGCCGTATGCAGATTGTTGAAGGCAACATGCATAGACTTGAAACCTTCATGAGTCTGCCTAATGCATTGGGAAGTTTCCTTCTTCACTACATTTCAGCTGTCACAAAACCATTTAAGGCCTGTGTCTGCAACTAAGCAGTCCCTTCTTTTGGCCGTAAAGCCGGCACATTTCATGTGGATCATGTTGTTACACAATCTACATAAACCGTTTTGCAATATTTGCTGCAGCAAACAAGCATATTGAATGAATTAAATAAGTAGTTGAAAATGACAATTGATATGTTATACCAAAACAAAGTTAGGTGCAGGTATGTGCGTATGAATGTGTCGTTGCAAGGAGCACGATACAACGGTAAAAATCAAGAGAGCGCTTGAGTGAGAGAGCGTGAGCGCGTTGGCAGATACAACCGCAATTACGTCGGATAAGAGCGGACAAAGCGGGAGAGGTGCTGGAGAGCGAGATCAAGAAAGTAGACAAGCTGTTTGTTGTTAGTAGACACAGAATATACGAAAGACAAAATATATGAAACCACAAATTTATGAGTGTATGTATGTACGTTTTCGTTTTCTTTATTTTTTATTTTTAAGCACCGCAGCGTCAATTCGACTGCAAATCAAATTAAAACGGATATTTAACAGGCAAATTCAACAATGAACACGTAAATACATACAACGTACACTTGCGATCACTGTTAGAATTGTTTACCAAAATAAACCGAACAAAACACCGAACACAAACACAAGAAAACAACAAACTATTGAGAGCACTCAAAAAACACAACCGTCATCAACGAAAGACAATGACAATGACTTGAATTTTGTTTTGCTTTGTTCGAGACTTTCTAACTCTCTAATAGAGAGTTGATCTCCGATTGAGTTACTTATATTTTTTATATGAAACTGAAATGATAAAATAATTTGGATCTCTGATATTTTAAGTTGTAGTTATAGTACTATAGCAATAAATACATAGAATTTGAAATATGCATTAGAAATTGCTAATTTAATTTGTAAAAAGTAAAGGCCCATTCCCAGGAAAAAAATTTCATTTATGGAAAGTGGTAAATTTTTACGTTAGGTTCCACATAAAGTAAGAGTGACCAGCTGTGCCAAATATTTGTATGGCAAAATGTGAATATTTGTTGGTCACGTTATTTGATTAAATTGTTCAAATTGAGCGCCTTCTCGCATTGCTCGCTTGGGAAAGCAATTTTGGCAGATAGTCTAAATATTCCGCCAGACAACGTTCTCAATGGAGTTGACACACCATATTTTATTGTTGCAGACGATGCGTTTCCTATACACAAGAGGATTATGAAGCCATACGGGTCGCGCTCACTCAGCGTACCCGAACGTGTTTTTAATTATAGGTTCAGTCGAGCTGCATTGAAAATGCATTTGGAATTTTGACCGCCAAATGGATGGCTGTGCAAAATTTGTTAGAAATAACATTAAGGAATATATAAACTCAAGCGAAGGTTCTGTTCCTTAGCAAAATAATTTGGCTGGTGTCAACAAGAATTTATACATATTTATAAATTCTTGTTGCTGCTGTTTAAATTATACAAAACATTGAATTCATTTATAATTAAATTTAATAGTTTTTCTTTTTCATGCTTATTGATTAATGCGATTTTATCTTCTCGAAAAAGCTTTCAAACCGCTTTCGTTTTAAATTTTCTTGTGCGTCCATTTCATATAATGCCCGTAATAATTGTAAAGCTATTATTCCGTTTTTAAGAACAGCTGAATTTGGAATCCACAATTTTTCCACTATCGGCACTATCGATTAACTTTTCTGATGGTTGCTGGGAATTTAAAAACGGAACACAGACAAGAAAATGTCTTACAACTGTTTTTTTTATATAGAGTTGCACATAAAAATTCCGTTTCGCAGCTGCTGGGAATGGGCCTTAAGGAACAAAAAACGGTACTATCGATAGTATCGAATTTTCGCTCTCAAAACATCGAAAATACCGAATGGGGACACTATTCATAGTTTCCCAGCTCTAGCGTGGCATCCAAATTTTTGATGCAGATCTTTGGGGGTCGTTACCAGCTATCTTCATACCAAATATGGTGGCTCTAGGTCAAACAAAATGAATGAATCTAGGTGGCTCTAGCTCAAAAGCTGTAGGAGATATAGACTTTTTATACTCGATACCGAAGGTAAAGAGTATATTGAGTTTGTGCAATGTCCGTCATGGTGTCCGTCCGTCTGTCCGTCCGTCTGTATGTTCGCAACTTTTTTCCACACCCTTCAAGCTAGAGACTTGAAACTTTCCAATTCTCTTTATCTATGGGATAGTAAATTAAAGTGTCAAGATGGGGGTTCTACGATAACTGGGGGGCTGGCAAATCGATAAATTCGATAACTCAAAAACGATAAATCCACATATTTCGCACAACCTTACAGCTAGAACTACCAATTTTGGTAAGAAAATAGCTACAAGCAACCCTCAAAAAACTGCATCAAAAATTTTGGAGCCACGCCCACCCATTCCGCCCACCCATTCCGCTATATCTCCCACAGTTTTTGAGCTATAGCCACCAAATTTGGTGCCAAGATAGGTGATGATTACCCCCAAAAACCATTAAAAGTTTTGATGCCAAGCCCACCAATACTGCCCTAGCCACCCCCATCCGCTCCAACGCTTCGTCAAAAACGGGAATGCGTGTATCTTCCAGAGTTGTGGAGCTAGAGCCACCGAATTTGGTAGGAAGATAGCTGGCAACTCCCAAAACACTGCATCAAAAATTTTTGAACCACGCCCAACCATTCCACTCCCAGACCCTCCAGATTTTGAAATCAAACAAGTGGAAACGCTCAATTGTCTGTAGTGTCAACCGGTTTATCAGGGAGCGCCTCGTCTGCTGCCGAGAGCTTGTTGGTGTCGGTTTTATAGACGCGGATAGCTACGGTTTTGAAGCCGTAGTAAGCCGCGCCATCCGAACCCGCTAGTGCCTCCGCCGATCTCTCGTTGATTATGAGGATCACCTGCCTCGAGTTGCCTTCTGGCTCGTCGACTTTGGCGACCCTCCAATCAGCTGTGTCAAGCGTGGGATTGCTCAACTGGAAGATTTTCAGGACCTTTTCGGGGTCCTCGGGCTTGGCAGAAACCCATACCCTGGCGCGAGGTCTACTGGGCACATCCTTCCAGTCCACCGCCTCCAGTTTCGCGCCAGGGTAGATCTCTCCCAGCATTGCAACCGCCTTCTTATACAGCCCGGCAGATCGCTCATCCTCACAAGCTATTGCTTTGATGTTGCCCTGATGCCAGCCTGCATCAGAGCAACGGGGGGGGGACCCATGAATTCTGTCATGAGGTCGACGAACCTGTCCTGCAGCTCATTTTCGATAATCCCCCACCGATTCCTGGGGATATGACCCTCATTGTGGCCCCTGTCGAGGACCCCAATGACAGTCTTCTCCCTGGTGGCTTCGGCGAAAGATTTTGTCAACGGCTGCGGACGAGGTGGAGGAGGTCTAATCCGCTTTGCTTGCGGGGCCGAATCCTCAACGGACCGCTGGCGTTTCTGCTTGGACTTGGCAGAGGACGCAGGGGGGGCTGGCTTGAAATTCGGGATGATTTTTCTGGCCCACTCCACTAGTCGGACCTCATCCGGTGATGCGGGCTGAGCGGACAGACTTTTTCCGAGAAAATCGGCTGCGCGCCTACGGTCCTGGAAGGACGCTTTGACTCCCTCAGGAGCAACGGACTTTGTGGTGTTGCCCGTTGTCGCTACCGTCCTGGGTGCCGAGTTGGCAACCTTTGGTTGCACACCACTTGCACTAGGAGCGGTGCTGGGCAGACCACCGAAATGGGATGACGGCTGGCTTGCCCGTTTTCCACTTATGCCGCTGGTGGGCTTGCGGACGTCTGCTGGCTTACCAGACGTGGGGGTGTTTCCACCGACAGAGAGATTGGCTTGTCCCCCCGGGTTTGAGAGTGTCCCGGTCACTGTGTTTTTGTTTTTATTAATTTGAATCATGTTTGAATCCCACGAGTAGACGGGAAGGACGGTCACCCGCAAAATAGCCCGTGTATCGCTGGAAGCCTAATTTAAACTGGAGGTCGGCAGGTATCCAGAGTTCGCAAAGTAGAGACCGAGCACCCCCTCGGCCACGAATCCCTCGGCACAATGCTGTTCCACCTTGGATTGGGGTAATTTTATAGAGTTTTCTTCTCTCGCCCGACTACAATTGGTCAGCACCCTTGGCAGAGACATGACCGTACCAAGGATCTGCTTCCAGCCGCCCTCGCGTGGAGAGTATAGTCGCACTACCAATTGTGAGCCGCAAGGACGGAGCGCACGGCATCAACGTACACACAAATTGTCAGTATGCATGGACATGTGATGTCAGTACGCTCTATCTCCTTGTTGCTCCAATCGGCTGACGGCCATTCCGTTTTTAAGAACAGCTGATTTTGAAATCCACAATTTTTCCACTATCGGCACTATAGATTAACTTTTCTGATGGTTGCTGGGAATTTAAAAACGGAACACAGACAAGAAAATTTCGTTACAACTGTTTTTTTTATATAGAGTGGCACATAAAAATTCCGTTTCGCAGCGGCTGGGAATGGGCCTTAAGGTACAAAAAACGGTACTATCGATAGTATCGAATTTTCGCTCTCAAAACATCGAAAATACCGAATGGGGACACTATTGATAGTTTCCCAGCTCTAGCGTGGCATCCAAATTTTTGATGCAGAACATCTAACACGGAATGGTTCATGAATTAAATAGTTGCTCAAGCAACGATCCAGGCTAAGGGGTAAAAAGTTACGTGAAGATCTAATTGGGACATTAAATATAATTCGACTCAAAATAACTGATGAATCGATTTCACCATTAAGTAGGTTAGTTATAAATAATACTCCATGCATGGTTCAACGATTTAATAGGGAAGGAAGATTAATTAAAAGGAGTCTACTTGAATATGAGGGTAAGTCAACTCCAGGAACCCAGTTAAAACTTCTAAAGGCATATAGAAGAAATTTCTTCTGCACAGATTCAATTCTATCCTGGTGAATCGAGTATTGTGGGGACCACACACAAGATCCATACTCCAGGATGGGACGTACTAGGGATGTATAAAGCGTTTTAGTGGTGTTCAACAACGCTTGATAACAAGCGAAGTGAATTCAAGAAGGTAAGTGGTAGTATATCTACGCCTAACAAAACCGTGTTGATAAGGCGATATAATTGAACTACATCCGTGTTGCAATTGAGAACATATAATTTTTTCAAAGACTTTTGGAATGGCAGACAACTTGGATATACCCCTATAATTTTTAACGTTTGACTTTGAAAAATATTATGGAGTGGAATTATAAAGGATTCATTCCATATATCAGGAAACACAGTTGAGTCAACAGACAAGTTAAATAATTTATTTAAGGGCTTACAAAGAGAATCCGCGAGAATCTAAGAATACAGCCTGGCACTCTATCGGGACCAGGCAAGTAGCCAGTTTTGATAGAGTTAAATTCACTCAGGAGCGTAGGCTCAGTAATTACTGGGACATATATGCAATTTGACGTTTGAACTTGAAAAGGATAGGAACTACTGCTACTATATTCGATGATTATACTGATTGAAAATACTCAGCAAATAGATCGGCTACTGCCTGATCAGAACTTGCTTTTGTATTATCAAGCAAGAAGACTTACGTTTAGAGTTAACAAATTTATAAAACTGTTTAGGGTCACGTGAAAAGTTTAGTCTACAACGATTAAGGTAATTATTATAACAAGATGTGTTAACAGAAAGAAAACTAGATTTAGCTACTAAATACGAAGATAAATCTAAAGTAGTTCCCGATTTTTTAAATTTTTTATATGATCTTGTCTTCACTTTTTTCAATTTCGATAGTTCCCTCGTAAACCAAGGTGGTTTATTATCACTTGAAGAAAAAGTGAGAGGAACACAAATATCCAAAAGCGTTTTCAAGGTCCTATAAAATATGGCAATGGCAGTTTCTATATCACTACAAGAATTGAAGCGAGACCAATTAGTATGTTGAAGAAGATAATTTAATTTAGTAAAGTTAGTTTTACAAAAGCAACGGGCTTTTAAAGTATTATTAGATAGTGAAATAGGGTTAAGAATTTCGATGCATAGTTCTAAGGTTGGATGGTATGTATCTTTCGGAAGCACTAGAGGGGGTATTCTACTAGCATTACTGCAATCTGAGTCCGAAACAAATATCAAGTCAAACATTTCTACCGCTAGAGTTATGCACCCTGTTAAGGCCATCGATAAAATCATCAGAAGTGACTGGTAATACCGCCGAAGATGTGTCATTCACAGACCATTCAACATGAGGCAGTTTAAAATCACCAACCACTATCAGATTATCCATATCTGTCAAAAATGACGAAGCTAGTGGATGAGTAAATTTTAGTATCAGGATGAGGAGGAATATAAGAACAAGTAACATAAAGTGAACGGCCGTTTAGTAATATTTTAACACATAAAAACTCTATGTCCGGAAGTTCATGAGAATGAAGCTGTTCAGAGGAAAAACAAGAGTCAACAGCAATTAGAATACCACCCCCCCTTGCGGGAGGCACGATCGCATCTGTACAAGTTATATTTTGAAGAAAAAACGGAATAATCAGAAATATCGGGTTTTAACCAGGTTTCCGTGAGTGCAACTATATGTGAATCAAATGATATACTGTTAACATATAATTTAGAAAGGCCTCTAACATTTTGATAGGCCTAACAAAGTAGTTTTATTAGTTTATTGCCACCGAGGTGGAGGCAACTGGGTGGCAAACAGGCGGTGCACTACTAATCCTAATGCCCTTATTATTATTAATTCGCCTGTTCTCATACTCCTTTACAACAAGCTGCTGCGGCCAGAACTTTTCCGAACAAATTGTCAAAAAGAGTTCAGGCGGCACGCTCAACTTGAAAGAAGATATACTTCAGGCGTGTTTAAATTTAAAACTTCTCAACAATAATAAGAGGAGAATCAATTTTACTTTTAACATAAGCTGAAACATCATCCGATGAAGTATCGGAAGCCAGGCTGGACACAAATATAAATTTATTAAATGGCACAACAACAAGAGGCTTGGGAGCCCCGACTGTACCGCCAGTAGAATTGCTAGGCATACAAGCTGTCGAACCAGAGGGCTCATTTATAGATGTAACGGTGGTTAGGAAATTAGTGTGATTTCTTGCCGGCGAGTTAAATACCATTAATGTGATAGCAATAGGAGTTATGGGATTAATGCTAGACACCAGAATTGGCTTGCTGGGCAAGACAGGTGGAACACAAGGCGGGTAAGGACCCGAAGTCTTTTTACGCTTCGGAGATTCAGTGATCGTCTTGCCATTTTAAAAATTATTTTCAAGCTCTTTAAATGCCGTATGCAGATTGTTGAAGGCAACATGCATAGACTTGAAACCTTCATGAGTCTGCCTAATGCATTGGGAAGTTTCCTTCTTCACTACATTTCAGCTGTCACAAAACCATTTAAGGCCTGTGTCTGCAACTAAGCAGTCCCTTCTTTTGGCCGTAAAGCCGGCACATTTCATGTGGATCATGTTGTTACACAATCTACATAAACCGTTTTGCAATATTTGCTGCAGCAAACAAGCATATTGAATGAATTAAATAAGTAGTTGAAAATGACAATTGATATGTTATACCAAAACAAAGTTAGGTGCAGGTATGTGCGTATGAATGTGTCGTTGCAAGGAGCACGATACAACGGTAAAAATCAAGAGAGCGCTTGAGTGAGAGAGCGTGAGCGCGTTGGCAGATACAACCGCAATTACGTCGGATAAGAGCGGACAAAGCGGGAGAGGTGCTGGAGAGCGAGATCAAGAAAGTAGACAAGCTGTTTGTTGTTAGTAGACACAGAATATACGAAAGACAAAATATATGAAACCACAAATTTATGAGTGTATGTATGTACGTTTTCGTTTTCTTTATTTTTTATTTTTAAGCACCGCAGCGTCAATTCGACTGCAAATCAAATTAAAACGGATATTTAACAGGCAAATTCAACAATGAACACGTAAATACATACAACGTACACTTGCGATCACTGTTAGAATTGTTTACCAAAATAAACCGAACAAAACACCGAACACAAACACAAGAAAACAACAAACTATTGAGAGCACTCAAAAACACAACCGTCATCAACGAAAGACAATGACAATGACTTGAATTTTGTTTTGCTTTGTTCGAGACTTTCTAACTCTCTAATAGAGAGTTGATCTCCGATTGAGTTACTTATATTTTTTATATGAAACTGAAATGATAAAATAATTTGGATCTCTGATATTTTAAGTTGTAGTTATAGTACTATAGCAATAAATATATAGAATTTGAAATATGCATTAGAAATTGCTAATTTAATTTGTAAAAAGTAAAGGCCCATTCCCAGGAAAAAAAAATTTCATTTATGGAAAGTGGTAAATTTTTACGTTAGGTTCCACATAAAGTAAGAGTGACCAGCTGTGCCAAATATTTGTATGGCAAAATGTGAATATTTGTTGGTCACGTTATTTGATTAAATTGTTCAAATTGAGCGCCTTCTCGCATTGCTCGCTTGGGAAAGCAATTTTGGCAGATAGTCTAAATATTCCGCCAGACAACGTTCTCAATGGAGTTGACACACCATATTTTATTGTTGCAGACGATGCGTTTCCTATACACAAGAGGATTATGAAGCCATACGCACGTGTTTTAATTATAGGCAGTCGAGCTCATTGAAAATGCATTTGGAATTTGACCGCCAAATGGATAAAATTTGTTAGAAATAACATTAAGGATATAAACCAAGCGAAGGTTCTTTCCTTAGCAAAATAATTTGCTGTGTCAACAAGAATTTATACATATTTATAAATTCTTGTTGCTGCTGTTTAAATTAAACAAAACATTGAATTCATTTATAATTAAATTTAATAGTTTTTCTTTTTCATGCTTATTGATTAATGCGATTTTATCTTCTCGAAAAAAGCTTTCAAACCGCTTTCGTTTTAAATTTTCTTGTGCGTCCATTTCATATAATGCCCGTAATAATTGTAAAGCTATTATTCCGTTTTTAAGAACAGCTGATTTTGGAATCCACAATTTTTCCACTATCGGCACTATCGATTAACTTTTCTGATGGTTGCTGGGAATTTAAAAACGGAACACAGACAAGAAAATTTCTTACAACTGTTTTTTTTATATAGAGTTGCACATAAAAATTCCGTTTCGCAGCTGCTGGGAATGGGCCTTAAGGTACAAAAAACGGTACTATCGATAGTATCGAATTTTCGCTCTCAAAACATCGAAAATACCGAATGGGGACACTATTCATAGTTTCCCAGCTCTAGCGTGGCATCCAAATTTTTGATGCAGATCTTTGGGGGTCGTTACCAGCTATCTTCATACCAAATATGGTGGCTCTAGGTCAAACAAAATGAATGAATCTAGGTGGCTCTAGCTCAAAAGCTGTAGGAGATATAGACTTTTTATACTCGATACCGAAGGTAAAGAGTATATTGAGTTTGTGCAATGTCCGTCATGGTGTCCGTCCGTCTGTCCGTCCGTCTGTATGTTCGCAACTTTTTTCCACACCCTTCAAGCTAGAGACTTGAAACTTTCCAATTCTCTTTATCTATGGGATAGTAAATTAAAGTGTCAAGATGGGGGTTCTACGATAACTGGGGGGCTGGCAAATCGATAAATTCGATAACTCAAAAACGATAAATCCACATATTTCGCACAACCTTACAGCTAGAACTACCAATTTTGGTAAGAAAATAGCTACAAGCAACCCTCAAAAAACTGCATCAAAAATTTTGGAGCCACGCCCACCCATTCCGCCCACCCATTCCGCTATATCTCCCACAGTTTTTGAGCTATAGCCACCAAATTTGGTGCCAAGATAGGTGATGATTACCCCCCAAAAACTGTTTTGATGCCAAGCCCACCAATACTGCCCTAGCCACCCCCATCCGCTCCAACGCTTCGTCAAAAACGGGAATGCGTGTATCTTCCAGAGTTGTGGAGCTAGAGCCACCGAATTTGGTAGGAAGATAGCTGGCAACTCCCAAAACACTGCATCAAAAATTTTTGAACCACGCCCAACCATTCCACTCCCAGACCCTCCACATTTTGAAATCAAACAAGTGGAAACGCTCATGTCATCGGCTTTTGGTGGACCTAGCCGATGACATGAGCGTTTATGTATACCATACATACATATATAAATATGTGAACGTATGTGAAACATTTGCCTACACTTTATTTTGTTATACTCGTTTTAACTTGAACATAGTGCGTATGACACTTTTTGCTGCAGATCGGCTAGGTGAAAGTTACTTGCTTTTATTTTTGTTCGTTTACCATAATTCGCCAGTCAGATAACCATATTGCCACGTTGATGAAGGTTGCGCTATTGCTTGTATTGGGCATCTGGAGCGGCTGAGACTAGTTGTACCATCAGCAGAAGTAGAAGTTTCAAACGTCTTAACACAAACGTCTTACACAAAATTATATATACACAAGAACCTGAGTATTTGTATGGCAACATAAAGTTTACATCGTCCCAACGTGTCAATAACCTCGTTTGCTTGAGAACCAAACTAGCTTCTTCTGATAGGCAGTTTTTTATCTTTGCTGTTCGACTGTGGAACAATCTTCCTCCCTACATTAAATCTATACGCAGCGCACACCATTTCTAAATTAATTTAGAATCCTATCTTAAAACTTAATTTTAACGCCTGAAACTACATTACAGTCAACTTACGCATAACTTTCAATATGTAATTCTACTGGTTCCATTTTATAAATGATTGTTTAAAATATATAATTTAGATTAATACTTTTACATTTTACATTTAAATATCTGTGATTAAGGTTGCTTTAATTTATAGTAGCAAAACTGTAGCATTAAGAATCGTTCCATAATTAAATAAATAAATAAATAAAAAAATAAATTTAGGGATGTCTGCTGTGAACAGCCCGTATAGTGTTGGTCTAACTACGCTGCCTTGTGGCACACAACAGCATTGAAGCCTGTGTTCGTCAGACATTGCAGTGTAACATCTTCCTGCAAACTTCCTGTCATAGAGCTAAAACTTAAGCAGTTGTTTGGGAGTATTGTTTTGATCTTATACATCAGACCTTCCAACCAACTTTTGTCGACTGCCTGAGAAACATCCAGAAATATTGCAGTGCAGTATTCTCAATTTTTGAACGCGCTTCGTATCTCTGATGTTATTCGATTGACCTGCTTAATTGTTCCTTGTTTTTCACGAAAGCCAAATTGGTTTGATAAAATTGTGTTATGGAGATTCAGAAATAGATCCAGGACAGCAAAAATTTTTTTGATAGACACGATAGTAAACTTATGGGTCTGTACGACAAGAGAACTATGTGGTTGGTATCGTTATGATGTTTGACTTTTCCCATCTGTGTGGAAAGTGGCCAAGTTTGGTGATGGTATTGAAGAGCTTGGTAGTGATGCAGACTGCACAGTAAGGAAGCTCAATGATCATCTTTGGGGCTAAAAGTTCACAGCCGGGAGATTTTTTCGGGTTCAATAGCTCTTTAATGATTCTTGCGATTTCATTTGGGCGAAACATGATTGGCTCATGTTGAAGCTAAGAGTCGTATGATGCAGTCAGTAATGTACGAACGAATTTGTTGCAGGAGTAGGTTAAAACACTTTTTGTAGGTGAGTAGCAAAAGTGCTAGCTCTTTCTTCATTGCTGCAGGTTCAGCCGACAGCGTGGATTCTTATGGGAATTACTGTTTCTATCGATGAGCAAAGAGTTGAATAAGCTCTCCACAGTGAGTTTTTCGTACTGGTGGTTAATAATTGCTCACGCACGTGTTTGTCTACGTGCTTTAACTTTTTGGCGAGTTTACGGGTGGCGTAGATTTGTCGGCGAAAACGGACACCAGAGTATTAGTAAAATTATCAATGTCAGCTTCATCTTCGTGACGTGGTTTAACCCTCTAACTGGTAAGACCGTCTCCAGACGGTCATATTTTCTGTTTGTTTTTCTTTGTTCTGTCAAAAATTATGAAAAAAGTATGAATGGGAATACCTCATAAATATAGTATTTTATCATTTGTAACAATTTTGGTTGAGTTATTTTATCATTTGCACTTGTAGTTGACATTTGATTGACACAAAGCATTGTAAACAAGCGTCAAAAGTGAACACGACAAAAAAAAATTTTGTAGTGCGAAAAAAATAAAGTCGACGATTTTCAAAGTGTCTAAATATTTGCAGGTATGTTCATAGAACTGTGTTTTAGAGAAATTCACTTTAAACTTTTAAAAAATATTTAAAATGATGTGTTTTATAAGAAAAAACATAATGACCGTCTCAAGGCGAACATGCCGGTTTAAGGCAACATAAGTATATGAAATTGCTCAACATAGCTGTACTATTTATACAGTGTACCCACATACCTACCGGTAAATTATTGGTGATTGCGAGCAATTCTACACTCATTTATTATTATTCGAGAACATATTGCAGCAGGTTTAGTTGCGTACAATACAAGAAGAACACCTGGCCGTCAAAGAAGCAATACACCGCAACAACAACCCATATTTATTGTTGGAAAAATGCCAAACATCCCGTTGCTGATGTTCGTTTTGATGGGATTAACCACTTTCCTGTTTGGCTAGATAGAAAAGGTGGTAAAAAAAGGTGCAAACTTTGCAAGTCCTCTGACACACAATGATTTTGCCAGAAATGCGAATTAAATTTATGCTGTACTCAATCAAAAAATTGTTTTTTAGATTATCATAAACCATAAATGTAAAAAAACAACCGATTTATCAATAAAAACTTCAACGTATTATTATTATTATGAAATTTAGATCACAATATGTAATAATTTAACTAAATACAAAGTTTAGAGTAAAAAAAATAAATAAAAATTTTAAAGTATACAAATATTTATGTTGACTCTAACCGGCATGACCGTCTTGAGGCGGTCATTTTTATTTTTTACCTGTGCGCAACCTGACGCAACCAATCACAAATCTGACTTCAAATTTGAGTTTAGGTGGACCAAATCACCCTAAACAAGTAAGAAGGCTTTAGTCGGGAGAGCCCGACTAGAAGATACCCTGAACCCAGTTGCAATAAATAAATTAAATTTATATAAGACTTTGGTATACTGACTTAACTTAAATCGATTAAATTCGATATCTCCGGTGTTTCTTAACCGATTTGGACGAAAATTTCAAGGCATTATAGTCTCCTGCTGCTATAAAATTTTATCCTAATGGATTAAAGTATATATATTCTTGATCAGCATCAACAGCCGAGACGATATAGCCATGTCCGTCCGTCTGTCCAAGTACAGAGCATTTACATTAATTATACTATCGATATATGATACGATACAATATATATGAGTGTTGCCAGATTATGTGCACGCTTACAGCACTAATTGAATGACAATGAAAAATATGTACACCGATTTGATTTTACACAACACAAACAAAATATATCTTGTTAAAATACATACAAATACAGTTCTTGCAACTACACATAAAAAATAATTAGTTTCTATTCATCTCCCGTGTGATCGTACTCACATTGGTTTTATTTTATCAAAAGTCTTTTAACAGTTATTGGTGACGCAAATAAATGATTTTTTTTTCAAGGCACACAAACTACAGGACAGTGCTCAACCAGGGTTTCGGAGAAGAAAAAGTTGTACGACGGCGATATTAAAAAAAGTGAATTTCCTAAGAATTAATACAGAGCACCGCGAAGTTTCCCGGTTTATTCTTCTTGACTTTAGTAAAGCATTTGACCGTGAAATTCTTCTGACAAAGCTTAGGAAGATGTTCAATTCACAAGAGATGCAACCAAACTAATGTAATCATATCTTAATATTAATAGAAAACAATCGGTCGTCACTCCAACAAAAATTTCAACCTATCTCACAGTATCACGGGGCATCCCAAAGGGGTCAATTCTGGGTCCGCTACTTTTTTTTATATAAACGACCTACCAAGTGTCTTGTCCACGTGCATAGTAAAGGATTTTTGTTCGGCCTTGATGTTATAGACTATAAATAATTAAAAAAAGAAGTAGAACTTTCGTTGCACAAGGTCGCATCCAATTTGAGTTCTTCTAAAAGCCATAATTAAAGTGTTCATACCGTTTATAAATTCATAAAAATATCTAATCAACACCAACAAGCAAAACTCTTATTTTGTGCGCAAAATAAAAATTGTAATATTAGATTTTCTAATTGTTCAAGCGCAGGCAAAGTTAACGCGAAAAGACAACAACAAAGAGCAGATATCGCCAATTTCTTTAGGTCGCTGTTTTCAATAACAACAAAACTCGACTGGAGAGCTAAAGGGCAAAGTCGGTGATACCTCGTCGAACATGGAACACCAAGATTAAGGAATCCGAGGAGCATATGATCTCGTTGCTGCACGAAAAGCTGGATGGCATGAGTGGGGAACTTTAAAACCTTCTTCTCCGGGTCCAGAAACTGGAACAAGAGAATGAGGAGCCTCGTGCTTTTCAAACTCAAATTGAGTTTTTGGAGGCAAAGCTCGCAAATCAAGCCAACACTAGCACAGCAAATGACATGCGGCTGCATGGAGTGCCGTATGTTGAGGGTGAGCAGCTGCGTACCATATTAAACACCTTATCGTTCTCATTGGGAGTCACCCCAGCGCCCAGGCTAAGGGAAATATATAGGGTCAGGCAACAGCTGGCCACTAATACTGTGGTTGAACCGGTAATTTTAATCAAATTTGAGTGCTTACGCGACTAAGTAACAATTCTACGAGCGGCATCTGTTTACCGGCGAACACATAAAACGCAACTACAAGATTTACCGCTTATATCAGTATTCTGTCGTCGTGGGCTCGTCCAGTGAAGAAAAAAGAGTCAGACGAAATTATATGCATCGACAGCAAACAAAAACTCTCCCGACTGCAAGCCGAAAGCTCAACCGAATAAGCACCTGATCCTTTTCGCTCCTAGTAACGTAAGCTTCTTATATAATTGTCTCTTCTCAGTCTCCGACTAACACGCAATCAGTGCAGACGTTTTTTGCGACTAGTTTCTTTCACTGTTAGCTACCACGTTCGGTATTGCACCGCTTCTTATTTACTCAGCTTTCGAAAAGACAATAAACAAAACAACAAATAAATCGCGGGAGCTTTAGAGCTTAATTTCCCAACCATGGCCCCCGGGCCACCTATTGGTGATGCACATCGCTTCTCCTTACTAGGAGCCCAAAGACTAAAAAAAAAGTCAATACCAAAAAATCCCATTTGATTTCCCCGAGCTACCGTCGCGACGGTGCCATTTGAGTTTTTTCATATCAAAAATCAAAACTTTTGAACCAAATGAGATAATCAACAATTTAAAAAAGCATATGATAGATAATTAATCAACCTATAAAATGAGCGTTTGAAATGAATTCTACGATTTTTCTGTGCCTATTTATGGGTATGCAAAGTTGAAATTTGTGGAAAAATCAACTTTACGGGAAGGAAAAAAAATATTTTTTAAATTTTTTGATTTTTATTGTTTCGTTTTAATGGTTTTTATAATCTAAAATTAATATTATGATAATTAAAAATAATTTTTTTTTTTTTTTTTTTATTAATTTTTTGTAAAATATTCATCACAATCCGTAAAAGATGGTATATCTAAAAGAGAAATCATCTCTGAACTTTAAGTATTTTCTAATTCTTTTCGTGACTTAACATGCCTCAGTGATGAAATTAGTGGATCTGAAGATGCTGCTAACATGTTGAAGAGGTCCTCATTTTGTCTCACCCTTGAAGCTTTGAAAGTGTTTAGCAATCTGTATTTTTTATAAAACTTATTAAGGGACTCTTGTGCTTCTTCAGAGAGCTCTCCAATTGGCAAAGACTGATACTCAATTATATCCTTGCCATGCGCCAATATTTTATGGACTGTCGGGGTCAACTTTTTCTGCGGATATAATTCTGCTAAAAGTGATGCTGTTTTTGAAGCATATTCTCCATATTTGGCAAAATCAACTTTTTCCTTGCAGTTCAAAACATTTAAGATAGTTCCCAATCTCTTAACGATTTGGTTGTTTATCCCTGTGATTTGAGTTACAGCTTCATCATTCTCAAAAAATCTCCTTGAAGTGTTTCCATCGTTTGAGTTTCCGTATCCGTACTTGGGGCAGTCTACTTTAAGTCCAACTTGTTTGAAAAACGCATCCTGTATTCGCTTCTTTCTGATATTTTCCTTATATTTGTTTGATGTGTTTTCGTCAAAGTTTTCAACCTCTTGTGGAAGCGTATACGCTAATTTTAACAAGAACTCCATACATCTTATTCTTGCGTGCAATGGTGAGATCCTTAATTCATAATTCCCTTCATTTGTAGAATCATTTAAATCGTCGAAGTTTTTTTGCGTCTTTTTGCAAATTGGGCATGAATTAATTTAAAAAAATAGCCGATATAATGTGATATAATTTTTTTTTATTTTCCATCAAAGTTGAGAAATAGTGAAAAAATGGATAGTTGGTAAATATTGAATTGCCTGGCCAAACGCAAAGCAAACAGTATAATTTTTTTTATTCTTTTCTTAATAAATAGATCTATCAATAGAACCAAAAATGATGACGATCCGTAACTTAGTTTTTGAGATATTGTATCTCAAAGCCGACCAAATTACCTTAAAATTGTGATTTTTATGTAACACAAAAAATCAGACAACTTTGATATTAAAAAGTTTTATGGATTGCAGATTTGAAATCGCTGGAAAATTTCATTCAATATTTTTTAGAGGCACATGCAATTTTTGATTTTTGACACTTGACTTGTTCTACGGGCGCCACTGTGCGTCGGTTGTTTCACAAAATCCGAAATACCTGACTTTAACCTCAACAACCGGAGATAAACCTATTACGGAATTCTCATGCTTTGCAGTGCACCGGACAATTAATCTTATCAGCAAGGACGTAATATCAATCTCATCTCTCCGAGACGGCAGCCTCCTATTACTTGTAAAAGGCGCCGACGTCGCGGTAAATTCATCAAGACCAAAGACCTTTCTGGCATCTGTAAAATCTCTTGCAAGTTACACGAATCACTCAATTCCGTGAAAGGTACAATTTACGCACCCTATTTAAACGACATCCCTGATGATTAAATCGTGGCCGAACTCAAATCGCAAGACGTTATTTCAATTTATAAATTTAATAAAATTACTGATGGCGGACTAAAACCAACCGGTATCATTTTGATTACTTTTAATCTATGTACACTGCCTCCAAAAATCAATGTGTCTTGGAATACGGTTAAAGTAAGGGAATATATTCCCAATGCGGTGCAAAACATGCCAACTGTTGGGCCATACAGCCAAACATTGGAAACTGTCCTACATAAAACACATTTCGCTGCAATAAACGACGGCTCGCTCACTCATTTCTCTTCGCGCAATACGCTGACCCATGTTGATCTGACTATGGGCTCTCCACAGATAGTCCACAAATGCAAAAGGGCAATTTCGGATTCTCTCTATGGTAGCGACCATTTTCTACTTACAATCACGCTGACCACTCAATGTAAGGCAGAAAAGTTTATTCCAGCTATAAAATATAAATCGATAAAATCGACCTTGCAAACTGGGACACTTTAAGTAGAGAATTAGTAGTCACTCTCTATCAAAATCAGTTAGGAAAGCTGATAATTCCTCCATCCCCCAAACCAAAGGGGTTCCACCAGATTTTGAAAGGGCTTTCGATCGCGTAGGACTACACACCGTTCTCAAACAACTTGAACTCTGGATTTTTCACGCGGTAAAAGCCTTACGCAGACGATGCAATTATCTACACAAAATTTGAAAACATAAAAACAGTTGAAAGTACTTTTAAAAAGATTTTATTTGAAAAAAGAGACTAGGGAGCCATGTCGGGAGCAGCACAAGAACTTAGTAAATGCAAAATCTTGCACATCTGCAACAAACAAACAAGTGGAAACGTTGCAGTTGGACGCAACCGACTGCGGTATACTCGTTAATAGTTTTAAAAGCGGTAAAAAGAGGACTGATTGTAAAGAGGTACGGATGTAGCAGGGGTGTACGATGCCTTAAAGATTCTCCGATGCAGATGGCTATGCCACCAGCTGTCTTCGTTCCAAATTTGGTGACTCTAGCTCACAGTTTGTAAAAGGTGGGAGAAGGGGGGGCTGGGAGCGGTGTGGGTGGGTGTGGCATCCAAATTTTTGCTGCAGATCTATGTGGGATATCAATTGCTATCTTCATACTATATTCGGTGACTCTAGCTCGAAGTTTGTAAAAAACGGAGAAAGGGGGGCGGAAGGGGTGGGCGTGGCATCCAAATTTTTGCTTCAGACCTTTGTGGGATGTCAATTGCTATCTTCATACCAAGTTTGGTGACTCTTGCTCAAAGTTTGTAAAAAGTGCGGAAAGGGGGGCTGGGGGCGATATGGGTGGGCGTGGCATCCAAATAATTGCTGCAGATCTATGTGGGATATCAATTGCTATCTACATACCAAATTTGGTGACTCTAGCTCAAAGTTTGTAAACTGTGAGGAAAGAGGGGTGGAACGGGTGGGCGTGGCTCCAAAACTTTGATTCAGTTCTTTGGGGGTCGTCATCATTTATCTTGGCACCAAATTTGGTGGCTATAGCTCAAAAACTGTGGGAGATATAGGCTTTTGTGATTTCAAAATGCGGTGGGGCTTGATGCGGAATGGGTGGGCGTGGCTCCAAAACATTGATGCAGTTCTTTGGGGGTCATTGCCAGCTATCTTTCTACCAAATTTGGTGGCTCTAGCTCAACAACTCTGGAAGATAGCTATAAATTTTCATTGGTACATACAATCATCCTTTTAAATACAAACTAAGCCCTAATCCTCGCTAAACTCGACTATGGCCTTTCAATTTTCGGACGGAGGGCTACATCAAACATTAAACTTCTGCTACCATACAACCTTGCTGCTCTTCGCTGTATTCATGCGTTTACGACGTCGCCTACCAAATGCGTCCTGAAGGAGGCTGGACTCCCCTCCATCAAGCAAAGGCTCCTGTCATCAACAAATAAACTTATCTATAAACTCTGCAATGTATCTAACTTCAATGCACATAACATCTTCACCAAAGCATTGTCCTCCAAGAAAAAATTCAAAATTTTATCAGCCACTAGACGATGCGTGACGCTATAGAAAGATCTCTATATTCCAACACAGGCTCGCATCACTCGAAACTTTCCTTGTCCACCATGGCTTATACAAAACCACTTGTTTAATCTTAATCTCCACGTGTACAAAAAGCAAGCAACTAACACTGACACTTTAAGACAACTTTTTGCAGAAAAAGCAACCAAATACAAAAATTGCATATTTCTTTATACGGACGCATCAAAAAACAAGTGGAAACGTACAGTCGGACGCAACCGACTGCGGTGTACTCGTTACCAGTATTAAACCGCTAAAAAGAGGCATGATTGCAATAGGGTACGGAAGCGGCAGGGGTGTACGCTGCCTTAAAGATTCTCCAATGCAGATGGGGATGCCACCAGCTAACTTCCTTCCAAATTTGGTGACTCTAGCTCACAGTTTGTAAAAGTTGGTGAAAGGGGGGCTGGGGCGGTATGGTTGGGCGTGGCATCCAAATTTTTTCTGCAGATCCATGTGGGATGTCAATTGCTATCTTCATACCAAATTTGGTGACTCTAGCTCGAAGTTTGTAAAAAGTGATGAAAAAGGGGCTGGGGGCGGTATAGTTGGGATTGGCATTCAAATTTTTCTGCAGATCCATGTGGGATGTCAATTGCTATCTTCATACCAAATTTGGTGACTCTAACTTAAAATTTGTAAAAAAAAGGGGAAAGGGGGGCTGGCATCCAAATATTTGCTGCAGATCCATGTCAATTGCAATCTTCAGACCATACCTGTTAAGTAATGATTATTAATTGTAGTTATTATTAATTAGATTATTTTGTTTAAAAGTTGAATTAATGATTAAATTGCGATTATTTTCGGTTTCACACAATTATTTAATGATTACGATTACAAATAATCAAAAATAATGAAAATTACCAAGAATTATTAAAAATAATGGAAAATAATTGAAAATAATGGAAAATAATCGTTTTAATATTTTTCATTATTTTCCATTATTTTCCATTATTTTGCATTATTTTCCATTATTTTCCATTATTTCGACTATTTGAGACTATTTGAGAGAAACAAATTATTTTCAACATCACATTTAATAACAACAATGTTTCTTTACGAGATCGGCTTACAACATATAAACAAGAACGTATTAAATATTGCATGTTTATACCCTTCACATGTGAATCAGGGTATATTGACTTTGTCATGAATCTGTAACACCTTAAAGGAATGATGGGAGACCCCATAAACTATATATCAAAATGATCAGGACGAGCTCAGGAATTGATTTCCGTCTGTCCGTCTGTCCGTCTGTCAGTCTGTCCGTCTGTCCGTCTGTCCGTCTGTCTGTTTCAACACGATTTCCGGCCAAACTGCTGAACCGATCTTGATGAAACTTTCACAGATTGCTTAGATCATGTCGGGTTTGTTCACTATGAAATTTCATCCCGATCGGAGCATTCTACGATATAGCCACCATATAAATTTACCATATCAACACGATTTCCGGCCAAACTGCTAAACCGATCTTGATGAAACTTTCACAGATTGCTTAGATCATGTCGGGTTTGTTCACTATGAAATTTCATCCCGATCGGAGCATTCTACGACATAGCCACCATACAAATTTACCATATCAACACGATTTGCGGCCAAACTGCTGAACCGATCTTGATGAAACTTTCACAGATTGCTTAGATCATGTCGGGTTTGTTCACTATGAAATTTCATTTCGATCGGAGCATTCTACGACATAGCCACCATACAAATTTACCTTATCGTACTATCAATTGTTGTCTCTGTCGTGCACTTTCAAGTACCTACATGTCAAATTGTTGTTGTTGCACACGAACAAGTAAATGACGCTCAAGAGTAAAAATATTAGCGAAAAATTACCAACAACTGCACAGAAACATAAGAGGGGGGTGCATTGATTTGGCTGTGTGAAGGGTATCATAGTCTTGGCATAGCCAAAATTAACTATGCGCCACTATGTTTTTACATTAAATTAAGCACAAACATCAAACATATTTAGGGTTTGCCTTCATTAAAACTAATTTTTCGAATGAAAAATCGGACAATGATTGGCGCCTAGGGCTGTTTATAATGCCAGCAAATGAAAACAGACGCTCAACAGGAGCCGAAGATGTTAACGGCGTGTTGAAAGCAATGGACGCTTCTTTTAAAATGCCATATTTAAGCCATATCTCTTCCGAGTTAGCATTATCACTCAAATAGCTGAAGAGCTGATGGCAAATTAAAGACCGTTGTGTCGTGCGTAGTTCATCTTGAGAAGATGGACTTGTGTTTTCATAATCTGCAAAAGAAAAAATATAGAAATTTGTTACAAATTCATACAAACAGACAGATTTTCTCACCATCAATGTCAAAATTGTGCGATGGTTGGGACTCTCCCCCTATTAAGCGCCTTTTCCTCGTGCTTGTTGAAGGCAAGAAGTCTGGATCTTCCAAAGTATCATCTGCTGAAAAATCGCAATCGCTCTCGAAAATACTCTGAGACATTATTGCCTAAATTAAAAATGTTTTTATACTGTTTTTAAACTGTTTCACCTTCAATACTTACCAAATATTGTATTATATTCACAATTGATAGTATACAAAACTTATATGCATAAATAGCTGTGTTTATTTCATTAAATAAAAAATTGATTTTGCACTTTTTGTAAAGAAACATTGCTGTTATTAAATGTGATGTTGAAAATAATTTGTTTCTCTCAAATAGTCTCAAATAGTCGAAATAATGGAAAATAATGGAAAATAATGCAAAATAATGGAAAATAATGGAAAATAATGGAAAATATTAAAACGATTATTTTCCATTATTTTCAATTATTTTCCATTATTTTTAATAATTCTTGGTAATTTTCCATTATTTTTGATTATTTGTAATCGTAATCATTAAATAATCATACATTGTTCACCAGCGAACTATATAATCACTACGACTATTTTCCAAAAATAATTTAATTGATTAGTAATTCTAATGGCAACTTAACAGGTATGCTTCAGACCAAGTTTGGTGACTCTAGCTCAAAGTTTGTAAATGGTGGGGAAAGGGGGGCGGAATGGGTGAGCGTGGCTCCAAAATTTTTGATGCAGTTTTTTGGGGGTTGCTAGTAGTTATCTTCTCACCAAATGTGGTAGTTCTAGCTGTAAGGATGTGCGAAATAAGTGGATTTATCGGTTTTTAATTATCGAATTTATAGATTTGCCAGCCCCCCAGTTATCTTAGAACCCCCATCTTTAAATTTTAATTTACTATTCCATAGATAAAGAGAATTGGAAAGTTTCAAGTCTCTAGCTTGAAGGGTGTGGAAAAAAGTTGCGAACATACAGACGGACGGACACCATGTTGGATAGTGCACAAAACCAATATACTCTTTACCTTCGGTAACGAGTATAACAACAACTGCATTGGTTTCGCCGTGGTTAACAATAATGACAACATCATTTCCGCGAGTGTCCTCCCGGATTATTTCTCCGTATTCACAGCAGATGCGATCGGCGTTCTAAAAGCATGCCAAATCGCGCAAGATAGCAGAGGAAAGTTCATCGTATGCACAGACAGCCTATCAACCCTAGAAGCAGTCAAAAAATACCAACTGTCATAACAATTTCATCTCCAAAATCCGTAACATTTGTATTCGGCACTTTTGCAAGATCGCATTCCTTTTGGTTCCCAGCCATCAAGGTAAAACCGGCAATGAATTAGCTGATAAAGCTGCAAACTATGCCACCAGTGCACCGTTAATCTCGTTTACCTTGCCCTATGGCAAGGACTTCAAAAAAATACGGGTAACCTTAACCCAAGAAGGTCTGGTCAACGACTGCGCAACAGTTACATATTGCCACAAAAATTTTAACACAAACGGAATCGCACCACGATTTCCACTAAACTCCAAAAATCACAACATCACACACCCAAATAACACACGAAACCACTTTGTAGTTGCGGCACCGTGATCACAGTGGACCACCTGCTCGACGAATGCCAGAGCCAAGCGAGGATTAGAGCCTTCCTCTTTCCTAATAATTTAAAACCCTTTTTTACTTGCCACACCATCCATTGTAAATATTAACACTATACTTATATAAATATCTTACTATTTGTAAATATTACAACACCCTCTATAACAATTTCAATAATTAACAGTAGAGTCGTAGGCCTAAGCTGCTAGTACTCTGAACTCTATATTTAGGTTTAATATTACAACGGGAATACGGGCGAATAAAAATAATAATTATCTCTTCTCTATTATCAGTATTATTAAATGTTTTCTCTTATACTTGTGTTTTATTGTTCTTTAAATTTAGAATTGAATTACTAGATGTACGCTCGATGATGTTTATTCCACTTCCATTTGAACTCTACGTCTTAAGTAAATAACAATTCCATAACGAACAGCCATGCGATGGTTAGGGTCTTGTGCAAGAAGGATGGGCTCTAGATATGTCATATTAATGCTCAGAGTTTAGTTAGTTGGATAGAAGAGTTTCGTTATTTGTTTGTAAATTACAATGTTGATGTTATATGTGTTTCCGAAACATGGTTTGTCCCCGATATTTGTGATTCGTCTATTGAATGTAGTGGTTATAGTGTGTATTGTTCTGGTTGTGAATCAAAGACTGAAATGCAAAGTCATCCTTAAGCAGCCGAATTAGAGCTTAATTGAATATCTTTTCATTGAACTTTTAAATATGAACTGAGATACTAAAATGCTTATTGGCTGCTTGTATCGACACACATATTGGCAAATCGATAAATTCGATAATTCAAAACCGATAAATCCACATATTTTGCACATCCTTACAGCTAGAACTACCACATTTCGTGAGAAGATAGCTACCAGCAACCCCCAAAAACTGAAAAAAAAATTTTGGAGCACCGCTTCCCACACCTTTTACAACCTTTGAGCTAGAGTCACCTTATTTGGTATGAAGATATCAATTCACATACCACAAAGATATGCATGTAAAATTTGGATGCCATGTACACCCCTACCGCCCTCAGCCATCCTTCCCGCACCTTTTACAAACTTTGAGCTAGAGTCACCAAATTTGGTATGAAGATAGCAATTGACATAACACAAATATCTGCATAACAAATTTGGATGCCACTCCCACCCAATCCGCCCCCAGCCCCTTTTTCCTCACCTTTTACAAACCTTGAGCTAGAGTCACCAAATTTGGAAGGAAGATAGTTGGTGGCATCTTCATCTGCATCGGAGAAACTTTAAGGCAGCGTACACTCCTGCCGCTTCCGTACCCTATTGCAATCATGCCTTTTTTTAGCGGTTTAATACTGGTAACGAGTATACCGCAGTCGGTTGCGTCCGACTGTACGTTTCCACTTGTTTTTTGATGCGTCCGTATAAAGAAATATGCAATTTTTGTATTTGGTTGCTTCTTTTGCAAAAAGTTGTCTTAAAGTGTCAGTGTTAGTTGCTTGCTTTTTGTACACGTGGAGATTAAGATCAAACAAGTGGTTTTGTATAAGCCATGGTGGACAAGGAAAGTTTCGAGTGATGCGAGCCTGTGTTGGAATATAGAGATCTTTCTATAGCGTCACGCATCGTCTAGTGGCTGATAAAATTTTGTATTTTTTCTTGGAGGACAATGCTTTGGTGAAGATGTTATGTGCATTGAAGTTAGATACATTGCAGAGTTTATAAATAAGTTTATTTGTTGATGACAGGAGCCTTTGCTTGATGGAGGGGAGTCCAGCCTCCAGCCTCCAGCATTTGGTAGGCGACGTCGTAAACGCATGAATACAGCGAAGAGCAGCAAGGTTGTATGGTAGCAGAAGGTTAATGTTTGATGTAGCCCAAAATTTAGCAATGCGCTGTCCACCAGTAGCACTTGGAAAGATATTAATATAATGGGGATTGATAAGGTAACTTCGGTTTTAGATAGTGATGTTAATGTTTTTAACAATAAATTCGCAAACCTCAATGTTCCTGTAACATTGTGTAATCCGTATGTGTGTTCCCAGTCACTTAGTATCTGTAGTAATAGTTTTGATTTTAGTATTTTTAACCAATGTGATGTTTTGAAGTCCATTAGAAAAATAAAATCCAATGCCACTGGCTTGGATAATATAAATCCGATATTTATAAAAATAATTCTACCGCTTATAATTGGTCACATTACCCATATTTTTAACACAGCGGTAACTATAACCACGATGTATTACTGACGAAGCTTAGTAGGATATATAATTTTAGTCAAACTTCAACCAAATTTTTGTCCTCATATTTATATAATCGTAGACAAGCCGTTGTCGCCTTAAACAAAATCTCTGATCTCTTGCCAGTCTCTCGTGGTGTCGCACAGGGATCCATTTTGGGACCTCTCCTCCTTACGATATATATATAAATGACCTGTCTAGTGTTTTGTCCAACTGTAATGTTCACTTATATGCTGAAGATGTCCAAATGTATGTCAGTCGTCATGTTAGTCTAATCAATGAATGTATCCGTATGTGCAACGATGATTGGTAATGTGTCAGCAAATGGGCATCTCGCAATGGTCTGTGTATTAATCCGTTAAAGACTACCTGAATCTTGACAGTTTTCCAAAGCCCTGTATTGTATACGTAGAAATAAGTTATGTAGATAAAGCAGATAACCTAGGTATAACATTTAATAGAACTTTATCATGGAACGACAAAATAAATAAAGTTTTGGGAAATGCTACGAAGCTCTCAGACAACTGTCCGTAACGCAACAATATTTAACTGTTGAGATCAGGTTGTTGATAGCAAAAGCGCTAGCAATACCAATACTATTATATGGAATAGAGATTTTTGTAAAGTGTGATGTAGGCAGCCATAATAAACTTCAAGTAGCTTTTATTAATAAAGCTCGATATGTTGTGAAGTAGGCCGCATCGGCCCCTTCACAAAGAGTTATATTTGTATTAGATTTATAATTGTTAAGTCGCAAGAAGCGTATCGTTTGTTTAAATTGTAGGTATAGTTTTGTTAGACACAAGGAGTGCGCAGTATGGATAGTTAATAAACGCAAGGAGCGTAAAAGATTTAGATTTATTGAATGTACATATTTAAATATAACCGCCCCAGAACGCAGAGTCGCAAGATGCAGCGCGCCAGCTGCGATCACCAAATCCACCACGGTCACGAGCAAGCGTGGGGAGCAGCAAAATCTGCAACTTGGGCCGAAGTAAAAGCGTGGGCGAGGGAGTTGCGATGGATATATGAAAGCGAGCGGACGTGTACGTGCTTAGAATATAGTTAACGAGAAGAGATAGAGTTTAAATAAGGATAGTTCGCGACAGTTCATATATATAGGTATATATATATGCAGTTAGGTTTTAGGTTAGGTTTCATTGTACGAATAATATTTGGTATAATCTGAATAAATTGGTCACCGGCAAATCCGTGACCCAGTGGAGTGCAATCGCTGTGTGTTTTCTTTCGTTCTATTTCTTCGCTTTGGGTTTTTTTTTGTACACGCGCGTACGCGAGACAAGCTGAGTCGCTTTATACCCTGGCCGCTGAGTGTGCCTTCCGACTTGTAAAACCGTGCACAGTAAAGTCTCACCAAAAATATATAAATATTCTTGTGAGGTGTACCTGGCCAGACTGAGTTCATACCCTGGCTAAATTACTCCTTTATAATGTGTTCGGTCTGAAAAGGGGCGACCATATAACCAGCTTTGCTAAGCAACTATTTGGCCTAGACTTGTTGTCGTTAATAAATGTAAGAGTCCTTCTCTTCTTACATAAGTTATTAACCGAAAAAGCCTGAGTTTTTGGTTTGATCACCTTAAATTCGCCACATCACCCCGAGTCCATAACCTTATTTGTATAAGAACCAAGCTAGCATGCTCTGATAGACAATTTTACATCTACGCTGTTCGGCTATGGAATTCCATGTCATTGCCTTTACTGAAACGTGGTTAAGACAAGACATTCTCAATTCCGAAATTCTATGTAGTACATATTATATTTACAGAAAGGACCGTACTCTTCGGCGTGGTGGTGGAGTGCTTATTGCTGTGAATGTAGACTTTCCTTCTGAAACTGTCGAATTAGATAGTTCTTTTGATATAGAGTTTATTGCTGTAAAGCTAAATATTTACGGTATTAAAGTTTTTATCACTTGTTCGTATATACCTCCTTCCTCTGATCTCTCTATCTATGAGACACATCTATCTGCTATCCATTCTGTCTCTGCATTGCTTTCTGATCGCGATTTTCTTGTAGTTCTTGGTGATTTCAACATTGCTGAAGCTACTTGGATTTCTTGTCCTGACTCTGGTGTCCTGACTCCCGCGGCCCCGAATAAATTTTTAAACGACCTACTTGGGATGTCATTGAGTCAAATTAATGCTATCCCAAATTCTCTTAATAAAATGCTTGATCTGATTTTTGTTTTGGAATCATCATCTTCATCCGTTTCCCGTTCCCAGCCTATATCTTATCCCGAAGACTTATACCATCCTACGTTGGAGCTGTTGATTAATTTACCTTCCCGGACGCGTTGCAATATCAAGATGCCTTTGAGTCGAGTTCGTCAATTTCGGAAAACTGATTTTGAGGGACTCGCTCTGCTTTTATCCCAAACTGACTGGTCTGCCCTCTACGAGTCTGACGACTTGGACGTGGCAATCAGTATTTTTTATAATACCTTACATCCTTTTTTTTTTTGATTTATGTGTCCCGGTTGGTAAGCTAAACAGGTCTAACAAACCTGTGTGGTTTACCAGAGAGTTGACAATTCTCAAAAATCGAAAATCTAAACTCTACAAGAGATTTAGAAAAATGGCTCATCGGTAGCCTATTCTGCATACTTGATTGCTCGTTCCAGTTTTGATATCTTAATTAACCAATGTTATAAGAATTACCTGACTCGGTGTAGATTACAGTTTCAGCAGGATCCAAAGCGGTTTTTTGATTTTGTTAATGCGAAGCGTAGGTCATCGACACTCCCAACGGAAGTATTCTTTGAGGAAACGAAGTCCAATTCTGATCAGGAGATTGCAAATATATTTGCACAATTTTTTCAAACGACTTATAGCTCATTTCAATCTCAAGTCGATTTGCCTTACCCTTATCGGGTTAATGACTCGAATCGCATCTTTGGACTGAAAATCACTGAAAACTCACTTTTAAATAATCTACATGGTTTGAAGCCTATATTTTCCCCAGGACCTGACGGAGTGCCAAGCTGCGTGCTTAGACACTGTGCTCATGGTCTTTTAAAGCCGTTGCTTAAAATGTTTAACTTGTCCCTGGAGTTAGGCTCCTTTCCAAAAATTTGGAAAGAGTCATTTATTATTCCTCTCCATAAAAAGGAAACAAATCTAATGTTCAAAATTATAGTTGTCTGCTATTCCTAAGATTTTTGAAAAATTAATAACCTCCCATCTTCAACACCTTTGCAAATCTATTATTTCACCGTGCCAGCACGGATTTATGAAACAAAGATCTACTACCACTAACTTGTTAGAATTTACTTCATTTGTTATCAAGGGTTTTCAGGACAAATTGCAGACTGATGTTATTTATACTGATTTTAGTAAGGCTTTCGACTCTGTAGATCATCGTCTCCTAATACATAAACTAGAACTCTTGGGCTTTTCAAATATTCTAGTTCTTTGGATTAAAGACTACCTAACTCTTAGAACTCAGAGGGTTTTATTTAAAGGGTCCGTTTCCAAGACGGTTCAGGTCACTTCAGGCGTTCCACAGGGTAGTCATCTTGGTCATTTGTTATTTATTTTGTTTATTAACGATCTTCCATCAGTTATAAAGTTCTCTCGGGTTTTGATGTACGCTGATGATGTAAAATTATGCACGTCGGCTGCAACTCCCCTTGCTGCTCAACAGCTTCAAAGAGATTTAGACAACTTTCAAATGTGTTGTAAAGTAAATTTTTTAAATCTTAATTGCAGTAAATGTAAAGTAATGTAATTTTTTAGATATTTGCCCTTTTTTAATATATATTTTCTTGACAACAAACCACTAGATAGAATTGAATGGGTTGACGATTTGGGCATCGTTATGGACCCAAAGCTTAAGTTTGACAAGCATATTTCTTCAATTTCCAATCGAGCATCTGGTGTCTTGGGGTTCATTAAGCGCTGGTCGAAGGAGTTTAACGATCCCTACTTAACAAAAACTCTGTATACTTCTCTTGTACGACCGATTCTGGAATATGGATCTTGTATATGGTTTCCGAAATACGAAATTCATCAGAATAAAATAGAATCGGTACAAAAACAAGTTCTGCTCTTCGCACTTAGAGGTCTTAACTGGGACACTAACAATAATTTGCCGTCTTATCGTAGTAGACTTTTACTAATAGATCTTCCTTCTCTGAGTGATCGTAGAATAATGCTATCATTTTCCTTTTTTCACAAATTAATTAATAGTGAAATTGATTCTTCTGAATTAATTAACCAAATTAACTTTGCTGTTCCTATTAGAAATACTAGAAATTTTGTACCTATATCTCTTCAAACTTGTAATTCTAATTATGCTCTTCATAACCCTTTTCGTATTCTGTGTTCTATTTATAACGATCTTTCCCACTTAATACACAGTGCCACTCCTACTTGCTCTATTAAAAAGTTAGTTTTGTGTCATTTGTCTACATGTTCGCGATCATCGTAACCGCACGATAAGCGGAGCGCCCCTCGGTCGGATGGGCGGGAGTTGGGTCGCTTTGTGCGTGGGTCCGCGCGTTAACAAGCCGGTGCTTGGTATCGTTGGGCCACTTGACTGTACTGTTTGTTAGTACATCTACGTCCAATAATAACCTACCGTCCGATTTAAAATCCAACTCCTGCGCGCATCAATTTAAGATTAAGTTACAAGCACATTTTGGAAACTTAAAATTTACAATATAGCTATCACAGAGTTAATTCAATAGAAATAAAATTATCCCTTAAGAATTAAATGTATAACCTAAGTTTGATTTCAAGGATGTTAGCCTAAAGTGATTAGTGCATAAATTTATATGTTGTAGCGATACTGTAGCACTAAACCTCGTACATGAATAAATAAATAAATTCCAAAAAAATAATATCATTATAATTAAAATAAATAAAGAAATAGATAAGTAAATAGTTATATAATAAATAGAAATGCAAACATTTGAAAATAAAAATATTTCAATATAGTTAATAAGTAAAGTTATGTTAATTGAACATAGCATAGTACAAGTATTGAGATGTATATGCATATGTCGGAGAAAGATTAATTATCTGAATTGCGCGCTCAGCTTTTGAAGCGATCAGTGGTATAAAAGGCAGGATGCTTTTGACATTCTGAAACTCTAGACATTTTGAAACACTATGCTGTTATCAGTTTACATAGTGTTAGATTGGCTATAACAATTTGTGTGGTTGTTGTAGAGTAGAAAACTAACGTACAGTCTCATTGTGAAATAAAACGCTAAACACGTACGCTGAGACTCGCTCCACATATCTAGTTTCACAAATACTAAAAATAGCAGAAATAAATGCTGACCAGCCATCACAGGCTGAACATAACGAAAACTCTCCGATATCAGATATGAGATCTATCTCCCAACCTACCATCTTTGAGTCGCAGTTTCGTGTGTTGTTCGAGCATCAAAACCAGATCTTTATGGAACTTGCAAAACCTGTGCAAGTGTCGTTGGACAGCCCTTAAAAAATGGTGCCATAGTGTTTCCAAAATATATGTCAGACGCAGCTGGCTCTTATGCCATGCAGTGATGTGAAACTGTAGACATCATTTTGAGCGAAAGGCCGTTGCACGGCAGTGTGTTAATTTTGGTGTTGACGAAATCTCTCTCACAGTCGTTATCCAGTTAGACAGTTTTTCGAGCAGCGTTTCGCTGTTTATGCAAGCCGAGAATAAACCTCAATTACTTTTTTTTTTTTAATGTGTTGGATCAATAACACCAAAAACGTTTTTATAACAAGTGGAAACGTTGCAGTCGGACGCAACCGGCTGCGGCATACTCGTTACCAGTATTAAAGCCGGTAAAAAGAGGCCCGAATGCTAAGGGGTACGGAAGCGGCAGGGGTTTACGCTGCCTTAAAGATTCTCCGATGCAGATGGGGATGCCACCGGCTATCTTCCATACCAAATTTGGTGACTCTAGCTCAAAATTTGTAAAAGGTGGGGAAAGGGGGGCTGGGGGCGGTTTGGGTGGGCGTGGCATCTAAATTTTTGTTGCAGATCTTTGTGGAATGTCAATTGCTATCTTCATACCAAATTTGGTGACTCTAGCTCGAAATTTGTAATAAGGGGAAAGGGGGGCGGGGGTGGCATCCAAATTTTTATGCAGATCTTTGTAAAATAATTGCACTTCGTACCAAATTTGGTGACTCTAGCTCAAAATTTGTAATAAGTGGGGAAAGGGGGGCTGGGGGCGGTATGGGTGGGCGTGGAATCCAAATTTTTTATGCAGATCTTTGTAAAATGTCAATTGCTATCTTCATACCAAATTTGGTGACTCTAGCTCGAAATTTGTAAAAAGTGGGGAAAGGGGGCTGGGGGCGGTATGGGTGGGCGTGCAATCCAAATTTTTGATGCCGATCTTTCTGAAATGTCAATTGCTATCTTCATACCAAATTTGGTGACTCAGCTCGAAAATTGAAAAAGGGGAGGGGGGGAAATGGAGGGCGTGGCTCCAAAACTTTGATGCAGATTTTTGGGGGTCGTTGCCAGCTATCTTCCTACCAAATTTGATGGCTCTAGCTCCACAACTCTGGAAGATACACGCATTCCCGTTTTTGACGAAGCGTTGGGGTGGATGGGGGCGGCTAGGGCAGTATTGGTGGGCGTGGCATCCAAACTTTTGGTGCAGTTTTTAGGGGGTCATCATCACCTATCTTGGCACCAAATTTGGTGGCTCTAGCTCAAAAACTGTGGGAGATATAGCCATTTCTGATTTCAAAATGCGGGGGGGCTGGGGGCGGAATGGGTGGGCGTGGCTCCAAAACTTTGATGCAGATTTTTGGGGGTCGTTACCAGCTATCTTCCAACCAAATTTGGAGGCTCTAGCTCCACAACTCTGGAAGATACACGCATTCCCGTTTTTGACGAAGCGTTGGGGCACATGGGGGTGGCTAGGGCGGTATTGGTGGGCGTGGCATCCAAACTTTTGGTGCAGTTTTTAGGGGGTCATCATCACCTATCTTGGCACCAAATTTGGTGGCTATAGCTCAAAAACTGTGGGAGATATAGGCTTTTTTGACTTTAAAATTCGGGGGGCTGGGGGTGGAATGGGGGGCGTGGCTCCAAAATTTTTGATGCAGTTTTTTGGGGGTTGCTAGTAGCTATCTGCTTACCAAATTTGGTAGTTCTAGCTGTAAGGATGTGCGAAATATGTGGATTAATCGGTTTTGAATTATCAAATTTATCGATTTGCCAGCCCCCCCACCGCTATCGCAGAAACCCAATTTTAACACTTTAATTTACTATGCCATAGATAAAGAGAATTGGAAAGTTTTAAGTCTCTAGCTTGAAGGGTGTGGAAAAAAGTTGCGAACATACAGACGGACGGACGGACAGACGGACAGACACCATGACGGACATTGCACAAACTCAATATACTCTTTACCTTCGGTATCGAGTATAACAAAGAAAACAAGTGGAAACGTTGCAGTCGGACGCAACCGACTGCGGTATACTCGTTACCAGTATTAAAACCGGTAAAAACAGGCCTGATTGCAAAGGTGTACGGTTGCGGCAGGGGTGTACGCTGTACCTTACAGATTCTCCGATGCAGATGGGGATACCACCAGCTATCTTCCTTCCAAATTTGATGACTCTAGCTCAAAGTATGTAAAAATGGGGAAAGGGGGGCTGGGGCGGATTGGGTGGGTGTGGCATCCAAGTTTTTGATGCAGATCTATTTGAAATGTCAATTGCTATCTTCATACCACATTAGGTGACTCTAAATCAAATTTTGTAAAAGGTGGGGAAGGGGGGCTGGGTCAGATTGGGTGGGTGTGGCATCCAAATTTTTGATGCAGATCTTTGTGGAATGTCATTTGATATCTTCATACCAAATTTGGTGACTCTAGCTCAAAGTTTGTAAAAGGTGATGAATGGGGGGCTGGGGGCAGATTGGGTTGGTAAGGCATCCAAATTTTTGTTGCAGACCTTTGTTGATTGTCAATTGCGATCTTCATATCAAATTGGGTGACTCTAACTCAAAGCTTGTAAAAGGTGTGGAAAGGGGGGCTGGGGGTGGTATGGGTGGGTGTTGCATCCAAATTTTTCCTGAAGATCTTTGTGGAATTTCAATTGCAATCTTCATACTAAATTTGGTGAGTCTAGCTCAAAGTTTGTAAAAAGTGGGGAAAAAGGGCTGGGGGCTGTATGGTTGGGCTTGGCATTCACATTTTTGCTGCAGATGCATGTGTGATGTCAATTGCTATTTTCATTCAAAATTTGGTGACTCTAGCTCGAAGTTTGTAAAAAGTTGTGAAAGGGGGGCGGTATGGGTTGGTGTGGCTCCAAAACTTTGATGCAGATTTTTTGCGGTCGCTGCCAGCTATCTTCCTACCAAGTTTGGTGGCTCTATCTCCACAACTCTGGAAGATACAAGCATTCCCGTTTTTGACGCAGCGTTGGGGCGGATGTTGGCGGCTAGGGCATTATTGGTGGGAATGGCATCCAAACTTTTGAAGCAGTTTTTTGGGGGTCATCATTACCTATCTTAGCACCAAATTTTGTGGCTATAGGTCAAAAACTGTGGGAGATATAGGCTTTTTTTACTTTAATTTGCGGGCGGGGGGGCTGGGGGCGGAATGGGTGGGCGTGGCTCCAAGAAGATATAGGCTTTTCTGATTTCAAAATACGGGGGGCTGGGGGCGGAATGGGATGGCTTGGCTCCAAAACTTAGATGCAGATTTTTGGGGGTCGTTGCCAGCTATCTTCCTACCGAATTTGGTGGCTCTAGCTCCACAACTCTGGAAGATACACGCATTCCCGTTTTTGACGAAGCGTTGGGGCAGATGGGG
This sequence comes from Scaptomyza montana, assembly GCA_018904305.1. NCBI lineage: Eukaryota > Metazoa > Arthropoda > Insecta > Diptera > Drosophilidae > Scaptomyza > Scaptomyza montana. The sequence continues at coordinate 321,234 of JAEIGR010000050.1, read as the reverse complement.
GCGGCTAGGGCATTATTGGTGGGCGTGGCATCCAAACTTTTTATTCAGTTTCTGGGGGGTCATCATCACCTATCTTGGCAACAAATTTGGTGGCTTTAGCTCAAAAAATGTGGGAGATATAGGCTCTTTTTACTTTAATTTGCGGGGGGCTGGGGGCGGAATGGGTGGGCGTGGCTCCAAAATTTTTAATGAAGTTTTTTGGGGGTTGCTAGTAGCTATCTGCTCACTAAATTTGGTAGTTCTAGCTGTAAGGGTGTGCGAAATATGTGGATTTATCGGTTTTGAGTTATCAAATCTATCGATTTTCCAGTCCCCCATCTATCGTAGAACCCCAATCTTGAAACTTTAATTTACTATCCCATAGATAAAGAGAATTGAAAAGTTTCAAGTCTCTAGCTTGAAGGGTGTGGAAAAACGTTGCGAACATACAGACGGACGGACGGACGGACGGACACCATGACGGACATTGCACAAAACCAATATACTCTTGACCTTCGGTAACGAGTATAACAAGTAAGAAGGCTCGGGTCGGGAGACCTCGACTAGAAGATACCCTGAACCCAGTTGCAAAAAATAAATTAAATTTATATAAGACTTTGGACGAAATTTTCAGAAAAGATCTATCGTTACCCATTCTTTCAACCCTCATTTTTACATTTTCCAAATTCGTTTTTTTTTTGTTTTCGATTCCATGTGTATATCGGAAACCAGAATAGTTATCGATAATTTGAAGCAAACTTGTTCTGCTCATTGTATAGGAGAACTTATATCCCAAATCTGAAGTCTCTAGCTCTTGTAGTCTCTGAGATCCACGCTTTCATACAGACGGACAGACGGATGGACAGACGGACATGGCTAAATCGACTCGGCTATTGATGCTGATCAAGAATATATATACTTTATAGGGTCGGAGATGCTTCCTTCTGCCTGTTACATACTTTTGCACAAAACCATTATACCCTTATTTACCCATTTTATGGGTTAAGGCTATAAAAAGTAGCTTATACGGCAAATATTCACAGCAGACGTAAGTTGCAGTCTGAGTTACAAGTTTTCTCATTAGACATAAAGCGATAACAATAATCGGACAAGGAGTCGATTGCTAAGCGATTTAAGTCTTCTGCAGTTAAGTGAAGTGTGTGTGTTAAGTGTTAAGCATTTATCTTCTGGTGAGGATCGACCAGCGGATCGTGTGTTGTCACAGCGAACTAAGATTAAATAAAAAGATAAATAAATATCGCGACTCAATGCTCAAAGAGTGTTACAGGAGGAGAAACCGGAGCTCGCACCTAAGCGAGTTTCGTTATGTGTAGTAGAGGAACCAAAAGCTACCATAATGCTCCGAAGTGAGAAGTTTCCGTTTACATTTGATTCTGGGGTAGAGTGCTCTTTGATTAAACAGAGTGTATCGCACAAACTGGCCGGTATAGGTAGCGCTGGCGTTGTGAGCACAATACAGATTTTAAGAAATGTTATGATTGATGGAATTGTATCGAAGTTATTGTTAAGTCATATACAAGTCAGCACTCTGGTACCAACGAACTTTGTGAGATGGTTCTGAGGTGGGCTAGCTAAAGCCACCGGACGGGTCGCAGGTTGCGGATAGCGCAAGGCCTCCAGTGGAGGTTAGCTGCGAATAGCGACTTGTCGTAATAAGCAGTCCCGGACAACAGCGGGTACCACACCGTTAGTGGGACTGACAAGGCGCTTGTCTGACCGTCTTTAAAACATAGTCTCACACACACCCAATTCCTACACAAGATCCTACCCATTTCCTATCCCTCACATCTCACACGGGCAGTGGTGACGTCCTTAGGCAAGGGTGCCTCTTCACTCCCCTAAGCCAGGGTGTTACGTGGTCCGTGCCCATTGGTTGGTTTGCAGTCAGGGGATACCGACTGTAATAGAACGGAGCCTCACCGATACCTGGCCGCCTCGGTGAGTATACCTGGCCCCGGCGTGTTAATGGGGGCTATGACACGCCGGTACTACTTTCCCCCATACTCGTGGGACCTAATTTATGGACAATAGAAAAATTTTTAATGATATGCGGGGCTTAACCGCTACACAGCTAGCAGAGCGGATGGAAGAGGCGGCTCTGGACTTGGGTGGCAAGCTGACACCGCGCGGGGGCCAGGCCCCCCACTCGAGGAGTGTTGCCAAGCCAAAGGGCTCGTCCCCGAAGCAAAGCACCTCCAAAAGTACAGAGGCTTTCAAGCCGCGAGTGGTGGACAGTGAGGACACCAAACGGACGAACGTAGGGGGTGGGAGCGCAGTGCCCGGCACTGCCCCAGTGGCTGTCCCGCAGACAAGCAATGCCGGAGGGAAAAAAACCCCTCTTCTGGTCGCGCAGAAGAGCCACCGCAACCCGGTGGGGCTGGTGACCCAACAAAAACCAGCCGAAAAAAAATTTTTTTTTTTCTGGGTGGGTGTTGGAAGGGGGAGGAGGGGGCATGAGAGCGCTGGAGCACCGGGCCCCGACCGTGTCTCCAGGCGAGAGGAAGGGAGAGGAAGCTGGCGTGGGGAAGAAGCGGCAATGGCAACAAACATCGCCTGCTGAGGCCCCCAATGACGCCAATAAAAATAAGAAACCAAAGCGCAAGGGCAACGCGGCTCCTGAGGGCTCTGGAACCTCGAGGGACACGAAGCATCCGAAGGCAGCCTCGTACGCCAGCGTAGCCAAGGGCACAATCTTGGCTATAATGGCGAGCGAGTACCCGAAGAGGCTTCTGTCCAAAGAGGAGCTGACGGCGGTGGAACTGGCCCTCGTCGAGGAGATGAGGAAGGGCTGGACCGTAAGCCTAAATTTCAACGGCATCCACTTCCGCACAGGCCTGGTACTGGTGGAATGTATGGATGATGAGACCAAGAAGTGGCTAGAACTTAAGGTCCCTAGCATCAGCTCTGCGGTGGGCGTGCAGCTCTGCACCTGCCCAAAGGACGAGATTCCGATGCCCAACATCGTGACCGTCTTTTTGCCACGGACGGCTGGCGAGCCGGTGGCAAAGTCCTTTGGGTTGCTCACGGAGCAGAACAGAGGGCTCAGCACGGATACCTGGAAGCTGCTCAGGTGGAAGGAGGCTGAGGGAGGCAAGATCCTGACGCTAGGCGAGGAGGATGACGCACTTGCTCTCCTAAAGAACCTGGGCATGCTGTTGAGCTTCCGCTTTGGGCAGCTCAAATGCAAGATCCATGGGAAGAAGGAGGAAGCGGCGGCGGCTGATGCGGAGGCGAAAGCTGACGATGTGCCTGGCACTTCAGCAGCCTCAGCCGAAGCGACGCATGAATGCCCGCCAGATGGAGCAGCGGAAGCAGAGGCGTTGGCGGTAGTGGAGGCCGAGCTAGACTCGGTGTCCCTCCAGGGTCTGGACCTGTCTGGACTCAACGTCCGCGGAGATGGTGACATCACCAGTGAGGATGGGCCATCCGATGATGAGCGGACACCCACCGGGGCGCAGTCAGAGGCATATCTGACGCTCTCGGAGGGTGAAGCAGAGCTCTAGGGATGGAGACCACCAGCGTTGCACAGATTAACCTGCATCATGCGAGGGCAGCTTCGGCTGTCATCGGCAGGTTGGTCATCAGGTTGGACCTGGGGCTGGTGCTCATCCAGGAGCCATGGGTCGTCAGAGGCAGGATCTGCGGCCTTAACCACGTAAGTGCAAGAGTAATTGCGGATGTAAGAGAGGCATCGCCAAGAGCTTGTATCTTGGTACGGAAGAATACTAACTTTCTATGTCTTTCTAACTTTCTCACCAAAGATTTAGTAGCAGTGCTGATCACTGGAGAGCGTGGAAGTATCGTGGTGGCGTCGGCGTACTTCCCGGGAGATGAGGCGGAGGCTCCTCCATTAGAGGTTCAGGCTCTAGTGGACTACTGCAGCAGCAAGAAGCTGCCATTGCTGCTGGGGTGCGATGCCAACGCACATAGCATCACGTGGGGCAGCACAGATACAAACAGCAGAGGTGAGTGTTTACTTGATTTTCTACTAGTTAAGGATCTCACTGTTTTCAACGTGGGGGCAGAACCTACGTTTGTAACCAAAAGCAGGGCCGAGGTGTAAGATATCACCTTTGGCAATGACGGAGGCTCCAGGTTGGTTCGCAACTTTAGAGTCTCTACTGAACCATCATTGTCGGACCATAGGATTATCCTATTCGACATCTGTAGCAACCTAAGTTTTAGTAAGGACATCAGAAATCCTCGACAGACTGATTGGCAACAATATCGGTCCTGTCTGGGGTTAAATCTGAGCAGACTAAACTACAGTAAAAGAGCTTCCTCACAGGAAGAGATTGAGCAGCTATCTATAGACGTGGGCAAGACTATCTTGGATGCATATCATTCAAGCTGTCCTATTAAGAGCATTTAATCCAGCAGGGATAATCCATGGTGGACTAAGAAGCTAGGACTACTTCGAGTGGAGGTCAAGAAACTGTTTAACGCAGCTAAAAAGAATATTGACAAGTGGGATTGTTATACCAGGAAGCTTACTGAGTATAACAAGGAGATACGCAATAGTAAACGGGATCATTTCAGGAAGTTTTGTTCCACTCTAGAGCAGGCCACGCCCGCTGCAAGGGTGTTCAAAGCCATCTCAAAAGGGAAAGTGCTCTCGGAACTTTGCCTGAAGAGACAGGATGGGACTTTCACGGACAATGAGGTAGAGAAGGCTGAACTTCTCTTACAAACTCATTTCCCGCTTTGTAGGACCATTTCAGATAATGATAGCAGCTACGTACAGACCTCTGGGAGGAGACCCGAGTGGAGATTAGCTGCAGAATATGTAACTGAGCATAAGATCAGGTGGGCCATCGGAGCACTCAGTCCCTATAAGGCCCCGGGGGTGGATGGCATCCTGCCCATCCTCTTACAGAAGGGTATAGACCCTCTCTTAGTATTTCTAATCAGAATTTTCCGTGGGAGCATTGCCCTGGGGTATATACCTAGGGAATGGAGGACGGCGAGGGTGATTTTCATCCCGAAGGCAGGAAAGAAAGACCCATTTCTTCCCAAATCCTTCAGGCCAATCAGCCTTACCTCATTCCTGCTAAAAACCAACCCTCGAAAAGATAGTAGACAATCACATTAGATCTGTGCACCTAGTGGCCAAACCACTACATGCACATCAGCATGCGTATAGGGCAGGGATGTCAACGGAGTCAGCTTTGCTTGACCTAGTGAACACTCTCCAGAAGTCTGTAAAAGCAAAAGAGGTCGCACTCTTTGCCTTTATGGACATAGAAGGTGCTTTTGACAACACGGCGCATGACGTGGTGGTCAGAGCTCTTGAGAGTAGAGGAGTTGAATCAGGACTCACGTCCTGGTTAGGCAAACTCCTGGACTCTCGCATAGCAGAAGTAACCGTCAGTAACTCGACGATTAGAGCACAAACCACCAGAGGCTGTCCTCAAGGAGGTGTCCTATCACCTCTCCTTTGGAGTCTGGTGGTAGATGATCTCTTAGCTAAGCTTACGGATAATGGCTTTCGATGTCTAGGCTATGCTGATGACATAACCATAATCTGCAAGGGGAATTTGGAGAGCACATTATGTGATAGAGTCACCCTGGGCCTTCGACTAAGCCTGGACTGGTGTAGGGACGTGGGGCTGAACATCAACCCAGCAAAGACCACGATTGTCGCCTTCACAAATCGGTACAAGCTTAAGTCTATGAAACCCATAGTCATTGGAGGTACAATTATACCAGTGTCCACGGAGGTCAAATATCTGGGGGTTATACTAGATAAAAGACTCCTCTGGAAACAGCAGGTGGAGCACGCTGCTCGGAAGGGCACTTTAGCCCTGATGAGCTGCAGAACTCTTGCGGGGAAAAACTAGGGGCTTTCACCTAAGATTCTGATGTGGATGTATACTGCTATGGTGAGGCCCATGGTGTGCTACGGAGCAGTGGTCTGGGCTAAACGCATGGACCGGGAAGGTGCGAGAAAGCAACTGGGTAAACTCCAGAGGCTTGCATGCTCGTGCATCTCGGGCGCAATGCGCACCTGCCCCTCCACGGCTCTAGACGTTCTACTAGGGCTTCCACCGCTGCATATATACATAAAACACAACGCAAGCAGAAGTCATATGAGGATAACGGGGACATTAGCAACCGGACCGGCTGCAGGAGCCACAGGCTCACTGTTAGAATACCCACAGGATGCGCAGATGGCGCAATTTAGCTTTAGTAAGCTCTTTAACATAGAGCTTAGCAATAAGGCAGAATGGACCAACCTGTCAACTACCTATAATGTGAAAACACATGCTATTAGGTGGTACACAGACGGTTCGCTTACAGAGGAGGGGGCCGGGGCCGGAGTCTGCGGACCTCGACTCAATTACCATGAACCCCTTGGCAAGTTCGCCAGTATCTTCCAAGCGGAAATACACGCGATAGAGAGATGTGCCGCTTTCAACATCGACAGAGGGTACGATCGCAGAGACATAGCCATCTTTTCAGACAGTCAGGCAGCTATAAAAGCACTAGGTGCTTATAAAATAGCTTCCAGGCTGGTTTGGCAATGTATAGAAACATTAAACAGGTTGGGGACTAATAATAGAGTCACCATCTATTGGGTCCTTGGGCACGCGGGAATCCCGGGTAATGAGGTTGCGGACCAAATGGCCAGAAAGGGGGCAAGCACTCCTTTCTGCGGGCCGAACCCTTCTGTAGGCTGGGCCCTGGGGTCATCGAGCAGAGCAGCCGCTCTGACCTTTGGTCCGATAGTGCGAACTTCTGGTTGTGTTTGCAGGGGGCGAGACAGAGTAAAAGGCTTTTGGGCAACTATAACAAGACGAGGACTGAGGACTGTCTGAAGCTGAGCAAGGTTTCTCTTCGGATTGTCACAGGCTTCTTGACAGGACACTGCAGATTGCGTAGGCATTTACATAGGTTACGCATAGGGAACGAGGCCACATGCAGGCTCTGTCTGGAGGGGGACGAAACTCCAGAACACCTACTAGAGGAATGCCATGCCATAGGTCGGCTGAGACTATCTCAGCTCGGGCGGGTCACACTAAACACTGAGGAGATGAGGGCTCTCCGTCCAGGCGACATCATCGCGTTTCTGCGATCGATTGCACTGTACGGGGAGCTGTGGTGGTCGCAGTGCACTAACCTCCCCTTTCGTAATAATAATACAAGTCAGCACACATTTATATTATAAGATATCAAATAACTGCACATAGCTATGTAAGAATGACACACAAATTATTGACACATGTAAAGCTAGGTCCAGATTATACACAAAACGGTACATTTATTAACCCAATAAAACTTTAAGCAACACCAAATTATGCTGAACACACAGAATACCGCTGACTGCACAATGCATGCATAAAATATGTTTCAATAGTAGCGGTCAGCCAACCCGGTAGTTGCTAAATATGCTATTTTGCATTGCAAGCAACTGCTGAGTACACAATAATCTAATTCTAATTTACACCACACAACTGTAAAACTAAGCTATTTTTACCTATAAATATTGTTACTTTTCGTTAATAAAATCAGTGTTCTTAGTACAGCCTACAAGATACATTCATTATTTCTCCGCAGTCCACCTGGTTACAAGTGGCAGTTGCGGCAACAATTAAGCAGTCAGTTTGTACTGAATGCTAACAATACATACACACCTTTTACAGGTACATTTTGGTGACCCCGACAAAGGACAAAGGACTCCTAGGAAGGATCCTGTCTACAACATATAGCTCGCTACTCCTTCGACCACACCACACGGTTGCGAATAGAAGCGCAATCGAGCTCAGGCCGAGCGAATAAAACACTTCCACCGGGTCGAGAGGAATCAAAGCGCTATATACAACAACAAAACAAACGTGATTCTGGTAGCTTAGTCATTGTCAACAAGGCGACAAAATGAGCACAGAGAAATCACTCTTATTGGAAGATGTCCTAGATGCGCAGGAAGAAATAAGCCAGGAGATATCAAGGCTTATAAGGAACACAAAAAAGGACCCGGCCGATCGCAAGGCAAAACCTGGCTACTACCAAGCCAAGGCCACAATCCTAGAGGAAAAGTGGACATTATTAAGTCATTATTGGCAAAAACTCAAGAGGTCTATTTTCAAATATACGAGGAATTTGAGGACCCAGAAGAGAGTGGCTACAACGCCACCGAGTATTTAAAGGCAGAGCCTGATGTTCGGAATGCGCTTACCAGCAATTCAATCAATGAGTGCACCGATAACATCAACTTACCAAGTATTTCCATTCCCAAATTTGATGGTGATTCGCTTAAATGGACGCAATTTTTCGATATGTTTTCATGTATGATACATGAAACAAAGATGCCAACCATACGCAATATGTGGTATTTAAAAACCAGCGTAGTCGGAGAGGCGGAAAGATTAATCCGTCACATCTTAGGGAAGAGAACTATCTCTACGCATGGGAAATTTTAGTAGATGCCTACAACAATCCTAGAGACATCGCATCTAGGGTTTTAAATCGCCTCTTACTGCAACAAACATGCAGTGATGATGTGAAGTCCTTAAAAGAGCTGCACATCACCACCATAGAGTCATAAGCCTCACTGAAGGGACTCGGGATTGACATCTCAACATGGGATCTAATCATCATTGCCATCCTCAGAAACAAGCTGGATGGCACAAACAAAACACTCTATGAACAATCATTGGGTATTACAAAGGAAATCCAGCCACTAGACACCATGCTCCAGTTCCTCGAACAGCGAGTTCGGGTCATGGCTACTGGAAAAAAGGCACCTGGAATCATTAAAAAGGAGTCAAAGAACGCGACATGTGCAACATCTTCAGGTGCACAAAAGGGATGTCTTTTCTGTAAAAAGACAAGTCATTATTTATCTAAATGTGACGAATTTCGCGCAAAATCTGTCAGCGAGCGCTTAAATTGGGTGCAAAGACAAAGGTTATGCGTCAACTACTTTAAAAATGACCATAAAACAAAGGCATGCACAAGCAACTTCAGCTGTTTTAAGTGCAACAAAAAGCACCACACTCTAGTGCATTTGGAAAATGTGATCACATCAGCAGCAGCAGAGCTACTATCACAAGTTGTGGCATCCGCAAACAACCACAACTATAACTTACTTGCAACAGCAAAGGTAGCTGTGCAAGCAACTAACGGACAACAAGCATCATTCAAGGCACTACTGGACTCTGGATCACAAATCAACGTTGTTTCCGAAAGACTTGTGACAATGTTGGGACTTAAACGTCATGACAAAACACTCCGGATTGAGGGCATAGTTAAATCATTACACAGCAATTTTACGATGCGATTGCAAGCATTCGTATTACCGCATATAATTTCGGATCAACCTGCCTAGTCGATCAACATGGCCGATTGGGGAATGCCGAGCAAGTAACCACTGGCGGATCCATCTTCAACAGACCAGGCAAAATCGACATGCTGATTGGAGTAGAGCACCGGTTTTCAATACTGCTCCCATAACAACACAAAATGTTCCAGTCTGGTCCAATGATGCAAAACACTGAGTTCGGTTGGATCATTGCTGGAAAAGTAAATGCAGCAAGTAAGTCGTCAGCCATCTGCGCAGCTGAAACAAATGAGGAAATAAATCCATTAATGGAACGATTCTGGACATTAGATAGCTTGGATACAACAGAAAAACACCGTACACCAATTGAAGCGCATTGTGAAAGGCACTTCTTAGAACATTTACAAGTGGCTGTGGACGGCAGATTCATCGTTAAACTTCCATTTTCTGAACATTATTCAGCCCTGGGAGAGCCCATGGAGATATCAACCAAACGGTTTTTATCGTTAGAGCGCAGAACCTCCGCTGACACGTGGAAGCAGTACGCAGCGTTCATGGCGGAGTATGAGAAGCTGGGACACATGAAACAAGTGTCACCGCAACAGATTCCTAAAAATCACTACGTGATTCCGCATCATTGCGTGTTGAAGCCTGACAGCACAACAACAAAACTACGAGTTATATTGCAAAACATCTTATATGCAAAACATCTACTGGAAAATCGCTGAATGACATACTGCATGCAGGCCCCACGGTTCAAAGCGATCTTATGTTTATTCTACTACGATTCAGAACACATAGATATGTGTTTACGGCTGACATTGAAAAAATGTATAGTATGGTATGGAGAGTTTGCTGAAAACTTTCTACAGGCAACATCTCTAAAAATACATTTGGACAGTGGGAACCAACTTATTCTAGCTGCTGTATACTGCCCCCCGCGTTATACCATATCTGAAGACCAATTTATGGAATTTTTTAACTCACTAGGAGAATGTTTTATAGCAGCAGGAGACTACAATGCAATTTCTCCTGGCAGACCAACATACTGGTCGACAGATCTCAAAAAACTTCCCGATCTGAGTGACTTTGCAGTTACCAAAAACATTTCGCGTAGACTGATAAGTGCAGAGTGCCTTTCGGATCTATCATCCGATCACTCGCCAGTCCTAATAAATTTGCTACGACACCCTCAATTCATAAATCGACCCGGTAAGTTAACTTCACATAAAACTAACTGGCTCAGATACAAAAAATATATAAGCTCACACATTGAGCTTAAGCCACGTCTCGTAGATGAAGCTGACATTGATAGTTTTGTTAACACTCTGGAGACGGTCTTCGTCGCCGCAGCTCGCACCGCTACGCCTCAAACACCAAATACAATACACAACCAAAGGACAACAAATCTACAAATTGAACAGCTCGTTCTTGAAAAGCAGCGCTTACGACGTGACTGGCAATCGAACAGATCGCCATCGGCAAAGCAAAAACTAAAACGAGCGCGCTCAACGCCGTTACATCGAGCAATTATCAACCACCAGTACGAAAAACTCATTGTGGAGAGCTCACCCAACTCTAAGCTCACCAACAGAAACAGTAATGCCTATAAGAAACTTCGCAGGCGGCTGGGCCCGCACCGATGAAGAAAGAGCTAACACATTTGCTACTCATCTTCAAAAAGTGTTCCAACCTAACCCTGCAACAAATTCGTTTGCACTACCGACTGCTTCAAACGGCTATCAGCTTCAACATGATCCAATCAAGTTTCGCCGGAATGAAATCGTTAGAATCATTAAAGAGCAACTGAACCCAAAAAAATCTCCAGGAGGTGACCAAATAACCTTAAAAATGATTATTGAGCTTCCTTACTGTGCGATCTGCATAATTGCCCAGCTCTTCAATGCTATCACCAAACTTGGCCACTATCCAGACAGATGGAAAAAGTCAATCATCATTATGATACCAAAGCCTGGAAAAGATCACACATTTCCCATGTCGTATAGACCTATAAGCTTATTATCGTGTCTATCAAAACTCTTTGAAAAATGTTTGCTGTCCCGGATATATCCATTCCTGAATCTTCATAACATAATCCCATCACACCAATTTGGCTTTCGTGAAGAGCACGGAACAATTGAGCAGGTTAACAGAATAACATCAGAGATACGAAGCGCGTTCGAAAATAGAGAATACTGCACTGCAATATTTCTGGATGTTTCTCAGGCATTCGACAAAGTTTGGTTGGAAGGTCTGTTGCATAAGATCAAAATAATGCTCCCAAACAACACACATAAGCTGATTAAGTCGTACCTCTACGACAGGAAGTTCACAGTAAGATGTAAAACTGCAATGTCTGACGAACACAGTATCGAGGCTGGTGTTCCACAGGGCAGCGTACTTGGACCAACACTGTACGTGCTATTCACAGCAGACATCCCAATGAGCTGCCGATTGACAACATCTACCTTTGCTGATGATACAGCTATTCTCAGCCGCTCCAGATGCCCAATACAAGCAACAGCGCAACTAGCCCTTCATCTGGTCGACGTGGAAAAATGGTTATCAGATTGGCGAATTAAGGTAAACGAACAAAAATGTAAGCAAGTAACTTTCACCCAGAACAGGCAAGATTGTCCACCGCTCACGTTAAACAACACCTCACTTCCAAAAGCAAACGATCTAACGTATCTTGGCGTACACTTAGACAGAAGACTTACATGGCGGCGACACATTGAAGCTAAAAGAACACATCTTAAGGCCTGTACGCAGACGCCTGTACAGCTCCCGTACAGCAAAAACTTCATATAAAAAAAATGGTCCCGTACAGCTTCAGTACAGTACGTACATGTAAGGTCTGCAGTTCTGTTAGCTACTGCTGGTACGGTAGTGTTTGGAGTTTTGGACTCAGACTATGCAAATAAAATGACTAAGGTCATAGAGAAGGTACAAACTAACGAAGAATTTCTAATGACACTGCTGAGAAGCCAAACCTCAGTACTTGACTCAACCATTAACGTTGTCAAGAAAACAAGGACAACATCGGACAAGCGTCTAAAACTACTTGAACAACGAGTAGCCGCCATTACCCAAAGCAGAGGAAAGTACACTGGCGCACGTCTCACAGAAAACTACGTGGCATTGAACACACAGAATATCGCTGACTGCACAATGCATGCATAAAAATGTTTCAATAGTAGCGGTCAGCCAACCCGGTAGTTGCTAAATATGCTATTCTGCATTGCAAGCAACTGCTGAGTACACAATAACCTAATTCTAACAACTGTAAAACTAAGCTATTTTTACCTATAAATATTGTTACTTTTCGTTAATAAAATCAGTGTTCTTAGTACAGCCTACAAGATACATTCATTATTTCTCCGCAGTCCACCTGGTTACAAGTGCCAGTTGCGACAACAATTAAGCAGTCAGTTTGTACTGAATGCTAACAATACATACACACCTTTTACAGGTACAGTAATGTTTCATGAAGTTCATGATGACAATATCAAAACAAGTGGAAACGTTGCAGTCGGACGCAACCGACTGCGGCATACTCGATACCAGTATTAAAACCGCTAAAAAGAGGCCTGATTGCAGAGGGGTACGGATGCGGCAGGGGTGCACGCTGCCTTAAAGATTTTCCGATGCAGATGGGGATGCCACAAGCTATCTTCATACCAAATTTGGTGACTCTGGCTCAAAGTTTGTAAAAGGTGGGAATGGGGGGCTGGGGGCGGTATGGGTAGTTGTGGCATCCAAATTTTTGATGCAGATCTTTGTGAAATGTCAATTGCTATCTTCAAACCAAATTTGGTGAATCTAGCTCGAAGTTTGTAAAAAGTGGGGAAAGGGGGGCTGGGGGCGGTATGGGTGGGCGTGGCATCCAAATTTGTGATGCAGATCTTTGTGGAATGTCAATTGCTATCTTCATACGAAATTTGGTGACTCTGGCTCAAAGTTTGTAAATAGTGGTGAAAGGGGGGGGGCTGGGGGCGGTATGGGTGGGCGTGGCATCCAAATTTGTGATGCAGATCATTGTGGAATGTCAGTTGCTATCTTCATACCAAATTTGGTGACTCTAGCTATAATTTTGTAAAAGGTGGGGAAAGGGGGGCGAAATGGGTGGGCGTGGCTCCAAAACTTTGATGCAGATTTTTGGGGGTCGTTGCCAGCTATCTTCTTACCAAATTTGGTGGCTCTAGCTCTACAACTCTGGAAGATACACGCATTCCCGTTTTTGACGAAGTGTTGGGGTGGATGGGGGCGAATAGGGCAGTATCGGTGGGCGTGCATCCAAACTTTTGATGCAGTTTTTGGGGAGTCATCATCACCTATCTTGGCACCAAATTTGGTGGCTCTAGCTCAAAAACTGTGGGAGATATAGCCATTTCAGATTTCAAAATGCGGGGGGGCTGGAGGCGGAGTGGGTGGGCGTGGCTTCATAACTTTGATGCAGTTTTTTGGGGGTCGATACAAGCTAGCTTTCTACCAAATTTGGAGGCTCTAGCTCCTCAACTCTGGTAGATACACGCATTCCCGTTTTTGACGAAGCGTTGTGGTGGATGGGGGCGGCTAGAGCAGTATCGGTGGGGGGTCATCATCACCTATCTTGGCACCAAATTCAAAAACTGTGAAAGATATATTTATTTTTATATATATATATATATATATATATATATATATAATTATATATTTTTTGACTTTAAAATGCGGGGGGGCTGGGGGCGGAATGGGGGGCGTGGCTCCAAAATTTTTGATGCAGTTTTTTGGGGGTTGCTAGTAGCTATCTTCTTACCAAATTTGGTAGTTCTAGCTGAAAGGATGTGCGAAATATGTGGATTTATCGGTTTTGAGTTATCGAATTTATCGATTTGCCAGCCCCCCAGTTATCTTAGAGCCCCCATCTTGACACTTTAATTTACTATCCCATAGGTAAAGAGAACTGGAAAGTTTCAAGTCTCTAGCTTGAAGGGTGTGGAAAAAACTTGCAACCATACGGACGGACAGACACCATGACGGACATTGCACAAAACCAATATACTCTTTACCTTCGGTATCGAGTATAAACATCATTGTAATTGTTCGTGAAGTCTTGGCCCAGGGATATTCTGCTGTAGTATCATGCAAATGTGTAAAATTCCGAAATGTAGGGTGAATAATAATATCAGCTAGAACAGTTAATTCGTGGAACTCCTCTGACTCGTGTAAGTACAGGTGAAATGAATATCCGCTTAACCGAGCCGACCTAGACTGTTCAAAGGTCCGTACCGATTCAGTCGCAGTGAAAGAGAGTTATTAGGAGCAAAATTTAAAGAATTATGTAGTAGAGTGTAATGTTGAAAGACCTATACGTTCATGAAAATTAAAAGAAAAAGAGAATGTTGAAATGAAAAGAAAACAAGTGCCGCATAGCTAATTTTGGCTATGCCAAGACTATGATACCCTTCACACATAGATTAATTTTTTTTTTTACATAATTTTCAATAAATTGAATTTGATATTATTATTTTTTAACAATTGTTGTGGTTTGGCTGTTATTGTCATCTAGACGGTAAACAGTCAGCCAAATCAATGCTCCCCCCTCTTATTTATGTTTCTGTGCAGTTGTTGGTAATTTTTCGCACGACAGCAACAACAATTGATAAAAGATAGTACGATATGGTCAATTTGTATGGTGGCTAAGTCTTAGAATGCTCCGATCGGGATGAATAAACCCGACATGATCTAAGCAATCTGTGAAAGTTTCATCAAGATCGGTTCAGCAGTTTGGCCGGAAATCGTGTTGAAACAGACGGACCAACGGACAGACGGACACGCGGAAATCAATTCCTGAGCTCGTCCTGATCATTTTGATATATAGTTTATGGGGTCTCCCATCATTCCTTTAAGGCGTTACAGATTCATGACAAACTCAATATACCCTGTTTCACATGTGTGAAGGGTATAAAGAAATGTTGAAATTACAAAGAGTTTTACGTTAAGAGGGAAGAAATGTTACGTTTTGATTTAACAGAATAGAAAATTGTTAATGAAAATAAAATTAAGTTTGTTAAATAAAGTTGGGAACGAATGATGCGAAAGCTTCTCTTTTGTATTACACGAGGACGAATAAAAGGTCAGAACGGCCGTGTCGGAAAATGATTAATTATTTGAATTACGCGGTCAAGCTTTGAGACGAATAGATCAGTGGTATAAGAGTCGGGATGCTTTTGACATTGTGCAGGATTAAACAAGTGGAAACGTTGCAGTCGGACGCAACCGACTGCGGCATACTCGATACCAGAATTAAAACCGGTAAAAAGAGGCCTGAATGCAAAGGGGTACGGATGCGGCAGGGGCTTACGCTGCCTTAAAGATTCTCCGATGCAGATGGGTATGCCACCAGCTATATTCCTTCCAAATTTGGTGACTCTTGCTCAAAGTTTGTAAAAGGTGGGGAAAGGGGGGGGGCGCTGGGGGCGGTATGGGTAGTTGTGGCATCAAAATTTTTGTTGCAGATCTTTCTGAAATGTCAATTGCTGTCTTCATACCAAAATTGGTGACTCTAGCTCAAAATTTGTAAAAGGTGGGGAAAGGGGGGGCTGGGGGCGGTATGGGTGGGCGTGGCATCCAAATTTTTGATGCAAATCTTTGTGGAATGTCAATTGCTATCTATATACCAAATTTGGTGACTCTAGCTCGAAGTTTGTAAAAGATGGGGAAAGGGGGGCTGGGGGCGGTAAGGGTGGGCGTGGCATCCAAATTTGTGATGCAGATCTTTGTAAAATGTCAATTGTTATCTTCATACCAAATTTGGTGACTCTAGCTCGAAAATTGAAAAAGGGGAAAGGGGGCGAAATGGGGCGTGGCTCCAAAACTTTTTTGGGGGGTCGGCTAGGGCAGTATTGGTGGGCGCGGCATCCAAACTTTTGATGCAGTTTTTAGGGGGTCATCATCACCTATCTTGGCACCAAATTTGGTGGCTCTAGCTCAAAAACTGTGGGAGATATAGCCATTTCTAATTTCAAAATGCAGTGGGCTGGGGGCGGAGTGGGTGGGCGTGGCTCCAAAACTTTGATGCAGTTTTTTGGGGGTCGTTACCAGCTATCTTTCCACCAAATTTGGTGGCTCTAGCTCCACAACTCTGGAAGATACACGCATTCCCGTTTTTGACGAAGCGTTGGGGCACATGGGGGTGGCTAGGGCGGTATTGGTGGGCGTGGCATCCAATCTTTTGATGCAGTTTTTGAGGGGTCATCATCACCTATCTTGGCACCAAATTTGGTGGCTATAGCTCAAAAACTGTGGGAGATATTGGCTTTTTTGATTTTAAAATTCGGGGGGGCTGTGGGCGGAATGGGGGGGCGTGGCTCCAAAATTTTTGATGCAGTTTTTTGGGGGTTGCTAGTAGCTATCTTCTTACCAAATTTGGTACTTCTAGCTGTAAGGATGAGTGAAATATGTGGATTTATCGGTTTTGAGTTATCGAATTTATCGATTTGCCAGCCCCCCAGTTATCGTAGAACACCCATCTTGACACTTTAATTTACTATCCCATAGATAAAGAGATTTGGAAAGTATCAAGTCTCTAGCTTGAAGGGTGTGGAAAAAAATTGCGTTCATACAGACGGACAGACGGACAGACACCATGACGGACATTGCACAAACTCAATATACTCTTTACCTTCGGTATCGAGTATAAAAAGTGAGACGACTGCATGTGCTGTCGTCAGTGTGGCCCATTGTTAGATTGAGAGAAAAAGATGACTACAACAACTTGTGTGGTTGTTGTAGAGTAGAAAACTAACGTTCAGTCTTAGTTGAACGATAGTGAAACGCTCAACACGTACAATGAGACTCGCTCCACATATCTAGTTTCACAAATACTTAAAATACCAGAAATTAATCCTGTCCAGCCACCACAGACTGTACAAAACGAGAACTCTCCCATATATAAGGTGCGTTTCATATATATAATGACACCACAAATTTGCTTATATTTTTTGAAAGGTACATTTTTTTCAATAACAATGTTCTACGCATTTGCGTGTATTGACAAAAAAAAATAATGTATACCAAGCCAGACGGCGTTTCTGATAACGGTACATTTGTTTTGCCGAAAAAACTGATTTTCTGTTGTTTCACAATTATAAAACCACTTTGATTTATGATTTTTTATGTATTTATATATATTTTTGTTACACATTAGAACTAAATAGTGTTTCCATGTTTCGAAACCACTTGAAAAATTCGATTTGGCATACTCTTGATCAAGTTGTCAATAGTTTTTTTTTATCAATTGCTTCCCATTCTTGAACAATTATGGTTTTGAGCTGTTCGACCGTTTCAAATTGCCGGTTTTCTTTATAAAATGCCCCACAAGTTCTCAATTGGATTGAGATCAGGGGAGCGAGCAGGCCATTGCATCAGAGCAATATTTTAATTGTTGAACCAGGGTTTGCTCTCCCGACTCACGTGAATGGCAGCATTGTCCTGCTGGAAAGTCCACTGAGTGTCATTATTTTGCCGCAAGAAGGGCAGCAAACTGCATTCCAACACATTAATGTAGACACTACTTTTCATTCTGGACGAGACGAATTGGACTTCCAGGCAACTGGCAGCTGAGAAAGCACCCCACAGCATAACACTGCCACCACCGAAATTCCTTTTCGAGAAGCACAGCTCATCCTTTCGGATGTCGTGCCAATAGCTTCTATTACCATCGGGTCCATCCAAATTCCATTTTTTTTCGTCTGAATAAATATCCTTGAATTACATAAAGTTGAAAGTTAAAAATTTTAATTCAAAAAACATCATGCATTCAAACGTACAGTATTCCAGTATGTTGACATGTTTCGCTTGGCGAATTCAATTCGTGCATCCTTATGCTGTTGTTTTAACGCTGGAATGCAATTAATTTTTTTGTTCTCTATATATAGAGATTCCTTAAGAGTGCGCCATATCGTTGTGCGTGAGACCTTTCTATCCACAACGCTCGTCAAATCGCTTAAACTGCGACAGTTGTTGCTGGCGGCACGCACCACCTTCCTTTGTTCCCGGTCAGTAAGAGTTTTTTTCCTTCAACTTTGCTTACAGGTACCATATTCCAGTGGACTATCTAAAAAATTATGAATAACCGTGCGGCTTCTCTCGATCCTGCGCCCAATTTCACGGAATCCATACCCCTCTTCCCTAAAGCAAGTATTCTACCCTTTTCCTGCTCTGTAAGCGCTGTACCACGTGGCATTATTTTTAAATCGCAGTATAATGAAAATAAAATGTAATATATGCTTATTCTTTTTAGTTTCAAACGCAACCATCACTTTGAAGTCATTACTGAAAGTGGTTTTATAATTGTGAAACAACCGAAAATCAGTTTTTTCGGCAAAACAAATGTACCGTTATCAGAAACGCCGTCTGGCTTGGTATACATTATTTTTTTGTCAATACACGCAAATGCGTAGAACATTGTTATTGAAAACAAGTGGAAACGTTGCAGTCGGACGCAACCAACTGCGGCATACTCGATACCAGTATTAAAACCGCTAAAAAGAGGCCTGATTGCAGAGGGGTACGGATGCGGCAGGGGTGTACGCTGCCTTAAAGATTTTCCGATGCAGATGGGGATGCCACAAGCTATCTTCCTTACAAATTTGGTGACTCTAGCTCAAAGTTTGTAAAAGGTGGGAAAAATGGGGGCTGGGGGCGGTATGGGTAGTTGTGGCATCCAAATTTTTGATGCAGATCTTTGTGAAATGTTGTGAAGTAGGCCGCATAGGCCCCTTCACAAAGAGTTATATTTATTAGATTATTGGATTTATTTTTATTTATCATATTATATTTATAGTTTAAAGTCGCAAGGGGGCGCATTGTTGATTTAATTTATATTCCTTATTTAATTTACATTTTTGGTATTATATTTATTAACCGCAAGAAGCGCATTATAGTTATAAGTTTAAGTCGCAAGAAGCGCATCGGTTGGTTAAGCCATAGTTAGAAGTTTTGTTAGACGCAAGGAGCGCGCAGTAGTTCTATTTAATAAACACCCAACGTTCGAAATATTGTTAGAATTTAAATGTAACCGCCCCAAAACGCAGGGTCGCAAGAGGCAGCGCGCCAGCTGCGATCATCAAATCCACCACGGTCATGAGCAAGTGTGGGGAGTGGGGAAATCTGCAACGCGGGCCGAAGCCGAAGCGTGGGCGAGGGAGTTGTGATTAGCCTCCGCGAGTGAGCAGACGCGTACGCGGCAGAGAGAAAGAAAATGGTTAGGTTATAAGAACAAAAAAGAGAGGCAGCGTGTTCGCAGCAAAGGTATAGGGTTAGAATTTGGAAGAAGGATAAGGTAAGAGGGGATAGTTCGCCATAGTTCATCCATACGAGTTTATATATATGTAATTAGGTTTAGGTTTACTCGTGCATATAATCTTTAATATAATCTGAATAAATTGGTCGCCGGTAAGTCCGCGACTCAGTGGAGTGCAATTGCTGTGTGTTTGCTTTCTTTCTATTTCTTCGATTTAGGTTTTTTTTGTACACGCGCGTACGCGAGTCAAGCTGAGTCGGTTTATACTCTGGCCGCTGAGTGTGTCGGCCGTCGCGTTGGTGTCGACGCTGGCATTTCCCCTTCCAACTTGTAAAACCCCGCGCGTTAAAGTCTCACTAAAAAATATATATAAATATTCTTGTGAGGTATACCTGGCCAGACTGAGTTTATACCCTGGCTAAATTACTCCTTTACAATGTCAATTGCTATCTTCAAACCAAATTTGGTGAATCTAGCTCGAAGTTTGTAAAAAGTGGGGAAAGGGGGGGCATCCAAATTTGTGATGCAGATCTTTGTGGAATGTCAATTGCTATCTTCATACCAAATTTGGTGACTCTGGCTCAAAGTTTGTAAAAGGTGGGGAAAGGGGGGCTGGGGGCGGTATGGGTGGGTGTGGCATCCAAATTTTTGATGCAGATCTTTGTGAAATGTCAATTGCTATCTTCATACGAAATTTGTTGACCCTAGCTCAAAGTTTGTAAAAAGTGGTGAAAGGGGGGGGCTGGGGGCGGTATGGGTGGGCGTGGCATCCAAATTTGTGATGCAGATCATTGTGGAATGTCAGTTGCTATCTTCATACCAAATTTGGTGACTCTAGCTAAAACTTTGTAGAAGGTGGGGAAAGGGGAACGAAATGGGTGGGCGTGGCTCCAAAATTTTTGATGCAGTTTTTTGGGGGTTGCTAGTAGCTATCTTCTTACCAAATTTGGTAGTTCTAGCTGAAAGGATGTGCGAAATATGTGGATTTATCGGTTTTGAGTTATCGAATTTATCGATTTGCCAGCCCCCCAGTTATCGTAGAACCCCTATCTTGACACTTTAATTTACTATCCCATAGATAAAGATAACTGGAAAGTTTCAAGTCTCTAGCTTGAAGGGTGTGGAAAAAACTTGCAACCATACGGACGGACAGACGGACAGACACCATGACGGACATTGCACAAAACCAATATACTCTTTACCTTCGGTATCGAGTATAAAAATGTACCGTTCAAAAAATATAAGCAAATTTGTGGTGTCATTATATATATGAAACGCACCTTATAAGATTGTAAACATCTCTTGTGCGCACTCAAAGTCTAACAGGCAGACCATCTGAGGTAGACCAACGAATAAGAACGCGCTCCATGCCGTTATAATCAACATGAACCAATTTCCTTTCCACCTAATAAGATGATTATTGAGCTTCCTTCATTGGCAAGTTATTCAATACCCTCACTAAATTTGACCTTCAGACATATGTTTAAAGGTCAATCACCATAATGATACCCGAAGACCGGGAAAAGATTACAAAATCAAGTTACTTTCACCCTCAACAGACAAGATGGTTCACCAACAGCGCACTTTCAAAAGCAAAGGTAATTCACCTAAAAGACTTACAGTTTGCCAACACATTGAAGCTAAGAGAAAATATCTTAAACTGAAATCCAATAGCCTCCATTGGCTTATGAATGCTTGATCCTTTTTTAGTCTGGACTACAATTCTGTTTTAAAACCAATGGAACAATGGTTCCAAGTAATAGGGTAATGCTAGCAACAGCAACATCGACAGGGAGCCCACTCGAAGATCTTGAGAACCATCACTAGGGCACCAAGGTATTTTTGAAACTATGGACATTCTTTCTAATAGAGTTTAATATCCTCACAATCAACAAGGTAGCAGCAGAACAAAAGGTAAAATACTTTGACAAGCTCTCATCGCACCCTAATCATCTCGGAAGCGTTTTTAGAAGGCCTTAAAGCCGATCCCGTTTTTGTCATAAGAACTTACTTAGATTCACCACCGGGTCAATCTTAGGCACGCGCATCCAAAATACAGTCCAAAAACTAACTGTTAGTTAAGGAATATTCATAGTTTCTTTGTTAAAACCAGTTAATTTAAAAAAATAAAACCCCCTATGTGGGTCCGGTCACACGGGACATGTGTAAGCATCTAGAAACTAATTATTTTTTATGTTAAGTTGCATGTACTCTATTTGTATGTATTGAAACAAGATTTTTTTCCCCCGAGGCTAAAGATACACATCAATACAATGTAGTCGGACCGATACATACATACATAGCGTGCAAAGACATTAACCTTGTAACCGGTGGATAGGTATTATGTGCCCGATGTGATTTTCAAATGGCTATAAAATTAAAACTACTAAACTCATAGAAAAGTGTAATAGCTTTTTATAGCGAAAATGTTTGTAAAACTTTAATTTTTAGGTAAAAAGTATATTGGGTTAATGTTAATGATTTTTACCTTCTGAACAAAACTGCATTTACAGAATTTAAATAAATTGAAAATTAATTTTATATTGATTTTTGGCAAAAAACACAGTTTTACATGTATTTTCCCATAAGGGCACATAAGTGCTTAGCACTGTTTAAGTGTATAAAATAAAAATCACTGGAGACAGGGTTAATATTAACATAAACATTAGCATTACATTCGATCCCTTGATTATAAGTTACTTTATGCTTTGTAACTAGTAAGTCAGTCTTGATCTAACTGTGGAATAAAACAGATTGGTGTTCACGAAGCTGCTGCGTTTTAATATTTCGAGAAGAACATTTGTCTACTATAAATTCAGAAGTGGTCATAAAACCTCGTGACAAAATGAACAATATAAACTTCAACGAATTTTCAATAAGCCAACTAAAAAACTGGCTGTCAGTGTTAAACAAATCGACAATCGGTACAAAAACCGAACTAATAACACGACTTAGTGAAATTACGCCAGTTATTCGTGGCGATGCCTCAATCGTCAACAATGACAGCGATGACGAATCAGAGCCGGATCTACAAGAGGATCAGGAATCTGAGACAGAAATTATATGTAAGCATAAAACAGCAAAACGCACAAAGCGACATCGGTGACGCTGCATTGTCGCACCAACAAGCAGCAGCACAGCAACAAATAGCCGAAGTTCTGAAGGCAATACAGAAATTGCAAGCTGAAGTCAGCGCAGTAAAGCAGCAACAAGCGACAAACGCCGTTATAAACGCGGCAAACACAGACGATGACAACGAAAACGACAAACGGCATTGGCAGTGCGTTGGCCGCAGCTACAAATGGTAAATTTCAGAAGACAAAAGAGACATGCAGATTAAAAACAAGTGGAAACGTTGCAGTCGGACGCAACCGACTGCGGCATACTCGATACCAGAATTAAAACCGGTAAAAAGAGGCCTGAATGCAAAGGGGTACGGATGCGGCAGGGGCTTACGCTGCCTTAAAGATTCTCCGATGCAGATGGGTATGCCACCAGCTATATTCCTTCCAAATTTGGTGACTCTTGCTCAAAGTTTGTAAAAGGTGTGGAAAGGGGGGGGCGCTGGGGGCGGTATGGGTAGTTGTGGCATCAAAATTATTGTTGCAGATCTTTCTGAAATGTCAATTGCTATCTTCATACCAAAATTGGTGACTCTAGCTCAAAATTTGTAAAAGGTGGGGAAAGGGGGGGCTGGGGGCGGTATGGGTGGGCGTGGCATCCAAATTTTTGATGCAAATCTTTGTGGAATGTCAATTGCTATCTATATACCAAATTTGGTGACTCTAACTCGAAGTTTGTAAAAGATGGGGAAAGGGGGGCTGGGGGTGGTAAGGGTGGGCGTGGCATCCAAATTTTTGATGCAGATCTTTGTAAAATGTCAATTGCTATCTTCATACCAAATTTGGTGACTCTAGCTCGAAGTTTGTAAAAGATGGGGAAAGGGGGGGCTGGGGGCGGTAAGGGTGGGCGTGGCATCCAAATTTGTGATGCAGATCTTTGTAAAATGTCAATTGTTATCTTCATACCAAATTTGGTGACTCTAGCTCGAAAATTGAAAAAAGGGGGGAAAGGGGGGCGAAATTGAGGGCGCGGCTCCAAAACTTTGATGCAGTTTTTTGGGGGTCGTTACCAGCTATCTTTCCACCAAATTTGGAGGCTCTAGCTCCACAACTCTGGAAGATACACGCATTCCCGTTTTTGACGAAGCGTTGGGGTGGATGGGGGTGGCTAGGGCGGTATTGGTGGGCGTGGCATCCAATCTTTTGATGCAGTTTTTGAGGGGTCATCATCACCTATCTTGGCACCAAATTTGGTGGCTATAGCTCAAAAACTGTGGGAGATATTGGCTTTTTTGATTTTAAAATTCGGGGGGGCTGTGGGCGGAATGGGGGGCGTGGCTCCAAAATTTTTGATGCAGTTTTTTGGGGGTTGCTAGTAGCTATCTTCTTACCAAATTTGGTACTTCTAGCTGTAAGGATGAGTGAAATATGTGGATTTATCGGTTTTGAGTTATCGAATTTATCGATTTGCCAGCCCCCCAGTTATCGTAGAACACCCATCTTGACACTTTAATTTACTATCCCATAGATAAAGAGATTTGAAAAGTTTCAAGTCTCTAGCTTGAAGGGTGTGGAAAAAAGTTGCGTTCATACAGACGGACAGACGGACAGACACCATGACGGACATTGCACAAAGTCAATATACTCTTTACCTTCGGTATCGAGTATAACAACGGTACAACTACGGCGCTTGTTTTCGCTACAGAAGCGATGACAGAGTACAATGGAGAAATGTGTGCACGCAACTAGATAAACCAACTGAAAACAAGTGGAAACGTTGCAGTCGGACGCAACCGACTGCGGCATACTCGATACCAGAATTAAAACCGGTAAAAAGAGGCCTGAATGCAAAGGGGTACGGATGCGGCAGGGGTTTAAGCTGCCTTAAAGATTCTCCGATGCAGATGGGGATGCCACCGGCTATCTTCATACCAAATTTGGTGACTCTAGCTAAAAATTTGTAAAAGGTGGGAAAGGGGGGGCTTGGGGCGGTTTGGGTGGGCGTGTCATCCAAATTTTTGATGCAGATCTTTGTGGAATGTCAATTGTTATCTTTATACCAAATTTGGTGACTCTAGCTCAAAATTTGTAAAAGGTGGGGAAAGGGGGGCTGGTGCCGGTAAGGGTGGGCGTGACTTCCAAATTTGTGATGCAGATCTTTGTGGAATGTCAATTGCTATCTTCATACCAAATTTGGTGACTCTAGCTCGAAATTTGTAATAAGTGGGGAAAGGGGGGCTGGGGGCGGTATGGGTGGGCGTGACATCCAAATTTTTTATGCAGATCTTTGTGGAATGTCAATTGCTATCTATATACCAAATTTGGTGACTCTAGCTCGAAGTTTAAAAAAGATGGGGAAAGGGGGGCTGAGGGTGGTAAGGGTGGGCGTGGCATCCAAATTTTTGATGCATATCTTTGTAAAATGTCAATTGCTATCTTCATACCAAATTTGGTGACTCTAGCTCGAAATTTGTAATAAGTGGGGAAAAGGGGGGCTGGGGGCGGTATGGGTGGCGTGGAATCCAAATTTTTGATGCAGATTTTTCTGAAATGTCAAATGCTATCTTCATACCAAATTTGGTGACTCTAGCTCGAAAATTGTAAAAAGTGGGGAAAGGGGGGCGAAATGGAGGGCGTGGCTCCAAAACTTTGATGCAGATTTTTGGGGGTCGTTGCCAGCTATCTTCCTACCAAATTTGGTGGCTCTAGCTCCACAACTCTGGAAGATACACGCATTCCCGTTTTTGACGAAGCGTTGGGGTGGATGGGGGCGGCTAGGGCAGTATTGGTGGGCATGGCATCCAAACTTTTGATGCAGTTTTTGGGGGGCATCATCACCTATCTTGGCACCAAATTTGGTGGCTCTAGCTCAAAAACTGTGGGAGATATAGCCATTTCTGATTTCAAAATGCGGTGGGGCTGGGGGCGGAATGGGTGGGCGTGGCTCCAAAACCTTGATGCAGTTTTTTGGGGGTCGTTACCAACTATCTTCCCACCAAATTTGGAGGCTCTAGCTCTACAACTCTGGAAGATACACGCATTCCCGTTTTTGACGAAGCGTTGGGGCACATGGGGGTGGCTGGGGCGGTATTGGTGGGCGTGGCATCCAATCTTTTGATGCAGTTTTTGAGGGGTCATCATCACCTATCTTGGCACCAAATTTGGTGACTATAGCTCAAAAACTGTGGGAGATATTGGCTTTTTTGACTTTAAAATGCAGGGGGGGCTGGGGCGGAATGGGGGGGCGTGGCTCCAAAATTTTTGATGCAGTTTTTTGGGGGTTGCTAGTAGCTATCTTCTTACCAAATTTGGTACTTCTAGCTGTAAGGATGTGCGAAATATGTGGATTTATCGGTTTTGAGTTATCGAATTTATCGATTTGCCAGCCCCCCAGTTATCGTAGAACCCCCATCTTGACACTTTAATTTACTATCCCATAGATAAAGAGAATTGGAAAGTTTCAAGTCTCTAGCTTGAAGGGTGTGGAAAAAAGTTGGGAACATACGGACGGACAGACGGACAGACGGACGGACACCATGACGGACATTGCACAAAGTCAATATACTCTTTACCTTCGGTATCGAGTATAAAAAACATCGCACAAATGTGTGAATTAGATGATGCTCGCACACGCATGCTTTTAGTATCGAAACTCAAAGGAAAAGCTCAGCGCTGGCTACATGGCAATTCAGCGCACATGTTAGGACCACTACCGAAATTATGCGACCAATTGATACTGGCTTTTGTAGAGAGAGTTTCTAAACCTGAAATGAGACGTAAATTTGAGCAGCGCAAATGGCAACTGGGTGAGAAGTTCGCAATGTACTGTGAAGAAAAGATGACGCTAGCCCAGGACATTAACGTTGACACTAATGAGCTTCTGGAGCAAATTATCGATGGAATAACTTCAACGTCTTTGCGTGATCAAGCGCGTATTCAACGTTTTAGCGATCCAGAGGAAATGATGCAAGCGTTTAGTGACGTTTCTTTACCGTTAACAACATCAATGCTGAGGAACAGACATCGACAGCAGCCAAAAACACCAGTGATCTGCGGTGCCGCAATTGCAACTCGAGAGGCTATTTCTATAAGGAACGCCGAAAGCCTAAGAGAGCACTTGTTTCGTGTTTCGCTTGTTGCGAAATGGGGCACTTTGTTGCGCAATGCTTTAAGAAGAAAAGCGCAGGCAACAGAAACGACAGTTATGTAAGGTATTTCAAATTTCTTATTCTTCTTATTTCTTATTTTGAACTAAATAGAAATCGACTCAATGTTTTTGGAAAAACTTTTTAACATAAAAAAAGAATCAATAAATGTTTATTTTGAATTAATTGTGGTTGCCGATGGATCTTTGTGTCATGATGTTTATGTCTGCATGTAATTTGAGTATAAATCTGGATACCCGTAAAATCAGGGTGTCAAACCGAATCAGAACCGAAACCCGGAACCGCTAAGAACCAATTCAAATGAGGTACCGGTACCTGAACCGGAACCGATATTCTTAAAGGTTAACAGAACCGGAACCTGGAACCAATATTATTTTGTACAGGTATAAATACCAGAACCAAAATGCGGTACCGGTACGGTTTCGGTTCTGATTTTTTTTTAATTTTAATTTTCCGCATTTGCTGGCCACTGATTTTTACCGTTACTTGAATAATATTACACATACACAACACAAGAATATTGGTTAGAAATTTAAAAGCAACGGCATTTAAAAAATGTACAAAGCGTGTGACAGTCGGAGAAGTTAATAAATATGATATAAGTGAAATAGTTCTTAGTTCATGAATTATCTCATAAAAGTCATTGCTATTGTTATTATTTATTTATTTATTTAATTCAAGCATTGCAACCAATCTCTAAATTAAAAATTTTTTTTGTCTATGGTTGCAACCGCCCGCTGTGCACTATGTTTTGTGTTTTTTCAGCACAACTTAAAATTCACTCGTTTTGTATATACTTTGTATGGCCTAAATTTATATGAGAAGAACGTTATACTGTGGCAACCCTTCGAATGAAACCAACGATGTATTATAACGGGAAAACATTTGCATGTCGCAACCTGTTTTCTATTATTCTTGGTACAGATATAAATGCAGGGCAAATAAGTGACTCCCAAATTTACTTTTGAGGAGAGCACACGATCAGAGCACATTCATATTAAAAATGCCGCGTCGTAAACATAGTAGCATTCGCGAATACGTTACATTTGATTTAAAAACAAATTATAGTCAGTGCAAAATTAACCAATGTGGACTAAAAATAAAGGTAAGTTAAAATTAAAATTTTGTATGAAAGTTTTTCATGTATTTATGTATGTACATAACATGACAACATATATATGTATAAATATAAAAACAGTGGTTGATCATATACATACATACATTTGTACATCTACGTTTGCGATGTGCACGTATGTATGCATATGCTTTGCGATTTTTAAAATGCAAGTACATACATACATACATATCTATACACATATATACATACATATGTATGTAAATGAAAATATGAAAAGCTTAACTACATATGTAAAACAAAATTAATCGCATATAATTTTTTTAGGGTGATCACCTGACAAACCTAAAAAAAACATATTTCCAGGTTTCACAGTTACGTTTTTGCTAAAACTAGTCTTGAAGAAAAGGCTCAACAAGACAAAAAAACATGAAAAAGCCGTCGATTGCCAAAAAATCATAGATATATTCAAGCCATCGATTCGCGTATCAATGACAGCAAGTCTTGAAAGATGCAGCAGTTTTATTATGCACTGAAGATGGAAGGCCATTTTCCATTATGGGCGACGTGGGATTTCGAAAAATAGTTGACCCAATTTTAAGTGGCATGGACTGCGACAACTTTCTTAAACCACAAGCAGTGCGCGATGATGTTTTTTCAAAATCTGAGCAAGTAATTAAGCTAATGAAGAAAGAATTCGATGGCAAATTGATTTCATTAAAATTTGATGGCGTGACTCATTTAAATCGGTCATTTATTGGTAAGTTACATTTATTATAATATTAATATTTGTTATGTAAAATATTTATTATTGCAAACTTTTTGGTTTTTCCAGGCGTTAATATCCAACTTGTTACAAATGGGCAGATTGTACTACACACACTGGCAACAGAGGAAATATACGTCAGTCATACAGCTCGAAACCTAAAGACCCTCATTCTAAATGTGATAAAAAAAAGTTGACATAGATCAGAATCAAATTTATTCATGCACGACCGACAATGGACGGAACATGTTGAAAATGGTTGAGCTGTTGGGGGAGCTTGAGGAGACATTCGATGATATCAATTAGAACGATGATTTGGCAGAAATACATGATTTAAACATTGACAGCAAATGTATAGGTAATTACAAGTATATGCAATATATTAAATTATATATTATATTATATTAACTTTAATACAATATTTTGTCCTTTCAGGAGTGCGTTGTGCATCTCACACGCTCCAGTTGGCAGTTACTGCAGCGTTAAAAGACGAGCAGTTTAGCAAATCGATTCTTTGCGCCAGAACCTTGGCTAAAAAGCTTCGTACGCCGACTATTAGCCACCTTTTGTCAGATAGGAAGATTAGAAAGCCGCCAATAGACTGTCCTACCCGTTGGAGCTCTATGTATAGAATGTTGGCGTATTTAGTTGAGGAAAATGTTCAAGAGTTTTGTTCAGACTTCGCAGCTGCGAACTCAGATTTTTTGTTAGAAAAAAAAGTGTGGGACAATATTAAAGATATTTAGGGTGTTCACTTTGTGTTGAAAAAGTGCAAAAGTGTAAAAGTGCAAGCCATCCCAACAACAATTTGTACAGAATCGAGTTTACACTTTTTGCTAGACCCCTGCCTATGACTAAAATATCGTTGTACTTTTACAACGATTTCAGTGTTTAAAAATGATACAAAAGTGAAAACGTGTTGCACAATACAATCAATTTTCTGGTATTTTTTTGGTGTTATTTTGTGCTTTAGGTGCTAAATCAAAACAAACAGCTGTTCATTGTGGAAAGGCGCTAAAAGTAAATTAGGGTTGATTTGCTAATTTTCTTAAATAAACCAGTTTATGGGATGCTGTCCGTTCTAGGAGTGATGCTTTCACGCTTTTAAAGGGCAATTTTAAATTTATTTATTTATTGCAAGCAGCAAATTAAATATCACAAATGGCAAACTCAGCTCAAACGATAGCGAACAGCTGATTGTATAAAGTTATCAGACTTGTTTTGTTCAATTGGGTGTTCACGACAGCGGTGTTGCAAAGATACACTTTTGCACATTTGCAACACAAAGTGAACACCCTAATTGTTAAAATTCTCGAACCAGCTGAAATTGCAACTTTAAAATTGCAATCCGAACAATTTATTTTGAGAGATTTTTATGCCACATGGCTAAACTGTAAGCTTCAAATCCAAAAGAATACCTCGATATTATCAAAAATGTTATATTCTGAAATTGAAAAACGAGAAACTTATCTTTTTAAAAATAATGCGTTCCTGTGTGGCATATTTCTTGATCCAAGATATAATGTTATGTTAACACATGAGCAAAAGAAGATTTGCATAAATTTGTTGACAGACATAAACAACAGGATTGAGTCCCTTGTTCTATTAAACGAAAGCAGCTCTGACTCAAATACCTTTTCTAAAAGCGGAGATGAGATAGATGCATGTATGAATTTGTTTGAAAAAACAGAAGATTCCAACATTTCATTAATATCACAAAACAGTTTATTGGCATCTATAAAAATATTTTTAAATTTAAAACGTGCACAAAGTGAGGAAAATGTGCTCCAATGGTGGCTACATAATAACAGTAACTTTCCAGAACTTTACGAAATTTCTAAAATTTTCCTTGGTGTTCCAGCTACTCAAATACGCGTTGAACGCCTATTTTCGGGTGTAAAATTTATAATGTCGCCAACTAGAAATAGGTTGGGCTCAGAAACACTATCAGCTATTATGATAATACGAAATAAAAACAATTTGTTAAAACTTTAAATTTGCATCATAACAATAAAAAAAATGTAATGTAATTAAAAATAAATATGGATTATTGAATTTTACCACTCAATTTTTATACACCTCAAAAGTTTATATTCGTTTTATCATGAAATGTGAATCGCATACAACGAAACATATCCGACCCCGTAAAGTATTTATATTCTTGATCAGGTTCAAGAGCTGGCTAAGAATAACCATGCCTGCCAGTCCGTTTGTTCATCTGTTTCTATGCTAACAAGTCATACAAAAATAAATGTACATCTATAAAAAATTTATGAAATAAAAATTGTGTACCGGTACGGAACCGGTACGGAACCGGTACAGAACCGATATAAACTGGAACCAGAACCCGAACCTAGAACCTATTTAAATGAGAACCAAAACAGAACCTTGTACCGAAACGATCGTTTCGGTCCGGACTAGAACCGGAACCAGAACTGAAATTCGATTCGGTTTGACACCCTGCTTAAAATTGTTGATCTAATTAGCGTTGATGAAGTTAAGGAGTTTAAGTAGAACAATGTTCCAAGCCATTCAAACTACCAAATGATAGCTGATTTTAAATTTGCAGAAGAAACGACCAAATTAAATCAAATAAATAAATCATGCAGTAAACAGCTGTAAACGCCAAGGTAACTACCAACGAGTATTTACCTAACAGAGAGGAATACAGAGCCCGCCACTTTAACAGAAAACATTATACTCGTTTGAGTATACAAATAATTTTGCTCTCTGCCTTGCCATCTTATTCTGCCAGCTTTTTGAACATCAGCTGGTGCATAGGGAAGTAGCAAAGAATCAAAGTCGGCCATCATTGTTTAGGCTTCTACTTTGATCGCAAAGTGCGCGATGCGAGTGCTGAAAATAATATGTTGCCTTACTTCATTTCTCTTCTTATAGCTAAAGAACTTGAGTTTGACAATTTTAGACTTTTGCTTGAATCTACCTGGTGCTCCCCAAACAAGGAAGGGTAGTATAGACTTAATATGAACTTTTCGCAATTGTGATGCTAAACGTGAGATACTTTAGCACAATTTATATTTTATATGCTTATTTTATATATTGGCAATAAGTTAGGGCACTCATAACCTGATTCTCCGAGGCAAAAATTGCTAGATTTGGGAAAAAAAAGTTGCTAAAAATTGCTAAAAATGTTGTAAAAATTGCAAAAAAAAATTGCTAAGCCATTAAAATTTTCATTTTCAACCAATAACATACATTTTGTATGTATTTTCCGGAACATAAAAATAAAAAATAAAAAATAGAAAACACTTAAATTTAAAAGGATCATGAACAATTATATTAACATTTAGCTACAGAATACTTAAAATATCATCCAGCTCGTCAGCTTCGCATTCGTCGGCGTACTTATTATTTCCAGTAATTTGAGTCAAGTACTCATACGGTACAACATAATTGTGGCAACATTTTCCCAAGTATCGAATGCAACTCTGTTAGCAACGCACGTGTTTTAGTGAAGCCAGCC
Organism: Scaptomyza montana; assembly: GCA_018904305.1. Classification (NCBI taxonomy): domain Eukaryota; kingdom Metazoa; phylum Arthropoda; class Insecta; order Diptera; family Drosophilidae; genus Scaptomyza; species Scaptomyza montana. The sequence continues at coordinate 289,113 of JAEIGR010000050.1, read as the reverse complement.
GTGAAAAATTACATTTTCACCGCTAACATTTAAAGACAAGCCCACAATAGTGGCACAATTCGTGTTTAGTGACCATCAAGTCACTATTAGTGAAAACGTGAAAGTGCAGCGTTCCTATTTAATTAATGCTATGTTTACACTACAGTGAGTTTGCTATCGATATCGTCATCGACGCAATAACTCAGAATTGGTGTTTACATTGGCTCAAAAGTGAGTTATTGAGTTAAGCGTCAACCGCTGTGTTTTGCTTAGAGTTTGTAAAAGCCGAAAAATTTAATTAAACAAATTTAAAAAGTAATGAGCAATAACAAATTATGTTTGAATTTTATCTGCATGGAGCAAAACAACGCAATGATGATTATGAGCAATGAATGAACCAGGCGTGTGGTGTATAATGCGTTAGGACATCTAAATGCACACCACAATGATCAGCCAGAATTTGAGGTTTGGCTTAGCAACATGAATCATAAAAAGTGCTGAAAACAATTAGGCAAGCCCTAGCAATAAATTTCCTTAACAATAATTCCATTTAAATAAATAAATTCAATTTATAAAAACATAGAATTTATTTTTATGTATCACTGGCCCTCATTATTTCTAGCATTTCTTTTTGAATATTTTCAGCTCGTTCTGCCATACGCTCCATGACCGCCAACTTGCGCTCCTCTATTTCTATGAGCTTGTTAATTTTGTCTACTCGTCGTCGCTTTTTATGTGAAGGCGTCTCTGTTGTTATTCAGTGATAATTTATATTTTTTCAGTTGTATATTTGTTTGTGGTGTTTACACTAGCACCAGTGGTGACAGTTCAAAAGACTATACCGATTATATACTTAAATTGGCAGCACTTTTGAAGTAAACGAATGCAACTCTGTAGCAACGCATGTTTTAGTGAAGCAACTGCATCCAAACTTAACTCAACTTTTTGTCACCACTACTTTTTGTATGGGAAAAAAGCTGCTTGTTGCCCTTAACGCAATAACTCAAATAAGCAGTGCTAGTGTAAACACCACATAAGAGTGCATTTTCTCAAAACGGGGCTCCGCTGCCCAGCGGCCACGTCATTTCAATACATTTAATAAAAGCTCACGTAAGTGAAGCTTTGAGCTTCTACCCTTTCTCAAGGTTCTAGCCTTAGCTAGGATCTAATCTTTACTAGGATCTTGGAAAATTAGATGCATACTTATAGGCGGGCTGTTAAATCCGGGCTTATTGTTAAGCAGCTGACTACTAAACAGCGGCAACGAGTGCACTTACAACCAAAAGGAAAAATGAAAAATAATGGTCCACAGCACAAATCGATCGACTATGAGTCGATGAAGCAAATTGCTGGCGCGGACCCAAAAGAGATTCGTGAGCAACTGCTCAAGGGCTGGCCTCGTGAAGATTCAACCTTTCCTACCACTAGCATTTCAAATACTTTTTGCAGCACAACCCACACACTGACTTCTACAAGTTCATCTATCTCGTCCCCGTACATATCCACTTCCTCTTTGAGTGGCACTGTATGTTCTACTTCTGCCAGCACGACTCACAGTAGTGCACTCGTCAGCTCAATTGCAAAGCCTCAATCGGCCTCCGTCTGGCAGGATGTCTCATTTAAATATGGTAAAGGAGGAATGAAAAAGAGAGTAGGCGTAGTCCTCTCCTCCAAAATGGCTTAGAAGGCGGCAACTGATCAGCCTGTGATCAATACAACAAACCGTTTCCAGCCCCTAAGTGACGAAGAAGATATGGACTTTGGCGATGTATCCTCGAGTGACGACGACGAGCCCTGTTCGTCGAAAACTGCTCTTAGTCGTGCCGCAAGGAAAGCGAGAACAAACCAACAGCCGGCAGGTGCTAACCAAGTTACCCCCGCCGCCCCGAAACCAAGCCCTCACTCCAAGGTACCCAGAATGCTGTTTCCCAATGTGGTAAATTTTACTGCTTTTCGCAGCGAGCTAGACGCCCTTGTAGGTGACTTCTACACGATTAAGGCACTGAATTCGGGAGATTGCGCTGTTCAATGTAGCAGTTCAGATACCTACAGGCTGATGGCAAAGCATTTTCTGGAGAAAGGAACTTTTTTCCATCATCATCAGCTACCGGAAGACCGGTCTTACAGAATTGTTATGCGCAACATCCACCACGGAGTTCCATCGGAGGATATTGTAATAAGTAACATCTTGTTACTTTGAGGTTCGTTTATTGAATGTCTTTATTGGAATTGAAATATATTCTTAGCTTATGTTTAACATTTATAAACTTATGCTGTTATCAGTTAACAGCTACAAAGAGAGGGAGAGCGATTGTACTCATACGTTTGGCTAAAGTGCAAGCGCGGCGTTTCCCGTAGGGCAACGGTCTCACGCTTGCGTGGCCTTCTAAAGAGGCTTCGTATTACTTACCCGCGCAGACCATATGTATGTATGTGCTTTGGTATGCGCATACATATATATGTTTATGCTGAGCGTGTTTAGGTTAATTTATACTTGCAACAAAGTGTTAAAAGTTACGTTTTATATATATTTGAAATAACATATATGAATACACTACACCTCCCTTTTTTAAAAAATTAACGTAATATTATGAATATGTAGTTATTTATAATATACATGATTGTTATTTTTAGAAATATAAAAATTGAATAATATAAAACTATAAAAGTATAAAAATTTAGTGTTATAATAAGCTGCTTTTTTTTAAATGATTTATTTGTTTTTCTTTTTTTTTTATAAGTTTTATATGTATACGGCTGATCAGACCGTTTTAAAATAATTTTTTTCTTAAATTATTTAGTTTTTTTTTCGTCGTATGTATTAATTTTATATTACACATATATATTATCCTAATTTTATATAAAAATATATATATTTATTTATTTTGTTTTTATTTTTTTTTTTTTTTTTTTTTTTTCTTATTTATTTTATTTTTTTACTTATTGTTGTGTAGTACGTTTTGCTCTACATATTTCTGATTATTAATTTAAAGGATGGTAAAAGTATTTCAGATGGTTATTATTTTATATTATTTTCGTTTTGTTTTTTGAAATATATTTTCATTTGTTTTTTTTTTTATATTATCATTTTATTTTTATTTTTATTTTGAGATTATGATGTTATCTCTTTCTCCTATGTTTTTTTTCTTGTTTTTTATTTTTGTTTTTTATTTTGTTTTTCTGTCTGGTGGTGTTGTGTAGAAGACGTTTTACTGTCAATCTTTGCACGAGTAAGTCAGTGTAGAATTTGAATTTTCAGTTTCTATGTCCGTGATGAACGTCTTCATTGGACTAAACTAGAATATAAAGAATTCCTTAAGTTGGAATATTACTCATTAATTGTAGACATTATTGCTTCTTGTACTTTTATTTATTTGGGTCACCGGCTTGAGTAGCTACTCTTTTATACATTATTGCCCATATATTTGAAATTATCTATTGAAATTGGTTCAATGATATTTCTGCTCGGTGCCACTTGAGTTTGCTGATTGTATGTATACCGGCCCCCTTTTCGAGCCTTTGGAAAAATTGACCTAAGTCGATAACTCCATTAGTATACAAATCGCTAACTTCAATTCTTGCGATAACTTTTAACCTTGTTTTAATAAACAATTTGGATTTTGTTATACGCAAGGTCACTACTTTTCTTATTCCGTCATTTGTGATGACGTTGGGCTTAGAAGCTTTTCAAGATTTTGCCTAAGCAAAGATTCTTGTTATATTCATGCGCATGATTATTTTGTCTACTGTGGTGCCTGGTAGCGACTTCAGGACTTTATTTCGTAAGTCTTTTGATTTGGATATAATTAGGATAACAATATCCTAGAATGGGCATCTGCCACAAAATTTTGTTTTCTACTTGATGTGCCTGGAGAGGCTTTATTTGGGACAAATAATAAATGTTTTATTGCAATCAATTATTTTATTTAATACAATTTTATTTGTCGAACTGGACATTTCATTGTGTAAAGTGAATAGAAAACACGGAAGGTGTTTGTCGGGAGATTAAATTTATTGTAAGTTTTTACTAAAGCACCTATCTTTTGGCTCGAAAACTATTTTGCAAATTTACTTCGGGTTTCAAGTGTCATAGTCGGTACTTAATTTGAGTATGTCAGTTATGTTTTTAAAGAATGGTCAGAATCCATTACTTGGACGTTACACGCTTCTTTTTTGCGCTTACACCTCAAGCTACGCATTCTCTTTTTATGCCATTTTTGTTTGAAAACGGTCAGATAATGTATATATGTATTATGATTCCGCACATTTTGTATTAATTTTTTTTTTTTTAATTAAGTATAGGTATTTATTTTTTAAAAGGTTAAATTAGTCATTATATAATAAAAAATAAATTTATTGTATTTTTTTTTTATGTACTTTCTTTCTTTTTTTTTTTTTTTTTTATGCGTTGTTCATATTTTCATTTTATTTAATTTATTTATATCTGGCGTAACTAGCACAATGCGCAAGATGGTTACTTGTGGTAATAATTTTTTTGTTATATGTGTATAAGTTGTGTATTTTAATTTTAAGAATATCGGCATCTAAAATGCACGATCCTAGTACACCGCGTAGGTGGCGAGAAGTTCCTATCATTTACAGATTCCTACCTAGTTGTGTTCAGCTTTATGGGCCGTACGCTACCGTGCTAATTAAAGCCCAGTTTAACAATATTTTTATGTTATATATATATGTGTATATTATGTATATGTGTATTAATATATTTAATTTATTTCTGCATTCTGCTCCATTTGGGGGTCATCCTTTGCTGATGTTTTGTTCTATATGTTCCAGCGGTGGCACAAAAGGCGGTCCTTTGCCTTTCGTACTTGTGATCCAGCGTTGGCACCAAAGGCGGTCCTTGCCTTTCGCACTTGTTATCCAGACGTGCAATGTTTGCATGTGTATTCGCAATAGACTGAAACCAGTGCTCCTTCGCAGTCTTGTGGGCACTCCTTCTTCTGTGTTGGTATATTTTGTTTGATTTGTGGATTTTGCTCCTTGGTTGTACACGTGTATACGCAGAACACGGATTCCAGTGGTCCCGTGCAGTCCTTGGTGCAGCTCTTCTTAAATTGGGGTATTGTTTTTGTTGTTCCATGGTGTCCTCATTATTTCGGTTTTGCTCTCTATGATTTCCAAGTGGGTTTCGGAGTTTCCGTTGTTAGAAATTTGGTTATCCCACGTTGTCTCGTTCAGTTTGCCGGTGCTGGCTGCGCAGGCATATAACTTTTATTTTTATTTTATTTAAACACTTTGAGCGGCCACTTAAAAGTCATACTGATTTCATAGTTTTTTATCAATCATTTTTATTTTCACTATTTTCTCAATTTTTTTTTTTTTTTTTTTGTTTTATTATACATTTGAGATCACAATCGTTACACTTTTTTTTTTGTGTCAATGTTCACTTGCACTTCCGCTATGTTGTTGTTCTTGTTGTTTTATTTCTTTTATTTTATATATTTTTGTTTTTAGACAGCAGACCGCTGTCACGGTCGCCATGTAATAAGTAACATCTTGTTACTTTGAGGTTCGTTTATTGAATGTCTTTATTGGAATTGAAATATATTCTTAGCTTATGGTTAACATTTATAAACTTATGCTGTTATCAGTTAACAGCTACAAAGAGAGGGAGAGCGATTGTACTCATACGTTTGGCTAAAGTGCAAGCGTGAGACCGTTGCCCTACGGGCCTTCTAAAGAGGCTTCGTATTACTTACCCGCGCAGACCATATGTATGTATGTGCTTTGGTATGCGCATACATATATATGTTTATGCTGAGCGTGTTTAGGTTAATTTATACTTGCAACAAAGTGTTACAAGTTACGTTTTATATATATTTGAAATAACATATATGAATACACTACAATATCATCGAGTCCCTACAGAGTTAAGGCCATAGCGTAGTACGGATATATACCCCGCGCAACAAGGCGACCTCACTCCCTCTAAATATGAGGTTCATTGATTTAAAAAAGGCGGACAATAATAAGCTTGTTAACAACATTCTTGTTGTCTGCAGGCATAGAGTGACCTGGGAGAAACCACAAAAGAAATCTGAGCCTGTACAATGCCACAGGTGTCAAGGCTACGGTCACACCAAGGCATACTGTTCTCGGCACTTTATATGCAGAGAATGTGGAGACAATCACCCCACCCTCGAGTGCAAGCTCGAACAAGATGATGCCAGACGCTGCTATCATTGCAACGAGCCCCATGCAGCTAATTTTAAAGGTTGCAAAAAGTACCTGCGAGAGGCTTCAAACCGTAAGCACAAACGGAAGGTCAACGAACCCACTGCTACAGCTCCCCCAAAATGCACACATCAACCTAGACCACCCACATGGAATGCCATCATATGCAAGCGTCATCAGAGGTAACCAGCCCGTTATACAGGCTTTAAAAAAGGTACAGACCCCTCCTGCCACTAGTGCCCCTAATGAAAGCGCCAAACTGGATTGCAAGCTGGAGCAGCTTTTTACTAGGCTTGACAGGATGATGTCGTTAGTCGAAACGTTAATGCAACTGCTTCTGCAGACGCGCACATTCCCTTCTGCTGTTCTAAATGGGTCCTCTTAAGATAGCAGCCTGGAATGCCAATGGGGCTTCCTCGAAGACCAACGAGATCCTTGCCTTCATTGAGCTGCACGACATCGACATCCTCCTATTGTCGGAAACCCACTTCTCCTCTCGGTCCACCTTCAGGGTATTTGGTTTTACCCTACATACTGCCAATCACCCGGATGACAGCCAACACGGAGGCGCGGCGATCCTAGTTAGATCAACCATCTCCCATCAGCCGTACTCCACTCTGTCCGAAAATCATATTCAGGCAACAGTTATCCAGCTGACTGCAAGCAGAGGAAATTTTAATATTGCGTCAGTATACTGCCCTCCTGCCTTCAGGTGGACGGAAGCTGTCGTTGCGGCGTTCATCGCTCAATTCGGCACAAAGTTTCTTGCGGCTGGAGACTGGAACGCAAAACACAGATGGTGGGGAAACTACAGGATGTGTACCAGAGGCAGGGTGCTGTTCTCTGCACTGGCGGAAGAAGGAATTGACATCGTTGCAACGGGAGCAGCTACTTGCCACCCCTATCGTGCAGGTGCCACTCCAAGTGCCATTGATTTCGGGATCTCGAAAGGCTTTAGACAGCAGCAAATCAAGGTGCAAGTGCTGACAAAGTTGTAATCCGACCACCTGCCTTTGCTCTTTGAGCTAGACGAAGACGCCCAGTCATTTAAAGGTGTCACAAAAATGCTGGCACCGCACGCAAACACTGCAGTTTTTAAGGATCATATCGAGGCCACCGTTGAACTTAACATTCCCATCGACACTTGCAGTAGACTGGAAGCGTATGTCGACTACTTCGCATCTACAATCGCTGAAGCAGCTCGGCAGGCTACACCAACCCCTCACCAAGCTGGTCTCACGACCGCAAGGAGAGCTCCCATCTTGAGCTTGGAGGCTAGAGAACTGCTCACTCACTGCCAAGAACCGACAAGCAAATCTGGATACCTTGCTAGAGGGTGCTGGCCCAGATAACAGCAATGACTTCTCAATATGGAGGCTCACGAGAGGTATCAAGAGACAGCCGTTATTCCAATCACCTGTCCAGAGTCAAAGTGGCCATTGGCTTAAGACGGACGATGAAAAAGCGAGCGCTTTCGCTTCACACTTGTCCTCTACCTTCATGCCCTTCAACATAACGGATGTCTCCAACCGAGAAGCCATCGCAAGCTTCTTGGATACCCCGACTTCACCGGCCCGCCCCATAAGACATACCACACCACAGGAAGTCATGATGCAACTAAAGGTGCTGCAACCAAAAAAAAACCCCTGGGTACGATGGCATTGACAACCGTGCTGCGAAATCTCTGCCACGCAAAGGAATTTTAGCCCTTGTCAAAATATTTAATGCCATGCTAAGACTAGGGCACTTCCCAAGGCAATGGAAGCGTGCGCGTATTGTTATGATCGCCAAAGCCGGAAAGTCACCAACACAGATTGATTCATACCGCCCAATCAGCTTGCTAACAACCTTCTCTAAGGTTTTTGAGCGTATTTTGCTAACCCGTTTGATGGAACTGCCACAGGTAGTAGACCATATTCCACAACACCAATTTGGCTTCAGGAAGTCCCATGGTTGCCCTGAACAAATCCATCGCATCGTTAATCAGGTGACTCACAGCTTTGAGCATAAGCTATACACTGTCGGTGTCTTTTTAGATGTCAAACAAGCATTTGATAGGGTGTGGCATGAGGGTCTTTTATACAAGATGAAAGATCTCCTCCCTGCACCTTATTATGCAATCCTAAGATCCTTCATTGCTGATCGGACCTTCGACGTTGCAGTACGAGATTCTCGGTCCTGCCTGCAACAGATACATGCAGGGGTTCCACAGGGAAGTGTGCTTGGACCCTTCTTGTACACCCTGTACACTGCTGATATCCCATGCCCTGTAAATAACACCGATGAAGCCTCCCCGGCTCAGCTGCTCTTGGCCACTTACGCTGATGACACCGCCATGCTCGCGTCTCATTCATCACTGCAAACTGCCTCCAATGCGGTCCAGGAGTGGCTACATTCCATTGAGCAATGGATTTCCAAATGGAATGTGGCCATTAACTGCTCTAAATCAGCGTGTGTTACTTTTTATTTACAGCGCGGAACTTGCACAGGTCTTGTTTTTGACGGAAATAACATTAACAGCGTCTCATCCCACTGCTACCTTGGAGTCCATCTGGATCGGAAACTGACTTGGAGAGCCCATATTACGGCAGTTAAAACGAAATCCCTGGGTAAACTAAAAAAGCTTAGCTGGCTCTTCCGCTCCAGTAAGCTTCAGATGGCAACTAAGGCCCTTTTGATAAAAGCCATTTTAGCTCCAAGTTGGACCTACGCCATCCAAGTGTGGGGAACAGCAGCTAAAAGCCAGCTTAACAGACTCAGAGTAGTCCAATCGCGAGCTGCACGTCACGCATCTGGGCTTCCCTGGTACGTGACAAATCGCGTCATTGAAAGGGACCTGAAACTCATTCCATTTGGGGACCAAATCAACTTTCACAGCAGCCGATATGCTGACAGGCTTGTGGCCCACCCGAATCCGTTGGCGAATGATCTCGTTGACCCTATCTCCCTCCGAAGACTGAAAAGAACTCATCCCAGTGATCTCCCTACCCGCAGGGTATCCTAATACTCATATACTTATTTATACTATTCTTAAGGCATCATAACACGATCCCATACTAAATTTTTAAGCTACCCATTAGGTTATGTACAGAAGAAGTAACTGAACGATTCCTCTTGACTTATAATAAATTGAAATTAAATGAAAAAAAAAAAAAAAAAACATTTTCCATGTCTTTGTAGTCCATACGTGTTGAAACATTCGAAGTTTAATATGTTCAATTTGTATTTCTATCAGAATTTTGGAAATTTAAAACTAACCTCACATACAAAACAGCATTTGATGTTTTTATGCTCATGGCGTTGGATCAGTGCAATCCTTACGAATCCATTGCATCCTCTTGCAGCCAGGCATCTCGAAAATTTTTTTTGTAATTTTTAGGCATCTTGCTTCAATCACCGAACACATTAAAAGAGTTATCAAACTCTATCAAGTTGTTCATATAATCGATCTACTGAGTTAAATACAAGTTCCGATATATTTGTGAACCACAATTAATCGTAATTTGTGCAGTCGATGACACAAAGGTATATAAAATGCATAAACCCTAAACAAAAATCTTAAAATTGGTAGTTTTATAATAAAGTTGCTAAAATTGCTAAAAACTAATTAAAAATTGCTAGATTTGTGGCTAATAGCATTTTTTAAAAGAAAGTTGCAAATATTTTGAAAAGTTGCCAGATCTAGCAACTTAATTGCTAAACTGGCAGCACTGCTCATAACTAATAAAACCGGCTGTTTATAATTAAATTAACTAACACTTGAATAAGCATATTTTGCGTTAATATACTCAAAGTAACTTATGCACATAATAAAATTTCATACATATTTGAGTTTTTATTGACTATAATTGAATACTGGTACAAAGGGTAGTTTTACTTCGTGCATATCATGCACGACAAGCCAGCACGTTGTTGTTTTGTTTCAATTGCGCTTTGCGTTCAGCGGCCTGAGTATTTAAGGGGGCGGCGGGCCAGCGGAAAACAAGAACGGTAAAAATGTGTTAGTATGTGTATGCATGTGCGTTTGTTTCATTCTTGCTGGGCCTTCCGAGTTTTCGGCAAATGCCTTGGACAAGTGAACAACTGAATACACTTTCGGCATATGTGCGCATCGCTGCATAACTGCATGGTGATTGCGATGGAAAAATTGTTGGAAAGTGTTGTTTTTTGTGCTGTGCGTCTGATCAGCAAATTATCGACCAGCACCAAAAATGCCTTGAAAGTATTGTTTTTCTGGTTTTTCTTAGGTTTTTGTCGCTAAATAACAAATATGCACCAAATTGTAATAATCTAAATTTTGGCTGTTCAAGGCATACTTTTAAATATGCAAGTTAACAACTAAACATATAAGATACACTCTCACATTCATCTAAGTACACAATCATAAGTAATTTGGTTGCCCTCAGCAAAAAAGTACAACAACACACACAGTCTTAAGCATTCTGATTGCCCTCAGCAACAAAGTACTATTTTGTAAACAATGCTGACTCGCCGATGAGAGTTCAGCGCACAGCAACTGAAAGCGGACACCCGCGTTGCTTGCGCAAGAATGCTGAGTCGGCTCGCCGGCTCTAAAGAATGGCGCGATGCATTGGCTTCGCTTAAGCTTGAACATTGCTATAGTTTCAGTCTCGATCTGTATCGCAACACAATAAGACGAATAATTGATTAAACTCCGGCATTGCCGTCAATAAACATAACCTGTGTTATCAATAATAGTAGACCACGTCCAAGACGGGCTACTGGGAAAGTTCCCACATCCTAATCCACATTGTTTCAGTAATCACCTGCTGGATTTATCATCACCCCTCATAAAGGAGAAGAAGTTATTCTTGTTCTACTAACCACGGATCGTCGCAAGGCATCGGAGTGTACGACGGAAGACTTAATTAGCGCCCAACCAATAAACAAGAACCCATACCATGTAAGTTCATAAGTGATTTCAGTTCAAAAATTATTAACGAACGGTTAAAAAGAAAAAACAAGTAAAGTAAATATTGCGGCATTCTTGTGCCAGCATTTCACTTTTATAAACATTGCATACTTTTACTAAAATAAAAATTTGCTGCATACTCTTAATAAAAATAAATTTTTTTTTTTGCTGCATACTTTTACCAACTTTCCATTTCAATAAAGCATTGCATACTTTCAGCAGCATTATATTTTTTGCTGCATACTTTAACAATTTTTTTTTTTTTTTTTGTAAAAATATTGCATACCCCACGATACACTATATTTTTTTTTTTTTTTTTTTTTTTTTTTTTTCTTGTTATTTATTAAGGCATACAGGGCAATCCAGGAGCCCCTTTGTGTCCTTGGTGTCTATTCATTCAGCCCATTTGGGCGCGCCGGCTAACATAAGTTAGCTGTAACAATTATAATAACAGTAACAATATAATAACAATAACAATAAAATAACAAATATCACAGATATACAAATGCTGCAAAGATGCGTCAGCTTCTTCTGACCCTCGTCACAGGAGATCGAAGTATTAGGTCCCTCGGTTGTCGCCGGTTGAGCCTCCTAGGTGGGCGATATCTGGTGAGTCCGTTTGCTAGCCGATTTCGGTGTCGCTCTAGCCTATCATGGTAACGACTCGAGTGCTGGTTGATTGTGTCGAAGACAGTGGTCAGTTTCAGGTCTCTGTGTAGCGTGGTGTTCCGGATAAACCACTCGCAACCAGTAACTATCCTCAATGCTTTATTCTGGACGACCTGCACTCTTTGGATTTGGCTGTCGCATGCCAGGCCCCAGATTTGGCACCCGTATTTCCAGATTGGTGCCACGATCTGCTTATAAATTGTCATTTTATTGGAGAGTGACAATTTACTTCGCGAGCAGAGAAGCCAATAATGCTTTTTTACTGAAGCACGTATGCGCGTTTTGATGGCAGTCACTTGCTTAGAGAAAGTGAGTCTGCGATCCAGGATTACTCCAAGATATTTTGCTGTATTCGACTGCGGTACAGGGGCCCCTTCCACAGACACTGCCGGTGGCGTTCTCCGCTTGAGGGTGTAGCAAACATTGCTCGATTTGTCGCTATTGATGCCAATATTCCAGCGCCTTGCCCATTCCGCAAACTTTGATGCGTAGTCCTGGATGCCATCGGCTGCATCGTATTCGCATCGGGACGTGTAGGTGACGCACACATCATCAGCAAATGTGGCTATCATTGATGTCCCGTACAGGCTATAATCTGGTATCGGCATATCGTAGCTATACAAGCAGTAAAGCAGGGGGCCAAGGACACTTCCCTGTGGTACTCCAGCTGCCACATCATGTTGGGTAGAGAGTGCCGAATGAAAACGGACCGCGAATCTCCTTCCCTCGAGGTATGACTTAAGTAGGCCGAAATATGGCGCAGGCAGCGTATGCTTAATTTTTAGCAGAATTCCGGTGTGCCAAACTCGGTCAAACGCTTCCCGGATATCCAGATAGAGGGCGTTGCAGTATTCCTTATTGTCGTAGGCCGTCAGAATTTGCTCGACAACCCGATGAAGCTGTTCGACAGTACTATGGCCAGCGCGGAACCCGAACTGATGCTCAGGAATAATCCCCTTAGCTTCCATGATCCTGGCCATCCGGGCGGCAATCAGTCTTTCAAACACTTTTGAGATCGAAGGGAGGAGGCTTATCGGCCTGTAGGAAGCGGGTTCCCTTTCCGGTTTGCCTGATTTGTGGATCATGGAGATTATCCCGAGCTTCCACTGAGGAGGGAAGTATTGCAGCCTCACAATAGCGTTGAACACCAGCGCTATGTAGCGAATCGCACGGCTGGGCAGTGCCTTCAAAGTAGCATTGCAGATGGCGTCATGACCTGGCGCTCTTTTTATGTTCTGGCTTGCAATGACATCAGCTATCTCACTAGGGGCAAATGGCTTGATAGGCAGGTCCATTTGAAGAGCTTGAGTCAGCTGGTCGTGTGTCTCCTCAACATGCTGCAGACTTGCAAGATTAAACGGCTGAAAGCGCTCGGCAAGGTGCACAGCAAACACCTCCGCTTGCTCCAAGTCAGTACGACACCATGTCCCGTTAATGTCCACCAGTGGCGCTTTTTTTGCGCAACGCCTTTTAATAGCGCGCGTGGCTTTCCAGAGTGAGTGCGTCGCTTCGCTTGCAACCCCAGTGTTGGCTAGCCTTTCGTCAAACCATGCAGATTTGTGCTCCACTAGTGCACGACGGAGCCTACTCTGCGCTCTGTTCCAATCGGCTTTGTCCAACGGATGGCGAGACCTCATCCACCTCGCGCGTAAGCGCCTCTTCTCAGTGATGAGAAGAAGAATCTCCCCGGTTAACGGTATCCTATATTCTATTATTGCCAACAGTTTTACCTGCCGATCTTCCACGATCGGTCTAAGTTTTGAAGAGTGCCAACCATAAGCCAATGAGTTGGGCCTATATGGAGGTAAAAGTTGAATATAATAGTGACGATAGCTGGGAAGGGGAACTCAATTGCTCAGTAGATCCTGATCCTGCTGATACCGCGGTAACTGAAAAAATGGGTCCAGATCAAGTTCAGGCTCTCGTTGACGGTGCCATCAAGAAAGCTCTAGCGCAACAACAAAATCAGTTTCAAGCACAAATTACTGCTTTAACTTCACAAGTAAAGAGTTTGCAGGTAGAAGCACCGCAAATCATCACTTACGAAAAAATATCCGTCGATACTAACGTTAAATGCGATATCCCCTTAGACATTATTAAGTCTGTGCCGGATTTCACCGGCGTACAGGATGAATATGTAGCGTGGAGGCAAGCAGCCATCTACGCATACGAGCTGTTCAAGGATTTTCCAAAGAGCACTACACACTACCAAGCGGTAGCAATTATTAGGAATAAAATCAAAGGCTCAGCTGGAGCCCTACTAGTGTCTCACAATACGGTTTTAAATTTCGATGCAATACTAGCTAAGCTAGATTGCACATACTCGGATAAAACATCCTTGCGTTTGTTGAGACAGGGTTTGGAGTTGGTTACCCAGGGCGAAATGTCCCTGATGCAGTACTACGATGACGTCGAGAAGAAACTCACGCTCGTAACCAACAAAATTGTAATGTCTCACGACCAAGAAGGCGCCGATTTGCTCAACCGAGAGGTTAGAGACGACGCCTTGCACGCCTTTATCTCCGGTCTTAAAAAGCCGTTGAGAGCGGTTGTGTTTCCTGCGCAGCCAAAGGATCTACCGTCTGCACTGGCCCTGGCCAGAGAGGCAGAATCTAGCATTGAGAGAAGCATGTTCGCTAACTCTTACGCTAAAGCCTTGCAAGAGCGAGCGCAACTTGCTGAAGGTAACAGAAACCATGCCCAAAGCAAACAGACCAAATATATCAGAGACGATCAGAATCAGGAGAGAAATCCCCATTTTGTGAAACGCCAAAAAGGCGATCCCCAGCCTCAGGCTCCACAGCCCATGGAAGTTGATTCTTCCTCCAGATTTAGACAAAAAACCGACTACAGCAAACGTCAGGCTAATGAGTCCAACGCACCAACACGCAAGAACTCGTCAGACCGTTTAACAGGTCAGAGGCGACAACGCGTTAACAATGTCGTACAAACAGATTCCAAAGAAGCTGTAGCAGAATACGAGAAATCTGCCGAAGAGGCAGTCGAAGAACTAGAGAGTGAAAACGAGTACGCACCTGGTGACGACTCAGTGAATTTTTTAGGGAACACTCCCGGCTTCCGTACATTGAGCGACGGTTGGCTGGGAGAACTCTGAAGATGTTGATTGACACTGACGCGGCAAAAAATTATGTGAAGCCCTTAACAGAGCTAAAGACCATAACGCCGGTCGCCAAGTCATTCTCGGTAAACTCGATACACGGGTCTACCGAAATCAAACACATATGCTTGATGAACATTTTCCGACATACCTCCCCATTCTTTCTCCTCGATACCTTAAATTCTTTCGACGCTATCATAGGCTTCGACTTGCTAACACAAGCCGGAGTCAAATTGAACTTGGCAAAGAACACCCTGGAATACCAGGGTGCATCCGAAAAACTCCAGTACTATCAATGTGCTGATGTGAACTTCACCGATGTCAACGACATCGTAGTCCCACCTTCCGTAAAGAAAGGGTTCAGGGACATGATACTCAGAAACAAAAGAGCCTTCTCAAATGCAGATGAAGCTCTACCCTTCAACACTGCTGTAATCGCTACAATCCGAACAGTAGACAATGAGCCTATGTATTCAAGATACCCGAGACTCATGAGTGTTTCTGACTTCATAAACAAAGAAGTCAAACAATTGCTGGACGATGGCATAATCAGGCCCTCCAGATCGCCTTACAACAGCCCAACATGGGTGGTTGATAAGAAAGGCACTGACTCATACGGTAACCCAAAAAAAAGGTTAGTAATCGACTTCAGGAAACTGAACGAAAAGACCATACCGGACCGTTACCCCATGCTGAACATTCCTATGATCTTAGCTAATCTAGGAAAGGCAAAATATTTCACTACTCTTGATTTAAAGTCTGGGTACCACCAAATCTACCTTGCGGAGCAAGACCGCGAAAAGACTTCGTTTTCAGTAAGCAGCGGCAAGTACGAGTTCTGTCGTCTACCGTTTGGCCTGCGCAACGCAAGCAGAATCTTCCAAAGGGCAATAGACGATGTCCTGAGGGAACATATAGGAAAGATTTGCTTCGTCTATGTAGACGACGTCATAATTTTTTCTAAAAATGAAACGGAGCACCTTCAACACATTAACATTGTGTTAAAATGTCTAATCGACGACAACATGCGTGTAGGCCCTGAAAAAACTCGGTTCTTCAAGGAAAGTATCGAATTCCTGGGTTTCATTGTAACCAAAGACGGAGCAACATCCGATCCCAAAAAGGTTAAGGCTATTCAGGAATTCCCTGAACCAAAGAGTGTCTACAGCGTTAGATCCTTCTTGGGGTTAGCCAACTACTATAGAGTCTTTATTAAAGACTTTGCCGCTATAGCTCGTCCAATATCGGACATACTTAAAGGGGAAAATGGTTCAGTTAGTAAACACGTATCAAAGAAAATCCCTGTTGAACTTAATGAAGCTCAACGCGATGCATTTCATCGTCTGCTGAACATTTTGGCATCAGAAGATGTCATGTTAATGTATCCAGACTTCCAGAAACCGTTCGATTTAACCACTGATGCTTCAGCCAGTGGAATTGGCGCGGTTCTTTCCCAAGGCAATAGGCCAATAACAATGATTTCTCGCGCCTTAAAACAGGCCGAACAAAACTATGCCACCAATGAAAGAGAATTGCTGGCCATTGTGTGGGCGTTAGGCAGATTGCAGAACTTTCTGTACGGTTAATGGGAAATTAACATTTTCACGGACCACCAGCCGCTCACGTTCGCTGTAGCGGACAAGAACACGAATTCCAAGATTAAAAGATGGAAAGCTTACATTGATCAGCACAATGCCAAAATGTTTTATAAACCAGGCAGAGAAAATCTGGTGGCAGATGCCCTTTCAAGGCAAAACATTAATGCTCTGCAAAACGAGCCCCGTTCGGACGCTGCAACCGTTCACAGGGAACTCTCCCTGACCTACACGGTCGAGACAACAGACAAACCATTAAATTGCTTTAGGAACCAGATTATCCTAGAAGAATCGCGTTTTCCGCTAAAGCGAAACTTGTTGCTGTTTCGCAGCAAAACGCGCCACTTGATCAGTTACACTGACAAAAGCACAATTCTCAAAACACTCAAAGAAGTTGTGAATTCGGGAGTCGTTAATGCAATACATTGCGATCTTCCCACGTTAGCAAGCTTCCAACATGACCTGATCGTGCATTTCCCTGCTACCCAATTTTGGCATTGCAAAAATCTCGTGCAAGACATAACGGACAAAAACGAGCAGTTAGAAATTATCACTGCAGAACACAACCGAGCGCACAGAGCAGCTCAGGAAAATATTAAACAAGTACTTCGTGACTACTATTTTCCCAATATGAACAATTTAGCCAAAGAAGTGGTTGCAAACTGCAGGGTTTGCACTAAGGCCAAGTACTATAGGCACCCGAGGAAACAAGAACTCGGGAAAACGCCTATACCAGGTTATACTGGCGAAATGTTGCATATTGATATTTTTTCGACAGACAAGAAACAATTCTTGACCTGCATAGACAAATTCTCCAAATTCGCAGTCGTCCAACCGATATTGTCCAGAACAATAATCGATGTCACAAACCCTCTGCTACAGATTGTTAACCTTTTCCCCGCAACCAAGACAATTTATTGCGATAACGAGGCGGCTTTCAATTCCGAGACCATCACTTCGATGCTCCGGAACGCCTACGGCATTTGCATTGTGAACGCAGCCCCGCTTCACAGCACCTCAAACGGCCAAGTGGAACGCTTTCACAGCACCCTGACCGAAATTGCGAGATGCCTCAAACAAGACAGAAAAATCAGCGACACTACAGAATTGATCTTAAGGGCTACGATAGAGTACAACAAAAATTTGCACTCGGTTACCCGCGAGAAACCAATCGAAGTTGTTCATGCGACAACTGTTGAGCGTCGCGAGCTCGTCAAAGACAGGCTGATTAAGGCACAGCAAGACAATATCAAAAGGTGCAATGCATCCAGACAAAACCGCGTGTTCGAGGTAGGCGAAAAGGTGTTCCAGAAGAACAACAAGAGGTTAGGGAACAAATTAACTCCCTTATGCTCAGAACAAAAGGTCGAAGCAGACCTAGGAACGTCTGTCCTCATTAAGGGGAGGGTGGTCCATAAGGACAACCTGAAATAGGTGTCTAAGCCAATTTAGAGTTAGAACACCGTCTTATATTGCTTATCCATTTCAGGTTTGCACCCACCTTGCTCGTAGCACTAGTAGCGGTAAATGCTCGACTTCTCGCATGCCAACTACATCCCGATCATAGACGGGGAAGTATTGGTGTTCGATCAACGTAGCTACTTGAGGCACTCAAGCAACATCTCTGAATTTGTTAGCATGATAGACGAGACCGAAAAACTGTCCGATTCCTTTCCGCAGTCGCATATGCGCAAGACGTAGATACAGATCACCTTAGAACTTTGTTGTCCGTTCTTCAAGTTCATCACAGGTTTGCACGAAGCCTCGATTTCCTAGGCACTGCCTTGAAGGTTGTTGCTGGCACCCCTGATGCTTCCGATTTTCTAAGGGTCCGCATTACAGAGGCTCAATTAGTGGAATCTAATTCCAAACAGATCTTAATAAACTCCGAAACTCAAAAGCAAATAAACAGACTAACGGACACCATTAATAAAATTATCAGTTCACGCAAAGGCGATTTGGTTGACACTCCTCATCTGTTCGAAACATTGTTGGCAAGAAATAGAATATTAAACGCAGAAATTCAAAATTTAATACTCACCATAACGTTGGCAAAAGCAAACATTGTAAACCCTACAATCCTAAATCATGCCGACCTGAAATCACTTATCGAACAAGATATTCCAATAGTTAGCTTAATAGAAGCATCTAAGATCAGGGTCCTTCAGTCCGAATATATTATCCACATATTAATAGCATACCCTAAAGTTGAGTTTAGATGCCAAAAGATCTCCGTCTACCCCGTATCACACCAACAAACCATCCTGCGACTCGACGAGGACACGCTGGCGGAATGCGAAAAGGATACCTTTGCAGTTACTGGATGCACCGTGACTACGCACAACACCTTTTGCGAACGATCACGGCGCGAAACCTGCGCCAGTTCCCTCCACGCGGGAAACACTGCCAACTGCCATACCCAGCCCAGCCACCTAAAAGCGATCATGCCTATAGATGACGGCGCCGTAATTATCAACGAAGCAACAGCGCGCGTCCGAACTGATGATGGCGCAGAGGTAATCATCTCAGGAACCTTCCTGATAACATTTGAACGGTCTGCAGCTATCAATGGCACAGAGTTTGTGAACTTGCTTAATTCACCAAACAAGCAGCCTGGTGTCGTGAGGTCACCGCTCCTGAACATCATCGGGCATGACCCGGTGCTAAGCATACCGCTACTGCATCGAATGAACATCGACAACTTACAATCAATTCGAGATGTCAAGGAGGAGGTAAATGCGGCCGGCTCGCCCAAATTCTGGTTCGTTATTGGTGCAGTCCTGAACATCGGACTAATTGGCTCATTCATCATTTTTATGGAACTAAGGAAAAAGCGAGCAACACTGCAAATACAGCAGGCTTTGGACAACTTCAACATGACCGAGGACGGCCATCATCCTGAGGGGGGAGTAGTTAACAACTAAACATATAAGATACACTCTCACATTCATCTAAGTACACAATCATAAGTAATTTGGTTGCCCTCAGCAAAAAAGTACAACAACACACACAGTCTTAAGCATTCTGATTGCCCTCAGCAACAAAGTACTATTTTGTAAACAATGCTGACTCGCCGATGAGAGTTCAGCGCACAGCAACTGAAAGCGGACACCCGCGTTGCTTGCGCAAGAATGCTGAGTCGGCTCGCCGGCTCTAAAAAATGGCGCGATGCATTGGCTTCGCTTAAGCTTGAACATTGCTATAGTTTCAGTCTCGATCTGTATCGCAACACAATAAGACGAATAATTGATTAAACTCCGGCATTGCCGTCAATAAACATAACCTGTGTTATCAATAATAGTAGACCACGTCCAAGACGGGCTACTGGGAAAGTTCCCACATCCTAATCCACATTGTTTCAGTAATCACCTGCTGGATTTATCATCACCCCTCATAAAGGAGAAGAAGTTATTCTTGTTCTACTAACCACGGATCGTCGCAAGGCATCGGAGTGTACGACGGAAGACTTAATTTGCACACACAAACTATTGCCGAAACAAAATATCAAATATTACAAAGCCAAGGCCCACCAAAACTGCAAACATATAAAACGCACATTTATATAAAAATATATGTATGATGCACGTTCAAATGTATGTGTGCGTGGCTACGACGAGACGCACGTGTTGTTGTTGCGTTTTGCCTATTCCCGAATGGCAAGAATTGACTTAGTGTTTAGGCATTACACAGCAACAAGACAGCAGTGCAAAACAAAAACAAACAAGCAAAACATGGCGGCATGTCTATTGTAAACAAAGAAGCAATAATCAAAACAAGCGCAGCTGGTTGTCGTTAGGGGAAACCGACTTTTCTATTCGTTAGGTTGTCCCCTTCCTGGTTGCGACTTGGTTTACAGCATGTTAACTTGAACAACTCTTAAGACCCGTCTTTATGTTAAATGGTCATTGTTTAGAAAGTGAGACTGTTATTGAACAGAGCCAAGCATATGAAAATGAAATGTTAAGGAGTGAAACTGTTAGCGGAAAATTGTGAGGTAGTGAGACTGTTATTGAACAAAGCCAAGCAAATGCAGAAAATCCAACTGATCCACTCATTAGATGTGAAACGAAAATATCGTTAGAAAAAAGTAAACCATTTAGCTGCTCACCCAGACGACTGTCTTACAACGAAACAGAAAAGTTACAGAAAATGTGAGACGATTATCTAAGGGACGGCATAATACAGAATAGTGACTCGGAATACGCATCAATTATACTTGTTAAAAAGAAAACAGGTGATCTACGTTAATGCATAGATTTTAGGAAATTAAACAAAGTGTTAATAAAAGACAACTACCCGTTACCATTAATTGAAGATCTTTTGGACAAGTTAGTTAATAAAACAGTATTCACCAAGCTGGATTTAAAAAATTGATATTTTCATGTCTATGTCAATGAAGTACACATCATTCGTAACCCCGCTTAGACAATTTGAATTTTTAAGAATACCAATGGGCATTAAATATGCATCAGCTGTGTTCCAAAGATTCGTTAACAAAATTTTTGCAGATTTGATAAGACAGAATAAAGTTATTGTGTACATGTACGACATTATGGTAGCGAGCGAAGACATGACAGAGCATTTGATGGTATTGATCATAGACGAATAATGTAATAAGACAGGTCTTAAGAGCTGGAATGTAATTTTAATTAACATAAACGCAACTGATGGGCATGTACGTGGGAAAACAGCAAAAAGCCAGTATTCTTATCACTTGTTTACCTACTACACTCGCTACAATGTCAGCTGGTGCGAAGTCGGCCATCGTTGTTTAGCTTTTTGTTGTGACTGCAGAGTGTGCGAAGCGCAAGGCATAATTAATTGTTGCCGCTTTTCACTTCTCTTGTTGTTGTCACAAATTTTAAAATCGGCAATTTAGACTTTTGCTTCAATCTGCTTGTTGCTGCTCAACAAGAAAGGGTGGTATAGACTTCATATGGATTTTGTGCAATTGTATAGCTAAACGTTAGATACTTTAATATTATTTATATTTTATATGTTCATTTTTATTATGGCTGTAAGTAAGGGCATTCATAACTTAAACAAGTGGAAACGTTGCAGTCGGACGCAACCGACTGCGGCATACTCGATACTAGTATTAAAACCGGTAAAAAGAGGCCTGATTGCAAAGGGTACGGATGCGGCAGGGGTATATGCTGCCTTAAAGATTATCCGATGCACATTGGGATGCCACCAGCTGTCTAGGTTGAAAATTTGGTGACTCTAGCTAAAAGTTTGTAAAAGGTGGTGAAAGGGGGGCTGGGGGCTGTATGGGTGTGCGTTGCATCCAAATTTTTGATGCAGATCTTTGTGGAATGTCAATTGCTATCTTCATACCAAATTTGGTGACCCTAGCTAAAAATTTGTAAAGGTGGGGAAAGGGGGGGCTGAGGGCGGTATGGGTGGAATTGCATCCAAATTTTTGATGCAGATCTTTGTGGAATGACAATTACTATCTTCATACCAAATTTTGTGACTCAAGCTCAAAGTTTGTAAAATGTGGGGAAAGAGGAGGCTGGGGCGGTATGGGTGGGCGTGGCATCCAAATTTTTGATGCAGATCTTTGTGGAATATCAATTGCTATCTTCATACCAAATTTGGTGACTCTAGCTCAAAGTTTGTAAAGGTGGAAAAATGGGGGCGGTATGGGTGGTAGTGGCATCCAAATTTTTGATGCAGATCTTTGTGGAATGTCAATTGCTATCTTCATACCAAATTTGGTGACTCTAGCTCAAAGTTTGTAAAATGTAGAGAAAGAAGGGCTGGGGGCTGTATGGTTGGGCGTGGCATTCAAAAATTTGGTGCAGATCTATGTGGGATGTAAATTACTATCTGCATACCAAATTTGGTGACTCTAGCTCAAAGTCTTTAAAAGGCGTGGGCAAGGGGGGCAGAATGGTTGGGCGTGGCTCCAAAACTTTGACGCAGATTGTTGGGGGTCGCTGCCAGCTATCTTCCTACCAAATTTTGTGGCTCTAGCTCCACTACTCTGGAAGATACACGCATTCCCGTTATTGACGAAGCGTTTGGGCCGACGGGGGTGGCTAGGGCGGTATTGGTGGGCGTGGCATCCAATATTTTGATGCAGTTTTTGGGGGGTCATCATCACCTATCTTGGCACCAAATTTGTTGACTCTAGCTCAAAAACTGTGGGAGATACACGCATTCCCGTTTTTGACGAAGTGTTGGAGCGGATGGGGGCGGCTAGGGCAGTATTGTTGGGCGTGGCATCCAAACTTTTGATGCAGTTTTTGGGGGTTCATCATCACCTATCTTGGCACCAAATTTGGTGGCTAAAGCTAAAAACTGTGGGAGATATAGGCATTTTTGACTTTAAAATGCGGGGGGCTGGGGGCGGAATGGGTGGGCGTGGCTCCAAAATTTTTGATGCGGTTTTTTGGGGGTTGCTAGTAGCTTTCTTCTCACCAAATTTGGTAGTTCTAGCTGTAAGAATGTGCGAAATATGTGGATTTATCGTTTTTGAGTTATCGAATTTATCGATTTTCCAGCCCCCCAGTTATCGTATAACCCCAATCTTGACACTTTAATTTACTATCCCATAGATAAAGAGAATTGGAAAGTTTCAAGTCTCTAGCTTGAAGGGTGTGGAAAAAAGTTGCGTTCATACAGACGGACAGACACCATGACGGACATTGCACAAACTTAATATACTCTTTACCTTCGGTATCGGGTATAAAAACAAGTTGTTTATAATTTAATCAACTAACACGTATTCATATACTGAAAATAAACTATCTTTATATTAAAATTAAAATTATAATAATTTTATTGACTATAAGTGAATATTAGGACAATGGGTATTTTACTTTGTTCAGTTCGTGCGTCTCATCTACGACAAGCCAACACGTCGCCAT
Organism: Scaptomyza montana; assembly: GCA_018904305.1. Taxonomy (NCBI): domain Eukaryota; kingdom Metazoa; phylum Arthropoda; class Insecta; order Diptera; family Drosophilidae; genus Scaptomyza; species Scaptomyza montana. Next base: position 265,749 of record JAEIGR010000050.1, on the reverse strand, counting down.
GACGGACATTGCACAAACTCAATATGCTCTTTACCTTCGGTATCGAGTATAAAAACAAATTGTTTATAATTTAATCAACTAACACTAAAGTAAACGTATTTTGTATTTATATACTGAAAATAAACTATCTGTATATTAAAACAAGTGGAAACGTTGCAGTCGGACGCAACCGACTGCGGCATACTCGATACCAGTATTAAAACCGGTAAAAAGAGGCCTGATTGCAGAGGGGTACGGATGCGGGAGGGGTGTACGCTGCCTTAAAGATTTTCCGATGCAGATGGGGATGCCACCAGCAATATTCCTTCCAAATTTGGTGACTCTAGTTAAAAGTTTGTAAAATGTAGGGAAAGGGGGGGCTGGGGGCGGTATGGGTAGTTGTGGCATCAAAATTTTTGATGCAGATCTCTGTGAAATGTCAATTGCTATCTTCAAACCAAATTTGGTGAATCTAGCTCGAAGTTTGTAAGTTTGTTGGGAAAGGGGGGCTGGGGCCTTATGGTTGGGCGTGGCATCCAAATTTTTGATGCAGATCTTTTTGGAATGTCAATTGCTATATTCATACCAAATTTGGTGACTCTAGCTCAAAGTTTGTAAAAAGTGAGGAAAGGGGGGCTGGGGGCGGTATGGGTGGGCGTGGCATCCAAATTTGTGATGCAGATCTTTGTGGAATGTCAGTTGCTATCTTCATACCAAATTTGGTGACTCTAGCTAAAATTTTGTAAAAAGTGGGGAAAGGGGGGCGAAATGGGTGGGCGTGGCTCCAAAACTTTGGGGGTCGTTGCCAGCTATCTTCCTACCAAATTTGGTGGCTCTAGCTCCACAAATCTGGAAGATACACGCATTGCCGTTTTTGACGAAGCGTTGGGGCGGATGGGGGCGGCTAGGGCAGTGTCGGTGGGCGTGGCATCCAAGCTTTTGATGCAGTTTTTGGGGGTCATCATCACCTATCTTGGTACCAAATTTGGTGGCTCTAGCTCAAAAACTGTGGGAGATATAGCCATTTCTGATTTCGAATTGCGGGGGAGCTGGGGGGCGGAATGGGTGGGCGTGGCTCCAAAACTTTGATGCAGATTTTTGGGGGTCGTTGCCAGCTATCTTCCTACCAAATTTGGTGGCTCTAGCATCACAACTCTAGAAGATACACGCATTCCCGTTTTTGACGAAGCGTTGGGGCGGATGGGGGCGGCTAGGGCAGTATTGGTGGGCGTGGCATCCAAACTTTTGATGCAGTTTTTGGGGGTCATCATCACCTATCTTGGCACCAAATTTGGTGGCTATAGCTCAAAAACTGTGGGAGATATAGGCTTTTTTGACTTTAAAACGCGGGGGGCTGGGGGCGGAATAGGGGGCGTGGCTCCAAAATTTTTGATGCAGTTTTTTGGGGGTTGCTAGTAGCGATCTTCTTACCAAATTTGGTAGTTCTAGCTGTAAGGATGTGCGAAATATGTGGATTTATCGGTTTTGAGTTATCGAATTTATCGATTTGCCAGCCCCCCAGTTATCGTAGAACCCCCATCTTGACACTTTAATTTACTATCCCATAGATAAAGATAATTGGAAAGTTTCAAGTCTCTAGCTTGAAGGGTGTGGAAAAAATTGGACACATACAGACGGACAGACGGACAGACGGACAGACGGACGGACACCATGACGGACATTGCACAAACTCAATATACTCTTTACCTTCGGTATCGAGTATAATTATGTATTAGAATTTTATTGACTACTAGGGGGTCCCCCCCTGCTCGCTTCGCTCGCCAACCCCCCTCGCGCTGCACGCTCGATTTTCGAATGCAAGCAATTATAACGTTTGAAAATAACCGTGTGTTGAAGCCCCTGTGTATTCACTTGCACATCTGATGAAATCCTACATTTCCGTTTATACGACATAGTAAGTTCCCCGCTTACTTCGCTGCGCAGATAGTTTATATTATTTTATAGCAATAAAAGATAGATGTTAAATAAATAAATTAGAAAATATTTAACAACATATTAAAGCAAAGTATTTAATATTCTCTTTTCCACGCCACCATTGAGGTAGAGAATAAGGTGCGTATTTATACTCGATACCGAAGGTAAAGAGTATATTGGGTTTGTGCAATGTCCGTCATGGTGTCCGTCCGTCTGTAAGTCCGTATGTTCGCAACTTTTTTCCACACCCTTCAAGCTAGAGACTTGAAACTTTCCAATTCTCTTTATCTATGGGATAGTAAATTAAAGTGTCAAGATGGGGGTTGTACGATAACTGGGGGGCTGGCAAATCGATAAATTCGATAACTCAAAACCGATAAATCCACATATTTAACACATCCTTACAGCTTCAACTACCAAATTCAGTAAGCAGATAGCTTCTAGCAACTCCCAAAAAACTGCATCAAAAATTTTGGAGCCACGCCCCCCATTCCGCCCCCAGCCCCACCTCAATTTGAAATCAGAAATGGCTATATCTCCCACTGTTTTTGAGCTAGAGCCACCAAATTTAATGCTAAGATAGGTGATGATGACCCCCCAAAAACTGCATCAAAAGTTTGGATGCTACGCCCACCAATATTGCCCAAGCCGCCCCCATCCATCCCAACGCTTCGTCAAAAACGGGTATGCGTGTATCTTCCAGAGTTGTGGAGCTAGAGCCACCAAATTTGGTAGGAAGATAGCTGGTATTGACCCCCAAAAATCTGGATCAAAGTTTTGGAGCCACGCCCACCCATTTCGCCCCCTTTCCCCACCTTTTACGAACTTTTAGCTAGAGTCACAAAATTTGGTATGAAGATAGCAATTAACATCCCACATAGATCTGCAGCAAAAATTTGGATGCCACACCCACCCATACCTCCCCCAGCCCCCCTTTTCCCACTTTCTACAATTTTCGAGCTAGAGTCACCAAATTTGGTATGAAGATAGCAATTGACATTCCACAAAGATCTGCATCAAAAATTTGGATGCCACGCCCAACCATAAGGCCCCAGCCCCCCTTTCCCAACAAACTTACAAACTTTGAGCTAGAGTCATCAAATTTGTAAGGAAGATAGCTTGTGGCATCCCCATCTGCATCGGAAAATCTTTTAGGCAGTGTACACCTCTGCCGCATCCGTACCCCTCTGCAGTCAGGCCTCTTTTAACCGGTTTTAATACTGGTATCGAGTATGCCGCAGTCGGTTGCGTCCGACTGCAACGTTTCCACTTGTTTTTTAATGTGTTTTCCCCAGTAGGCCATATCCACTTGTTGAATTTAATTTGCAATTATTAACAACTGTTAAGAGCTTCTTGATAAACGACATTGGTTGTTTTTCCGTCAGGTGCTAATACAACTAAACTTTTTGGTGAACTGACTCTTGAGCAGGCTACATAAAATTGGCCATGAGAGAAGCAATCGTGTCTTAAATCTAGTCCGGCTAATTTGAGAGTTTGTCCCTGTGATTTATTGATTGTTAGGGCAAAGCAAACTTTTAAAGGAAATTGCAATCTTATAAATTGAAATGGCAATTCAGAGTCAGAAGGTATTAATGGAATTCTCGGTATAAAAACCGTTTCCCCTATACCACTGCCAGTAAAGACCATTTCTTCGACAACATTCTTATGAAGGGCTTTAACTTGCAATCTTGTACCATTGCACAGTTTTGGCGGCTTCAAGTTGCGAATCAACATTACAGGTGAACCAATCTTTAAAGTTAATTTATGTTGAGGCAGGCCAGCCGGATTTAATGAATTAAGAAACTCGACGGGGTAATGAACTGCATCTTCGACTTCAGTCACAGAATCAATAGAGCTATATGTCATTTCTTCACTTTGAAATGATTTTAATAAAAACTCGTTTATTTCCAATGCATTGTCATTTCTCGCAGTCAAAATAGCACGTTCTGAAAACCATTCGAGTGATTTTTCAGAGATATTTGTAATATCCGGAAATATTTTGAGAGTTAGTTCTTCAATACTTTTCACAACATGACACAAAGTTGATGGTAAAGTTATTTTGCCATCATGGGTTGGAAATAATCCATTTCCTATTTGAAGAAGCATTTCTGCAAATTCACCAGCTATGCTATCACCTTTTAAGTGCACTCGCATATTTTTTGTTAATGCAATTTTCTGTATTTTGGGCCACAAAATTGAAGACTTTAAGCACGCATTTATTTCATCTGCTCTTGTTCCTCTGGGGATCACTGGAAGAGTTTGTCGAAAATCACCAGCTAAGAGAACAGTTATGCCACCCATTAGGTATTCACTATCTCGAATGTCTTTCAAAGATCGATCTACAGCTTCAAAAGCACCTTTATGAGCCATAGTACACTCATCCCAAACAATAAGCTTGCAATCTCTGAGCACAGCAGCAATATTAGATTGTTTTGAAATTGAGCATTGTGGTGTTTCTAAATGAATCAAATTAAATGGAATCTTAAGTGTAGAATGCGCTGTGCGACCACCATTTAGTAAAGTGGCTGCAATACCGGAAGAGGCAACGGCCAATGCAATGTTTTTACTTTGCCGTACCTTTGCCAATAATAAATTTAAAAGAAACGTTTTACCTGTTCCACCAGGTGCATCTAATAAATAGATTTCTCCTTTTTCTGCTTCAACGCTATATAGTATCTTTTCGTATACTTGTTTTTGCTCAGCAGTAAGGAGTAGCTCATTATTAACAACAAAATTATCGCAATTTTCATAATTTGTTTCTCTATGATATTCAATATTTGGAACAATTTCCTCGGATCTGATTGGTAGTGGAAGTCCATAGTTAGTCAAGTTTTGACCACCAATAGACAGTACTATATCTTCAATGTACAAAAGACATTTATTAAATACATTATTCAGAATACTTTGATCAATATTGTCTTGTGAAAAATGAAAGGCTCTTAAAATATCTTCTGAGAAACTCTCTTTATAAGTATTCGAAAGTTTAAGAGCATCTGAAATTTGACAAAATACTAACATTATTGCAAAAAGTAGTTTTGTAGGATTTTGACATATGACAGCTTCGGCTATAGTTGAATCCCAGTGCTTATCATCTTCTAGTAATCCTAGAGCTTTACACGCCAATTGAAATGATGCGTATGCTATACCATTAACGGTTTTTAAATTTGAAAATGAAGTTGGCCCTCTTACAAAATGTAGTAAAAGTCTTAAATAAAAACATTCTGTATTATCCCATATATATATATATATCCCATATATATAGCTTGTATTTTCTTTGCATTTGCCTATTCTCGATGTGTACACAGAACGCTATTGCTTGGCGAATGACCATTTGATCTACAGACCAGAGGGTATATTGCTTTTGTGCAAATGTATGTAACAGGTAGATGGAAGTATTTCTGACCCAATTATATGTATGTATATATTATATGTATATGCGGGAAGTTCAGTCAATCAATTTTGTAAGATTTTATTTGCAATGCATGCTACTGCTGCTGATGTAGATTACATTTTCTTAAGTTTCTATTTGTTAGTGTGTTTGTTTTTGCACGGTATATATTTGGTGAACATTTTTTTGCTTTCTTTTAGCTTGCTTCAGAAGTCAACAATGTTTGCATGCATTTACAATGTATGCGCGCGCTCTGCAAGTCTAACAAAGAGCGTAGTAACGCTACCTTCTTCGCACGCACTGAATTAACGCAAAACATATCTAAGAGGCTGCAGCTAAGTGAATTGCATATTGCCTTTAGCTTTAATTTAGTGTGTGCGGAGGAGTTAGGGTTATTAAACTTTATGATTGACATGCAAAGCGCGCACATAAAATAGAGAGTGAACGTAAATGAGCAACATCAAAGGAACATGATCGGAGCGAGATTTGTAATTACCTGATTATCTTAAGAGCAACACGCGCACTTATGTGAACGCCCTATGCTTGTTCGAAATTGCATATCAATAACATATTAATAATGTTAGTTAGTTTTGTCTAAGTTATATAAGCAGCAAGTAGGCAAATCCACCCCCATAAAATATTCTGGTGTGGGTAATTTTTCTAGACGCACCAAGTTTTGTTGTTTTTGTTTTTTTAAATCAATCACACCAACAAAAAGTAGCAGTGCGGGCCCAACAACAACAACAACAAACGCTTCTTGCAAGTGTACGAACCTTTTTTTTTATGACACTTTGCTTGCGGGACTCAAAGGCGTCATTGCCCATTGTTTTGTTTTTGTATTCTCGCTCGCGATCGAGCTCTCAGCTTGTGGGACAATCAGGCGACAGTAGTGGAATGGGTAATTGTTGTAATTATTTTATTATCTTAAGAGCAACACGCGCACTTAAGTGAACGCCCTATGCTTGTTCGAAATTGCATATCAATAACATATTAATAATGTTAGTTAGTTTTGTATAAGTTATATAAGCAGCAAGTAGGCAAATCCACCCCCATAAAATATTCTGGTGTGGGTAATTTTTTTAGACGCACCAAGTTTTGTTTTGTTGTTTGTTGTTTTTTTAAATCAATCACACCAACAAAAAGTAGCAGTGCGGGCCCAACAACAACACCAACAAACCTTTTTTTTATGACACTTTGCTTGCGGGACTCAAAGGCGTCATTGCCCATTGTTTTGTTTTTGTATTCTCGCTCGCGATCGAGCTCTCAGCTTGTCCGACAATCTGGCGACAGTAGTGGAATGGGTAATTGTTGTAATTGTAATTTGATTTTTAAAATCAACAAGAATGGAACTTATATAGAGTCGTCATGAGGCCAAATTCTGACTGCCAGTTGGAATATGGAATCGTGGCGACACCAAGGCGTATTTAACAAGGTGGCAGCGACGTCGACGTCGCCCTCTTTGCTGTTGCCTTACGGTTTCAGTCTCGATTCGAACGTTGCGAGCGACGCACGACTACGGACGAATTTTTAGCTGCTTTGTGATTTTGTGCATATGTGTGTGTGTATACATGTGCATGCGAGAACAAATTTCTTTGAGTTTATTACTCTCTTGCTCTCGCTCTCTTTCTCTCGATTGCTCTCATTTTTCGTAAGGCAACGCGACGTCGACGTCGCTGCCACCAAGGTATACTTAAGAAGGTAGCCGCACTTGCTCTCTCACGACTTCTTATTTTATTGTCAATTTAACAGAAGAGATAGAGAGAGCGAGAGAGTAATGAATTTGCTCGCTTGTGTGAAAATAAAGAAATTTGTACGTGCATGCAAGGTATATACATATGTGAATTTTTTCCTGCAACTACGACCAAAATGATATAATAAATATAACAGAAGAAACTATAAATTTTAATTTATACATATTGCATACAGAGCAATATGGAGGCGCCATTGCAAAATACGCGAAGTCTGTAGCACAAAAAAAAATCGTCCGCGGCGATGCGTCGCTTACAACTGCTGCTAACAGACTGACAATTTAAGAAGTGAACAAAGAGAACGAGAGAGTGAGTGCCAGTACCTTCTTAAGTATACCTTGGCTGCCACCTTGTTAAATACGCCTTGGGCGACACCTCTCTCTTTCGCTGCTTTTTTCTCTGCCAGCGCATTTCGTGCCCGATTATGAAGCCACTCGGCTTGTCGACTGTGCTACGCTTATTTTTCCTCATAGCACAGCCAGCCAGCCATTCTCTGTGTATATGCCCATAGCCAGCGATTTTGCAGCGCGCAGTCACTTCTTCGCTTGCTGTTCGCCCTTCTTTTCCTTGTATAAGCATATGAGCGTGTATACGTCACACGATCATATGTTATGTTTATTTCTTATCACTTTTTGCGACGTTGCTATAGTGAAGCTATGCACTATACCCACATACAGCTGTTGACAACTAATTAGAAACGCTAATTTATTAATAATGAAAACTATGTTTAAGTGATGTTTTTATTGTTTTACCGTTACTTTTTAACTCCTATGCTGTTGAATGTTTTTCAATAGATTATTTATTCTCATATTTACTCAATTATTTGAATGTACGCTTAAAGTTCCGTTATATTTTTTCATAATTTCTGTTGAGTCATAATTTTGTACTATATAAAGCGCGGCACCTAATTAGAAACGCCGATAAAAGTGCACTAATCTGTGATTATTGGTGACTATTTTTTATGTGATTCTGTTTTAATTGTGTTTCGGAGTAAGTATCATCAAATTAAAAAAAAGAAAAAATTGTTTAGTTATTACAACAATTTTTTTAGTAATTAATATGGGAAAGGCCAATTCTTGCACTCCTGCTATGAGAAGCGCTATTTTAACCCTTCCCCGGAATGGGAATAGCTACAGAGAAATAGGAAAAAACTTGAAATGTTAAAAAAAAATGGTATTTGGTGCTCTACAGCACATAAAAAATCATAAGACCGTAGAAAATGTACAACGAAAGAAGAGGCCTAGAAAAACTAATGAGCAAACCGACCGTGTCATACGGAGAATATCAAAGGCTGACCCAAAAAAAACTGCCACGGACATTCAGCGAGAACTACAAGAGTCGCTGAATGTCAATATTTCCAAAAGAACGGTTGCTCGTCGTTTGGTAGAAGGCGGACTTAATGGTAGAGCAGCACGAAAGAAGCCGCTACTTACTAAAATACAAAGGACGCGTCGTGTCGCTTTTGCCAAGACCCATAGGCATTGGACTGAAAGTCAATGGAAGTACGTGCTGTGGAGTGACGAAACAAAGATCAATCGTCTTGGTCCTGATGGCCGGAGGTACGTGAGGAGACCAATTAACAAAGAATTTGATCCTCGCTACGTTTCACGCGTCGTGAAGCATGGTGGAGGATCGCTCATGGTTTGGGGATGCTTCTCCTGGAATGGTGTTGGTCCAATTCATAAAATTGATGGAATTATGAATAAGGAACAATACGTTAGAATCTTGCAAGACGTCATGCTGCCGTATGCTGCGGAGAATTTGCCGGTTATATGGAAATTTCAACAGGATAATGACCCAAAGCATACGGCAAAATTGACAAAAAAGTTGTTCCAGGCCAATTCCTTCGATGTTATGGATTGGCCATCATCTAGCCCAGACTTGAATCCCATTGAACATCTTTGGGGAGACGTTAAAAAAGCCTTAGGACTCAAAAATATTACAAATATGGATGAGCTTTTTAGAGAGGTGAAGTCTGCTTGGGAGGCGATTCCTGTGGAGCGATGCCGGCGCCTAATTACTTCAATGTGTAAAAGATGCGAAGCAGTAATTAAGCAAAAGGGTTTTGCAACAAAATACTGAACGCAAGTAAGAGATATGACGCTTTATTTGTGTATTTACTGTACTAATATGCATCGTTTCTAATTAGGTGCCACCTTCAAAACCAATGCATTTCAATTGCTTTATTCATTATAGTTATGTATGTTTACTGAATTACCAACTATTGTTTTTTTTTTAATTTTTAATTAATAAAGAATGATTATGAAACAAAACTTTATGAAAAAACAACTAGCATTATATAATTTTTCATTGAAACTAACCTTTCTTACAATATTATAGAACCGTTTCTAATTAGTTGTCAACAGCTGTACATATATGTTTGCAGTTTTGCTGGAATATATGTATGTAGGCTTTCTACTAATTTTGCTATTTTGTTTGGGCTGGCTAGTGTTAGTGTGTTAGTGATTTTGTATTTCTACATGACATATTTAATTGTATGCGTAGCATTTGTTAGGCAATTCATTGACCTTTCTCTACTATATTATCAATTCAATTTGGTGCCGAATTTGTATTTTGCCTACAAAAACTTAAAACCAAGACCTTCCAAGCAAGTAAAATATCATTTTTGCTGCTGGTCGAGCATTTGCATTATCAGGCAAACAGAAAAAGAAACAAGCGTCTAGTAAAATAAGCAGGCAAATATCAGTTTTGCATTGCTGATCTTTCATACTCTATCATGTTTTCAGCTCTATGACCATTTTCAGCAATTTTGCCATCGCAACTACCATACACTTATGCAGCGATGCGCACAAACTGCGAAAGTGTATTTAGTTGTGCATATGTCCATTTCATTTGCCGAAAACTCGGAATATAAGAAAATAAAGAATGAAAGAAAATAAACTAAGAACTAAAATAAAGGGTCGGCCAATGTTTCACATACATTCACATAGTCATATATGTATATACATTTTGCTGCATACACTCATATCATTTTGCTGCTTATCGCCAATGTTCACCAAAAACCTAGACTTAGTGTCTATTCTACATTTTGCTGCTGATCGGCAAGCAAATTTTGTTTGACGCTTGTTTACTTTGCTGTGCGCCTGTTGCTGCAAGTCTTTGGAAGTCTTTATTTTGTCTCTTGGCGAACGCTGGCGAACGCTGGCGAACGCTGGCGTTCTATGGCGATCTATGGCGATCGGTAACGATCGGTGGCGATCGATGGCGATCGGCTATGCAGCAACAGCGTCTGCTGAGCAAAGCTAGATCGCCAGAAAAATATTAGCAAAGACTGCATAGCTTCACTATAGCAACGTCGCAAAAAGTGATAAGAAATAAACATAACATATGATCGTGTGACGTATACACGCTCATATGCTTATACAAGGAAAAGAAGGGCGAACAGCAAGCGAAGAAGCGACTGCGCGCTGCAAAATCGCTGGCTATGGGCATATACACAGAGAATGGCTGGCTGGCTGTGCTATGAGGAAAAATAAGCGTAGCACAGTCGACAAGCCGAGTGGCTTCATAATCGGGCACGAAATGCGCTGGCAGAGAAAAAAGCAGCGAAAGAGAGAGGTGTCGCCACGATTCCATATTCCAACTGGCAGTCAGAATTTGGCCTCATGACGACTCTATATAAGTTCCATTCTTGTTGCTCTAGTGTGTATGCCAATCGGTTGCTGTTTTGTTTACAGCTCGTTAACATCAGTAATTCTTAAAACCCGTCTTTATGTTAAATGGTCGTGGGTATTGATAGAAGTATTTACAAGATTAGTTCAAAACAAACTGCAAAGGTTTAGGAGCAGTATGAAATTGTCCGATTCCAGATAGGACAATAGCTGTTCAAAGATTTTTGGGACTATGTTCATACTTTAGGCGTTTCATAAAAGATTTTTCAATACAAGCTAAACCACTTTATGACCTTTTAAAGAAAATTAAACAATTTGAGTTGAAAGAAAAAGAATTAGAGTGTTTCCTTAATCTTAAAGAAAAGCTAGTTCAATCGCCAGTGTTAGCTATTTATGATTACAAGGATGAGATTGAATTGCATTGCGATGCAAGTTCTTTTGGTTTTGGTGCTGTTTTAATGCAAAAGAAAAAAGATGGGAAATCACATCCAATATTTTATTTCTCAAAACAAAGAACAGAAACAGAATCAAAGTACCACAGTTTCGAGCTAGATACATTTGCAATAGTTTATGCACTTCGTAGATTTAGAATTTTTCTGCAAGGAAAAAAATTTAAAATAACTACAGATTGCAACTCGCTAACCCTTACATTGAACAAGGTAGAATTAAATCCAAGAATAGCTAGATGGGCTTTAGAATTACAAAATTATGACTATGAACTAGTGCATAGAGCGAGAAACAAAATGCAGCATGTTGACGCTTAAAGTAGGTGTACAACCATTTTAATCATAGGCGCAAACAGTTTTGAAGATAATTTAATTATTTGCCAAGGAAAAGACATTAAGATTCAAAAGATTAAAATGATGATAGAGAAAAATTAACACAAAATATTCGAAATGAGAACCGGAGTCGTTTATAGAAAAACGGACGACAACAGATTACTTTTTTACGTACCAGAAGACATGGAAAACCACGTGTTACACAAATATCACAATTAGCTAGGGCACCTAGGTAGGGACAAAATGATGGATAGTATATCAAAAAGTTATTGGATTGCAAATTTAAAAGAAAAGTGTACCAATCATATAGGAAATTGTTTAAAAGGTGTTGCATTTTCCGTAACAAAATGGGACAAAATGATGGATAGAATATCAAAAAGTTATTGGACTGCAAATTAAAAAGAAAAGTGTACCAATCATATAGGAAATTGTTTATAAGGTGTTGCATTTTCCCCAACAACTGGCAAAGGTGAAGGAGTTTTGAACAGCATTAAAAAAGGAAATAAACCGTTCATGCTAATACACATAGACCATTATGGACCGGTAGCTACAGGAAGGGCAAACTAACACATATTTTTAATTGTTGACGGTTTTACGATTATATGCAACAAGGTCCATGAAAACAAAAGAGGGGATAAAAGCATTCAAAGATTATTTTAGGGCATACAGCAGACCCAAATGCATAGTGTCGGACACGGGCAGTTGTTTCACATCCAAAGATTTTGAACAGTTTATGTCAGATTCAAACATAAAACATAAAAATTGCAACAGGGTGTCCACAGGCCAACGGGCAGGTAGAGCGAATAAACAGAAATTTGGGCCCAATGATAGCGAAGCTCACAGAAAAAGAGAATTGGAAACATTGGGATACAGTTATAGAACAAGTCGAATATTCATTAAACAACACATTACATCGGAGTGTTAAACAGACCCCTAGTAAACTACTTTTTGGCGTAGATCAAAAGGGTAAAGTAAAAGACGAAAAATAAGAAGACGTACTTAATACAGAAAATACTAGAAATTTAAAGGAATTAAGAAAAGAAGCAGAAGAGAACCAGTTAGTATTAGTTAAGCCATAAAGCTCCCTATGTTATTGAAAACGTGTTACGATATGACAGATACCTTTTAAGACGTATAAAGATTTCAAGTTTCGAGAAATCCATACAAGGGTTTCTGGAGTGCTCAAAACATGCGGCATTGGGTCGCAAACAAAAGATAGATAGTTTAAAATAATTAATTATATAATAAATTGTAAATTTATTAATAATAAATTTGTAGGTTAAGCGATAATTATATTTATATCTCTAAGTAAACTTTGTTAAACGAAAAGAAAAACAAGTGGAAACGTTGCAGTCGGACGCAACCGACTGTGGTATTCTTGTTACCAGTATTACAACCGGTAATAAGAGGCCTGATTGCAAAGGGGTACGAATGCGGCAGGGGTGTACGCGCTGCGTCCGATTTCCTCTTGTTTATATTAATAATGCGGGTGGGCTGGAGTGGAATAGGTGGGTGTGGCATCCAAATTTTTAATGCAAATCTTTAAGGAATGTCAATTGCTACCTTCATACCAAATTGGGTGACTCTAGATAAAAGTTTGTAAAAGGTTAGGAAAGGGGGGCATCCAAATTTTTGCTGCAGATCTTTGTGGAATGTCAATTGTTATCTTCATACCAAATTTGGTGTCTCTAGCTCAAAGTTTGTCAAAAGTAGGGAAAGAGGGTCAGAATGGGTGGGTGTGGCTCCAAATTTGATGCAGTTCTTTGGGGGTCGTTGCCAGCTATCTTCCTACCAAATTTGGTGGCTCTAGCTCCACAACTCTGGAAGATACACGCATTCTCGTTTTTGACGAAGCGTTGGGGTAGATGGTGGCGGATGGGGGCGGCTAGGGCATTATTGTTGGGCGTGGCATCCAAACTTTTGATGCAGTTTTTGGGGGTTCATCATCACCTATCTTGGCACCAAATTTGGTGGCTATAGCTCAAAAACTGTGGGAGATATAGGCTTTTTAGGCTTTAAAATGCGGGGGGGCTGGGGGTGGAAAGGGTGGGCGTGGCTCCAAAACTTTTGATGCAGTTTTTTGGAGGTTGCTAGTAGCTATCTGCTTACCAAATTTGGTAGTTCTAGAAGTAAGGATGTGTGAAATATGTGGATTTATCGATAAGCCAGCCCCCCAGTTATCGTAGAGCCCCAATCTTGACACTTTAATTTACTATACCATAGATAAAGAAAATTGGAAAGTTTCAAGTCTCTAGCTTAAAGGGTGTGGAAAAAGTTGCGTAGACGGACAGACGGACAAACGGACAGACAGACAGACGGACAGACACCATGACGGACATCGTACAAAACCAATATACTCTTTACTTTCGGTAACGAGTATAAAATAATAACTTTAAGCTGTAATAAAGCAATTGTAAAATACCAAAGATCAGGGGATCTGAATCACATGATGGCCGATTTTTAGTCGGACTATAACTATATATGATTAACAATTGTAATAGCTATAATTATTTATTCAAATAGGCGCGATGGTTTCTCTTTTCATCGATTCTGTTCGGCAGCTGTTACATATACATGTGTTCAGCGTCAGGTTAACCGGAAAAGAGACAGAGGCAAGATCAGTGTGGCCGAACCACACTTTCAGATAAATCTTAATACTAACAGCGATACCTTAATACTAGCTTACAATATATCGGTATACACGAACATAACATAACATAAACAATCGATAGAAATCGCATATGAATACTTTACACAACAAATACTTTACACAATGTTTAAAGTATAAAAAGATCGATTTCAAATCCACAACGATAAATATTATTCAAATTCCAACATAAGCAACTTATAGCGTTTTCGATTGTACCAAAAAATGTAGCATTTTTGAAACATTCATTCAGGGTTGCACTTTTTTCATTTTCGATTGATTTGATCTAAGATCCCCGATGTGCTGGAGATTCTTTAGGCTCAGGTCGTGCAGGAATGGGAGGCTCAGGTGTTCTTTGAAGAGAGTGACGTTGACCACGGCTAGCGTAGATACGGCCGGCTTCTTCTTCAGGATGCCTCGGTGGTTCACGTAACGGGTACCATTCAAGAAGACGTGTTCGTCATAAGTGGCGAGGAAAGTTCCCGCTACTATCTGGCTGTTTCCATTGGTGTCCACTACATTCATGGTTGCGTTGTTTATTACCACGATGCCCTCGCCGATTATTGTTACAGCTTCCAGGTGCCCGGGGCGTGTGGCACATTGTGCGACGGTTCCAGACACCAGTTGTTGGGCACACGAGGTGTTCTGTAGTCTTCTGCAGAAAGTAGTGCTCACAGTGGCAGCGCAGTCACGCACAGCGAAGGTTTTTGTTCCGCAATCGGCCACCGTATTTCCTTCTTCTAAATCTAATATTATATTATTATGTTGAACAGGGAAAATGTCTATTTTCTTACAATTTAACAATGGTTTAGGATATTTTATTAGAAAATACAATAGTTCAGAGTTTTGGAAAGCTTTAATATGTGAAACCTCTAAAAGGTCAGTTATGCTAGTATTCGTGAGTTGTTCATTTAGCAATTCCTTTATATCAATGCTGTCTAATATGAGAGGGCTGATTAGATTAATTTTTGCGAGTGTAACCGTAAGGATTAAGTCCTCCAGGTTGGTGATAATCATTCTATTTTTTGCCAAAATTGTTGCGTAAAAATGCTCGACCTCTGCATCTGGTTTTAAAATTTCATTGAGTGTTCTTGAAATGTCATTAAGTCTCGCCTGGAATTTGTCATTGATCTCTATCTGTCTATTTTCGGATTCTACTAGCTGACCTTGTTTGAATTTTATTTGTTCCCAGTCGTCAAAATCTGGGGTTCCTGCAATTGCCTTAAGGGCACTACCTATCATGTTGATACTACGTGCGTCGGTGGTGAACTGTCAGGGAGGCTATAAGGGTGGCTATGTGTTGTATGTCAGTTCTCAGTACCTGTCTCATGTGGTCCTTGGGTAACTTGTCTATTAATTTTTGCGTCTCGTCGATGTAAGTTTCGAATGATGTCAAGTTCGTTGTATGTCCCATGTAGCTGTACTCGTCCCAAATCGTTACGTCTCCGTCAACTATAGGTATGTAGTCCGCGTGTGAATAGTCGTTAAGCCTCAGTGTCGCTTCAGTCAGAGTCATGGCTGCCATTGTTAAACTGAAAAAGTATCCTAACCTAAAATGAATATAAAAATTTGTGCGATAAAATTACTTGAAAATGTTAAAAATTTTTATAGCAGAGTGTTTACTTGAGGTTGTCCTTATGGACCACCCTCCCTTTAATAAGAACCGTCGTACCTAGGTCTGCCTCTACTGTTGCTTCTGTAAATAATGGTGATAGCTTGTTTCCTAACCTCCTATTATTTTTTATCCAGACCTTTTCTCCTGCTTTATACGACTTGTAGACCCTATTTTTATTCATAAGGTCAAGTGTCTTTTTTTGTGCATTTGCAATCTTTTCCCTAATCTGCGCTGTGTTGTTTTTGGAAGCTGCGTGAATTACGTCTATAGGCCTCTCATTTGTTACCGAGTGGATTGACCTGTTGTACTTGACGGTTGCAAGGAGAATATTCTCAACAGTGTCCTCCACCTGCGTTTCCAACTTGTATGAACGTGCTATGTCTCCGAGGGTACCATGAAACCGCTCGACCTGCCCATTAGAGGAGCTGTGCAAGGGTGGGGCGTTAGAAATCTCGACGCCAAAGCTGTTGCTAAGCATTGATTTAATGGTTTCTGAGTTCAGGGATTTTTCGTTGTCGCAATAGATGGTTTCTGTTTTTGGAAACAAATTTAGTAGCTGTAAAAGTGGGGCTTTTATATCCACAATTGCGCGGGACCGTATGGGCTGTACTACTGCGAATTTGGAAAACTTGTCGATGCAAGTTAAAAAGTATTTACCATCGGTGGAGTAAACATCTATATGCAACATTTCTCCGGCATATGTTGGTATCGGGGTTTTCCCTATCTCTTGTTTTTTTCGGGTGCCGATCATGTTTACTCATGGTACAAACTCTGCAATTTGCCGCTATTTCTGACGTTAGGCGACCAATTTTCGGAAAAAAATAATCCCTAAGTATTTGTTTTGCATTTTCCTGCGCCGCTCTGAGGGCGCGGTTATGCTCAACTGTAGCAATTTCCCTTTGTTCCGTTGGGTTTGTAATGTCCGTAACATAATTCTTGGAATATCTAAAAGTGGTAGAAGGGAATGCTTCGACCAATCCGTGCTGGATCAAGGCCAGTATGGGTAGCTCACAGTGGATTGCGTTGGCTACGTCAGCGTTTACTGCTTCTTTAATGGTCTGCAATAATGTGTTGCGATCGGAAAAATTGATAATATGACGAGTTTTTGTTTTAAACAAAATAAACGTCTTTTGCTGGGGAATAGTTCCCTCTTCCAGAATAATCTGGTTCCTAAAACAATTCACTGGTTTGTCTGTGGATTCAATGGTGTATGTGAGGGATTCCTCACTATGAATAGTAGCAGCATCAGAATCTGCTGAATCCTCTAACGCATTGGCATTTTGGCGAGACAGAGCGTCCGCCACCAAATTCTCTTTTCCGGGTTTATAAATTATATTTGCGTTGTGCTCGTCGATAAAGGCTTTCCAAAGCTTTATTTTGGCATTCGGATTCTTGTCCGATACCGAAAAGGTTAATGGCTGATGGTCTGTATGGATGTTAAGATTTTTAACGCCATACAAATAATTCCTGAGGTTTTTGAGTGCCCATACAATGGCGAGAAGTTCACGCTCATTTGTGGCAAAATTTACCTCGTTACCCCGCAGAGTCCGCGAGATCATTGTTATGGGTCGACCGTCTTGGGACAGTACCGCACCCAGTCCGTGGCCAGACGCATCAGTTGTGAGGTCGAAAGGCTTTTTGTAATTCGGATAGGACAACATTACGTCTTCTGAGGCTAATATGTTCTTAAGCCTATCAAAGGCCTCGCTTTGCTCTGGTG
Organism: Scaptomyza montana; assembly: GCA_018904305.1. Taxonomy (NCBI): domain Eukaryota; kingdom Metazoa; phylum Arthropoda; class Insecta; order Diptera; family Drosophilidae; genus Scaptomyza; species Scaptomyza montana. The sequence continues at coordinate 248,306 of JAEIGR010000050.1, read as the reverse complement.
ACAATTCAATTATTACTTTTTTTGAATAATTGGCACTTACTTTGCCATTATCGCCCTTGAGAATATCTGTTAAAGGCCTTGCAATGCTGGCAAAGCCTGTTATAAAGCAGCTATAGTAGCGTGCTAGACCCAAAAATGACCTAAGAGCAAATAGAGTTTTTGGTTGTGGAAAGTCTTTAATCGCTTTCACTTTGTCGGGTGAGGACTGAATTCCGCCTCTGCATACTGTGAATCCCAAATATTCAACGCTTTTTTTGAAAAACTTTGATTTTTCTTGGGATACTCGCATGCCTGCATCTCTAAGGTTTTTCAAGACCCATTCAATATCTCTGATGTGGTCTTCCTTGGACTTGGAAAAGATTATTACGTCATCAACGTAAACATAACATATCTTTCCGATTTGTTCGCGGAGCACATCATCGATGGCTCGTTGAAAAATACTTGGGGCAATTTTTAGCCCGAAGGGAAGTCTGCAAAACTCATACTTCCCGTTGTTGACAGAGAATGCTGTCTTTCTTCTGTCTCTTTCAGCTAATTCGATTTGGTGAAACCCTGATTTGAGGTCTAGCGTAGTAAAATACTGAGCCTCACCCAAGTTCGACAATATAGTCGATATTGATGGTATAGGGTATTTGTCATCTGTTGTCTTTTGATTTAGTTTCCTAAAGTCAATAACTAGACGCTTGTGCCTGTGTCCCGCTTCATCGATACTTTTTTTGTCGACAACCCATATCGTGTTATTATATGGAGACTTTGATGGTCGTATTATGCCGTTCGCTAGAAGTTGTTTAACTTCTGCATTGACAAAGTCCGACACACCCTTTGGATACGGATACAGTTTAGAGTAAACTGGTTCGTCATCCGTTGGTATTGTGGCAACCGTATTTATGTTGTACGGAAGGGACTCGTTAACGTCCGCGAATGCCTTTACCATTTTATTGATCATACGATCGAAGGTGGATCTGACAGCGGGAGGGACATCCGTGTCATTAATCCGAATGTGGTTCACTTGTTGGCACTTAGTACTCTAGATTTTTTCTCTTCCGTTGTCATGTTTTATGACATTGTTAGTTAAATCTATCCGAGCGTTGATCCGTTTTAACAGATCAAGGCCGATTATGCCATCGAAGTCATTAAGTGACTCCAGCATGAAAAAGTACGACTTAACGTCGAAAAGATGGATGAGACATTTCTGCTCAATCTTGGTGTGCCCGTGGATTGATTTTACTTGAAAAGGGCTGTCAACTGGCATCCAATGTGCCAGTCCGGGAAGGGGTTTTATATAATTCTTTGAGGCCCCTGTGTCTATCAAAAGTTTGATAGTTTGCCCTGCGACCATTCGCCTTATGAACGGAAGCAGGGAGTTTCCGCTAAAAAATTGCAGCTTTCGGCTCCGGACAAATCTTCTTCAATTTCAGCTGCCTCATGTTTTGACAGTGACTCGTAATCACCGGTACCTTCTTCCTGTGGTAAATGGTTTACATTTTGCTGAGTCCTCATGGACTGATCACCGTACCCTTGGTTGTTTCTGTAACCCTGTGTGGGTTGCCTAGAGCGCGAAGATGGATCCACGTCCATTGGCTCAGGCGCCCGCCCTTGGGACTTTTGATTGTTGTAGCGGTTTTTCGAGCTACTTGGTTTTTGCTGGTTTTGGTCTTTCTGGTTTTTTTGGAAGTACGGGTTCTTATTTTGGGAACTGCTTTCCTTCTCTTGTTGGGCGTTCTGACGCCAGTTCTGAGACTTTTGATAATTTGGTTTTTGGGGTTTTTCCTCGAGGTGTTTTGCGAAATTTGCTGCAAAAATGCCTCTCTCATTGCTTGACTCAGCTTCTTGAGCTAGAGCCAAAGCTGATGGGAGGTCCCTGGGTTGTGCCGGAAAAACGGCCCATCTCAGAGATTTTTTCAACCCTGACACGAAAGTGTGAAGTGCATCGTTTCTAAATTTTTCGTTTAATACGGCTGCTGCAGCTGGTTCGTGTGTCATAAGCGTTTTATTTTGTAACAAGGTGAGTTTTTTCTCCACCTCGTCGAAATACGTCAGGTCGCCCTGCCGAAGCGTGCTTAACTGTTGTTGAATTACATGCACCGGTGTTTTATCCGCGTACGTGAAATCTAATCTGGCAATAATGGCCCTGAAGTTCAACACTGTGTTGAATGAAGCCAGCACTGTAGCTGCTGGTCCCCTTACTTTGTTTCGAATTATGGCTACTGCCTGATAATGTTTTGAGCTGCCATTGTATGGCTCAAACAATTTATAAGCTGTAGAAGCGGCTTGCCTCCATATAAGATAATTTTCTTGTTTCCCGTCGAACTCGGGAATGGACTTTATAATTTCTAGGGACTCGTCGCACTTTACCTCTGGCTCGATTTGTATTTCTTGGAAAACCTCTATTTGTGGGGCAGAATTCTTTAACTGCTTAAACTGATCTGTAAGAGAGGCTATCCTATCTTCGAATAAGCGCGCCTGTTGGTCAAGGGCTGCCTGAACCTTTGCCTCCATCTGTGCAATTTGTTCTGAATTCATTTTTTTGTTTTTTTAAAGACTGCTGTTCTAAGTACGAAGATATAAGTTCGTCTTCACTACTGTCGTCCGTTTCTGTCTGAATTGGTCGCAACATAAATAGTTTCAGACCACTCCGGAATTTATTCTAGTGTCAGTTATAAGGGTCTCGCAATATTTATTGCAACAGGCAGTTCTTATTAAAGCTTATTACTTTGTAAACGAATTGGAAACTCATATGAGACAGCTTTGTATTTTTATTATTCGTTTATTTGGATTGCAAAAAGAAAAATGAACATCTCACTCACATTTTTTTGAAATATAATATGCCTCTTATCGCACGATGTGGTGGCCGCTGCGCTGTGACGTTTTCGTTGTTTGTTGATATTCGCCGGCCGCTCCCTGTTTGTTGCTATGTTGATCACTTTATTGTTCAATGTTAGTTCTTGTGTTTTTTTCTATGACACTGTTAATTTGTTGTTATGTTGATCATTTATTGTTCAGTGTTAGTTCTTGTGTTTTTCACTTATTGTTGTAGCACTCACTTTATTATTTTTCTCTTTGTGTTCGTTATTGTTGTTATGTTGATCACTTTATTGTTCAGTGTTAGTTCTTGTGCGTTTCACTTATTGTTGTAACACTCACTTTATTATTTTTCTCTTTGTGTTTGTTATTGTTGTAACATTTATTTTGTGTGTTTTTTTTTTTCTTTGTGTTTTTGTTTTTTGTTCTAACACTCACTTTTATTGTTTTGCGTGTGTGTTTTTCTTTTTTATGTGTTGTTGTTATAACATTCACTTCACTGTTTTGTTAATATTGGGACTCCTGTTTTTTGCAAGGATTTTCCCGTTTTAATGATACGAAAGTTATTAACTAGTCGTAGGTTTTTGCCATTTGGGCGCCAATTAAAATAAATGCCTTTTATAGGATGGTTTATTTATTAAAAGGAAATATCTTATGATTATGTTTTTATTTGCAAGCTCGTTTGAGCTGTTGGAGAACAATTCTTAAACTAAACTCTACGGCAAACTGCATCGAACCATGAAGCCGCCGCTGCTAGCTGGAATGCCGGCTGAATGCTGAGTCGGCGTCTTCAGCGGGTGATCAGGCTGCTTGCGCGTGCGAGTTTCATATTTCGGCTGCAACTTTGTCGCGACGGCATCCGGCGCAACAGCGTTGTCAGCTAACTCAAGCTTGCGCGTGTTAACTTAGACGTTGTGTTCGGACCTTCTACATTTGCAGCTTTTCGAACGATATAACGTCCGCAACGGTTGACTTTGATAACTTCGTATGGTCCAAGAAAATTGCTTGCCAATTTTCTGCCCGCAACAAATTGCGTTCGCTTCACTGCTACCAAATCGCCTTCCTTGTACACATGATCGCCTTTACGCTTTTTGTCATAGTTTCTTTTATAAGCCTCTTGCGCTTTAGATATCTGCATTTTGGCCTCTTCGCGTAACTGCTGACGTTCTGCATTAAAATCTTCCATCCTTTCCTGTTCAAGCAACTGTAGCAGTTTATCGCTGACCTTGACTTGCATCTTTGTTCCAAATAACAGCTCAAACGGAGACTTCAGCGTAGAGCAATTAATGTGCGAATTGATTGCAACTTGCACTTGCGACATCCACCTGTACCATTTAGCCGGTTCTTCTGACGACATTTTGGACACAATGGACAATATCGACCTGTTAACTCGCTCAATCTGTCCGTTTCCCCTTGCAACTCCTGTTGTTGTCAAAACATGCTCGATAGCATTCATTTTAGTGAACTCTTCAAAAGCGTTTGACGTAAACGCAGATCCACGATCGCTAATTATACGATATGGCATACCGAAAACGTCCGACCAATCCTGTAATTTTCTTAGTACTTCCTCACAACCGGTTGATTTTACTGGAAAAAGCCATACAAACTTGGAAAATGCATCCACCATTGCAAAAATATATTTGTATTTTTTCGACGTTGCGTCCATTGGCCCCAGATGGTCGACGTGGAGTGTGTGCAACGGTTGGCCACCTTTGTCAATACAGCAAAGGTATCCTTCCTGCTTACCAAGCTTTTTGTTTGTAATAATGCATTTTATACAGCTCTTGACTACTTGAGCAACTTTTCGTTCCAAATGCGGAATCCAAAATTGCTGCTGAATGGCGTGCATGGTCTTCTGAACCGAAAAATGTCCCACATTGTGCGCTTCGCTTATAATCTCGTGTTCCATTTTTTTAGGAACTACCACCAACTCATTTCCATTAACGACTTTAAAGACCAACTGTCCTTTAAGTTTAAATCCATCGTACGGCTGTGTTTTGAGAATTTCCATTATGGCGCTGATTAATGCATTGTCCTTCTGTGCTTTCTTCAGACGTGCAGAGACTTCAGAGCCAATTGTAAGCACGACGGGATATCGACTGAGATGTACCACTTCGAAAGTATAATCCTGCATGCACATGATCCAATTCGCAACCTCTCTTGGAACGTCCTTTTTATTGACGGTTTGGGAGAACGCTAAGCAGTCTGTTACCAACGTAAAGTTTACTCCCAAAAGATAATGTCTGAACTTTTGCATAGCAAGATGGGCAGCTTTTACTTCCAGTATATAACATCTGATGACGACGTTTTCTTGCTCCAAAAAAAACATTCTGGTTGTCTGTAAAGTCGGTTTACTGACGATAGTTGAACGTGACAACGTCTTAAGAAAATACTGATGGAATGGTAGCATATTTCAAAAGAAAATTTTAATTTCATTTGCTTAATAGTTTTATATGTATATAGAGAAGGAGGTAATTGGAAATCACAATGAAATTGATCAAGTTAGATTTATTTGTACGCATAAATCAATGAAATTTATCAAGTTAGATTTATTTGTACGCATAAATACAATTATGTCAATTTTTTTTTTACAATTTAATAGTTTTTATTTTTTACAATTTAATAGTTTTTACAAGTATAAATGAGCAATTATTTTACAACTTTTAAACATGTGTAATATTTAATTTCTTATAATCTGTGTTATTCTATTGAGAATATGACGATGATAGGAAAAGTAGGAAATGAAAGGGAGTGTTTCGAGTTTAATGTGTCTTGAAAAAGTCAAATCGATGGTGGTGCCTCCTAGTGTTGTTGAGTTATTAACGTCTGAGGCTTCGGCCACGCACTGCGCGATTAGCGACTGAGCGACGCTCTCTCGAGCGACGTTAAAAATTAAAACATATGAAACTCCATACGAGCGGCCACGCAGCTGTTGAGCGACGTGCGAAAATCGCGAGCGACTAAGCGACGTCGCTCAGCGCTAGAATCGGTTCTAATTTTTAGTGCGTCGCTGAGCGATTATATGAACGCAATGCAGAAAATCTGTGCTGAAAGCTTGATTTCGGCTGTTCAAGGCCGCTGTGTTTTATGGAATGACACAAATAAAGACTACAAAAACAAAAAAATTACTGATAAGGAATGGAATGAAGTAGGCGTAATATGTGATTGTTCAGGTAAGTTTATTTTTTAAGGTGTATAAAGAATAAAAGATATATATATTGATAATAAAATACAACAAATTATATTATTATTAATTAACACTTAAAATATATTTATTAAGCTACTAACGAAATATACCAAATGCAGTTTTTACAAAAGGAAACTCTAAAAACAGAAAAAAATGATGAACTCTCCAAGAAGTGTTATTGGTACTGATTGAAAAATATGAAAATTAATGACTGAAATCCCACATATATTCAGTTAACTCATTTCTGACATTTATTGCTAATTGTCCGCTTCTATTGGATTGCGAATGTTCTTCAGTACCAATAACACTTCTTGGAGCAATTAGTTCATCATTTATTTCTGTTGTTGTGTTTATGTAATCAAGATCCGAATCTCCATCTCTCTCTCTTACATAATTATGCAAAATGCAAGCACATTTTATTATGTTTATAGCTGTGCTTGGTTTCGTCTCAATTTTTTTTTGCAATATACGCCATTTTTTGCTAAGTATACCAAATGCACATTCAATACATTTACGGGCAGTTGATAGCCGTTCATTGAATTTTTCGGTCTTGGCATTTAAATTTCTTTTTGGGTAGGGTCTTATTAAATAAGTTTTGAGTGGGAAGGCCTCATCACCAATTAAAAACAAGGGCAAAATTGTATTTGAGCCTGGTAAGGTTTGTGGGGGTGGAACATTAAATTTTTCCGATTCCAGCAATCTAAACAAAGTGGCTCCACTAAAGGTGCCACCATCGCTCTGCTTCCCTCTGCCTCCCACTTCAATTGTGACAAATTTTTTGTCTGCATCAGCAACAGCTTGCAAAACAATTGAAAAGTAGTGCAAATAATTAAAATAATGCGATCCAGAATTCGCGGGGCACTTTATTTGGCAATGTTTTCCGTCAATGCTTCCAATGCAGTTGGGAAACTTCCATCGCTTGTAGTAGTCATTGGCTACTTTTTTTCAAATCCTCAACTGTTGGAATTGGCATGAATTCAAGCACGAGAGTGTTCCAAATCACGATGCTGGTTTCATCAATGATATTGGCAACAGTGCTTCTACCCATTCGAAAGGCAAATGCCAAATCTCGAAATGAGTGACCTGTAGCAAGGTACCTACAAATATAAATATTTACTTTTTTGATAAAGTTATAAAATAAAGTTAAATAGTTATAACAAGTAGTTTTTTAAATTATAACTAAAAAAAACTTAAATTTTTAGGAGTTGCTGCCAAAAATAAATGGAAAAATCTGAAGGACACATACAGGAGAACATTGCAGAAAATACCGAAATTACCATCTGGATCTGGAGCAACGACTCATACCATAAAGTGGCCATACATGGAGATGATGTCATTTTTAAAAAATACAGTGGCTCCGGATCCAACGTACGGTAATTTAAGAGAAGAGGATGATGTCACAATGACTGACATGATTTCGGATCTCCTTCATGACGACAGCATGAGTAGCATGACGAGCGCAACCTCTTTTTTAAGTGAAGAGCCTCAGAAAAGAAATGCAAAAAAAGAAAAATAAACGTCGAAAGCGAATTTTTAGAAATAGAAAAGGAGCGACTAAACTTATTGAAAAATCAAACCAAAAGAAGAAAATAAAAAATAGATACAGACAATGAAAATGAAAATTTATTATTTTTTAAGTCTTTGCTACCGTTTTTTGAAAAATTTAATGATGTTGAAAAATTAGAAATAAGAAATGAAATTCAAAATTTATTAATATCTAAACTTAAAAATAAAGAATAACTGCACTTTTAAAATAATTGTATTTACTAACTTTCTTAAAATTACTTCTTATATATTCTTTTCATTGTACATATATTCATTCACATATATTAATAAAATTAATTATATCCCTTATTGTACGAATAATTTTCATATTTAAATACCCTTGCAAGGGGAAGGAGGTACAATCGGAGGTACCTGCTGCAGGCAAAGAGTTTATAAATAGGAAAGGGTATTTAAAAATCGGCGATCATAAGACAGCCTTTATTCCTTTTTTTACTTATCTTATTTTACTTACCGCAACAATACAACCAACCGCTGTTCAGCAGATATGGGCGACCTTTGCTTATCTATAAAGCTCTCAACCTTGCTAAAAAGCAAATCGAAAGCTTCCACAGACATTCGCATGTATTCCCAAAATTTTTCTGGGTAGCTTCGGAGGTTTTTATACAAATGATGGAACTCTCCATAATCTTCCCTGCATTGGTTTAAAGGGTGAACACCAAATCTTCTTTTTTGCAAATATTTAAATTGCCTGTAACGGCAAATACGGCTCTCGCACAAACTTTTCATAACTACACTTGATGAAGGCATTTTAATAAGTAAACAACCTGAGCGACGTCGCTCGACATGTGGCCACTTCACTCAGGGCGATCGCTCGCTGACGTCGCTCGAGAAAGCGTCACTCAGTCGCTCTGTCGCTAATCGCGCAGTGCGTGGCCGAAGCCTGATGCACAATCGACATTAAACATGTCTTTCATGAATTTTATGAATGTTTCGTCATTTTTCACAATTGTGTTGAAGTCGCCACAAAGAAGAATTGGTATATCGGTATCCACTTCCATGATGGGATGTACATACTGGCTGTTATAAGCATACGGAAATAGTGCGACACGCTCATCAGGTTGATCTGCAGTGGTGGTAGATTGTTGTTGCGCGTTTTGTCGTTGACTTCTAGTTTGGACATTGTTCGACTCTTCCCCTGAACGTGATGAGGATATAGTTGTCGCTTCTAGAGAACCACTGGCAATAACCAAGTTAGCAGCTTGGCGTAATCTGTTGTTTCGATTTCTTACATTACGTGCTTCTCTTGCAGCTGCTGCCTGTGCAGGAGTTTTGGATGCAGCAATCCGCTATCTGTACTCACGTTGTATTTGTGCCCTTGTTTTTGGAGCAGCAGTTGTTGGTTTTGCAAATAGCGTCGCAGAGGTAGATGCAACAGCTTCTTGAACCTCCATGGGAACAGGAATTGCAGGAAAGAGTAGCTCATTTGTGAGATTGACACGCTCATCAGGTTGATCTGCAGTGGTGGTAGATTGTTGTTGCGCGTGTAAAATAAATCGTCGTTCGAAACAATTGAATAAAAATTTTCATAAAATTCTTCATTCAATTCTTCTTTTCTTTGCCTTATTCCGATTGCTTGTAAACACAGAATTTGCTATTTTTCTGATAATTATATTCCTGATTTTATGTATCATCCTTAAAGTATGCCTTATAAATTTGGTAACGACACATACGTCATGAGGTAACGACACATGAGCAATGTAACGGCAAATGAGTCATGTTTTTTCGTGCGAGCAGCCTGCTCTATCGATTTAATAAACGTTATCACGTCAAAAAATACAGGGTGTAGTTCTTGATCAAATCGCTGAAGTAAAGTTGCACCAAATCCGTCAGCTGAAGCATCTGTGTGTAACTCCGTGGGTGCATACTTACTGTAAATTCGCAGAATAGGCTCTGTGCATAGCGCATTTTTCAACTGGTTAACGGCGTTCTTCTCAGCAGTCCCAACCTTAAATTTCGCGTCTTTTTTCAATAGCATTGTCAACGGGCGAGCTATTTGTGCGTATCCTTCAATAAATTTTTTGAAGAAACCCGTTAAGCCTAAGAAAGACTGTACTGCCTTTATATTTTTGGGAATTGCAAACTGCTTGACTGCGTTTGTCTTTTCTTGGCCAGGCCAGATCTTTCCACCTTCAACTGTATGTCCCAAAAATTCTATTTTCCTTGCCAAAAAACGACATTTCTTCCACTAAATTTTCAACTGGGCCTCCGAAGCGACTTTCAACACCAACTTCAGTTTCGTCACGCATTCATCCTCCGATAGTCCATAAATTATAATATCGTCCATATTTAAGTGCATCACGTCTTGTCTGATAAGACCGTCAAAAATACTGTTAACGAACCGTATAAATGCTGCAGGTGAATTGGTAAATCCAAACGGTGCTTTGTTGAACTCGAACAAGCCCTCCTTTGTCACAAAAGCAGTGTATTTGCGACTCTCCTCTTCAATGGGTACGTGGAAAAAACTATTCTCCAGATCCATAACGACAAAAATTTTGGCAGCCTGCAACTTTTCCAGTACACCGTCCATAAGCGGAACTGGAAAACAATCCTTAAGCACCATATTGTTTAACTGCCTGAAGTCAATGCAAATCCTGTTTGAACTGTCCTTTTTCTTCACGATCACCACTCTGCTTGCGAAGTTGGATGTAGACTTCCTTACTATGTTTGTATTTAGCCACTCGTCAACTTGTTTCCGGATGGCCTCGCATTCGACTGGCTAGTGACGACTTGGCTGCTGTCGAAACGGAGTAATTTGCCCATCTGGTATGATCTTCAGTTCGACTGGAGACTGTATCGGCAATACTGATGTCTTATATGCTTCAATCAACGACGAGACCATTGGCATAAACTGCGGAGGGGTGTGTATATCAATCTCAGTTTCGACCACATTATATATACTTAACTCTTTGAGAGGTTCATCGTGGTCCCACGCCGCTGTCAACATGAATGTGTACCCTTTCTCATCCAGCACCATAGTAACCTTGGACACAAAATCGTATCCGAGCAAGGCGTCATACTCAATCTTAGCGTCTGGCACGACGACGAACTTCTGTACACCTGTGATAACATCGACTTGTAGCGCTCCCGAAAATTCACCTATCGGCAGCGTTTGTACTGCGCCAAGGCCGCGCAAAACTGAATAACTTCTTTGCAATTCGACGTTTTTCATCTTTTTGTAAACACTGTTCTTTATTATTGATACGTCGATACCGGTATCAATCAAGCATTCGACTATGACGTTATTCAAAAAAATTTTTTTGCAACTCTTGCTCTCATTTGCAACGCTAACGTTCTTTGTTAATTGCTGGCAGTTTTTCGAAACGTGACCATTACCATTACACTTGAAACACTTAGTTTCCAATTTACAATATTTTCGCAAATGTTCTGATGAGCCACAATTAAAACAACGACTTTGTTTTACACTTTGCACTTTTTGTCTAATTGTGTTCTTTTATTTTCGTTTTCCTTTAATAGTTCATACACCGCGTACTTTTCGTGCAATTCATAGAATGCCTTACACATGTACATGTTGTATTTGTATTCGGCTTTGATACGTAGGCCATCGACTATGTAGCGGATCACTGAAACAACGTCTATGTCGGCACTGAGAGCGGCTAGCTTTCGCATATTCAAAACATAATCATGAAAGGATTCATCAGGCGACTTGACGCGTTCTCTTAATTTTTTGTGCACATCTGCGCTAGAATATGCACGCTTAAACTCTTCCACTATGGCGTCTTTTAAGTGCTGATATGTACTCACAAACACAGATTCTAGAAACAACTTAGCAGACTTTGACATTTTGCCTCGTGCTTGTACATATTTTTGTTTCTCACTTAATTCGTATGCTTCTGCATTCTGTTCGAAATTATTAAACCAATATTCGACAGGAACACTGTGACCGTCAAAGTCTGGTATAATTTTCGCAAAACTGGCCGGCGTTATTTTACTTTCCGCGTGTTCGATCTCGTCCGTTTGTATTTTTAGCGACAACAGCTTAATAATTTCTTGTAAGCTTTTACTGTTTTCTTCAATTGTTTCTTCCATTTTTAACATGTTTTTTTCTTGCAAAAATTCTATTTCACTTTTACCTTTTGCGTTCTTTTTCTTACTTGTCGATGCTGGTGTATTTTTTCAACTGCTTCTTCTTCTTTGTTCTTTTTCTTTTTTACCGGTGTTTGTGTAAGTCTCATTTTTCATGTATATGCATACGTACACAACTTTACACATGTATGTATGTACATGTGCAACTTGCGGCTTTGAATTTGATACTGCGTAGTTTCGACTTTTATTATTTAGGCTGTTAACTTCAATATTTAGACACGGTCGAGCCCCCAAATGTAATGTAATGTTTATGTAATGTTTATTAACTAAATATGATTAACAATGTTTAAAGTATAAAAAAAACATTCTGGTTGTCTGTAAAGTCGGTTTACTGAAGATAGTTGAACGTGACGTCTTAAGAAAATACTGATGGAATGGTAGCATATTTCAAAAGAAAATTTTAATTTCATTTGCTTAATAGTTTTATATGTATATAGAGAAGGAGGTAATTGGAAATCACAATGAAATTGATCAAGTTAGATTTATTTGTACGCATAAATACAATTATGTCAATTTTTTTTTTTACAATTTAATAGTTTTTATTTTTTACAATTTAATAGTTTTTACAAGTATAAATGAGCAATTATTTTACAACTTTTAAACATGTGTAATATTTAATTTCTTATAATCTGTGTTATTCTGTTGAGAATAGGACGATGATACGAAAAGTAGGAAATGAAAGGGAGTGTTTCGAGTTTAATGTGTCTTGAAAAAGTCAAATCGATGGTGGTGCCTCCTAGTGTTGTTGAGTTATTAACGTCTGATGCACAATCGACATTAAACATGTCTTTCATGAATTTTATGAATGTTTCGTCATTTTTCACATTTGTGTTGAAGTCGCCACAAAGAAGAATTGGTATATCGGTATCCACTTCCATGATGGGATGTACATACTGGCTGTTATAAACATACGGAAATAGTGCGACACGCTCATCAGGTTGATCTGCAGTGGTGGTAGATTGTTGTTGCGCGTGTTGTCGTTGACTTCTAGTTTGGACATTGTTCGACTCTTCCCCTGAACGAGATGAGGATGTAGTTGTCGCTTCTAGAGAACCACTGGCAATAACCAAGTTAGCAGCTTGGCGTAATCTGTTGTTTCGATTTCTTACATTACGTGCTTCTCTTGCAGCTGCTGCCTGTGCAGGAGTTTTGGATGCAGCAATCCGCTGTCTGTACTCACGTTGTATTTGTGCTTGTTTTTGGAGCAGCAGTAGTTGGTTTTGCAAATAGCGTCGCAGAGGTAGATGCAACAGCTTCTTGAACCTCCATGGGAACAGGAATTGCAGGAAAGAGTAGCTCATTTGTGAGATTGACACGCTCATCAGGTTGATCTGCAGTGGTGGTCGATTTTTTTTGCGCGTGTTGTCGTTGACTTCTAGTTTGGTTTTCCATGGTGGGATTGTAAGCGGTTTTGCAAAATAAATCGTCGTTCGAAACAATTGAATAAAAATTTTCATAAAATTCTTCATTCAATTCTTCTTTGCTTTGCCTTATTCCGATTGCTTGTAAACACAGAGTTTGCTATTTTTCTGATAATTATATTCCTGATTTTATGTATCATCCTTAAAGTATGCCTTATAAATTTGGTAATGACACATACGTCATGAGGTAACGACACCTGAGCAATGTAACGGCAAATGAGTCATGTTTTTTCGTGCGAGCAGCCTGCTCTATCGATTTAATAAACGTTATCACGTCAAAAGATCGATTTCAAATCCACAACGATAAATATTATTCAAATTCCAACTTAAGCAACTTAGAGTGTTCAACTTAACTCGCGTCAACTTCTACTTTCGACTTGTATGTGCCTCTTGTACGATTGACGACTTACTACTACTTCGCTGATATGATCGTGTGTATTCACGACAACAACTGAGAATCAATACCTACCGACACAGCAATATATCGATACCCCTTTACATACATGATGTATGATACGATGCAATACTTATGAATGTAGCCAGATTATATGCAAACTTAAAACACTAACTTTTATACAATGACAAAAACACCGATTTGATCTTACTAATGACTTCTGACGTAAGATTCTATGTATGTTTTTGAAACAATATTTTTACTGGGCGTGGCATCCAAAGTTTTGATGCATTTTTTATACTCGATACCGAAGGTAAAGAGTATATTGGGTTTGTGCAATGTCCGTCATGGTGTCCGTCCGTCTGTATGTTCGCAACTTTTTTCCACACTCTTCAAGCTAGAGACTTGAAACTTTCCAATTCTCTTTATCTATGGGATAGTAAATTAAAGTGTAAAGATGGGGGTTCTACGATAACTGGGGGGCTGGCAAATCGATAAATTCGATAACTCAAAACCGATAAATCCACATATTTCGCTCATCCTTAGAGCTAGAACTACCAAATTTGGTAAGAAGATAACTACTAGCAACATCCAAAAAACTGCATCAAAAATTTTGGAGCCACGCCCACCCATTCCGCCCCCAACCCCCCGCATTTTAAAGTCAAAAAAGCATATATCTCCCACAGTTGTTGAGCTATTGCCACCAAATTTGGAGCCAAGATAGGTGATGATGACCCCCCAAAAACTGCATCAAAAGTTTGGATGCCACACCCACCAACAATGCCCTAGCCGGCCCCATCCGCCCCAACGTTTCGTCAAAAACGAGAATGCGTGTTTCTTCCAGAGTTGTGGAGCTAGAGCCACCAAATTTGGTGCCAAGATAGGTGATGATGACCCCCCAAAAACTGCATCAAAAGTTTGGATGCCACGCCCACCAATACTGCCCTAGCCGCCCCACTCCACCCCAACGCTTCGTCAAAAACGGGAATGCGTGTATCTTCCAGAGCCACCAAATTTGGTAGGAAGATAGCTGGCAACGACCCCCAAAAATCTGCAACAAAGTTTTGGAGCCACGCCAACTGACATTCCACTAACATCTGCATCACAAATTTGCATGCCACGCCCACCCATACCGCCCCAGCCCCCTTTTCCACCCTGTCCCCACTTTTACAAGCTTTTAGCTAGAGTCACCAAATTTGGTATGAATATAGCAACTGACATTCCACTTAGATCTGCATCAAAAATTTTTCACCCATACCGCCTCCAGCCCCCCTTTCCCCACCTTTTGCAAACTTTGAGCTAGAGTCACCAAATTTGCTATGAAGATAGCAATTGGCATTTCACAAAGATCTGCAGCAAAAATTTGGATGCCACACCCACCCAAGCCGCCCCCAGCCCCCCTTTCCCCTTATTTTACAAACTTTGAGCTAGAGTCACCAAATTTGGAAGGAAGATAGCTGGTGGCATCCCCATCTGCATCGGAGAATCTTCAAGGCAGCGTACACCCCTGCCGCATCCGTACCCCTTATCAATCAGGCCTCCTTTTACCGGTTTTAATACTGGTAACGAGTATACCGCAGTCGGTTGCGTCCGACTGCAACGCTTCCACTTGTTTTACTTGATTACTTACTTCCTTTACGTCCGCAATCACTTTTCAGGAATAATACTCGGACAAAGTTTGAAAGTTTTTGATCGCTTTGTCTTTTTATACACGTTATATATTGGTTTTGTGCAATGCCTGTCATGGTGTCTGTCCGTCTGACCGTCTGTCCGTCCGTATGGTTGCAAGGTTTTTCCACACCCTTCAAGCTAGAGACTTGAAACTTTCCAATTCTCTTTATCTATGTGATAGTAAATTAAAGTGTCAAGATGGGGGTTCTACGATAACTGGAAAATCGATATATTCGATACCTCAAATCCAATAAATCCACATATTTCGAATATCCTGACAGCTAGAACTACCAAATTTGGTAAGAAGATAGCTACTACCAACCCCCAAAAAATTTCATAAGAAATTTTGGAGCCACGCCCACCCATTCCGCCCCCAGCCCCCCCGCAATTTAAAGTCAAAAAAGCCTATATCTCTCACAGAGTTTGAGCTATAGCCACAAAATTTGGTGCCAAGATAGGTGATGATGACCCCTTAAAAACTGCATCAAAAGTTTGGATGCCATGCCCACCAATAATGCCCTAGCCGCTCCCATTCCATATTCCGCCCACAGCCCCCTGCATTTTAAAGTCAAACAAGTGGAAACGTTGCAGTCGGACGCAACCGACTGCGGTATACTCGTTACCAGTATTAAAACCGGTAAGAACAGGCCTGATTGCAAAGGTGTACGGATGCGGAAGGAGTGTACGCTCAACCTTAAAGATTCTCGGATGCAGATGGGGATTCCAGCAGCTATCTTCCTTCCAAATTTGATCACTCTAGCTCAAAGTATGTAAAAGGTGTGGAAAGGGGGGCTGGGGTGGTATGGGTGGACGTGGCATCCAAGTTTTTGATGCAGATCTATGTGAAATGTCAATTAGTATCTTCATACCAAATTTGGTGACTCTAGATCAAATTTTGTAAAAGGTGGGGAATGGTGGGCTGGGGGCAGATTTGGTGGGTGTGGCATACAAATTTTTTATGCAGATCTTTGTGGAATGTCATTTGATATCTTCATACCAAAGTTGGTGACTCTAGCTCAAAGTTTGTATAAGGTGAGGAATGGGGGGGGCTGGGGGCAGATTGGGTTGGTGTGGCATCCGAATTTTTGTTGCAGACCTTTTTGGAATGTCAATTGCGATCTTCATATCAAATTGGGTGACTCTAGCTCAAAGCTTGTACAAGGTGGGGAAAGGGGGGCTGGGGTGGTATGGGGGGGTGTGGCATCCAAATTTTTTCTGTAGATCTTTGTGGAATTTCAATTGCTATCTTCATACTAAATATGGTGACTCTAGCTTGAAGTTTGTAAAAAGTGGGGAAAGGGGGCAGAATGGGTTGATGTGGCTCCAAAACTTTGATGCAGATTTTTTGGGGTCGCTGCCAGCTATCTTCCTACCAAGTTTGGTGGCTCTATCTCCACAACTCTGGAAGATACACGCATTCCCGTTTTTGATCAGCGTTTGGGCGGATGTTGGCGGCTAGGGCAGTACTGGTGGGCGTGGCATCCAAACTTTTGAAGCAGTTTTTTGGAAGTACTCATTACCTATCTTGGCACCAAATTTGGTGGCAATAGCTCAAAAACTGTATGAGATATAGGCTTTTCTGATTTCAAAATGCAGGGGGGCTGGGGGCGGAATGGGAGGGCTTGGCTCCAAAACTTTGCTGCAAATTTTTGGGGGTCGTTGCCAGCTATCTTCCTACTGAATTTTGTGGCTCTAGCTCCACAACTCTGTAAGATACACGCATTGCCGTGTTTGACGAAGCGTTGGGGGCGGCTGGGGCATTATTGGTATGCATGGCATCCAAACTTTTGATGCAGTTTTTGGGGGGTCATCATCACCTATCTTGGCTCCAAATTTGGCGGCTATAGCTCAAAAACTGTGGGAGATATATACTCTTTTAACTTTAATTTGCGGGGGGGCCGGGGGCGGAATGGGTGGGCGTGGCTCCAAAATTTTTGATGCAGTTTTTTGGGGGTTGCTAGTAGCTATCTGCTTACTAAATTTGGTAGTTCTAGCTGTAAGGTTGTGCGAAATATGTGGATTTATCGGTTTTGAGTTATCGAATTTATCGATTTGCCAGCCCCCCAGTTATCGTAGAAACCCCATCTTGACACTTTAATTTACTATCTCATAGATAAAGAGAATTGGAAGGGTGTGGAAAAAAGTTGCGAAAATACAGACGGACGGACGGACGGACAGACGGACGGACACCATGACGGACATTGCACAAACTCAATATACTCTTGACCTTCGGTAACGAGAATAAAAAGCCTATATCTCCCACAGTTTTTGAGCGATAGCCACCAAATTTAGTGCCAAGATAGGTGTTGATGACCCCCCAAAAACTGCATCAAAAGTTTGGATGCCACGCCCACCAATAATGCCCTATACGCCCCCATCCGCCACCATCTACCCCAACGCTTCGTCAAAAACGGGAATGCGTGTATCTTCCAGAGTTGTGAAGCTAGAGCCACCAAATTTGGTAGGAAGATAGCTGGCAACGACTCCCAAAAAACTGCATCCAAAATTTTGGAAACACGCCCGCCCATTCTGCCCACAGCCCCCCGCATTTTTAAGTCAAAAAAGCCTATATCTCCCACAGTTTTTGAGCTATAGCCACCAAATTTGGTGCCAAGATAAGTGATGATGACCCCCCAAAAACTGCATCAAAAGTTTGGATGCCACGCCCTCCAATACTGCCCTAGCCACCCCCATCCGCCCCAACGCTTCGTCAAAAACGAGAATGCGTGTATTTTCCAGAGTTGTAGAGCTAGAGCCACCAAATTTGGTAGGAAGATAGCTGGCAACGACCCCCAAAAATCTGCATCAGAGTTTTGGAGCCACGCCCACCCATTCCGCCCACCTTTCCCAACCATTTACAAACTTTTAGCTAGACTCACAAAATTTGGTATGAAGACAGCAATTGACATTCCACATACCATACCGCCCCCCAGCCCCCCTTTCTCCACATTTTACAAACTTCGAGGTATAGTCACCATATTTGGTATGAAGATAGCAATTAACATTCCACAAAGATCGCATCAAAAATTTAGATGCCAACCCCACTCATTCCGGCCCAGCCCCCCTTTCACCACCTTTTTCCAACTTTGAGGTAGAGTCACCAAATTTGGAAGGAAGATAGCTGGTGGCATCCCCATCTGCATCGGAGAATCTTTAAGGCAGCGTACACCCCTGCCGCATCCGTACCCCTTATCAATCAGGCCTCCTTTTACCGGTTTTAATACTGGTAACGAGTATACCGCAGTCGGTTGCGTCCGACTGCAACGCTTCCACTTGTTTTACTTGATTACTTACTTCCTTTACGTCCGCAATAACTTTTCAGGAATAATACTCGGACAAATGGGCGACCTTTGAAAGTTTCGATCGCTTTGTCTTTTTATACTCGTTACCGAAGGTAATATTGGTTTTGTGCAATGCCTGTCATGGTGTCTGTCCGTCTGTCCGTCTGACCGTCTGTCCGTCCGTATGGTTGCAAGGTTTTTCCACACCCTTCAAGCTAGAGACTTGAAACTTTCCAATTCTCTTTATCTATGTGATAGTAAATTAAAGTGTCAAGATGGGGGTTCTACGATAACTGGGGGGCTGGCAAATCGATAAATTCGATAACTCAAAACCGACAAATCCACATATTTCGAATATCCTTACAGCTAGAACTACCAAATTTGGTATGAAGATAGCTACTAAAAACCCTTAAAAAACTGCATGACAAATTTGGAGCCACGCCTACCCATTCCGCTCCCAGCCCCCCCGCAATTTAAAGTCAAAAAAGCATATATCTCCCACAGTTTTTGAGCTATAGCCACCAAATTTGGTGCCAAGATAGGTGATGATGACCCCCCAAAAACTGCATCAAAAGTTTGGATGCCACGCCCACCAATAATGCCCTAGCCGCCTCCGTCCGCTCCCATCTACCTGAACGCTTCGTCAAAAACGAGAATGCGTGTATCTTCCAGAGTTGAAGAGCTAACGCCACCAAATTTGGTAGGAAGATAGCTGGCAACGACTCCCAAAAAACTGCATCAACAATTTTGAAAACACGCCTACCCATTCCGCCCACAGCCCCCCGCATTTTAAAGTCAAAAATGCATATATCTCCCACAGTTTTTGATCTATAGCCACCAAATTTGGTGCCAAGGTAGGTGATAATGACCCCCAAAAACTGCATCAAAAGTTTGGATGCCACACCCACCAATAATGCCCTAGCCGGCCCCATCCGCCCCAACGTTTCGTCAAAAACGAGAATGCGTGTATCTTCCAGAGTTGTAGAGGTAGAGCCACCCAATTTGGTAGGAAGATAGCTGGCAGCAAATCACAAAAAACTGCATCAAAAATTTTGGAAACACGCCTTCCAATTCCGCCGACAACCCCCCGCATTTTAAAGTCAAAAAAGCATATATCACCCACAGTTGTTGAGCTATAGCCACCAAATTTGGTGCCAAGATAGGTGATAATGACCCCCCAAAAACTGCATCAAAAGTTTGGATGCCACACCCACCAATAATGCCCTAGCTGGTCCCATCCGCCCCAACTCTTCGTCAAAAAAGGGAATGCGTGTATCTTCCAGAGTTAAGGAGCTAGAGCCACCAAATTTGGTAGGAAGATAGCTGGCAACAACTCCCTAAAAACTGCATCTGAGTTTTGCAGCCACGCCCACCCATTCCGCCCACAGCCCCCCCGCAATTTAAAGTCAAAAAAGCATATATCTCATAGTGTTTTATAGCTATAGCCACCAAATTTGGTGCCAAGATAGGTGATGATGACCCCCCAAAAACTGCATCAAAAGTTTGGATGCCACACCCACCAATAATGCCCTAGCCACCCCCATCCGCTCCCAACTACCCCAACGCTTCGTCAAAAACGGGAATGCGTGTATCTTCCAGAGTTGAGGATCTAGAGCCACCAAATTTGGTAGGAAGATAGCTGGCAACGACTCCCAAAAAACTGCATCAACAATTTTAGAAACACGCCCACCCATTCCGCCCCCAGCCCCCCCGCAATTTAAAGTCAATCAAGTAAGAAGGCCCTAGTCGGGACAGCCCGACTAGAAGATACCCTGAACCCAGTTGCAATAAATAGATTAAATTTATATAAGACTTTGGTATACTGACTTAACTTCAATCGATTAAATTCGATATCTCCGGTGTTTCTTAACCGATTTGGACGAAAATTTCAGAAAAGATCTATCGTTACCCATTCTTTCAACCCTCATTTTTACATTTTCCAAATTCGGTATTTTTTTGTTATCGATTCCATGTGTATATCGGAAACCAGAAGAGTTATCGATAATTTGAAGCCAACTTGTTCTGCTCATTGTATAGGAGAACTTATATCCCAATTCTGAAGTCTCTAGCTTTTGTAGTCTCTGAGATCCACGCGTTCATACAGACAGACAGACGGACATGGCTAAATCGACTCGGCTATTGATGCTGATCAAAAATAAATATACTTTATAGGGTCGGAGATGCTTCCTTCTGCCTGTTACATACTTTTGCACAAAAGCATTATACCCTTATTTACCCATTTTATGGGTTAAGGGTATAAAAAGCATATATCTCCCACAGTTTTTGAGCTATAGCCACCAAATTTGGTGCCAAGATAGGTGATGATGACCCCCAAAAACTGCATCAAAAGTTTGGATGCCACACCCACCAATAATGCCCTAGCCGGTCCCATCCGCTCCCATCTACCCCAACGCTTCGTCAAAAACGGGAATGCGTGTATCTTCCAGAGTTGAGGAACTAGAGCCACCAAATTTGGTAGGAAGATAGCTGGCAACAACTTCCAAAAAACTGCATCAACAATTTTAGAAACACGCCCACCCATTCCGCCCCCAGCCCCCCCGCAATTTAAAGTCAAACAAGTAAGAAGGCTCTAGTCGGGACAGCCCGACTAGAAGATACCCTGAACCCAGTTGCAATAAATAGATTAAATTTATATAAGACTTTGGTATACTGACTTAACTTCAATCGATTAAATTCGATATCTCCGGTGTTTCTTAACCGATTTGGACGAAAATTTCAGAAAAGATCTATCGTTACCCATTCTTTCAACCCTCATTTTTACATTTTCCAAATTCGATATTTTTTTGTTATCGATTCCATGTGTATATGGGAAACCAGAAAAGTTATCGATAATTTGAAGCAAACTTGTTCTGCTCATTGTATAGGAGAACTTATATCCCAAATCTGAAGTCTCTAGCTCTTGTAGTCTCTGAGATCCACGCGTTCATACAGACAGACAGACGGACAGACGGACAGACAGACGGACAGACGGACATGGCTAAATCGACTCGGCTATTGATGCTGATCAAGAATAAATATACTTTATAGGGTCGGAGATGCTTCCTTCTGCCTGTTACATACTTTTGCACAAAACCATTATACCCTTATTTACCCGTTTTATGGGTTAAGGGTATAAAAAGCATATATCTCCCACAGCTTTGAGCTATAGCCACCAAATTTGGTGCCAAGATAGGTGATGATGAACCCCCAAAAACTGCATCAAAAGCTTGGATGCCACGCCCACCAATCATGCCCTAGCCGCCCCCATCTACCCCAACGCTTCGTCAAAAACGGGAATGAGTGTATCTTCCAGAGTTGAGGAGCTAGAGTCACCAAATTTGGTAGGAAGATAGCTGGCAAAGACTTCCAAAAAACTGCATCAACAATTTTAGAAACACGCCCACCCATTCCGCCCCAAGCCCCCCCGCAATTTAAAGTCAAAAATGCATATATCTCCCACAGTTTTTGAGCTATAGCCACCAAATTTAGTGCCAAGATAGGTGTTGATGACCCCCAAAAACTGCATCAAAAGATTGGATGCCACACCCACCAATAATGCCCGAGCCGGCCCCATCCGCCACAACGTTTCGTCAAAAACGAGAATGCGTGTATGTTCCAGAGTTGTGGAGCTAGAGCCACCCAATTTGGTAGGAAGATAGCTGGCAACGACTCCCAAAAAACTGCATCAACAATTTTAGAAACACGCCCACCCATTCCGCCCCAGCCCCCCCGCAATTTAAAGTCAAAAATGCATATATCTCCCACAGTTTTTGAGCTATAGCCACCAAATTTGGTGCCAAGATAGGTGATGATGACCCCCCAAAAACTGCATCAAAAGTTTGGATGCCACGCCCACCAATAATGCCCTAGCCGCCCCCATCCGCTCCCATCTACCACAACGCTTCGTCAAAAACGGGAATGCGTGTATCTTCCAGAGTTGAGGAGCTAGAGCCACCAAATTTGGTAGGAAGATAGCTGGCAACGACTTCCAAAAAACAGCATCAACAATTTTAGAAACACGCCCACCCATTCCGCCCACAGCCCTCCGCGTTTTAAAGTCAAAAAGCCTATATCTCCCACAGTTTTTGAGCTATAGCCACCAAATTTGGTGCCCAGATAGGTGTTGATGACCTCCAAAAACTGCATCAAAAGTTTGGATGCCACACCCACCAATAATGCCCTATCCGGCCCAATCCGCCCCAACGCTTCGTCAAAAACGAGAATGCGTGTATGTTCCAGAGTTGTGGTGCTAGAGCCACCAAATTTGGTAGGAAGATAGCTGGCAACGACTCCCAAAAACCTGCATCAACAGTTTTGGAAACACGCCCACCCATTCCGCCCACAGCCCCCCCGCAATTTAAAGTCAAAAAAGCATATATCTCCCACAGTTTTTGAGCTATAGCCACCAAAGTTGGTGCCAAGATAGGTGATGATGACCCCCCAAAAACTGCATCAAAAGTTTGGATGCCACGCCCACCAATAATGCCCTAGCCGCCCCCATCCGCTCTCATCTACTCCAACGCTTTGTCAAAAACGGGAATGCGTGTATCTTCCAGAGTTGAGGGGCTAGAGCCACCAAATTTGGTAGGAAGATAGCTGGCAACGACTCCCAAAAAATTGCATCAACAGTTTTAGAAACACGCCCACCCATTCTGTCCACAGCTCCCCGCATTTTAAAGTCAAAAAAGCATATATCTCCCACAGTTTTTAAGCTAAAGCCACCAAATGTGGTGCCAAGATAGGTGTTGATGACCCCCAAAAACTGCATCAAAAGTTTGGATGCCACACCCACTAATAATGCCCTAGCCGGCCCCATCCGCTCCCATCTACCCCAACGTTTCGTCTAAAACGAGAATGCGTGTATCTTCCAGAGTTGAGGAGCTAAAGCCACCAAATTTGGTAGGAAGATAGCTGGCAACGACTCCCAAAAAACAGCATCAACAATTTTAGAAACACGCCCACCCATTCCGCCCCCACCCCCCCGCAATTTAAAGTCAAAAATGCGTATATCTCCCACAGTTTTTGAGCTATAGCCACCAAATTTGGTGCCAAGATAGGTGTTGATGACCCCCAAAAACTGCATCAAAAGATTGGATGTCACACCCACCAATTATGCCCTAGCCGGCCCCATCCGCCCCAACGTTTCGTCTAAAACGAGAATGCGTGTATCTTCCAGAGTTGTGGAGCTAGAGCCACCCAATTTGGTAGGAAGATAGCTGGCAGCGACTCCCAAAAAACTGCATCAAAAAGTTTGGAAACACGCCCACCCATTCAGCCCACAGCCCCCCGCTCTTTAAAGTCAAAAAAGCCTATATCTCCCACAGTTTTTGAGCTAAAGCCACCAAATTTGGTGCCAAGATAGGTGATGATGACCCCCCAAAAACTGCATCAAAAGTTTGGATGCCACGCCCACCAATAATGCCCTAGCCGCCCCCATCCACTCCCATCTACCCCAACGCTTCGTCAAAAACGGGAATGCGTGTATCTTCCAGAGTTGAGGAGCTAGAGCCACCAAATTTGGTAGGAAGATAGCTGGCAACGACTCAAAAAAAACTGCATCAACAGTTTTAGAAACACGCCCACCCATTCCGTCCACAGCCCCCCCGCATTTTAAAGTCAAAAAAGCCTATATCTCCCACAGTTTTTGATCTATAGCCACCAAATTTAGTGCCAAGATAGGTGTTGATGACCCCCAAAAACTGCATCAAAAGATTGGATGCCACACCCACCAATTATGCCCTAGCCGGCCCCATCCGCCCCAACGTTTCGTCTAAAACGAGAATGCGTGTATCTTCCAGAGTTGTGGAGCTAGAGCCACCCAATTTGGTAGGAAGATAGCTGGCAGCGACTCCCAAAAAACTGCATCAAAAAGTTTGGAAACACGCCCACCCATTCAGCCCACAGCCCCCCCGCACTTTAAAGTCAAAAAAGCCTATATCTCCCACAGTTTTTGAGCTAAAGCCACCAAATTTGGTGCCAAGATAGGTGATGATGACCCCCCAAAAACTGCATCAAAAGTTTGGATGCCACACCCACCAATAATGCCCTAGCCGCCCCCATCCGCTCCCAACTACCCCAACGCTTCGTCAAAAACGGGAATGCGTGTATCTTCCAGAGTTGAGGAGCTAAAGTCACCAAAATAGGTAGGAAGATAGCTGGCAACGACTCCCAAAAAACTGCATCAACAATTTTAGAAACACGCCCACCCATTCCGCCCCCAGCCCCCCCGCAATTTAAAGTCAAACAAGTAAGAAGGCTCTAGTCGGGACAGCCCGACTAGAAGATACCCTGAACCCAGTTGCAATAAATAGATTAAATTTATATAAGACTTTGGTATACTGACTTAACTTCAATCGATTCAATTCGATATCTCCGGTGTTTCTTAACCGATTTGGACGAAAATTTCAGAAAAGATCTATCGTTACCCATTCTTCCAACCCTCATTTTTACATTTTCCAAATTCGATATTTTTTTGTTATCGATTCCATGTGTATATCGGAAACCAGAAAAGTTATCGATAAATTGAAGCAAACTTGTTCTGCTCATTGTATAGGAGAACTTATATCCCAAATCTGAAGTCTCTAGCTTTTGTAGTCTCTGAGATCCACGCAATCATACAGACAGACAGACGGACAGACGGACAGACAGACGGACAGCCGACATGGCTAAATCGACTCGGCTATTGATGCTGATCAAGAATAAATATACTTTATAGTGTCGGAGATGCTTCCTTCTGCCTGTTACATACTTTTGCACAAAACCATTATACCCTTATTTACCCATTTTATGGGTTAAGGGTATAAAAAGCATATATCTCCCACAGTTGTTGAGCTATAGCCACCAAATTTGGTGCCAAGATAGGTGATGATGACCCCCCAAAACTGCATCAAAAGTTTGGATGCCACGCCCACCAATAATGCCCTAGCCGCCCCCACCTACCCCAACGCTTCGTCAAAAACGGGAATGCGTGTATCTTCCAGAGTTAAGGAGCTAGAGCCACCAAATTTGGTAGGAAGATAGCTGGCAACGACTTCCAAAAAACAGCATCAACAATTTTAGAAACACGCCCAGCCATTCCGCCCCAGCCCCCCCGCAATTTAAAGTCAAAAATGCATATATCTCCCACAGTTTTTGAGCTATAGCCACCAAATTTGGTGCCCAGATAGGTGTTGATGACCTCCAAAAACTGCATCAAAAGTTTGGATGCCACACCCACCAATAATGCCCTATCCGGCCCAATCCGCCCCAACGCTTCGTCAAAAACGAGAATGCGTGTATGTTCCAGAGTTGTGGTGCTAGAGCCACCAAATTTGGTAGGAAGATAGCTGGCAACGACTCCCAAAAACCTGCATCAACAGTTTTGGAAACACGCCCACCCATTCCGTCCACAGCCCCCCCGCATTTTAAAGTCAAAAAAGCCTATATCTCCCACAGTTTTGAGCTAAAGCCACCAAATTTAGTGCCAAGATAGGTGTTGATGACCCCCAAAAACTGCATCAAAAGATTTGGATGCCACACCCACCAATAATGCCCTAGCCGGCCCCATCCGCTCCCATCTACCCCAACGTTTCGTCAAAAACGAGAATGCGTGTATCTTCCAGAGTTGTGGAGCTAGAGCCACCAAATTTGGTAGGAAGATAGCTGGCAACGACTCCCAAAAAACTGCATCAACAATTTTAGAAACACGCCCACCCATTCCGCCCCAGCCCCCCCCGCAATTTAAAGTCAAAAAAGCATATATCTCCCACAGTTTTTGAGCTATAGCCACCAAATTTGGTGCCAAGATAGGTGATGATGACCCCCCAAAAACTGCATCAAAAGTTTGGATGCCACGCCCACCAATAATGCCCTAGCCGCCCCCATCCGCTCCCATCTACCACAACGCTTCGTCAAAAACGGGAATGCGTGTATCTTCCAGAGTTGAGGAGCTAGAGCCACCAAATTTGGTAGGAAGATAGCTGGCAACGACTCCCAAAAAACAGCATCAACAATTTTAGAAACACGCCCACCCATTCCGCCCACAGCCCTCCGCGTTTTTAAAGTCAAAAAGCCTATATCTCCCACAGTTTTTGAGCTATAGCCACCAAATTTGGTGCCCAGATAGGTGTTGATGACCTCCAAAAACTGCATCAAAAGTTTGGATGCCACACCCACCAATAATGCCCTATCCGGCCCAATCCGCCCCAACGCTTCGTCAAAAACGAGAATGCGTGTATGTTCCAGAGTTGTGGTGCTAGAGCCACCAAATTTGGTAGGAAGATAGCTGGCAACGACTCCCAAAAACCTGCATCAACAGTTTTGGAAACACGCCCACCCATTCCGCCCACAGCCCCCCCGCAATTTAAAGTCAAAAAAGCATATATCTCCCACAGTTTTTGAGCTATAGCCACCAAAGTTGGTGCCAAGATAGGTGATGATGACCTCCCAAAACTGCATCAAAAGTTTGGATGCCACGCCCACCAATAATGCCCTAGCCGCCCCCACCTACCCCAACGCTTCCTCAAAAACGGGAATGCGTGTATCTTCCAGAGTTAAGGAGCTAGAGCCACCAAATTTGGTAGGAAGATAGCTGGCAACGACTTCCAAAAAACAGCATCAACAATTTTAGAAACACGCCCACCCATTCCGCCCACAGCCCTCCGCGTTTTAGAGTCAAAAAAGCCTATAACTCCCACAGTTTTTGAGCTATAGCCACCAAATTTGGTGCCCAGATAGGTGTTGATGACCCCCAAAAACTGCATCAAAAGTTTGGATGCCACGCCCACCAATAATGCCCTAGCCGCCCCCATCCGCTCTCATCTACTCCAACGCTTTGTCAAAAACGGGAATGCGTGTATCTTTCAGAGTTGAGGGGCTAGAGCCACCAAATTTGGTAGGAAGATAGCTGGCAACGACTCCCAAAAAACTGCATCAACAGTTTTAGAAACACGCCCACCCATTCCGTCCACAGCCCCCCCGCATTTTAAAGTCAAAAAAGCCTATATCTCCCACAGTTTTTGTGCTATAGCCACCAAATTTAGTGCCAAGATAGGTGTTGATGACCCCCAAAAACTGCATCAAAAGATTGGATGCCACACCCACCAATAATGCCCTAGCCGGCCCCATCCGCTCCCATCTACCCCAACGCTTCGTCAAAAACGGGAATGCGTGTATCTTCCAGAGTTGTGGAGCTAGAGCCACCAAATTTGGTAGGAAGATAGCTGGCAACGACTCCCAAAAAACTGCATCAACAATTTTAGAAACACGCCCAGCCATTCCGCCCCAGCCCCCCCGCAATTTAAAGTCAAAAATGCATATATCTCCCACAGTTTTTGAGCTATAGCCACCAAATTTGGTGCCAAGATAGGTGATGATGACCCCCCAAAAACTGCATCAAAAGTTTGGATGCCACGCCCACCAATAATGCCCTAGCCGCCCCCATCCGCTCCCATCTACCCCAACGCTTCGTCAAAAACGGGAATGCGTGTATCTTCCAGAGTTGAGGAGCTAGAGCCACCAAATTTGGTAGGAAGATAGCTGGCAACGACTTCCAAAAAACAGCATCAACAATTTTAGAAACACGCCCACCCATTCCACCCACAGCCCTCCGCGTTTTAAAGTCAAAAAGCCTATATCTCCCACAGTTTTTGAGCTATAGCCACCAAATTTGGTGCCCAGATAGGTGTTGATGACCTCAAAAACTGCATCAAAAGTTTGGATGCCACACCCACCAATAATGCCCTATCCGGCCCAATCCGCCCCAACGCTTCGTCAAAAACGAGAATGCGTGTATGTTCCAGAGTTGTGGTGCTAGAGCCACCAAATTTGGTAGGAAGATAGCTGGCAACGACTCCCAAAAACCTGCATCAACAATTTTGGAAACACGCCCACCCATTCCGCCCACAGCCCCCCGCAATTTAAAGTCAAAAAGCATATATCTCCCACAGTTTTTGAGCTATAGCCACCAAATTTGGTGCCAAGATAGGTGATGATGACCCCCCAAAACTGCATCAAAAGTTTGGATGCCACGCCCACCAATAATGCCCTAGCCGCCCCCATCCGCTCCCATCTACCCCAACGCTTCGTCAAAAACGGGAATGCGTGTATCTTCCAGAGTTGAGGAGCTAGAGCCACCAAATTTGGTAGGAAGATAGCTGGCAACGACTCCCAAAAACCTGCATCAACAATTTTAGAAACACGCCCACCCATTCCGCCCACAGCCCTCCGCGTTTTAAAGTCAAAAAGCCTATATCTCCCACAGTTTTTGAGCTATAGCCACCAAATTTGGTGCCCAGATAGGTGTTGATGACCTCCAAAAACTGCATCAAAAGTTTGGATGCCACACCCACCAATAATGCCCTATCCGGCCCAATCCGCCCCAACGCTTCGTCAAAAACGAGAATGCGTGTATGTTCCAGAGTTGAGGGGCTAGAGCCACCAAATTTGGTAGGAAGATAGCTGGCAACGACTCCCAAAAAATTGCATCAACAATTTTGGAAACACGCCCACCCATTCTGTCCACAGTTCCCCGCATTTTAAAGTCAAAAAAGCATATATCTCCCACAGTTTTTAAGCTAAAGCCACCAAATGTGGTGCCAAGATAGGTGTTGATGACCCCCAAAAACTGCATCAAAAGTTTGGATGCCACACCCACTAATAATGCCCTAGCCGGCCCCATCCGCTCCCATCTACCCCAACGCTTCGTCAAAAACGGGAATGCGTGTATCTTCCAGAGTTGAGGAGCTAAAGCCACCAAATTTGGTAGGAAGATAGCTGGCAACGACTCCCAAAAAACTGCATCAACAATTTTAGAAACACGCACACCCATTCCGCCCACAGCCCCCCCGCAATTTAAAGTCAAAAATGCATATACCTCCCACAGTTTTTGAGCTATAGCCACCAAATTTGGTGCCAAGATAGGTGATGATGACCCCCAAAAAACTGCATCAAAAGTTTGGATGCCACGCCCACCAATAATGCCCTAGCCGCCCCCATCCACTCCCATCTACCCCAACGCTTCGTCAAAAACGGGAATGCGTGTATCTTCCAGAGTTGAGGAGCTAGAGCCACCAAATTTGGTAGGAAGATAGCTGGCAACGACTCAAAAAAAACTGCATCAACAGTTTTAGAAACACGCCCACCCATTCCGTTCACAGCCCCCCCGCCTTTTAAAGTCAAAAAAGCCTATATCTCCCACAGTTTTTGATCTATAGCCACCAAATTTAGTGCCAAGATAGGTGTTGATGACCCCCAAAAACTGCATCAAAAGATTGGATGTCACACCCACCAATTATGCCCTAGCCGGCCCCATCCGCCCCAACGTTTCGTCTAAAACGAGAATGCGTGTATCTTCCAGAGTTGTGGAGCTAGAGCCACCCAATTTGGTAGGAAGATAGCTGGCAGCGACTCCCAAAAAACTGCATCAAAAAGTTTGGAAACACGCCCACCCATTCAGCCCACAGCCCCCCGCACTTTAAAGTCAAAAAAGCCTATATCTCCCACAGTTTTTGAGCTAAAGCCACCAAATTTGGTGCCAAGATAGGTGATGATGACCCCTCAAAAACTGCATCAAAAGTTTGGATGCCACACCCACCAATAATGCCCTAGCCGCCCCCATCAGCTCCCAACTACCCCAACGCTTCGTCAAAAACGGGAATGCGTGTATCTTCCAGAGTTGAGGAGCTAAAGTCACCAAAATAGGTAGGAAGATAGCTGGCAACGACTCCCAAAAAACTGCATCAACAATTTAAGAAACACGCCCACCCATTCCGCCCCCAGCCCCCCGCAATTTAAAGTCAAACAAGTAAGAAGGCTCTAGTCGGGACAGCCCGACTAGAAGATACCCTGAACCCAGTTGCAATAAATAGATTAAATTTATATACGACTTTGGTATACTGACTTAACTTCAATCGATTCAATTCGATATCTCCGGTGTTTCTTAACCGATTTGGACGAAAATTTCAGAAAAGATCTATCGTTACCCATTCTTTCAACCCTCATTTTTACATTTTCCACATTCGATATTTTTTTGTTATCGATTCCATGTGTGTATCGGAAACCAGAAAAGTTATCGATAATTTGAAGCAAACTTGTTCTGCTCATTGTATAGGAGAACTTATATCCCAAATCTGAAGTCTCTAGCTCTTGTAGTCTCTGAGATCCACGCAATCATACAGACAGACAGACGGACAGACGGACAGACAGACGGACAGACGGACATGGCTAAATCGACTCGGCTATTGATGCTGATCAAGAATAAATATACTTTATAGTGTCGGAGATGCTTCCTTCTGCCTGTTACATACTTTTGCACAAAACCATTATACCCTTATTTACCCATTTTATGGGTTAAGGTTATAAAAAGCATATATCTCCCACAGTTGTTGAGCTAAAGCCACCAAATTTGGTGCCAAGATAGGTGATGATGACCCCCCAAAACTACATCAAAAGTTTGGATGCCACGCCCACCAATAATGCCCTAGCCGCCCCCATCCGCTCTCATCTACTCCAACGCTTTGTCAAAAACGGGAATACGTGTATCTTCCAGAGTTGAGGGGCTAGAGCCACCAAATTTGGTAGGAAGATAGCTGGCAACGACTCCCAAAAAACTGCATCAACAGTTTTAGAAACACGCCCACCCATTCCGTCCACAGCCCCCCGCATTTTAAAGTCAAAAAAGCCTATATCTCCCACAGTTTTTGAGCTATAGCCACCAAATTTAGTGCCAAGATAGGTGTTGATGACCCCCAAAAACTGCATCAAAAGATTGGATGCCACACCCACCAATAATGCCCTAGCCGGCCCCATCCGCCCCAACGTTTCGTCTAAAACGAGAATGCGTGTATCTTCCAGAGTTGTGGAGCTAGAGCCACCAAATTTGGTAGGAAGATAGCTGGCAGCGACTCCCAAAAAACTGCATCAAAAAGTTTGGAAACACGCCTACCCATTCAGCCCACAACCCCCCGCACTTTAAAGTCAAAAAAGCCTATATCTCCCACAGTTTTTGAGCTAAAGCCACCAAATTTGGTGCCAAGATAGGTGATGATGACCCCCCAAAAACTGCACCAAAAGTTTGGATGCCACACCCACCAATAATGCCCTAGCCGCCCCCATCCGCTCCCAACTACCAGAACGCTTCGTCAAAAACGGGAATGCGTGTATCTTCCAGAGTTGAGGAGCTAGAGCCACCAAATTTGGTAGGAAGATAGCTGGCAACGACTTCCAAAAAACTGCATCAACAATTTTAGAAACACGCCCACCCATTCCGCCCCCAGCCCCCCCGCAATTTAAAGTCAAAAATGCATATATCTCCCACAGTTCTTGAGCTATAGCCACCAAATTTTGTGCCCAGATAGGTGATGATGACCCCCAAAAACTGCATGAAAAGTTTGGATGCCACACCCACCAATAATGCCCTATCCGGCCCCATCCGACCCAACGTTTCGTCTAAAACGAGAATGCGTGTATGTTCCAGAGTTGTGGAGCTAGAGCCACCCAATTTGGTAGGAAGATAGCTGACAGCGACTCCCAAAAAACTGCATCAAAAATTTTAGAAACACGCCCACCCATTCCGCCCACAGCCCCCCGCATTTTAAAGTCAAAAATGCATATATCTCCCACAGTTGTTGAGCTATTGCCACCAAATTTGGTGCCAAGATAGGTGATGATGACCCCCCAAAAACTGCATCAAAAGTTTGGATGCCACACCCACCAATAATGCCCTAGTCGGCCCCATCCGCTCCCAACTACCCCAACGCTTCGTCAAAAACGGGAATGCGTGTATCTTCCAGAGTTGAGGAGCTAAAGCCACCAAAATAGGTAGGAAGATAGCTGGCAACGACTCCCAAAAAACTGCATCAACAATTTTAGAAACACGCCCACCCATTCCGCCCACAGCCCTCCGCGTTTTAAAGTCAAAAAAGCCTATATCTCCCACAGTTTTTGAGCTATAGCCACCAAATTTGGTGCCCAGATAGGTGATGATGACCCCCAAAAACTGCATCAAAAGTTTGGATGCCACACCCACTAATAATGCCCTAGCCGGCCCCATCCGCTCCCATCTACCCCAACGCTTCGTCAAAAACGGGAATGCGTGTATCTTCCAGAGTTGAGGAGCTAAAGCCACCAAATTTGGTAGGAAGATAGCTGGCAACGACTCCCAAAAAACTGCATCAACAATTTTAGAAACACGCCCACCCATTCCGCCCACAGCCCCCCGCATTTTAAAGTCAAAAAAGCATATATCTCCCACAGTTGTTGAGCTATTGCCACCAAATTTGGTGCCAAGATAGGTGATGATGACCCCCCAAAAACTGCATCAAAAGTTTGGATGCCACACCCACCAATAATTCCCTAGTCGCCCCCATCCGCTCCCAACTACCCCAACGCTTCGTCAAAAACGGGAATGCGTGTATCTTCCAGAGTTGAGGAGCTAAAGCCACCAAAATAGGTAGGAAGATAGCTGGCAACGACTCCCAAAAAACTGCATCAACAATTTTAGAAACACGCCCACCCATTCCGCCCACAGCCCTCCGCGTTTTAAAGTCAAAAAAGCCTATATCTCCCACAGTTTTTGAGCTATAGCCACCAAATTTGGTGCCCAGATAGGTGTTGATGACCTCCAAAAACTGAATGAAAAGTTTGGATGCCACACCCACCAATAATGCCTTAGCCGGCCCAATCCACCCCAACGCTTCGTCAAAAACAAGTGGAAACGTTGCAGACGGACGCAACCGACTGCGGTATACTCGATACCAGTATTAAAACCGGTAAAAAGAGGCCTTATTGCAAATGGCAGGGATGTACGCTGCCTTAAAGATTTTCCGATGCAGATGGGGATGCCACAAGCTATCTTCCTTACAAATTTGGTGACTCTAGCTCAAAGTTTGTAAATGGTGGGCAAAGGGGGGCTGAGGGCGGTATGGGTAGTTGTGGCATCCAAATTTGTGATGCAGATCATTGTTGAATGTCAATTGCTATCTTCACCAAATTTGGTGAATCTAGCTCGAAGTTTGTAAAAAGTGTGGAAAGGGGGGCTGGGGCGGTATGGGTATTTGTGGCATCAAAATTTCTGATGCAGATCTTTGTGGAATGTCAATCGCTATATTCATACCAAATTTGGTGACTCTAGCCAAAAGTTTGTAAAAGGTGGGGAAAGGGGGGAGAAATGGGTGGGCGTGGCTCCAAAACTTTGATGCAGATTTTTGGGGGTCGTTGCCAGCTATCTTCTTACTAAATTTGGAGGCTCTAGCTCCACTACTCTGGAAGATGCACGCCTTACCGTTTTTGACGAAGCGTTGGGGTGGATGGGGGCGGCTAGGGCAGTATCGGTGGGCGTGGCATCCAAACTTTTGATGCAGTTTTTGGGGGTCATCATCACCTATCATGGCACCAAATTTCGTGGCTGTAGCTGTTTGGATGCCACGCCCACCAATAATGCCCAAGCCTCCCCCATCCGCTCCCAACTACCCCAACGCTTCGTCAAAAACGGGAATGCGTGTATCTTCCAGAGTTGAGGAGCTAGAGCCACCAAATTTGGTAGGAAGATAGCTGGCAACGACTTCCAAAAAACAGCATCAACAATTTTAGAAACACGACCACCCATCCCGCCCACAGCCCTCCGCGTTTTAAAGTCAAAAAAGCCTATATCTCCCACAGTTTTTGAGCTATAGCCACCAAATTTGGTGCCCAGATAGGTGTTGATGATCTCCAAAAACTGCATCAAAAGTTTGGATGCCACACCCACCAATAATGCCCTATCCGGCCCAATCCGCCCCAACGCTTCGTCAAAAACGAGAATGCGTGTATGTTCCAGAGTTGTGGTGCTAGAGCCACCAAATTTGGTAGGAAGATAGCTGGCAATGACTCCCAAAAAACTGCATCAACAATTTTAGAAACACGCCTACCCATTCCGCCCCCAGCCCCCCCGCAATTTAAAGTCAAAAATGCATATATCTCCCACAGTTTTTGAGCTAAAGCCACCAAATTTGGTGCCAAGATAGGTGATGATGACCCCCAAAAAACTGCATCAAAAATTTGGATGCCACGCCCACCAATAATGCCCTAGACGCCCCCATCCGCTCCCAACTACCCCAACGCTTCGTAAAAAACGAGAATGCGTGTATCTTCCAGAGTTGAGGTGCTAGAGCCACCAAATTTGGTAGGAAGATAGCTGGCAACGACTTCCAAAAAACAGCATCAACAATTTTAGAAACACGACCACCCATCCCGCCCACAGCCCTCCGCGTTTTAAAGTCAAAAAAGCCTATATCTCCCACAGTTTTTGAGCTATAGCCACCAAATTTGGTGCCCAGATAGGTGTTGATGACCTCCAAAAACTGCATCAAAAGTTTGGATGCCACACCCACCAATAATGCCCTATCCGGCCCAATCCGCCCCAACGCTTCGTCAAAAACGAGAATGCGTGTATGTTCCAGAGTTGTGGTGCTAGAGCCACCAAATTTGGTAGGAAGATAGCTGGCAATGACTCCCAAAAAACTGCATCAACAATTTTAGAAACACGCCCACCCATTCTGCCCCCAGCCCCCCCCCGCAATTTAAAGTCAAAAATGCATATATCTCCCACAGTTTTTGAGCTATAGCCACCAAATTTGGTGCCCAGATAGGTGATGATGACCCCCCAAAAACTGCATGAAAAGTTTGGATGCCACACCCACCAATAATGCCCTAGCCGGCCCCATCCGCCCCAACGTTTCGTCTAAAACGAGAATGCGTGTATGTTCCAGAGTTGTCAAAACGCTTCGTCAAAAACAAGTGGAAACGTTGCAGACGGACGCAACCGACTGCGGTATACTCGATACCAGTATTAAAACCGGTAAAAAGAGGCCTTATTGCAAATGGCAGGGATGTACGCTGCCTTAAAGATTTTCCGATGCAGATGGGGATGCCACAAGCTATCTTCCTTACAAATTTGGTGACTCTAGCTCAAAGTTTGTAAATGGTGGGCAAAGGGGGGCTGAGGGCGGTATGGGTAGTTGTGGCATCCAAATTTGTGATGCAGATCATTGTGGAATGTCAATTGCTATCTTCAAACCAAATTTGGTGAATCTAGCTTGAAGTTTGTAAAAAGTGTGGAAAGGGGGGCTGGGGGCGGTATGGGTATTTGTGGCATCAAAATTTCTGATGCAGATCTTTGTGAAATTTCAATTGCTATCTTCATACTAAATTTGGTGACTCTAGCTCGAAATTTGTAAAATATGGGGATAGGGGGCTGGGGGCGGTATGGCTGGGCGTTGCATCCAAATTTTTGCTGCAGATCTTTGTGGAATGTCAATCGCTATATTCATACCAAATTTGGTGACTCTAGCCAAAAGTTTGTAAAAGGTGGGGAAAGGGGGAGAAATGGGTGGGCGTGGCTCCAAACCTTTGATGCAGATTTTGGGGGTCGTTGCCAGCTATCTTCTTACTAAATTTGGAGGCTCTAGCTCCACTACTCTGGAAGATGCACGCATTACCGTTTTTGACGAAGCGTTGGGGTGGATGGGGGCTGCTAGGGCAGTATCGGTGGGCGTGGCATCCAAACTTTTGATGCAGTTTTTGGGGGGTCATCATCACCTATCTTGGCACCAAATTTGGTGGCAATAGCTGTTTGGATGCCACGCCCACCAATAATGCCCTAGCCTCCCCCATCCGCTCCCAACTACCCCAACGCTTCGTCAAAAACGGGAATGCGTGTATCTTCCAGAGATGAGGAGCTAGAGCCACCAAATTTGGTAGGAAGATAGCTGGCAACGACTTCCAAAAAACAGCATCAACAATTTTAGAAACACGCCCACCCATTCCGCCCACAGCCCTCCGCGTTTTAAAGTCAAAAAGCCTATATCTCCCACAGTTTTTGAGCTATAGCCACCAAATTTGGTGCCCAGATAGGTGTTGATGACCCCCAAAAACTGCATCAAAAGATTGGATGCCACACCCACCAATAATGCCCTAGCCGGCCCCATCCGCCCCAACGTTTCGTCTAAAACGAGAATGCGTGTATCTTCCAGAGTTGTGGAGCTAGAGCCACCAAATTTGGTAGGAAGATAGCTGGCAGCGACTCCCAAAAAACTGCATCAAAAAGTTTGGAAACACGCCTACCCATTCACTTTAAAGTCAAAAAAGCCTATATCTCCCACAGTTTTTGAGCTAAAGCCACCAAATTTGGTGCCAAGATAGGTGATGATGACCCCCCAAAAACTGCACCAAAAGTTTGGATGCCACACCCACCAATAATGCCCTAGCCGCCCCCATCCGCTCCCAACTACCAGAACGCTTCGTCAAAAACGGGAATGCGTGTATCTTCCAGAGTTGAGGAGCTAGAGCCACCAAATTTGGTAGGAAGATAGCTGGCAATGACTCCCAAAAAACTGCATCAACAATTTTAGAAACACGCCCACCCATTCCGCCCCCAGCCCCCCCGCAATTTAAAGTCAAAAATGCATATATCTCCCACAGTTTTTGAGCTTAAGCCACCAAATTTGGTGCCAAGATAGGTGATGATGACCCCCAAAAAACTGCATCAAAAATTTGGATGCCACGCCCACCAATAATGCCCTAGCCGCCCCCATCCGCTCCCAACTAACCCAACGCTTCGTCAAAAACGAGAATGCGTGTATCTTCCAGAGTTGAGGAGCTAGAGCCACCAAATTTGGTAGGAAGATAGCTGGCAACGACTTCCAAAAAACTGCATCAACAATTTTAGAAACACGCCCACCCATTCCGCCCCCAGCCCCCCCGCAATTTAAAGTCAAAAATGCATATATCTCCCACAGTTTTTGAGCTATAGCCACCAAATTTGGTGCCCAGATAGGTGATGATGACCCCCAAAAACTGCATGAAAAGTTTGGATGCCACACCCACCAATAATGCCCTATCCGGCCCCATCCGACCCAACGTTTCGTCTAAAACGAGAATGCGTGTATGTTCCAGAGTTGTGGAGCTAGAGCCACCCAATTTGGTAGGAAGATAGCTGACAGCGACTCCCAAAAAACTGCATCAAAAATTTTAGAAACACGCCCACCCATTCCGCCCACAGCCCCCCGCATTTTAAAGTCAAAAAAGCCTATATCTCCCACAGTTTTTGAGCTATAGCCACCAAATTTGGTGCCCAGATAGGTGATGATGACCCCCAAAAACTGCATCAAAAGTTTGGATGCCACACCCACTAATAATGCCCTAGCCGGCCCCATCCGCTCCCATCTACCCCAACGCTTCGTCAAAAACGGGAATGCGTGTATCTTCCAGAGTTGAGGAGCTAAAGCCACCAAATTTGGTAGGAAGATAGCTGGCAACGATTCCCAAAAAACTGCATCAACAATTTTAGAAACACGCCCACCCATTCCGCCCACAGCCCCCCGCATTTTAAAGTCAAAAAAGCATATATCTCCCACAGTTGTTGAGCTATTGCCACCAAATTTGGTGCCAAGATAGGTGATGATGACCCCCCAAAAACTGCATCAAAAGTTTGGATGCCACACCCACCAATAATGCCCTAGTCGCCCCCATCCGCTCCCAACTACCCCAACGCTTCGTCAAAAACGGGAATGCGTGTATCTTCCAGAGTTGAGGAGCTAAAGCCACCAAATTTGGTAGGAAGATAGCTGGCAACGATTCCCAAAAAACTGCATCAACAATTTTAGAAACACGCCCACCCATTCCGCCCACAGCCCTCCGCGTTTTAAAGTCAAAAAAGCCTATATCTCCCACAGTTTTTGAGCTATAGCCACCAAATTTGGTGCCCAGATAGGTGTTGATGACCTCCAAAAACTGCATGAAAAGTTTGGATGCCACACCCACCAATAATGCCTTAGCCGGCCCAATCCGCCCCAACGCTTCGTCAAAAACAAGTGGAAACGTTGCAGACGGACGCAACCGACTGCGGTATACTCGATACCAGTATTAAAACCGGTAAAAAGAGGCCTTATTGCAAATGGCAGGGATGTACGCTGCCTTAAAGATTTTCCGATGCAGATGGGGATGCCACAAGCTATCTTCCTTACAAATTTGGTGACTCTAGCTCAAAGTTTGTAAATGGTGGGCAAAGGGGGGGCTGAGGGCGGTATGGGTAGTTGTGGCATCCAAATTTGTGATGCAGATCATTGTTGAATGTCAATTGCTATCTTCACCAAATTTGGTGAATCTAGCTCGAAGTTTGTAAAAAGTGTGGAAAGGGGGGCTGGGGCGGTATGGGTATTTGTGGCATCAAAATTTCTGATGCAGATCTTTGTGGAATGTCAATCGCTATATTCATACCAAATTTGGTGACTCTAGCCAAAAGTTTGTAAAAGGTGGGGAAAGGGGGGAGAAATGGGTGGGCGTGGCTCCAAAACTTTGATGCAGATTTTTGGGGGTCGTTGCCAGCTATCTTCTTACTAAATTTGGAGGCTCTAGCTCCACTACTCTGGAAGATGCACGCCTTACCGTTTTTGACGAAGCGTTGGGGTGGATGGGGGCGGCTAGGGCAGTATCGGTGGGCGTGGCATCCAAACTTTTGATGCAGTTTTTGGGGGGTCATCATCACCTATCATGGCACCAAATTTCGTGGCTGTAGCTGTTTGGATGCCACGCCCACCAATAATGCCCAAGCCTCCCCCATCCGCTCCCAACTACCCCAACGCTTCGTCAAAAACGGGAATGCGTGTATCTTCCAGAGTTGAGGAGCTAGAGCCACCAAATTTGGTAGGAAGATAGCTGGCAACGACTTCCAAAAAACAGCATCAACAATTTTAGAAACACGCCCACCCATCCCGCCCACAGCCCTCCGCGTTTTAAAGTCAAAAAAGCCTATATCTCCCACAGTTTTTGAGCTATAGCCACCAAATTTGGTGCCCAGATAGGTGTTGATGACCTCCAAAAACTGCATCAAAAGTTTGGATGCCACACCCACCAATAATGCCCTATCCGGCCCAATCCGCCCCAACGCTTCGTCAAAAACGAGAATGCGTGTATGTTCCAGAGTTGTGGTGCTAGAGCCACCAAATTTGGTAGGAAGATAGCTGGAAATGACTCCCAAAAAACTGCATCAACAATTTTAGAAACACGCCTACCCATTCCGCCCCCAGCCCCCCCCCCGCAATTTAAAGTCAAAAATGCATATATCTCCCACAGTTTTTGAGCTAAAGCCACCAAATTTGGTGCCAAGATAGGTGATGATGACCCCCAAAAAACTGCATCAAAAATTTGGATGCCACGCCCACCAATAATGCCCTAGACGCCCCCATCCGCTCCCAACTACCCCAACGCTTCGTAAAAAACGAGAATGCGTGTATCTTCCAGAGTTGAGGAGCTAGAGCCACCAAATTTGGTAGGAAGATAGCTGGCAACGACTTCCAAAAAACTGCATCAACAATTTTAGAAACACGCCCACCCATTCTGCCCCCAGCCCCCCCCCCCCGCAATTTAAAGTCAAAAATGCATATATCTCCCACAGTTTTTGAGCTATAGCCACCAAATTTGGTGCCCAGATAGGTGATGATGACCCCCCAAAAACTGCATGAAAAGTTTGGATGCCACACCCACCAATAATGCCCTAGCCGGCCCCATCCGCCCCAACGTTTCGTCTAAAACGAGAATGCGTGTATGTTCCAGAGTTGTCAAAACGCTTCGTCAAAAACAAGTGGAAACGTTGCAGACGGACGCAACCGACTGCGGTATACTCGATACCAGTATTAAAACCGGTAAAAAGAGGCCTTATTGCAAATGGCAGGGATGTACGCTGCCTTAAAGATTTTCCGATGCAGATGGGGATGCCACAAGCTATCTTCCTTACAAATTTGGTGACTCTAGCTCAAAGTTTGTAAATGGTGGGCAAAGGGGGGGCTGAGGGCGGTATGGGTAGTTGTGGCATCCAAATTTGTGATGCAGATCATTGTGGAATGTCAATTGCTATCTTCAAACCAAATTTGGTGAATCTAGCTTGAAGTTTGTAAAAAGTGTGGAAAGGGGGGCTGGGGGCGGTATGGGTATTTGTGGCATCAAAATTTCTGATGCAGATCTTTGTGAAATTTCAATTGCTATCTTCATACTAAATTTGGTGACTCTAGCTCGAAATTTGTAAAATATGGGGATAGGGGGCTGGGGGCGGTATGGCTGGGCGTTGCATCCAAATTTTTGATGCAGTTTTTGGGGGGTCATCATCACCTATCTTGGCACCAAATTTGGTGGCTATAGCTGTTTGGATGCCACGCCCACCAATAATGCCCTAGCCTCCCCCATCCGCTCCCAACTACCCCAACGCTTCGTCAAAAACGGGAATGCGTGTATCTTCCAGAGATGAGGAGCTAGAGCCACCAAATTTGGTAGGAAGATAGCTGGCAACGACTTCCAAAAACCAGCATCAACAATTTTAGAAACACGCCCACCCATTCCGCCCACAGCCCTCCGCGTTTTAAAGTCAAAAAGCCTATATCTCCCACAGTTTTTGAGCTATAGCCACCAAATTTGGTGCCCAGATAGGTGTTGATGACCTCCAAAAACTGCATCAAAAGTTTGGATGCCACACCCACCAATAATGCCCTATCCGGCCCAATCCGCCCCAACGCTTCGTCAAAAACGGGAATGCGTGTATCTTCCAGAGATGAGGAGCTAGAGCCACCAAATTTGGTAGGAAGATAGCTGGCAACGACTTCCAAAAACCAGCATCAACAATTTTAGAAACACGCCCACCCATTCCGCCCACAGCCCTCCGCGTTTTAAAGTCAAAAAGCCTATATCTCCCACAGTTTTTGAGCTATAGCCACCAAATTTGGTG
This sequence comes from Scaptomyza montana, assembly GCA_018904305.1. NCBI lineage: Eukaryota > Metazoa > Arthropoda > Insecta > Diptera > Drosophilidae > Scaptomyza > Scaptomyza montana. Next base: position 207,151 of record JAEIGR010000050.1, on the reverse strand, counting down.
CCCAGATAGGTGTTGATGACCTCCAAAAACTGCATCAAAAGTTTGGATGCCACACCCACCAATAATGCCCTATCCGGCCCAATCCGCCCCAACGCTTCGTCAAAAACGAGAATGCGTGTATGTTCCAGAGTTGTGGTGCTAGAGCCACCAAATTTGGTAGGAAGATAGCTGGCAACGATTCCCAAAAAACTGCATCAACAATTTTAGAAACACGCCCACCCATTCCGCCCACAGCCCCCCCGCAATTTAAAGTCAAAAAAGCATATATCTCCCACAGTTTTTGAGCTATAGCCACCAAAGTTGGTGCCAAGATAGGTGATGATGACCCCCCAAAAACTGCATCAAAAGTTTGGATGCCACGCCCACCAATAATGCCCTAGCCGCCCCCATCTACCCCAACGCTTCGTCAAAAACGGGAATGCGTGTATCTTCCAGAGTTGAGGGGCTAGAGCTACCAAATTTGGTAGGCAGATAGCTGGCAACGACTCACAGTGGGGCCTTTGCATATTTAGCTTATCAAAAATCATATCTTCTAAACTAATGAAGCGATTTCAAAAATTTGAAAAGCAATTAATAGATGACTTTTCAAGCTTTAAAATGAATGTTCGCCAAGAGTGCTAGGTATCCGTGGTGCTTAAATATTCAAGGTCAAAGTCAAGAAATATTTCCAGCACATTTTACCTGTAAAATTCCAATTTAAAACGTTTGTTTTTAATCATAACTGAAAATTTTTTATAACTTCAATGACTATTTCGCATTTTTTGTTGTTTTTTTCGATTTTCTAACTTAAATACATTAAATTTAAATTCTTATTTTTGGGTGATTTTTTGAGGTTAATTTTTAATATTTGCTATCGATGGCTGATTTTCAGGAAGAAGCTCGACCTCTCCACCAGGCAAACTTTCAACTATACGCCTAGCAGTGTGATCCATTAAATCCTGGAGTTTTACTTCTACAGATGTCTCTGTTATTATTGTATTAGGTTGCACTGCTTCCTTTTTGGCAAATACAATTTTTTTATATCCGGGAAGAACTTTGACGTTATGTTTTTTTAAGGAGCTGCGTAAAATATCATACCTCTCCTTAGTCAGTCCCAAGTCCATAAATAGGGAAAACGCTTCTTCATCAGTGTACTTAATGGCGACTGAGTTTGGTGGCGTTGGAATAATTTCTTTAATCCTATTCAGCCGTAAAGGACTGGCGACCTGCACAGCTTTCGTAATTGTCGCTCTTGTCCTCTCTTGTTCCTTCATATACTTGGATGAAAGTGCTTCCGACAGATATTCAGCTGTTAAGCTATCCGTAGCATCCTCAAGCTTACGTTTCCTTGTAACACATGAACACTCCTCCATACTTTTTTGCGGCCTTCCTCTTCCTCGGCTAGTCGATGGGTAAACTTCTTCCTGTTCTGAATATCCGAATGTTGTACATTCCTCCAACCAATTTTCATGCTTTTTTATGAAAGCCGACATGGTTCTATGGACCAAGTTCCATTTTCGCTTCAAGTTAGCGTGAATGAATTTAATTTGTGTCTGAAGCGCACAACTAGCGTTTTCGAGTACGCCAATCTCTTTAAGCAATGCCACTTGAAAATCGTTAATATTTTCAGAAGCACGAAAAAGTTCAAAAATCTTTGAATTTGTTAAATCCATTATTGCGCTTATTTATCAAAATTTCGTGAATCATATTGAAAAATACTATTCAATCTGAAAATTTCTTATTGTTCGCAGCAATATACAACAAGTGTTTCCTCTTATGAAGTTATGAAATAACTGTTGCCATCAAGTGACATATTTTGCACTTTATACCATATTTTTGAGTTAGCTAGGTAAGCAAGCAAAATTGGTATAACCCTTTTCCAATTAGATAGGTAAAAAACAATATATACCTAAGGTATTGATTTACATTAAAAATAGGTAAACGGGGAAATACAGAAATTAAAAAAAAAAATAACCTGTAGTACCGCAACTTTCCATCAACTACAATTATATTTACCTGCCTCCTCAGACCTTTTCCATTCAGGTAATTAGAAAGGATAGGAAGGAAAAAAGGATTAGAAGGGATATATATAGACAGGTAGTACTTATAATACAACATTTAGAAATGTTGTCAATAAACAGCACACACGCTACAGCCAAATTTGTAAGCGCTCTTCTTCTTCCTTATACCTGCCGCGTGTTTTTAACTCGAGGTATCCCTAGTTTTTTGGCTCGCGTTTCCAAAATGCAGATTTTCGCAGATTGTGACTATATACATATGAAAGGTATATATTATAGCTTTCAAATGCATGTGGTCCCACCGTGACTCTGAGAAATACTTTTTTGTTATAGTCCACGAAAGTTCAAAAAATGCCAAAATTTAGTGTATTTTTTAAACGATTCTAATTTAATAAGTATTGCAGCTATGTTTAAACTGTATACAGAAAAACACTGAGATTGAACATACTTTTCAGATAAAGAAGAAAGATCGAAGATCGGTTGTGTACGTCGCCCAATATTTAGTTCGAAAGTGGTAAATTTCTGTAAAAATTGTCATTTTTTCGTACTCACGTAAAATTACTCAACTTTGAGAAGCTCTACCACCCATAATTATTAACCGAGTTAAAAAATCTTTTGGATCCATAATCTTTGAAGAATTCTCTATCGATTACATATTTCACTTTTGCCAAACGCGTTCATGAAAAAAATGATTTTTGATAAGCTATCCGAGAAAAGGCCCCACTGTGCGCCGTTAGTTGACCGCTCTTGCACTTTGCCAACACTTTCGTTGCGCCGCAGGTGTTCACTTATACACAGTCTCGAACGCGAACAGTTATTTTTATCGGCCCATGCCTTGCGCCGTCACTTTCGTTGTGCCGCGACGATTGCACAAAACCACGCTCGAAAACCGTTCTCCCTGGCCACTTGTAAAGCTGGGTATCGCCGGGTATACCCGCACTTCACTTTTATGCACTTCACTTCCACACTTGTTGGTGATATTTCTGGTGCTTTAATACCAGATTATACGACACCTTTGCACTTTATAGTCCCTGCTCGGGCGCCACTTGTAAATGAGTAATTTAGCCAGGGTATAAACTCAGTCTGGCCAGGTATACCTCACAAGAATATTTATATATATTTTTTAGTGAGACTTTAACGCGCGGGGCTTTACAAGTTGGAAAGGGAAATGCCAGCGTCGACCCCAACGCGACGGCCGACACACTCAGCGGCCAGAGTATAAACCGACTCAGCTTGACTCGCGTACGCGCGTGTACAAAAAAAAACCTAAATCGAAGAAATAGAAAGAAAGCAAACACACAGCAATTGCACTCCACTGAGTCGCGGACTTACCGGCGACCAATTTATTCAGATTATATTAAAGATTATATGCACGAGTAAACCTAAACCTAATTACATATATATAAACTCGTATGGATGAACTATGGCGAACTATCCCCTCTTACCTTATCCTTCTTCCAAATTCTAACCCTATACCTTTGCTGCGAACACGCTGCCTCTCTTTTTTGTTCTTATAACCTAACCATTTTCTTTCTCTCTGCCGCGTACGCGTCTGCTCACTCGCGGAGGCTAATCACAACTCCCTCGCCCACGCTACGGCTTCGGCCCGCGTTGCAGATTTCCCCACTCCCCACACTTGCTCATGACCGTGGTGGATTTGATGATCGCAGCTGGCGCGCTGCCTCTTGCGACCCTGCGTTTTGGGGCGGTTACATTTAAATTCTAACAATAGTTCGAACGTTGGGTGTTTATTAAATAGAACTACTGCGCGCTCCTTGCGTCTAACAAAACTTCTAACTATGGCTTAACCAACCGATGCGCTTCTTGCGACTTAAACTTATAACTATAATGCGCTTCTTGCGGCTTATAAATATAATACCAAAAATGTAAATTAAATAAGGAATATAAATTAAATCAACAATGCGCCCCCTTGCGACTTTAAACTATAAATATAATATGATAAATAAAAATAAATCCAATAATCTAATAAATATAACTCTTTGTGAAGGGGCCGATGCGGCCTACTTCACAACATTTCACATAGATCTGCATCAAAAATTTGGATGCCACAACTACCCATACCGCCCCCAGCCCCCCTTTCCACACCTTTTACAAACTTTGAGCCAGAGTCACCAAATTTGGTATGAAGATAGCAATTGACATTCCACAAAGATCTGCATCACAAATTTGGATGCCACGCCCACCCATACCGCCCCCAGCCCCCTTTTCCTACATTTTACAAACTTTGAGCTAGAGTCACTAAATTTGCAACGAAGACAGCCGGTGGCATCCCCATCTGCAACGGAGAATCTTTAGGGCAGCGTACACCGCTGCCGCATCCGTACCCCTTTGCAATCAGGCCTCTTTTTACCGGTTAAAATACTGGTATCGAGTATACCGCAGTCGGTTGCGTCCGACTGCAACGTTTCCACTTGTTGGTTGATATGTGGGCTAAAATTTAAACAGAAAGGTTAAATTGTATTCGCTACAATCAAGCGAAACTCAGAGCAGATAGCTATATACATCTACAAGATGCAATAGGCCAACAAGATGTTGACGCAGCTCAACTTGGTCAGATGGTAATTTTACCATCTTCTTTTACAAGCTCTGCACGATATATGCACGAAAAGACTCAAGATGCTATGACATATGTTCGCCATTATGGGCGACTAGATCCTTCTTAACATTCACATGCAATCCACAATGGAATAAAATAAAAAGGGTTTTACTACGGGTCAAAAACCGCATGATCGTCACGATATTATAGCTCAAGTTTTTCATTTAAAAGTTAAAGCTTTATTGTCACTATTAACAAAAGGTTCTTTGTTTGGAAGCGTGCAATGTTTCATGTACTCTGTGGAATGGCAAAAGTGGGGTTTACCACATATACATATTCTACTTTGGTTAGAAAATAAAATAAGACCCGATAAAATCGATAAAATTATCTGTGCCGAAATACGCAAATACGAAAACTTAGATGAGGATCCTTTGTTATTTAACATTGTTAAGTCAAACATGTTTCATGGTCCCTGCGGTGCATTTAATAATAAATCGCCATGCATGCAAAATGGAAAATGTACCAAAAGGTTTCCTCGACAATTACTTATAAAACTATGACTGGAAAAGATAGTTACCCTCTATATCGTAGAAGAGCGATAGAAGATGGTGGTAATGCAATTAATATAAATGGTAATTGCATAGATAATCGTTGGGTTGTGCCTTACAACTGTGTACTTCTGAGAACATTTGAATGTCACATAAATGTTGATTAGTGTAGTTCTGTAAAGTCTATTAAATACATTTGTAAAAATGACCCCATTTACACGCTGAAGTTTTTTCATGAAGTTATTTTTCATTCTGTTTTAAAACTTCTTCGTAATTCAAGTCGCATTTACACGCTGAAGTTTTTCAGTGAAATTTTTCATTTGTAAATGCAACTCTGGTTTAAATTTATGGTCGATAAACATACACAGTTAACACCAGTTCAATTAATTCTTTCGTCCAAAACATTTCTATTAATAATTTATAAAACACAACAATATATTTACTATTTGCGCTAATATTTGCTTGAGCGATATTTCGTATCAATAACTTTATTTTTCACATTAAACACTGTGCAACTCTGTGTTTACATTCTATCGGAATAAGGCAAAGCAAAATTAGAAGAAAAATTCACGACTTAAGGAGTAGTGAATTTTTGCTTGAAATTTTTACCCCTCTTCTCCCCTTGCCTACAACACTGTTGCCATATTAGCTTATTTTAAGCTAGATCTAGCTTATTTCAAAATCAAATAGCTTGGAAAATAGTTGAAATGCTTATAGCTTGAAATCTGGCTTATTTAAAATTTCATATAGCTTATTTCGGCTTAAAAAAATTTAAAACACAACAAGTTTTTTTTTATTGTATTGTAATTTTTTGTCATATTTTTCGATTAATCGGACAAAAGTCTTATATGTTGTGCGTATTTTGGTAATTTTTCGTTCATAAGTTTTGGTCACACTGAAATTTTGCACGTGCTTACACATAGTCGAAAAAATGCCGAAAGTGACTTACAAGCAAAATTTCCGCGCCTGTTGGCTAAATTTTGATGAATTTAAGCAGTGGCTACGTAAAGTGCCAACTGACTCCACAAAAGCGTACTGCTGCTTTTGTAAGGCATCGATTGGGGCCAAGTTGTGCGAATTACGGCAGCATGCTCAAACAAAAAAACATATTGCGTCCATTGCAAGCGTGGCACAAACTAACAAAATAACTTTTGTTAGAAAGTCCACAAAAACAGAAGAGCAGGAGGCTGCACTTTGTTTGTACATTGCTGAACACTCGGCCATAGCACCAATCGACCATTTATCCCAACTGTGTGTCGTACAGTTTAAAGCGTGCAACGCCACTGCTGACATTAAGTTGAAGAGGACAAAGTGCACGCAAATCATAAACAATGTATTGGGAGTCCACTTTAATGACGATTTGCGGATGGACATAGGAACGTCCAAATTTAGTTTGTTGTTGGATGAGTCCACTGATATAAGTGTGACAAAGTTGCTGGGTAAGAATTAAATTAGTTATGAACATTTGAGTACGTTTATATGGGCTGTTATTACATTTACAATATATTTGTGTCTTTTTTAATCTTTAGGCGTCGTTATAATTTACTACAGCTTAAATAAACAAAGTATGGTTACGACATTTTTAAGTTTAATTCCCATTCAGTCCGGCGACGCTATTACAATCGCAGAGGCTGTAAAAATGGAACTCAGTAGTTTAAATCTAGATATATCAAACTTGATAGGAATCGGCACCGATAATGCTAGTGTAATGACTGGCTGTAGACAAAGCGTTTACACAGAGTTGAGGAAGAGTGTGCCCTCTTTAATATTAATAAAATGTGTGTGCCACTCAATTCAATTGGCTGTAAGCCAATCAACAAAGAAAAATTTGCCAGATCAATTGGAATATATAGTTGCCGACACCTACTCTTGGTTTGCTAAAAGCTCTCACAGACAAATGATGTATAAAAAAGTTTTTGAGTGTTTAAATAATGGGAAGGTATATATGATTGTATTTAGTTTCATTGTCAATCGTCGTGTTCGTCCAAAAATGTGTTTATATGTATGTATTAACGTTTAGTTTATATGCTCGTCTCAATTTTATGTAGTTAGACTAACAGGTTTGTTTTTTTTTTTACTTTTATGTATTTTCGTATATTTATTTTGAATTTCTTTTGTACTTATTTAGACACCCTTAAAAATTCCTAAGGTCAGCGACACGAGATGGCTATCCATCGAAAGTGCCGTATCGCGAATCGAGGATCAGTGGGAGGAATTAAAGTTGCACTTTGCCTTGGCCTCTACGAATGAAAGCTGTCACAAAGCAAAAATATTGAATATGCTTTATGAGGATGACAAAAATAGGCTTTATTTAATATTTTTAAAGCCAATTTTAAAAAATATTCAAAATCTGAACAATTTGTTTCAAAGCGAGAAGGTCGATTCGTCGAAACTTCTTAATGAAATTATTACGGCAATCAATGCGCTAAGAAATATCATAATTCCTCCAGAAACGAATATTGATATTTTGAAGGATGATTTGGAAGATTGTGCAGTTAGCGACTTATTTATGGGGTATGCCTTTGAGAAGGAAATCAAAGACGCAAAATATTTAAATGAAAAATATAAAATCAGAGATGACTGTAAAAACTTCATTAAGGCGTTAATTATTCAACTAAGGGAGAGGTAAGCTTTAATTGGATTTTAATAGAATGATGTAAATTAATCTGCAGTGTATTTTCAGACTTCCTGATAATATTGAAGTTCTAAAAAAAATTGATATTTTTGCCGTTGGCAATATACTACATGCGAACAAATCGCCCGAACAAATTATTTGTTTATTAGAACATTTCAAATACGACAATATTGATGACATTGTATCCCAATTTGGAAAAATTCACCTAATCAATTGGGAAAAAAAGGAACACACGATAGAGTTTTGGTCAGAAGTTTTAATTTACAAGGATGCTGGACAAAACAAAGTTTTTGAGCAACTGGCGTTATTTGCTCTGCATATCCTTTCACTGCCATGGTCAAATGCTGCGGTTGAGAGGGTATTCAGCCAAATGAATATTGTTAAAACGAATTTGCGCAACAAAATGTGTTTGAAAAGTTTGAACGCAATATTAAGCATTAGGTTTGATTTTGAAATGTTAAATTATTTAATATATACTAAGTATATTCTTTTGAATGTTATAGATATGGACTGCGACGTCATGGCAAATGTTGTTATGATTACAAACTTCCAAACAAATACCTTGAATTAATTAAATCATCAGCCAAATACATTGAGTCCATGGATGAAGTTGATGAAATCATTTCTTTACTATAATATATAAATGCCAATAAAATTCAAAAGTCAATTATTTTGATGTTTTTATGATTAGCTTATTTTTAAGCTTTTAATTTTTTATTTTTAGCTTATTCTAGCTTATTTTTTTCTTTAATCTAGCTTATGGTGTCTCCCAAAATCTGGCAACACTGGCCTACAAACAAGAGATTCAGAGAGAAAATTCATGAAAAAACTTCAGCGTGTAAATGTGCACTATGTTAACAGGGCAGTGATAAAGCATCATTTACTCTTGAAGATCAACGTAATGAAATTAATATGTACGAAAGTGGCCGTTATATAAGTAGCTCAGAAGCGGTATTACACACTTAGCTGTTCATTTAGAAAATGGTCAACGGATATATTTTAACCCCAATAATCCGCAACAATTACTTGACAGATTAAGCATAACACCCAAAACCACTTTGCTAGCCTTCTTTGAGCTATGCACAAGTGATGAGTTTGCAAGAACGCTTCTATATTGTGAAGTTCCATCGTATTTTACATGGAACAATAAAGAATTTCAAAGAACAAACGAGGGAAAATTTTCCTGGAGTAAAAAGAAATTCAGCTTTGGGAAGAGTTTACACTATTCATCCCAATAACAGAGAATGTTTTTATTTATGACTTTTACTACATTTTGTAAGAGGCCCAACTTCATTTTCAAGTTTAAAAACCGTTAATGGTACTATAGCATACGTATCATTTAAATTGGCGTGTAAAGCTCTAGGATTACTAGAAGATGATAAGCACTGGGGCTCAATTATAGCCGAAGCTGTCATTTGTCAAAATCCTACAAAACAGAGAAAGCAACGTAAAATTGCTGCTGTGTCAAAGATTGCCAGCTTATTTTTTGGGATGATTGTACTATGGCCCATAAAGGTGCTTTTGAAGCTGTAGATCGATCTTTGAAAGACATTCGAGATAGTGAATACTTAATGGGTGGCATAACTGTTCTCTTAGCTGGTGATTTTCGACAAACTCTTCCAGTGATCCCCAGAGGAACAAGAGCAGATGAAATAAATGCGTGCTTAAAGTCTTCAATTTTGTGGCCCAAAATACGGAAAATTGCATTAACGAAGAATATGCGAGTGCACTTAAAAGGTGATAGCATAGCTGGTGAATTTGCAGAAATGCTTCTTAAAATAGGAAATGGATTATTTCCAACCCATGATGGCAAAATAACTTTACCATCAACTTTGTGTCATGTTGTGAAAAGTATTGAAGAACTAACTCTAAAAATATTTCCGGATATTACAAATATCTCTGAAAAATCACTCGAATGGTTTTCAGAACGTGCTATTTTAACTGCGAGAAATGACAATGCATTGGAAATAAACGAGTTGTTATTAAAATCATTTCAAAGTGAAGAATGACTTATAACCTTCTTGAATTCACTTCGCTTGTTATCAAAGGGTTTCAGGAAAAATGCAAACTGACGTTGATTACACCGATTTTAGTAAGGCTTTTGATTCTGTAAGTCATTCTCTGTTGCTTCACAAATTTAACATTATTGGATTTCCAGCAAAACTTTTAGTCTGGCTTTCGGAGTACTTGTGTGGCCGATCACAAAAAGTTGTTTTTAAATCATCTGTATCTAAACCTATATTTTTATTTTTTTTTTTTCCTGGTCTAAAGAACTTGTGGGATAGTTCAGAGGGGGCTAAGCTGATGCCACCAGGCGGGTCGCGGGTTGCGGATAGCGAACGGCCTCTTTATGAGGTTAGCTGCGAATAAGCGAGAATCCTTGCAAATAAGCAGTCCCGGACAAACAGCGGGTACGGTACCGTTCACCGTATCGACAAGACGCTTGTGTCGCCGTCTTCAAAGCATAGCCTCACACACTCCCAACTCCCTCACACGTACCCTTCTTCATCCCTTCCCCAATATCTCACTCCGGGCTGGACTAAGGTGTCATTCGCACCGTGCCGATAGTCAACCTGGCCGGGGGCCCGGATTAAAAACTAGCCCAGTCGCTAACGGTGAGCTCAGGCAGATGGCGACCGCCTGTTCTATTTAGCCTTACCCGGGTACTGCGGATCTCTGCCCGGGTGGACCCCATATTTCTCCGCAACTCGTGGGAACATGAAAGGTATAAAAAATAAAAAGTATTTAGGTGTGCAACAGGATACCCCTGCTGCCAGTGTCGCGAGATACTTTGAGGACCGCCTCCTTGACGGGGAGCGGCCCTCCAATGTGGAACCAACCCCACGGCGCCCTAACCAGGCGCAGCAAACAAGAAGGCCGCATGCGGCAATAGATACAGCGCGCGCACCTACGACGAGGGAAGCCCCACGTCACCGTGTCGCCCCGGCTGCAGGAGGAGGAAGCAAGGCTGGACCATCCCAGCCGATGCGACCGAGGCTTAGCGCTGTTAGGCGACATGGCGTGCAGCACCAGCAGCCAAAAGCGCAGCTGCCAAAATTGGGAGAGCCGGGCGGTTTGGATGACCCAAACCGAAAAACACTGAACGGCTCAAAAAACCAAATGGTACCTCAGGTACCTGCAGCAGGGACTACCCCCTGCTGAGGCACTGCGCATGGCAACGGCTGGAAGAGACTCGGTGAGCCAGGTACGGGGACCAGCCCCCAAACGCCTGAGCAGTAATTTGACGCCACCCACTGCCACCCCCAAGAGGGCGTGCCGAGAGGAGCGTCCCAGCACGTCGGCATCCGCCGTAGCAACAGAAGTGAGGTCTTCCTCTCCAGTGTCCACCGAGACTCGCATATCGTATGCAGCGATTGCAAAAAAAGTCAAGGTGGCCGTGTTACCTGTGGAATACCCGCAGGTAATGCTCAGCCATGGGGACTTGTCCGCATTGGAGGAGGCCATCCTGGATGAGGTTATCCTCACAGGATGGGACACCGCGGTCGCGTTCGCGGGCAGTCATTTCCGGGTTGGCTACCTGGTCATTGAATGTTCCGACGATCACTCAGCGGAGTGGCTGAGGACCGTGGTGCCAAGACTGCAGTCGTGGAAAGGGGCTCCACTGCACTGCAAGGTGGGTGATGATATTCCATCACCCCACAACATCACCATCTTCTGCCCAAGAAGCGCGGATCGGTCAACCGAATCCTTGTTGGTTCTGCTGAGGAACCAGAACAAGATCGAGACCGACTCGTGGAAGGTGTTGTCAAGGAGGACGGAAGGCGGAGGTGCGCTATTGGTGATAGGCATCGATGAGGCATCCAAGGACGCGATAGTGGCGAGAGGCTACCAAGTTTCATTCCGCTACGGGACCATCCCCATTAGCGGTCTGAAGAAGAAGAGTGTTGGCGCAAGGACTACCCCTGCCCAAACGACAGTCCCGGGAGCTGCAGGCTCGGCCCCCACACCTCCCACCGCCACTGTTCCGAGTGCTCATCTGGCAGATGTCTCTGATTTATCAGAGGATCTGGCCGAGGATGAGGACCTGGCGGAGATGACGCTCGGTCCAGCAGAGCTGGAAGGGATGGATGATGAGGTGCCGATGTCCTCGCAAGAGCTCGCTGAGGAGCTTGAAACGGCAGAAGCTGACGTCACCATGACGGGCAGCGGTGATGTGGGCAGCTCCCAACCTACATCACCAGGAGCTGGAGCGGCGGATGAGTGATGGTGACATCAAACGTCACCGTCACTGGGCTAGCCCAGATAAACCTCCATCGGGCTAGGACATTACTCTGATTAGTCGGTCTCTTAGGCCACATTTCAGAGAATGGCATGTCTCTTCAGAAGAATCCATGTCCGATCACAGGATTATCCTATTCAAACTTCAGGTTAATACGGATAGCAGTATACCAACTCGTAACCCCAGGAAAACGAACTGGGAAAAATTTAGGTCTACCCTAGAACTTAACCTAGCCACTGAAAACTCTGGAATACCCAGATGCACGAGTGAGCTAGAAAGAGTTGTTAGAAATCTAAATAGTAGCATTAAAGATACATATGAAGAAAGCTGCCCACTAGGGAAAACGCGTAAAGAAAAAGATGCCCCATGGTGGAATGAAGGTCTTGAGAGACTGCGTATCACCACACGTCACCTCTTCAATAAAGCTAAGAGGGACGGGTCATGGGATACATACCGCGAAAGCCTCACCTCCTACAGCAAGGAGATTAGGAAGGCCAAGCGCAGGAACTATAGGGACTTCTGCGAAAGCATAACAAGCACGAGTGAAGGTGCCCGGCTCCACAGAGCATTATCAAAACGGGCGCCGGAGGCTAATTTAGCCTTGAAGCGTAAAGATAATACATATACGAGCACCAATATGCAAAGGTTAGAGCTTCTGTTTGAGACGCACTTCCCAGGAAGTATCCCCTGGCAACCGTGCGAATCGCTTGAAACAGGAGGTCAACACAGACCAACGGCCATTGACTGGGCATGTGCCAAGTCGGTGGTCACAGTGGAGAAAATAAAATGGGCAATTGGAACCTTCCAGCCTTACAAATCTCCTGGTGTAGATTGCATATCACCGGTATTCCTTCAGCAGGGACAGGGAATACTCCTACCCATTCTAAGGAAAATCCTGGTCAGTAGCTTAGCACTTGGTCATATACCAAGCACTTGGAGTAGAGCTAGGGTGGTCTTCATCCCCAAGGTAGGGAAGACAGATACCACCAACCCAAAGTCCTTCAGACCCATCAGCTTAACATCGTTTTTGTTGAAAACGTTAGAAAAGCTGGTGGATTATAACATAAAGAGTACTCTGCTCACACAGAGTCCACTGCAGGCAACGCAGCACGCATACAGAAAAGGCAGGTCTACGGACACTGCCCTGTATGAGCTGCACCGTACTCTGCGGGCGGCAGTAGTAAACAAAGAAGTAGCAGTTTGTGCATTTTTAGACATTGAAGGTGCTTTCGACAACACATCACATGGTGCTGTCAAAGCTACCTTGAATAGAAGAGGGCTGGACAGTACAACTAGTAGATGGATTTCATCCTTATTAGGGTCCAGACAGGCTACGGCATCTATACAAGATAGTACCGTAACAGTAACAACCACAAGGGGCTGTCCTCAAGGGGGGGTTTTATCACCCCTCTTATGGAGTATACTAGTAGACGAACTATTAAGTAGACTTGCGAACAGGGGTATTCAATGTCAAGGCTATGCAGATGACATTGTGATAATAGCTCGGGGCAAGTATGAAGAAACTCTTTGTGATAATGTTCAACTGGGACTTAGTATTACGCATGATTGGTGTAGGGAGGTTGGTCTCAACTTAAACCCTACTAAAACAATCATCGTTCCGTTCACCAGAAGATACAAGCTACAAAGGATGAGGGAGATTAGGCTCGCGGGGAGTCCAATAGAAACAAGCAAAGAAGTTAAGTACCTTGGGGTCAATTTCGACAGTAAATTAAACTTTGGCACCCATGTTCAGAATACGATCGCAAAGTGCTGCAGAGCGCTGTATACGTTTCGTAGCATAGCCGGGAAGTCATGGGGAACATCACCAAAAATAATAAGATGGCTATACCTTATGGTAGTAAGGCCCATGCTCACGTATGGTGCATGGGGGATAAGGACAGCAAATTGCAAAAAAAGCTACAAAGAATGGCATTTGTAGGAATCACGGGAGCGATGAGGACCTGTCCCACATCAGCGCTTGAGGTTCTATTGGAGATAACGCCACTCCATCACACAATTAGGCTGCAACAAAAGGCAACCCTCTTAAGAATGTCCGGTGAAGGAGTTGGGAGAGGACACATTCTTAGTCGAGTAGAGGCAGATATGCTATCGGGTGAACTTCCCCTTCTGGCACAGCCAAGGGATGAAATGAAAGTCGAACACATGTTAGGTCAAAAGTTTCAAGTTCACCTCTGTAATAAAAAGGAGTGGACATCTCTGGAAGAGGTCCACAACATGAAGCCACACACCATAAAATGGTACACCGATGGATCCCTAACGCAACAAGGCTCCGGTCTTGGTGTGGTAGGCCCTCGACTAATGTACCACGAGCCCCTAGGTATGCACACCAGCATATTCCAAGCTGACGTATGTGCAATCGGGAGGTGTGTAGACTTTAATCTAAAGCGCAACTATCGGAATAGGGATATAGCCATCCTATCCGATAGTCAAGCAGCAATAATGGCACTTAGTAAGACCGAAATCAGGTCAAAGGTAGTTCGTGAGGTACGAACCAAGCTAGACACTCTGGGATCACAAAATAGGCTTGCCCTAAGATGGGTCCCTGGACATGTCGAAATAGCGGGGAACGAAGAGGCAGACAAGCAAGCAAGACTGGGGGCAGCGACACCCCTAATAGGACCCGAGCCGTACTGTGGTATAGGAAGAAGCACAATACGGCAAGAGCTTAGGAATGAAGAGAGACTTCTGCGAAGAACGAGCTGGGCAAGGACACCAGGACTCAGACAAGCAAAGATTCTCTTGGGTAGCTATAACCTCAAACGGTTTAAGCAAGCAATATCAATGGGTAAAAATAGACTCAGGATACTCACCGGTCTCTTGACAGGACATTGTAGACTACGAGGTCACCTCGCAAAGCTAGGTATAGTCAGCAGCGAGATTTGCAGATTCTGCGAAATGGAAGGAGAATCCTCCTTGCACATTATAGCAGAATGCGTAGCCTTAGTAAGGTAAAGAAGTAGTTTTCTAGGAAAACATATTGTGCAACTTAGCGATTTAGAAACCATCGACCCAACAAAGGTACTTGCTTTTATGCAACACCTGGGCATGATGGAAGAGCTATAGGCCAAGAAGGGGGCACAATAGATCTATTTGGTCGCAGTGTATTTACCCCCAATATAATAATAATAATAATAATAAATAAACCTATTTTTGTTACCTCTGGTGTTCCCCAGGGGAGTCATCTTGGACTTTTGCTATTTAATCTGTTTATTAACGACCTTCCATCTGTTATTACTAACTCCTATGTATATATGTTTGCTGATGATGTGAAGCTATGTTTCACCTTTAATGATCCTTCTCTTTGTAACTTGCTACAGTCGGATTTGGGTGCATTGTCGGCCTGGTGTCGTTTTAACTTACTCAACTTAAATTGTTCTAAATGTAAAGTAATGTCTTTTTGTAGAAGTACCCCTCATTCTGCGTGTTTGAAATTAAAGATAAAGGTATTATTCTTGATTCTAAATTAAAGTTTGACTCTCATATTTCGTCTATGGTAAATAAGGCTATTAATGTCTTTGGCTTCATCAAGCGGTGGTCGAAAGAGTTTAACGATCCCTACACCACTAAAACGCTTTATATATCCCTAGTACGTCACATCCTGGAGTATGGATACTGTGTGTGGTCCCCACAATACTCGATTCACCAGGATAGAATTGAATCTGTGCAGAAGAAATTTCTCCTATTTGCCCTTAGAAGTTTTAACTGGGTTCCTGGAGTTGACTTACCTCCGTATTCAAGTAGACTCCTTTTAATAAATCTTCCGTCCCTGTTAAACCGTAGAACCATGCATGGAGTATTATTTATTACTAACCTACTTAATGGTGAAATCAACTCATCAGTTCTTTTGAGTCGAATTAAATTTTATGTCCCAATTAGATCCTCACGTAACTTTTTACCCCTTAGCCTTGATCGTTGCTTGAGCAACTATTTAATTCATGTCCCAGTACTTAAACGATCGATCCTTTTTTGTTTATCTAATCGTAACCACTAACTTCTAATCTAACGCTGGTCTGATTGGGTTTTTCTGGGTTTTCTCCAATCCACGCAACAAATGTTGGTCCACTAATTTTAATTTTATTGTTGAACTTCCCAGAGCTTTAACGTTAACTTTATAATTTTTTACCTCAATTTATTTTCAGATTAATATATAATTTTATTTTAATTAATTTTTAATTTCAATTTTTAATTTTATTTAAATTTAAATTAACTTGGATTTTATGTCAGCTGATCTTAGTTGACAATAAACAAAAAAATAAATAATTTAAAAAAAAAATAACTCTATTGATTCTGTGACTGAAATCGAAGATGCAGTTCATTACCCCGTCGAGTTTCTTAGTTCATTAAATCCGGCTGGCCTGTCTCAACATAAATTAACTTTAAAGATTGGTACAAGATTGCAAGGTAAAGTCCTTCATAAGAATGTTGTCGAAGCAATGGTCTTAACTGGCAATGGTATAGGGCAGGGGTTTCCAAACTTTCCAGCCTTAGGGCCATACTGATTACTCCAGTAATTTCCGAGGGCCAAAACAATATTATCATTGTTGCCGGTGGTAAAAAGTGAAATAGTTCAATGATGAAAATAAAAGTCCAAAAAAGTTCGCAACGTTTAAAAAAGGCAGCATATCGGACTAAAGTCCGCAAAACGGTAACACTGCATATTATTAATTTTCCTTTCATTATCTGTAATTTATAGATTAGTCGTTGAGTACGAGCCATGAGGAGTAACGTGACACGACATCTGGTGGACACGAGCGGAAATAAGTAATACCTTCTCTCGCTAAAAGATGGCGCTAATAGCACGTACAGAATAATCTCGTTGGTTGGATAAAGTTCTCGTGTCTTCCACTCACTTCTAGATGGCAGTAATTGGAATATATTATGTAGCGGCCCAAATATCTGGCAACGCCATCTGAATTTGAGTAGCGATGAATCGTTCTGCTACTCGATAGATCGACTACTGCAGGCGCCAGAAAAAGGAAGTTCCTTCTCTAGCGTCACATCGATCAGTCTTTTATCTCTTTAAGCTTTGTCATTATTAGATACAAGAAACACACATACGTGCATTTCACAATCAAGAAACTACGCACTTTATGCGTACACGGGCATACGATCTGCGAAGCTTGAAAGGCAGACGACTCATTTTTGTTGAAGAAGAAGAATCGTCAACTACGCTTATCACCATGACGGATTCCAATGCAGACTTAGGTGCTCAAATACGAGATCTTCAGCTGCAACTTGAGTCACTTCGGGCAAGCGAGCCCACAGACAGAGATGAGACGCCGCGCACACACGCACGTACCACCGTACGCTTGCCCAAATTTGCACACAGCAACCCTCACGTGTGGTTTGCGCAAGTAGAGCGCTCATTTCCCTTGCACCAGATTGTTGACGACACTGACAAGTTTGATCTAGTGACACTTCACTTGGAGGAGGATGTTGTGTCGACAGTGGAAGACTTGGTAATTCGACCACCGAACGAAAAAAAATATTTAGCAATAAAAGATCGCTTGCTAAAAAAATTCGGAGAATCTTCAGATTCGAAACTACGCCGACTGCTTCAGGGTGGAGGTGCTACAGGCACTAAACCATCAGGGATCTTGGCCAACATGCGTCGACTAGCCCCGGACACCGTATGTGAGAAAATTATTCTCACTCTTTTTTTGGCCGAAATGCCAACGTCTATTCGACCACTGCTTACATTCTGGGAGGAAAATGACTTGGACAAGCTGGCTAAAATTGCAGACAAGATGCTCGAGCAAGTGACGCAAACGTTACTTTTGCCATCGACGAGAATCCAACACCTTCTGTGAGCCCGACTGTCTGCGCCGCTTCAGCCGCTACACCGTTGATGGATATAGCCGACAGTCTACGTTTACTTTCGCAAAAATATGACATGTTGCAAAAGGAAGTCAAACGCCTCCAGTCACGTGAGCGCTCACACAGTTCTTCACAAAGATCCACCTCGACTGGAAATTCTGGCCAACAGTCATCTGGACAACAGGACAAGCTCTGTTATTACCACGAGAGATTTGGCGAGAGTGCGCAAAAGTGCCGCCCACCTTGTGCCCGTTTTTCGCCGTTAAACTAAAAAAGCTGTCGCACGTCACGCTAGCATGCGGCAGCGAAAATACAATCAGCGAGACCAAAACTCAATCAGCTGGCCCACAGGAGCAGCGCCTACACGTCACCGATCGCAAATCACACATCCATTTCCTTGCCGACTCAGGATCTGTGGTTTCTGTTATACCACGCACGCTGGTTAAGCAAAAAACCACCCGAAGCGATTTGACACTGTACGCTGCGAATCAGACAATCATTCACACCCATGGAAAGTACGTCATCCAACTGAACCTTGATCTTCGCCGAAATTTTAGTTGGCCTTTCATCATAGCCGACATACACTCTCCGATCATTGGGGCAGATTTGCTGTCAGAATTTCAGCTTCTCATCGACCTTAAAAATCGACGCCTAATCGACTCGACCACTGGTCTCTCAAAACCCGGATGCCTGGCACAGGCGAGACAAATATCCGTTTCTGCAGTGCAAAGCATGTTCAAGTTTCGAGAACTCCTTAACGAATTTGTCGACGTGACAAAACCCTCCAACAAAGCTACCAGGCAACACGATGTAGGCCACTACACCGAAACGCATGGAACACCAGTCGCTGATCGACCACGACGCCTATCGAGTGAGAAACTTGCCACTGACAAGAAGGAAATCAACTTCCTGATTGAGCAAGGTATATGTCGTCCATCAAAAAGTCCGTGGACCAGCCCATTACACATGGTGACCAAGAAGGATGGCGGCTGGCGAGCATGCGGAGATTATCGGAAGCTGAATGCAATAACTGTACCAGATCGCTATCCGATCGCTCATATCCACGACTTTACTGAGCAGCTGCATGGGAAAAACATTTTCTCAACGCTGGATTTGGTAAAAGCATACTACCAAATACCCATGGCAGAAGATGACATCAGTAAAACAGCCGTTTGCACACCTTTCGGATTGATAGAATTTCAGTACATGCCATTCGGTTTGAAAAATGCAACTCAAACGTTTCAGCGCTTCATGGATAACATATTCCGTGGCATGGATTTTGTATATTGCTATATAGACGATATTTTAATAATGTCATCTTCCATCGCCGAACACGAGAAACACCTTCGATCTGTTTTAAAAGTTCTTCAGAAGCATGGTCTAAGTATCAACCTGAGCAAATGTCAGCTAGCGCAATCTCAAGTAAATTTTCTCAGCTACACAATCAACGAACATGGCATAAAACCACCATCCGAACGCATAGATTAACAACATTAACAACTATATTTGTCCAGACACTATCAGCCAACTGGTTCGATTTTTGGGCGTCATACACTATTATCGCAAATGTATAGCACGATCATCACATATACAAGCGCCGCTCTCTGAGTTGCTAAAAGATGTTAAAAAAAACGATCAACAAAAAATTGAGTGGACACCAGAACTCGTTTTAGCTTTTGAGGCATGCAAAAAAATTGTTGCAGACGTAGCTCCTGTCCTTTCCAACACCCAAATCTGAACTTCAGTTGGTGTGCGACGCATCGGACTGTGCAATCGGAGCAGCATTAGAACAGCGCGTTGACGACGATTGGACGCCACTTGGATTTTTTTCCAAAAAGTTAAGCACTACTGAGAAGAATTATTCTACGTACGATCGGGAGTTGCTGGCTATTTTTGAGGCCATAAAATACTTTAAACATCTTGTCGACGGTCGCATTTTTGTTATTAAAACTGACCACAAGCCGCTTGTTTATGCATTTCAACAACGACCAGAAAAAGCATCTCCCCGACAGATGCGTCATTTAAGTTTCATCTCACAATTCTCCACGACAATTCTGCACGTAAAAGGATCTGAAAATACAGTCGCAGACACCTTTTCAAGGTTGTGCGCAATAACAATGCCTACAGCAATCAGTTTGCCACAAGTTGAAGAAGAACAAGCTTCGGACCCTGATCTGGCACAACTATTGCAAGATTCAAAATCTTTAAAACTGCAGAATGTCCAATTCGATAATAATACCTCACTTTACTGCGATATATCTACAGGAACCGTTCGTCCGTATATACCGAAATCTCTGCGCAACAAGGTTTTTGCGCATATCCACAACTTGTCACATCCCAGTGGTCGAGCAACAGTGCGTCAAGTACGACAGAAGTTTGTTTGGCCCTCAATGAATAAAGACGTTCTCCAATGGTGCAGGTCTTGCCTCCCATGCCAACGCTCGAAGATCCACAAACACAATCATCTTTCTCCAGAGAAGATCAATGTTCCACACGGCAGATTTGATCACGTCCACCTGGATATTATTGTGATGCCCTTGCAACAAAATTTTCGATATTGTTTGACGATGATAGATCGATTTTCGCGTTGGCCAGAAGCGGTGCCACTCTCAAACATTACAGCTGAGACAATAGCCACGGCGTTTTGGACTCAATAGATTTCTCGGTTCGGATCCCCCAAAACGATTACGACAGATCAAGGCACGCAATTTGAGTCGGCATTGTTCAAGCAGCTTGCAAATCTGATGGGAAGTAAGCACATACACACGACAGCGTTCCACCCACAGTCAAACGGTCTTATAGAAAGGTGGCACAGGTCCCTTAAATCATCATTAATATGTAACAGCGGAACGCCATGGCCACAACTACTGCCAACTGCGCTGCTTGAACTTCGCACTTGTTTCAAGGAAAACATCAAAGCATCTGCAGCGGATATGTTATATGGAGCACCCATTCGAAACAGTACACCCTACAACCTTCTTAAGTACTTTTCGAAAACATAGCTGCACTCATTTGTTCATATGCACTGACGCCGTTAAGCAGCCTCAGGAATCTCCCTACACTGGCCCTTATAAAATTATCAAACGCGAAAACGACAGAGTTTTCACTCTTCGAGTAAACGGAAAGGAAACTGCAGTGTCTGTTGACCGCCTCAAACCGGTTTTTCTCGCAAAGGATGACCAACTTTTGGAATCAGAAGAATTGAACCCTAGAACCCTCAGGGCATATGGAAGGCAAAAGCGGGTACAATTTTTAAATCAAGAACCGTGCCGACTTCACTGGAAGGGGAGTACTGTAGCGGCCCAAATATCTGGCAACGCCATCTGAATTTGAGTAGCGATGAATCGTTCTGCTACTCGATAGATCGACTACTGCAGGCGCCAGAAAAAGGAAGTTCCTTCTCTAGCGTCACATCGATCAGCCTTTTATCTCTTTAAGCTTTGTCATTATAAGATACAAGTATATTACTACGACTTATATTAAATAAACGTAATTGGTGACAACGTTTACCAAAATTAGAAGGCTAGTGGCGCAACCGCAAGTCAGTTCCTATGACACTGTATTGAAATAAAATTAAACGTACCTCCTTAAAACGTGTTTTTGCGTGTTTAAGTCAGCTTAGCTTGGATTGAAGCTTTTAAAAATCTGAAATGTACGCTGATAGTTTACAATGTCCTAAAAAGGAAAATTTATTAAAAACTGTCAGTATGTCAGCAAACACTGTGGCTCGAAGGGTAGAAAACATCGCTGAAAATATATCCTCTCAACTGTTCGACAAAAATGGACATGTTGATTGGTTTTCATTGGGCTTAGATGAGTCAACGGATGTGTCAGATACTGCTAAGGTGTTGATTTACATTCGAGGAGTAGGTAAAAGCTATGAAGTGCATGAAGAACTTCTTGATATGTATAGTATTCATGGCACAACTACTGGTACATATATTTTTAAAGGAGTTGAAATGGCCTTTAATCAAAAGAACCTTCGATGAAAAACTTGAAATGTATTACAACTGATGGAGACAAAAACATGAGTGGGAAAGATAAAGCAGTGGTCGCTCTTGTGTCAAAGGCTGTAGAAAATGATGGTGGTTCAAAACCAGGGACCGCAAATAAGAGTTATGGAGTTGAAAAAATCAAAGCGAAATATAGGGATAAGGTTGATGCGAAAACGACCAAATACTATTTTTTAAAGCTGGGAATCCAAAAGTCGAATAAACATTTATTTTCAATTTATATAAATAAACTAGTAAGTGGCCCGCTTACTTCGCTGCGCGGATAGTTTATATAAATTTTAGCAATAGAAGATAAATACAAAATAAATAAATTAGAAAATATTTCACAAAATATTTAAGCAAACTATTTAGTATTCTCTTTTCCACGCCACCATTGAGGTAGAGAATCAGGCGCGTCATTTTTTATTGTGGTTTCCCCAGTAGGCCTTATCCACTTATTGAATTTAATTTGAAATTATTAACAACTTTAAGAGCTTCTATATAACCGACATTGGTTGTTTTTCCGTCAGGTGCTAATACAAATAAACTTTTTGGTGAACTGACTCTTGAGCAGGCTACATAAAATTGGCCATGAGAAAAACAATCGTGTCTTAAGTCTTGTCCGGCTCATTTAAGAGTTTGTCCCTGTGATTTATTAATTGTTAAGGCAAAGCAAACTTTTAAAGGAATTTGCAATCTTTTAAATTGAATTGGCAATTCAGAATCAGAAGGTATTAATGGAATTTTCGGTATAAAAACCGTTTCCCCTATACCATTGCCAGTAAAGATAATTGCTTCGACAACATTCTTATGAAGTATTTTAACTTGCAATCTTGTACCATTGCACAGTATTGGCGGTTTCAAGTTGCGAATCAACATTACAGGTGAACCAATCTTTAAAGTTAATTTATGTTGAGGCAGGCCAGCCGGATTTAATGAATTAAGAAAATCGACGGGGTAATGAACTGCATCTTCGATTTCAGTCACAGAATCATGTAAGGACGTACTTTCTTAGGCCGAGTTCGGCGTCTCAGTCGCGTCCAGGGGTTTTACAGAAAATTTGTAAATAGCTGGAACACTGGGAGAGCTGTGCCAGAGTATACCTAGGGGTCGGGTCAACAGAGGAAAGTGTAGGGGGGAATAGCAGGGGGGGGTTCGTGAGCATACCTTACGCACTGGCGACGATTTGAGCGACACCGGAAGGAATGGGTTGGTTAGTCCAGAGTAATACTCGGAGAACCAACCAATCACTCCCCCAAATGGCTCTTCGTCGCCGACCAGGGCGTCGGGCGAAGTTCTGTTTTAGTACGAGCGGGTGGGAGTCAACCAGCCAGCTGGTCAGGCCGAGGGTAAGAACCTGAAGCCTGCGCACTAACTGTCTAATCCCATCCGCCCGCACCAGTCACCGGCCGCGTCCTTGAGGAGCTCTCGGACGCGTGTGAGAGATACGAGTGAGAAGATTTCGTCACGCATAGAGTAAGACTCGGAATGCGTGCCCATCCTCCACCCGATCTCTCACATCTGCAACGCCTGGGTATTACCCACTTGTCGCTACACCTGGCACATACCCAAGAGGCAGGCGTCGCAGAATCTAGAGTAAAACTCGGAAGATTCGCTAGCATACCACTCAGGTTTGCCCCACGTGGACCATTTGGTGAGGCGCACTGAGCCACTACTACCCCACTCGTCGCTTCACGCGGGACATACCCAAAAGACAGGCGTCGCAGAATCTAGAGTAAAACTCGGAGGATTCGCTAGCATGCCCCTCAGGTTTGCCCCACGCGGGCTAGGTGAGTGAGGCGCACTCGCTGAAAAGGGGAAAAAAAGGGGAAAAAGGGGAAAAGGGTAACAAGTAAAGCACACACAAGTTTATCTACACTGGGATCTTTATTAATTTCATATCACATACAATAAGGCATATATTTATAACACAAAGGGGGTAGGGATGCTATCCTAGGCCGCACCAAATCTAAGCATGGCTGCCTGAGCAACCTTTGGGCCCATCACAGATGGCCGTCACTTACCCCTGTGTATGTGTGTTTGTAGATGCCGATGGGTGCGTGTGGATATGCCTGTGTGTGTGTGCGTAAGCCTGGGTGTGTGTGTAAGCCTGGGTGTGTGTGTGTGGATGTCGGTGTGTGCGTGTTTTTTTTTTTTTTTTTTTTTGGTTGCCGCCGGGAGGTGAGAATCTTCAAAAGATATTGGCGGTCCACCAATATGCACGACTCATCGACATCGTCGACGCCTACGTACTAAACTCAACCCCCCCACACACCGCATCCCCCGCGGGATCCACCGCAAAGTATTACTTCGCGGGGGGCGGTAGCCTGCTTAGGCTAACAACCTTTCACCTCGCTCTTTCTCACATCGTCTCAGATTAATCTGGATGCCTATTATGAGCTGACGCATACTCTCCCAGTTGTCCTCCGACTCCAGCATGAACTTCAGCAAGTTCTCCGTTGATGGCACTGTTCTTGTTCTTCCAGCGTATCGTCTGCAGCTGTACAGAACGTGCTCCGGGTCCTCATCCTCCCCTTGGCCGCACTGGCACACCGGGCTGTCCTCGTGTTTGAAGCGGTGGAGATACTTCCTGTATCCTCCGTGGCCCGTGAGGAATTGCGTTAGGTGGAAGTCCACCTGTCCAACTCCGCGGCCAAGCCAACCGCTGACATCTGGGATCAGGCGGTGCGTCCATCTACCTCCGCTGGCCGCATCCCACCTTCTCTGCCACCTGATCAGGGATTCCTGTCTTGCCTCCTTCTTGGCCTCTGCAGCGGACACACCCGTGTCTCGCCGTGCTATGCGGATCCTCTTCGTCTCCTCCGCCAGGATGTCCACCGGCACCATCCCGGCCAGCACCAGGGCTGCTTCTTCGGAAACCGTCCTGAACGCAGATATTACGCGTAGCGCCGAAAGCCTGTATGGCGCCGCCAGCCTCTTCTTCATGCCACTATTTGTGGTCACCGCCGATGCCCATATAGGCGCTGCATACAGTAGAATAGACGAAACTACTTGTGACAGCAGTCGTCTTCTACCTGCTTTCGGTCCTCCAATGTTCGGCAGCATGCCTGCCAGTGCCGCTTGCGTCCTTAGCGCCTTTCCTGTGACATATCTGATGTGAGCTCCAAAGTTCAATCGGTTGTCGACCATGACACCGAGATACTTAATGGCTTCCTTCGACTTCACGAGCGCATTGCCCACTCTGAAGGTAGCAAACTCCAACACCTTTCTGCTCGTAATGAGCACTGCCTCCGTCTTATGGCATGCTAGTTCCAGTCCGGCCTGCTCGAGCCACTCCGCGATCGTGTCGGCTGCCGCGCTAACGGCCGCTTCCACCTGCTCGACCTTTTTGGCCACTACCACAAGCGCTAGGTCGTCTGCGAAACCGATTAGTCTGCACCCATTTGGAAGTTGCAGTCTCAGGACGTCGTCGTACATCAAGTTCCAAAGGAGTGGTCCGAGGACCGATCCTTGTGGAACACCAGCCGTAACGTTGTGCCGCTTCAAGCCATCGTCCGTGTCGTACTCGAGCACCCTCTCCGACAGATAACTGCTGATTATTCGTAGGAGGTAGTCCGGAACTCCTATTCGAGCGAGCACATCCTGAATCCGTGACCATCTGGCCGTGTTGAACGCGTTTCTTATGTCCAACGTTACCACCGCACAGTACTCCTTCGTCCCCCATCGCCATCTTGCTCCTGCGATTGCCTTTGAAGCTATATCCACCACCATCTCTATTGCGTCCACCGTTGACCTGGCTTTTCGGAAGCCAAACTGGTGCTCCGAAAGTGCTCCATTCTCCTCGGCTACTTTCAGCTAGCGACCGTAGATTATCCTCTCGAATACTTTACCCACCGTGCTCAGCAGGCATATTGGGCGGTATCCTGAGGGTTCTTCCACGGGCTTCGTCCCCTTGGGCAGCAGTACAAGGCGCTGCCGTTTCCATTGCTTTGGAAACACTCCCTCCAGCAAGCACTCGTTGTAAACCTCTGCCATGATGTCCGGTTTTACCAGCGAGATCCTCTTCAGGACACTGTTGGGGACGCCGTCGGGGCCCGGTGCCTTCCTGTCGCCAAACTGGCCAGCTGCCAAGATCACTTCCTCCGGTCGTACAGGTTCAGGCAGACCAACGTGATGCCCCTGCTCTTGCACACGTCTCACCGGATCGTGAGGGAATAATGCCTCCACGATAGTGCCCAGCAGTCTTGGGCATGTCACGCGCAGCGTGGTCTGACCTCTCAACCTCCTAGTCACCACTTTGTAGGCCGTACCCCACGGGTCGACCTCCGCCTCGTCGCAAATTTTCCGGAAGCACTCCCTCTTACTGGCTTTGATGCTCTGTTTAAGCGCACGTTTCGCCACTTAAAACGCTTCCTCCTTGGATCGTTGGTCCGGGTGTCCTCTGGCCCGTTGGGATTGCCTTCTCGTTCGCAGACACTCTTTCCTCAGTATTCTTATCTCCTCAGTCCACCAGTAGCAGGGTGCTCCTCTTCTGCTTGGTTTTCTTCTTGGCATGGAGCAGTCACATGCTTCGTCTATGAGCTTGGAGAGCTTGTCCGCCTTGCTCTCCCCCGGTACGGGTGAGCAATTAGCGTTCCGTACGAACTCCGCTAACGTTTCTTCATCAAGGTTGCTGTCCTTCCATTTCGGGCCTGTCAGTTTCGGTGGCTGCCTCTTCACGCCTCCAATCCTGTAGTGAATCGCATGGTGATCACTATGCGTGAATTCACTACCCACCCTCCACTTCGTTTTTCTACAGAGAGAACTGCTGAGGTACGTTAAATCAATAATTGATCCACCTCCAGCCCTGTGATATGTCTCCGTGCACCCATCGTTGGCCAAGACTACGTCCAGCAGTGCTAGGGACTCCACCAAGAAGGCTCCTCTGGCATTCGTCAGCCTACTTCCCCAGTCATGCGCCCATGCGTTGAAGTCGCCCGCTAAGACCAGGGGGGTCCTTCCGCGTGCGTCCTCCACCAGGCTTGCTATCATGCTCTGGAAGCGACCAAGATCCCAGCTCGGTGGTGGGAGCAACTGTAAAAGGTGATGCCTTTGAGCTTTGCCCGCACAAATCCCTCACTCCTCCCATTCACGTCCTGTGGTGGTGACTCTACTGTCCATTTAGCTGCCTTCCCGCATTTGCTGACTGCCCATCCGTTCCCTGGGATCCTCCTATACGGCTCGCAAATCAATGCGACATCCGTATGCAAATCCCTCGCCGTTTGTCTCAGTAGTGCCTGAGCCGCCTCGCAGTGGTTAAGATTTAGTTGAACACAATTCATTTTGGCTGTTGAAGAGCCTTCCTGAATAGTGGACAACGCCCACTTCCCACCACGTGCCTCCACTCATTGTTCATATCTTTGCAGAACATGCACTGAGGGTCGCTCCGACAATCCTTGGCTATGTGGCCCTCCTGACCACACCTCCTGCACATCTTTGATCTATCAATCTCGCTGCTGCAGTTGCGGGCCATATTTCCAAATTCTAGGCATCTGAAGCACTTGACCACCGCGACGCGCTCTTTCAGCCTGCACCTCACCCAGCCGACTTTCAGCGATCCCTTTTCTAGCGCCTTGCGTGCGCTCTCGGCTGGCATCCTGATAGATATCCCTTACCTCCACCTCAATCATCAGCTGGTTCTTCAACGCCATGCATATCTCTTCCTTGGTGGTGCTCTCGTCCAAGTCGCGGCACTGGATTTCCACCCGATGCGAAAGGGTGTGGACCTCCACCTGTTCTCCCAGTGTCTCTTCAACCAGGCTCTTATAGTTGTCAGCTGCGCTTCCTGCTTTGGTGAGCTGCAGGAGCAGCTCCTCCTTTTGAGTCCTCCTTATTCTTGACACTGCGTCTCCTAAACCCTGCAGCTTTTCATCCGCCTTAATTTTCCGTAGAATGTCCACATAGCTGGCTTCTCCCTTCGTCTTGATGACTATTGCATCCGGCCTTATCTTCTCCGTCAGTCCCTTCTTATTTTTGGGCGGCTTGCGCTTTGATGTCACCTTCTTCAATGCAGCCTCTTTCCTCACAGGCATACCATGTGCTGGTGTGGCCTCCTCGGGGTTGGTTACCACTTTGGCAGATGGGGTCTCCTCGATTCCTGCATCATTCCCTTCCCTTCTCTTCTTACTGCCTGGTGTGCCAGCTCCCGGCCCTTGTCTCTGCTTTGCTTCCACCGTCATCTTGAAGAGTGGTGATGTTTGCGAGGACTGGTTCGCTCTTATCACCGCCTTAGCTCCGTCGTCGTGCATCTTGATGGCCACCAGCTCGAAGAGCGCCCTGATGTTCTCTATCGCATCTCTCATAGGCTGGTGGATCGATCGCCGCTTTCCCTCCTCCATCATCTCCATGAGCTTGCTTATCTCTTTTCCGAGGTCCAGCAGTGGGCCGCTACTCGACTGCTCCATGGGTTTCTCCGTACCCTTCGCATGTGCAGCCGCTTCTGCTCCTAGCCCTCCTTCGGCCGTTGGTCTAATTCCGTTCCTGAGCACCGGTGACCTTAGCAGCTTACTGCTCCTCCTAAACGTTTGGCTCTCTGTCCCGTTGTTCTCCTCCGCCATACCATCATCATGTTTGTTAGGTGTGTGCGTGTGTATATGCCTGTGCGTGTGCCTGTGTGTGGGTAAGCCTGGGTGTGCGTGCTGGTGTGTATAGGCAAGCCTGGGTGTGTGTGCGTGCGTATATGCTTGTGTGTGTGTGGGTATAAGCCGGTGTGTGTGCGTAAGCCTGGGTGTGCGTGTGTGCCTGTGTGTGTGGGTGTAAGCCTGGGTGTGTGCCTGGGTGTGCGTAAGCCTGGATGTGTGTGTGTGCGTATATGCTTGTGTGTGTGTGGGTTTTTTTTTTTTTTTTTTGGTCGCCGCCGGGAGGTGAGAATCTTCAAAAGATATTGGCGGTCCACCAATATGCACGACTCATCGACATCGTCGACGCCTACGTACTAAACTCACCCCCCCCCACACACCGCATCCCCCGCGGGATCCACCGCAAAGTATTACTTCGCGGGGGGCGGTAGCCTGCTTAGGCTAACAACCTTTCACCTCGCTCTTTCTCACATCGTCTCAGATTAATCTGGATGCCTATTATGAGCTGACGCATACTCTCCCAGTTGTCCTCCGACTCCAGCATGAACTTCAGCAAGTTCTCCGTTGATGGCACTGTTCTTGTTCTTCCAGCGTATCGTCTGCAGCTGTACAGAACGTGCTCCGGGTCCTCATCCTCCCCTTGGCCGCACTGGCACACCGGGCTGTCCTCGTGTTTGAAGCGGTGGAGATACTTCCTGTATCCTCCGTGGCCCGTGAGGAATTGCGTTAGGTGGAAGTCCACCTGTCCAACTCCGCGGCCAAGCCAACCGCTGACATCTGGGATCAGGCGGTGCGTCCATCTACCTCCGCTGGCCGCATCCCACCTTCTCTGCCACCTGATCAGGGATTCCTGTCTTGCCTCCTTCTTGGCCTCTGCAGCGGACACACCCGTGTCTCGCCGTGCTATGCGGATCCTCTTCGTCTCCTCCGCCAGGATGTCCACCGGCACCATCCCGGCCAGCACCAGGGCTGCGTCTTCGGAAACCGTCCTGAACGCAGATATTACGCGTAGCGCCGAAAGCCTGTATGGTGCCGCCAGCCTCTTCTTCATGCCACTATTTGTGGTCACCGCCGATGCCCATATAGGCGCTGCATACAGTAGAATAGACGAAACTACTTGTGACAGCAGTCGTCTTCTACCTGCTTTCGGTCCTCCAATGTTCGGCAGCATGCCTGCCAGTGCCGCTTGCGTCCTTAGCGCCTTTCCTGTGACATATCTGATGTGAGCTCCAAAGTTCAATCGGTTGTCGACCATGACACCGAGATACTTAATGGCTTCCTTCGACTTCACGAGCGCATTGCCCACTCTGAAGGTAGCAAACTCCAACACCTTTCTGCTCGTAATGAGCACTGCCTCCGTCTTATGGCATGCTAGTTCCAGTCCGGCCTGCTCGAGCCACTCCGCGATCGTGTCGGCTGCCGCGCTAACGGCCGCTTCCACCTGCTCGACCTTTTTGGCCACTACCACAAGCGCTAGGTCGTCTGCGAAACCGATTAGTCTGCACCCATTTGGAAGTTGCAGCCTCAGGACGTCGTCGTACATCAAGTTCCAAAGGAGTGGTCCGAGGACCGATCCTTGTGGAACACCCGCCGTAACGTTGTGCCGCTTCAAGCCATCGTCCGTGTCGTACTCGAGCACCCTCTCCGACAGATAACTGCTGATTATTCGTAGGAGGTAGTCCGGAACTCCTATTCGAGCGAGCACATCCTGAATCCGTGACCATCTGGCCGTGTTGAACGCGTTTCTTATGTCCAACGTTACCACCGCACAGTACTCCTTCGTCCCCCATCGCCATCTTGCTCCTGCGATTGCCTTTGAAGCTATATCCACCACCATCTCTATTGCGTCCACCGTTGACCTGGCTTTTCGGAAGCCAAACTGGTGCTCCGAAAGTGCTCCATTCTCCTCGGCTACTTTCAGCAAGCGACCGTAGATTATCCTCTGGAATACTTTACCCACCGTGCTCAGCAGGCATATTGGGCGGTATCCTGAGGGTTCTTCCACGGGCTTCGCTTGTGTGTGTGGGTATAAGCCGGTGTGTGTGCGTAAGCCTGGGTGTGCTGTGTGTGGGTGTGAGTCTGGGTGTGCGTAGCCTGGGTGTGCGTAAGCCTGGGTGTGTTTGCCTGGGTGTGCGTAAGCTTGGTCTGGGTGTGCGTGTGTGTGCCTGGGTGTGTGGGGTATCTGCGTGTGTGCCTGGGTGTGCGTAAGCTTGGGTGTGCGTGCCTGGATGTGTGTGTGTGTGCCTGTGTGTGTGTGGGGTATCTGCGTGTGTGCCTGGGTGTATGCTGGTGTCGATGCCGGGGTGTGCGTGTGCTCGTAGTGTGTGTGCGTATAAAACTTTCGCTGCCACTGTTTGCAAATCACCCTGCTGTCGTTGCTGCCGGGTACTGCCACCGATCGTGGCCGTTGTTGCCTTTGCTGCTGCGCTGGCGGTCGCACCCTGTGGTTGTTGTTGTTGTTGAAGTCGCTGCTGTTTTCCTCCCTGGTCGCGTTGTTGTTGTTGCCGTTGCGTACCACTGTCGCGTACCGATTTTATCCAGCTCGCTCGGAAAACTGACCTTTTGCATTCAAATTGCAATATCATTTTTCACCTTGTTTTCTTCCTCTTCCACAGCTTCCATTCCCACGGAACGCGCAAAATACCAACTCGTTCCGCGCGGAGCAACATTTTGCGTTTGCGTTTACGCAAATGTGCGCAGAGCACTAGCTTGCGTTTACATTTACGCAAATGTGAGTGGAGCATGGTATATGCAATCACAAGATAACATAAACGACGTCATGAACGAAAAACATAAATGTGGGGTAGCTGATCGCTACCGCACATCCTCTCCTTACTTCGGGGGCGGTGACGGACGGTGACCTTCCCGGCTTTCGATACCTTCACCTGGAACGCATGGCCTTCCGTCTCGATAAGGTACTTGGTACCGTAGATGGGGTTGCGCCGTACCGCCACCTCGACACTGTCTCGAACATCCTGTGGTAACGACCCTCCCGTTCCTTCTACCCGCCGGCTCTCCGGGGCCATCACCCAGTCGATGGTGTAGAGTGGTAGGTCGTCGAGACCCAAAACGTCATCCGCGAGGCTTAGTGTAGATAGCACCTCGTCGATTGCGTCGTCGGACGGCCATCCAGGGTCCACCCTCAGGTCTCTCCAGGGGTCTATCGTGGGTAGGGGTACGTCTGAGGTGGAGTCGGGGACTTTGGGTACTTCGGGGATATCCTCGGGCGGCACGTAAATGTCCGTGGCGCGGCTGTCGTCGGAGTGGTACCCTTCGGGGTCCACGTATCTTCGGCAGTGCCCCTCTAGCCCGAACAGGATGTGTCCCTCTGCTTCAGACATCTTCTCGCTGTAACACAATGGAGTCGTAATTTTCATTTGCATAACCCTACCTACAGTGCGGTTTGTAAGAGGGTCTGAAGGACTTGACACAGGTATGGGGATAGGTGGACTTGGTTCTTGGGTCTGGGTGACATTCGGGGAATCCTCGTCGGGGTCGGAGTGAAACGGCTTCAAGTCTGCTAAACTAGCCATTCGACGCTTATGAGTCTCTAAATGCTGTAGGCGTACGACATTCGGGGATACGAACTTCTTTAGTTCATATGGCCCATCGAACTTCGGTGCTAGTTTCGCTGCAAATCCCTCTGCTGCGTTACTCAGAACGTGATGCTTGACCAGCACTTGCGTACCCACGGTAGGGCGCCAGTCTCGACGGCGAAGGTTGTACTGTTTTGCTTGGTCCTGGGATGCTCTCTGTACGTTTTGCTTCACGACCTCGAAGACTTTTTGCAGCTCTGTGGCTCGGGTCTCGGGATTCGTCTCCAATCGTCCACTTCCTGGCGTAGCTTCGTCATATAACGCGCTCGGTAGACGGGGCTCACGTCCTTGAACCAAGAATGCGGGGCTGAATCCTGTCGTATCGGAGACGCTGGTATTGATCGCTAACATGATTTCCGGGAGCAACTCATCCCACGTGCTCTGGTGTCCCTCGACGTATTGAGCCAGCATGGTCTTGATCGTCCGGTTTGCCCTCTCCGTCGGATTCTGTTGGGGGCTGTAAGGAGCGGTGTGCTGTTGCTCCATCCCTAAACTGGTGAACTGTGTCCCGTTGTCGCATACAAAGCACCGCGGTACCCCGAAGCGGCAAAGTATTCGCTCCCTGAACGCTCACGCTCGCTCCAAATGCACGGTCGTAGCCTTGCGTAAGGGTACCAGCTCTACCCATTTAGAGAAATGATCAAAGAACACCAGGAGCATGGTGTTTCCGTGCTTGGATCGTGGGAGGGGGCCAACGAAGTCGGAACAGATGGTACCAAACGGTTCTTCCACTTGCCTGGTCAACATTTTCCCAGCGGGCTTCAGCTGGCTCACCTTGTATGCCTGACATTTGGCACATCGTTGCACATACCGGGTTATGTCTCTAAAGAGACCGGGCCAGTAATACCGCTGCATGACACGGCTGGCTGTTTTCCGTATCCCTAGGTGACCAGCGGTAGGGTTGTCATGGCACTCCTTGAGGACGCGGGAGCGTTGTTCGGATGCCACACAGAGCTTCCAGGGTACGTAATCCTCCTCGGTTGGGCGTAGACCTAGATGTCGGTACACCTGACCGTTCTCCAGCGTATAGTCCGGATGGTCCTTGGGGTGGTCCTCGATGCGCTTAGTCAGCTTGAGGAGCCATGGACACCTAACCGTTTCGACTCGTGCCGTCTGTAGCGTCTCCTCCAGTGGTTGCCTGGATAATGCATCTGCCACGACGTTAAGCTTCCCTCGGCGATAGTGAATATCAAATTGATATTGTTGCAACTCGAGTGCCCACCTCGCAATTCGTCCCGTCGGATTGTCGATGCTGTTAAGCCACTTCAATGCAAGGTGATCCGTAATTACGTCAAATTTATAGCCCTCCAGGAAGCACTTCAGTTTGCGGATGGCCCAAACGATGGCCAGACATTCCTTCTCCGTCGCTGAGTAATTCTCTTCGGGCTTTGACAACCGCCGGCTGACGTAGGCTATCACCCGCTCTGCTCCGTCTATCTCCTGCGTCAATACTGCTCCCAATCCATAATCGCTGGCGTCGGTCTGCAATACGAATTTTGCCGAGAAGTCCGGACAGGCGAGGACTGGGGCCTCAGTGAGGCGTAGCTTAAGCTCCTCGAAGGCGGCTTGCTGGGACTCCCCCCATTCCCAACGTTTGCTCTTTCGGAGTAGCAGAGACATCGGCTGCACTACTTCCGCGAAGTTTGCCACTAATCTCCGATATTCCCAAGCAACGGCGCAGCTTGCGTATGTTTGTCGGTGGAGTGAGCTGTCGAACAGCGGCGATTTTCTCCAGGTCCGTGTGAATCCCTTGCTCGCTGATGACATGGCCTTGATACGCTATACTTCGGCGAAAGAATTTGCACTTGGCCTTGTTCAAGCGCAGATTCGCTTCGCGCCGGCGGCGAAGCACTTCTTGGAGGTTCCTCAGGTGATCCTCTATTTCTACGCCGGTGATGATGATGTCATCGAGGTAGGCGAAGGCATACGGTTCCATAGCGGGGCCTATGACTCCATCCAGT
The DNA here is from genome assembly GCA_018904305.1 of Scaptomyza montana. Taxonomy (NCBI): domain Eukaryota; kingdom Metazoa; phylum Arthropoda; class Insecta; order Diptera; family Drosophilidae; genus Scaptomyza; species Scaptomyza montana. The sequence continues at coordinate 173,209 of JAEIGR010000050.1, read as the reverse complement.
GCACTCTGAAACGTCGCCGGTGCAGAATGCAAGCCGAAAGGCATAACTTTCCAGTGGAACAGGCCTCTTCCCGGTACAGTGAACGCCGTGTACTGACGGCTGTTGCGCGCCATAGGGATCTGCCAGTATAGTCCACTCTTCGGAGTCCAGACGAATTTCTTAGCCGGCGACATGGGGAGCTGTGCCAGAGTATACATAGGGGTCGGGTCAACAGAGGAAAGTGTAGGGGGGAATAGCAGGGGGGGGTTCGTGAGCATACCTTACGCACTGGCGACGATTTGAGAGACACCGGAAGGAATGGGTTAGTTAGACCAGAGTAATACTCGGAGAACCAACCAATCACTCCCCCAAATGGCTCTTCGTCGCCGACCAGGGCGTCGGGCGAAGTTCTGTTTTAGTACGAGCGGGTGGGAGTCAACCAGCCAGCTGGTCAGGCCGAGGGTAAGAACCTGAAGCCTGCGCACTAACTGTCTAACCCCATCCGCCCGCACCAGTCACCGGCCGCGTCCTTGAGGAGCTCTCGGACGCGTGTGAGAGATACGAGTGAGAAGATTTCGTCACGCATAGAGTAAGACTCGGAATGCGTGCCCATCCTCCACCCGATCTCTCACATCTGCAACGCCTGGGTATTACCCACTTGTCGCTACACCTGGTACATACCCAAGAGGCAGGCGTCGCAGAATCTAGAGTAAAACTCGGAAGATTCGCTAGCATACCACTCAGGTTTGCCCCACGTGGACCATTTGGTGAGGCGCACTGAGCCACTACTACCCCACTCGTCGCTTCACGCGGGACATACCCAAAAGACAGGCGTCGCAGAATCTAGAGTAAAACTCGGAGGATTCGCTAGCATGCCCTCAGGTTTGCCCCACGCGGGCTAGGTGAGTGAGGCGCACTCGCTGAAAAGGGGAAAAAAAGGGGAAAAAAGGGGAAAAGGGTAACAAGTAAAGCACACACAAGTTTATCTACACTGGGATCTTTATTAATTTCATATCACATACAATAAGGCATATATTTATAACACAAAGGGGGTAGGGATGCTATCCTAGGCCGCACCAAATCTAAGCATGGCTGCCTGAGCAACCTTTGGGCCCATCACAGATGGCCGTCACTTACCCCTGTGTATGTGTGTTTGTAGATGCCGATGGGTGCGTGTGGATATGCCTGTGTGTGTGTGCGTAAGCCTGGGTGTGTGTGTAAGCCTGGGTGTGTGTGTGTGGATGTCGGTGTGTGCGTGTTTTTTTTTTTTTTTTTTGGTCGGTCCACCAATATGCACTACTCATCGACATCGTCGACGCCTACGTACTAAACTCACCCCCCCCACACACCGCATCCCCCGCGGGATCCACCGCAAAGTATTACTTCGCGGGGGGCGGTAGCCTGCTTAGGCTAACAACCTTTCACGTCGCTCTTTCTCACATCGTCTCAGATTAATCTGGATGCCTATTATGAGCTGACGCATACTCTCCCAGTTGTCCTCCGACTCCAGCATGAACTTCAGCAAGTTCTCCGTTGATGGCACTGTTCTTGTTCTTCCAGCGTATCGTCTGCAGCTGTACAGAACGTGCTCCGGGTCCTCATCCTCCCCTTGGCCGCACTGGCACACCGGGCTGTCCTCGTGTTTGAAGCGGTGGAGATACTTCCTGTATCCTCCGTGGCCCGTGAGGAATTGCGTTAGGTGGAAGTCCACCTGTCCAACTCCGCGGCCAAGCCAACCGCTGACATCTGGGATCAGGCGGTGCGTCCATCTACCTCCGCTGGCCGCATCCCACCTTCTCTGCCACCTGATCAGGGATTCCTGTCTTGCCTCCTTCTTGGCCTCTGCAGCGGACACACCCGTGTCTCGCCGTGCTATGCGGATCCTCTTCGTCTCCTCCGCCAGGATGTCCACCGGCACCATCCCGGCCAGCACCAGGGCTGCTTCTTCGGAAACCGTCCTGAACGCAGATATTACGCGTAGCGCCGAAAGCCTGTATGGCGCCGCCAGCCTCTTCTTCATGCCACTATTTGTGGTCACCGCCGATGCCCATATAGGCGCTGCATACAGTAGAATAGACGAAACTACTTGTGACAGCAGTCGTCTTCTACCTGCTTTCGGTCCTCCAATGTTCGGCAGCATGCCTGCCAGTGCCGCTTGCGTCCTTAGCGCCTTTCCTGTGACATATCTGATGTGAGCTCCAAAGTTCAATCGGTTGTCGACCATGACACCGAGATACTTAATGGCTTCCTTCGACTTCACGAGCGCATTGCCCACTCTGAAGGTAGCAAACTCCAACACCTTTCTGCTCGTAATGAGCACTGCCTCCGTCTTATGGCATGCTAGTTCCAGTCCGGCCTGCTCGAGCCACTCCGCGATCGTGTCGGCTGCCGCGCTAACGGCCGCTTCCACCTGCTCGACCTTTTTGGCCACTACCACAAGCGCTAGGTCGTCTGCGAAACCGATTAGTCTGCACCCATTTGGAAGTTGCAGCCTCAGGACGTCGTCGTACATCAAGTTCCAAAGGAGTGGTCCGAGGACCGATCCTTGTGGAACACCCGCCGTAACGTTGTGCCGCTTCAAGCCATCGTCCGTGTCGTACTCGAGCACCCTCTCCGACAGATAACTGCTGATTATTCGTAGGAGGTAGTCCGGAACTCCTATTCGAGCGAGCACATCCTGAATCCGTGACCATCTGGCCGTGTTGAACGCGTTTCTTATGTCCAACGTTACCACCGCACAGTACTCCTTCGTCCCCCATCGCCATCTTGCTCCTGCGATTGCCTTTGAAGCTATATCCACCACCATCTCTATTGCGTCCACCGTTGACCTGGCTTTTCGGAAGCCAAACTGGTGCTCCGAAAGTGCTCCATTCTCCTCGGCTACTTTCAGCAAGCGACCGTAGATTATCCTCTGGAATACTTTACCCACCGTGCTCAGCAGGCATATTGGGCGGTATCCTGAGGGTTCTTCCACGGGCTTCGCTTGTGTGTGTGGGTATAAGCCGGTGTGTGTGCGTAAGCCTGGGTGTGCGTGTGTGCCTGTGTGTGTGGGTGTGAGTCTGGGTGTGCGTAAGCCTGGGTGTGCGTAAGCCTGGGTGTGTTTGCCTGGGTGTGCGTAAGCTTGGGTGTGCGTGCCTGGGTGTGTGTGTGTGTGCCTGTGTGTGTGTGGGGTATCTGCGTGTGTGCCTGGGTGTGCGTAAGCTTGGGTGTGCGTGCCTGGATGTGTGTGTGTGCCTGTGTGTGTGTGGGGTATCTGCGTGTGTGCCTGGGTGTATGCTGGTGTCGATGCCGGGGTGTGCGTGTGCTCGTAGTGTGTGTGCGTATAAAACTTTCGCTGCCACTGTTTGCAAATCACCCCTTTGCTACCCCCGCCAGCCGTTGTGGTTGTTGTCTCTGCTGCTGTCGTTGCTGCCGGGTACTGCCACCGATCGTGGCCGTTGTTGCCTTTGCTGCTGCGCTGGCGGTCGCACCCTGTGGTTGTTGTTGTTGTTGAAGTCGCTGCTGTTTTCCTCCCTGGTCGCGTTGTTGTTGTTGCCGTTGCGTACCACTGTCGCGTACCGATTTTATCCAGCTCGCTCGGAAAACTGACCTTTTGCATTCAAATTGCAATATCATTTTTCACCTTGTTTTCTTCCTCTTCCACAGCTTCCATTCCCCGGAACGCGCAAAATACCAACTCGTTCCGCGCGGAGCAACATTTTGCGTTTGCGTTTACGCAAATGTGCGCAGAGCACTAGCTTGCGTTTACATTTACGCAAATGTGAGTGGAGCATGGTATATGCAATCACAAGATAACATAAACGACGTCATGAACGAAAAACATAAATGTGCGGTAGCTGATCGCTACCGCACATCCTCTCCTTACTTCGGGGGGCGGTGACGGACGGTGACCTTCCCGGCTTTCGATACCTTCACCTGGAACGCATGGCCTTCCGTCTCGATAAGGTACTTGGTACCGTAGATGGGGTTGCGCCGTACCGCCACCTCGACACTGTCTCGAACATCCTGTGGTAACGACCCTCCCGTTCCTTCTACCCGCCGGCTCTCCGGGGCCATCACCCAGTCGATGGTGTAGAGTGGTAGGTCGTCGAGACCCAAAACGTCATCCGCGAGGCTTAGTGTAGATAGCACCTCGTCGATTGCGTCGTCGGACGGCCATCCAGGGTCCACCCTCAGGTCTCTCCAGGGGTCTATCGTGGGTAGGGGTACGTCTGAGGTGGAGTCGGGGACTTCGGGTACTTCGGGGATATCCTCGGGCGGCACGTAAATGTCCGTGGCGCGGCTGTCGTCGGAGTGGTACCCTTCGGGGTCCACGTATCTTCGGCAGTGCCCCTCTAGCCCGAACAGGATGTGTCCCTCTGCTTCAGACATCTTCTCGCTGTAACACAATGGAGTCGTAATTTTCATTTGCATAACCCTACCTACAGTGCGGTTTGTAAGAGGGTCTGAAGGACTTGACACAGGTATGGGGATAGGTGGACTTGGTTCTTGGGTCTGGGTGACATTCGGGGAATCCTCGTCGGGGTCGGAGTGAAACGGCTTCAAGTCTGCTAAACTAGCCATTCGACGCTTATGAGTCTCCAAATGCTGTAGGCGTACGACATTCGGGGATACGAACTTCTTTAGTTCATATGGCCCATCGAACTTCGGTGCTAGTTTCGCTGCAAATCCCTCTGCTGCGTTACTCAGAACGTGATGCTTGACCAGCACTTGCGTACCCACGGTAGGGCGCCAGTCTCGACGGCGAAGGTTGTACTGTTTTGCTTGGTCCTGGGATGCTCTCTGTACGTTTTGCTTCACGACCTCGAAGACTTTTTGCAGCTCTGTGGCTCGGGTCTCGGGATTCGTCTCCAATCGTCCACTTCCTGGCGTAGCTTCGTCATATAACGCGCTCGGTAGACGGGGCTCACGTCCTTGAACCAAGAATGCGGGGCTGAATCCTGTCGTATCGGAGACGCTGGTATTGATCGCTAACATGATTTCCGGGAGCAACTCATCCCACGTGCTCTGGTGTCCCTCGACGTATTGAGCCAGCATGGTCTTGATCGTCCGGTTTGCCCTCTCCGTCGGATTCTGTTGGGGGCTGTAAGGAGCGGTGTGCTGTTGCTCCATCCCTAAACTGGTGAACTGTGTCCCGTTGTCGCATACAAAGCACCGCGGTACCCCGAAGCGGCAAAGTATTCGCTCCCTGAACGCTCACGCTCGCTCCAAATGCACGGTCGTAGCCTTGCGTAAGGGTACCAGCTCTACCCATTTAGAGAAATGATCAAAGAACACCAGGAGCATGGTGTTTCCGTGCTTGGATCGTGGGAGGGGGCCAACGAAGTCGGAACAGATGGTACCAAACGGTTCTTCCACTTGCCTGGTCAACATTTTCCCAGCGGGCTTCAGCTGGCTCACCTTGTATGCCTGACATTTGGCACATCGTCGCACATACCGGGTTATGTCTCTAAAGAGACCGGGCCAGTAATACCGCTGCATGACACGGCTGGCTGTTTTCCGTATCCCTAGGTGACCAGCGGTAGGGTTGTCATGGCACTCCTTGAGGACGCGGGAGCGTTGTTCGGATGCCACACAGAGCTTCCAGGGTACGTAATCCTCCTCGGTTGGGCGTAGACCTAGATGTCGGTACACCTGACCGTTCTCCAGCGTATAGTCCGGATGGTCCTTGGGGTGGTCCTCGATGCGCTTAGTCAGCTTGAGGAGCCATGGACACCTAACCGTTTCGACTCGTGCCGTCTGTAGCGTCTCCTCCAGTGGTTGCCTGGATAATGCATCTGCCACGACGTTAAGCTTCCCTCGGCGATAGTGAATATCAAATTGATATTGTTGCAACTCGAGTGCCCACCTCGCAATTCGTCCCGTCGGATTGTCGATGCTGTTAAGCCACTTCAATGCAAGGTGATCCGTAATTACGTCAAATTTATAGCCCTCCAGGAAGCACTTCAGTTTGCGGATGGCCCAAACGATGGCCAGACATTCCTTCTCCGTCGCTGAGTAATTCTCTTCGGGCTTTGACAACCGCCGGCTGACGTAGGCTATCACCCGCTCTGCTCCGTCTATCTCCTGCGTCAATACTGCTCCCAATCCATAATCGCTGGCGTCGGTCTGCAATACGAATTTTGCCGAGAAGTCCGGACAGGCGAGGACTGGGGCCTCAGTGAGGCGTAGCTTAAGCTCCTCGAAGGCGGCTTGCTGGGACTCCCCCCATTCCCAACGTTTGCTCTTTCGGAGTAGCAGAGACATCGGCTGCACTACTTCCGCGAAGTTTGCCACTAATCTCCGATATTCCCAAGCAACGGCGTAGCTTGCGTATGTTTGTCGGTGGGGTGAGCTGTCGAACAGCGGCGATTTTCTCCGGGTCCGTGTGAATCCCTTGCTCGCTGATGACATGGCCTTGATACGCTATACTTCGGCGAAAGAATTTGCACTTGGCCTTGTTCAAGCGCAGATTCGCTTCGCGCAGGCGGCGAAGCACTTCTTGGAGGTTCCTCAGGTGATCCTCTATTTCTACGCCGGTGATGATGATGTCATCGAGGTAGGCGAAGGCATACGGTTCCATAGCGGGGCCTATGACTCCATCCAGTGCACTCTGAAACGTCGCCGGTGCAGAATGCAAGCCGAAAGGCATAACTTTCCAGTGGAACAGGCCTCTTCCCGGTACAGTGAACGCCGTGTACTGACGGCTGTTGCGCGCCATAGGGATCTGCCAGTATCCACTCTTCAGGTCCAACGATTCTTAGGCCGAGGTGAGCTGTGCCAGAGTATACATAGGGGTCGGGTCAACAGAGGAAAGTGTAGGGGGGAATAGCAGGGGGGGGTTCGTGAGCATACCTTACGCACTGGCGACGATTTGAGAGACACCGGAAGGAATGGGTTAGTTAGACCAGAGTAATACTCGGAGAACCAACCAATCACTCCCCCAAATGGCTCTTCGTCGCCGACCAGGGCGTCGGGCGAAGTTCTGTTTTAGTACGAGCGGGTGGGAGTCAACCAGCCAGCTGGTCAGGCCGAGGGTAAGAACCTGAAGCCTGCGCACTAACTGTCTAACCCCATCCGCCCGCACCAGTCACCGGCCGCGTCCTTGAGGAGCTCTCGGACGCGTGTGAGAGATACGAGTGAGAAGATTTCGTCACGCATAGAGTAAGACTCGGAATGCGTGCCCATCCTCCACCCGATCTCTCACATCTGCAACGCCTGGGTATTACCCACTTGTCGCTACACCTGGTACATACCCAAGAGGCAGGCGTCGCAGAATCTAGAGTAAAACTCGGAAGATTCGCTAGCATACCACTCAGGTTTGCCCCACGTGGACCATTTGGTGAGGCGCACTGAGCCACTACTACCCCACTCGTCGCTTCACGCGGGACATACCCAAAAGACAGGCGTCGCAGAATCTAGAGTAAAAACTCGGAGGATTCGCTAGCATGCCCCTCAGGTTTGCCCCACGCGGGCTAGGTGAGTGAGGCGCACTCGCTGAAAAGGGGAAAAAGGGGAAAAAGGGGAAAAGGGTAACAAGTAAAGCACACACAAGTTTATCTACACTGGGATCTTTATTAATTTCATATCACATACAATAAGGCATATATTTATAACACAAAGGGGGTAGGGATGCTATCCTAGGCCGCACCAAATCTAAGCATGGCTGCCTGAGCAACCTTTGGGCCCATCACAGATGGCCGTCACTTACCCCTGTGTATGTGTGTTTGTAGATGCCGATGGGTGCGTGTGGATATGCCTGTGTGTGTGTGCGTAAGCCTGGGTGTGTGTGTAAGCCTGGGTGTGTGTGTGTGGATGTCGGTGTGTGCGTGTTTTTTTTTTTTTTTTTTTTGGTCGCCGCCGGGAGGTGAGAATCTTCAAAAGATATTGGCGGTCCACCAATATGCACGACTCATCGACATCGTCGACGCCTACGTACTAAACTCACCCCCCCCACACACCGCATCCCCCGCGGGATCCACCGCAAAGTATTACTTCGCGGGGGGCGGTAGCCTGCTTAGGCTAACAACCTTTCACGTCGCTCTTTCTCACATCGTCTCAGATTAATCTGGATGCCTATTATGAGCTGACGCATACTCTCCCAGTTGTCCTCCGACTCCAGCATGAACTTCAGCAAGTTCTCCGTTGATGGCACTGTTCTTGTTCTTCCAGCGTATCGTCTGCAGCTGTACAGAACGTGCTCCGGGTCCTCATACTCCCCTTGGCCGCACTGGCACACCGGGCTGTCCTCGTGTTTGAAGCGGTGGAGATACTTCCTGTATCCTCCGTGGCCCGTGAGGAATTGCGTTAGGTGGAAGTCCACCTGTCCAACTCCGCGGCCAAGCCAACCGCTGACATCTGGGATCAGGCGGTGCGTCCATCTACCTCCGCTGGCCGCATCCCACCTTCTCTGCCACACCCGTGTCTCGCCGTGCTATGCGGATCCTCTTCGTCTCCTCCGCCAGGATGTCCACCGGCACCATCCCGGCCAGCACCAGGGCTGCTTCTTCGGAAACCGTCCTGAACGCAGATATTACGCGTAGCGCCGAAAGCCTGTATGGCGCCGCCAACCTCTTCTTCATGCCACTATTTGTGGTCACCGCCGATGCCCATATAGGCGCTGCATACAGTAGAATAGACGAAACTACTTGTGACAGCAGTCGTCTTCTACCTGCTTTCGGTCCTCCAATGTTCGGCAGCATGCCTGCCAGTGCCGCTTGCGTCCTTAGCGCCTTTCCTGTGACATATCTGATGTGAGCTCCAAAGTTCAATCGGTTGTCGACCATGACACCGAGATACTTAATGGCTTCCTTCGACTTCACGAGCGCATTGCCCACTCTGAAGGTAGCAAACTCCAACACCTTTCTGCTCGTAATGAGCACTGCCTCCGTCTTATGGCATGCTAGTTCCAGTCCGGCCTGCTCGAGCCACTCCGCGATCGTGTCGGCTGCCGCGCTAACGGCCGCTTCCACCTGCTTGACCTTTTTGGCCACTACCACAAGCGCTAGGTCGTCTGCGAAACCGATTAGTCTGCACCCATTTGGAAGTTGCAGTCTCAGGACGTCGTCGTACATCAAGTTCCAAAGGAGTGGTCCGAGGACCGATCCTTGTGGAACACCGGCCGTAACGTTGTGCCGCTTCAAGCCATCGTCCGTGTCGTACTCGAACACCCTCTCCGACAGATAACTGCTGATTATTCGTAGGAGGTAGTCCAGAACTCCTATTCGAGCGAGCACATCCTGAATCCGTGACCATCTGGCCGTGTTGAACGCGTTTCTTATGTCCAACGTTACCACCGCACAGTACTCCTTCGTCCCCCATCGCCATCTTGCTCCTGCGATTGCCTTTGAAGCTATATCCACCACCATCTCTATTGCGTCCACCGTTGACCTGGCTTTTCGGAAGCCAAACTGGTGCTCCGAAAGTGCTCCATTCTCCTCGGCTACTTTCAGCAAGCGACCGTAGATTATCCTCTCGAATACTTTACCCACCGTGCTCAGCAGGCATATTGGGCGGTATCCTGAGGGTTCTTCCACGGGCTTCGTCCCCTTGGGCAGCAGTACAAGGCGCTGCCGTTTCCATTGCTTTGGAAACACTCCCTCCAGCAAGCACTCGTTGTAAACCTCTGCCATGATGTCCGGTTTTACCAGCGAGATCCTCTTCAGGACACTGTTGGGGACGCCGTCGTTCCCCGGTGCCTTCCTGTCGCCAAACTGGCCCGCTGCCAAGATCACTTCCTCCGGTCGTACAGGTTCAGGCAGACCAACGTGATGCCCCTGCTCTTGCACCCGTCTCACCGGATCGTGAGGGAATAATGCCTCCACGATAGTGCCCAGCAGTCTTGGGCATGTCACGCGCAGCGTGGTCTGACCTCTCAACCTCCTAGTCACCACTTTGTAGGCCGTACCCCACGGGTCGACCTCCGCCTCGTCGCAAATTTTCCGGAAGCACTCCCTCTTACTGGCTTTGATGCTCTGTTTAAGCGCACGTTTCGCCACTTAAAACGCTTCCTCCTTGGATCGTTGGTCCGGGTGTCCTCTGGCCCGTTGGGATTGCCTTCTCGTTCGCAGACACTCTTTCCTCAGTATTCTTATCTCCTCAGTCCACCAGTAGCAGGGTGCTCCTCTTCTGCTTGGTTTTCTTCTTGGCATGGAGCAGTCACATGCTTCGTCTATGAGCTTGGAGAGCTTGTCCACCTTACTCTCCCCCGGTACGGGTGAGCAATTAGCGTTCCGTACGAACTCCGCTAACGTTTCTTCATCAAGGTTGCTGTCCTTCCATTTCGGGCCTGTCAGTTTCGGTGGCTGCCTCTTCACGCCTCCAATCCTGTAGTGAATCGCATGGTGATCACTATGCGTGAATTCACTACCCACCCTCCACTTCGTTTTTCTACAGAGAGAACTGCTGAGGTACGTTAAATCAATAATTGATCCACCTCCAGCCCTGTGATATGTCTCCGTGCACCCATCGTTGGCCAAGACTACGTCCAGCAGTGCTAGGGACTCCACCAAGAAGGCTCCTCTGGCATTCGTCAGCCTACTTCCCCAGTCATGCGCCCATGCGTTGAAGTCGCCCGCTAAGACCAGGGGGGTCCTTCCGCGTGCGTCCTCCACCAGGCCTGCTATCATGCTCTGGAAGCGACCAAGATCCCAGCTCGGTGGTGCGTAGCAACTGTAAAAGGTGATGCCTTTGAGCTTTGCCCGCACAAATCCCTCACTCCTCCCATTCACGTCCTGTGGTGGTGACTCTACTGTCCATATAGCTGCCTTCCCGCATTTGCTGACTGCTCATCCGTTCCCTGGGATCCTCCTATACGGCTCGCAAATCAATGCGACATCCGTATGCAAATCCCTCGCCGTTTGTCTCAGTAGTGCCTGAGCCGCCTCGCAGTGGTTAAGATTTAGTTGAACACAATTCATTTTGGCTGTTGAAGAGCCTTCTTGAATAGTGGACAACGCCCACTTCCCGCCACGTGCCTCCACTCATTGTTCATATCTTTGCAGAACATGCACTGAGGGTCGCTCCGACAATCCTTGGCTATGTGGCCCTCCTGACCACACCTCCTGCACATCTTTGATCTATCAATCTCGCTGCTGCAGTTGCGGGCCATATTTCCAATTTCTAGGCATCTGAAGCACTTGACCACCGCGACGCGCTCTTTCAGCCTGCACCTCACCCAGCCGACTTTCAGCGATCCCTTTTCTAGCGCCTTGCGTGCGCTCTCGGCTGGCATCCTGATCGTTGCGGCTGGGGTCTCCCCATAAACACTCCTCAGGTAGATATCCCTTACCTCCACCTCAATCATCAGCTGGTTCTTCAATGCCATGCATATCTCTTCCTTGGTGGTGCTCTCGTCCAAGTCGCGGCACTCGATTTCCACCCGATGCGAAAGGGTGTGGACCTCCACCTGTTCTCCCAGTGTCTCTTCAACCAGGCTCTTATAGTTGTCAGCTGCGCTTCCTGCTTTGGTGAGCTGCAGGAGCAACTCCCCCTTTTGAGTCCTCCTTATTCTTGACACTGCGTCTCCTAAACCCTGCAGCTTTTCATCCGCCTTAATTTTCCGTAGAATGTCCACATAGCTGGCTTCTCCCTTCGTCTTGATGACTATTGCATCCGGCCTTATCTTCTCCGTCAGTCCCTTCTTATTTTTGGGCGGCTTGCGCTTTGATGTCACCTTCTTCCATGCAGCCTCTTTCCTCACAGGCATACCATGTGCTGGTGTGGCCTCCTCGGGGTTGGTTACCACTTTGGCAGATGGGGTCTCCTCGATTCCTGCATCATTCCCTTCCCTTCTCTTCTTACTGCCTGGTGTGCCAGCTCCCGGCCCTTGTCTCCGCTTTGCTTCCACCGTCATCTTGAAGAGTGGTGATGTTTGCGAGGACTGGTTCGCTCTTAGCTCCGTCGTCGTGCATCTTGATGGCCACCAGCTCGAAGAGCGCCCTGATGTTCTCTATCGCATCTCTCATAGGCTGGTGGATCGATCGCCGCTTTCCCTCCTCCATCATCTCCACGAACTTGCTTATCTCTTTTCCGAGGTCCAGCAGTGGGCCGCTACTCGACTGCTCCATGGGTTTCTCCGTACCCTTCGCATGTGCAGCCGCTTCTGCTCCTAGCCCTCCTTCGGCCGTTGGTCTAATTCCGTTCCTGAGCACCGGTGACCTTAGCAGCTTACTGCTCCTCCTAAACGTTTGGCTCTCTGTCCCGTTGTTCTCCTCCGCCATACCATCATCATGTTTGTTAGGTGTGTGCGTGTGTATATGCTTGTGCGTGTGCCTGTGTGTGGGTAAGCCTGGGTGTGCGTGCTGGTGTGTATAGGCAAGCCTGGGTGTGTGTGCGTGCGTATATGCTTGTGTGTGTGTGGGTATAAGCCGGTGTGTGTGCGTAAGCCTGGGTGTGCGTGTGTGCCTGTGTGTGTGGGTGTAAGCCTGGGTGTGTGCCTGGGTGTGCGTAAGCCTGGATGTGTGTGTGTGCGTATATGCTTGTGTGTGTGTGGGTTTTTTTTTTTTTTTTTTGGTCGCCGCCGTGAGGTGAGAATCTTCAAAAGATATTGGCGGTCCACCAATATGCACGACTCATCGACATCGTCGACGCCTACGTACTAAACTCACCCCCCCCACACACCGCATCCCCCGCGGGATCCACCGCAAAGTATTACTTCGCGGGGGGCGGTAGCCTGCTTAGGCTAACAACCTTTCACGTCGCTCTTTCTCACATCGTCTCAGATTAATCTGGATGCCTATTATGAGCTGACGCATACTCTCCCAGTTGTCCTCCGACTCCAGCATGAACTTCAGCAAGTTCTCCGTTGATGGCACTGTTCTTGTTCTTCCAGCGTATCGTCTGCAGCTGTACAGAACGTGCTCCGGGTCCTCATCCTCCCCTTGGCCGCACTGGCACACCGGGCTGTCCTCGTGTTTGAAGCGGTGAAGATACTTCCTGTATCCTCCGTGGCCCGTGAGGAATTGCGTTAGGTGGAAGTCCACCTGTCCAACTCCGCGGCCAAGCCAACCGCTGACATCTGGGATCAGGCGGTGCGTCCATCTACCTCCGCTGGCCGCATCCCACCTTCTCTGCCACCTGATCAGGGATTCCTGTCTTGCCTCCTTCTTGGCCTCTGCAGCGGACACACCCGTGTCTCGCCGTGCTATGCGGATCCTCTTCGTCTCCTCCGCCAGGATGTCCACCGGCACCATCCCGGCCAGCACCAGGGCTGCTTCTTCGGAAACCGTCCTGAACGCAGATATTACGCGTAGCGCCGAAAGCCTGTATGGCGCCGCCAGCCTCTTCTTCATGCCACTATTTGTGGTCACCGCCGATGCCCATATAGGCGCTGCATACAGTAGAATAGACGAAACTACTTGTGACAGCAGTCGTCTTCTACCTGCTTTTGGTCCTCCAATGTTCGGCAGCATGCCTGCCAGTGCCGCTTGCGTCCTTAGCGCCTTTCCTGTGACATATCTGATGTGAGCTCCAAAGTTCAATCGGTTGTCGACCATGACACCGAGATACTTAATGGCTTCCTTCGACTTCACGAGCGCATTGCCCACTCTGAAGGTAGCAAACTCCAACACCTTTCTGCTCGTAATGAGCACTGCCTCCGTCTTATGGCATGCTAGTTCCAGTCCGGCCTGCTCGAGCCACTCCGCGATCGTGTCGGCTGCCGCGCTAACGGCCGCTTCCACCTGCTTGACCTTTTTGGCCACTACCACAAGCGCTAGGTCGTCTGCGAAACCGATTAGTCTGCACCCATTTGGAAGTTGCAGTCTCAGGACGTCGTCGTACATCAAGTTCCAAAGGAGTGGTCCGAGAACCGATCCTTGTGGAACACCGGCCGTAACGTTGTGCCGCTTCAAGCCATCGTCCGTGTCGTACTCGAACACCCTCTCCGACAGATAACTGCTGATTATTCGTAGGAGGTAGTCCGGAACTCCTATTCGAGCGAGCACATCCTGAATCCGTGACCATCTGGCCGTGTTGAACGCGTTTCTTATGTCCAACGTTACCACCGCACAGTACTCCTTCGTCCCCCATCGCCATCTTGCTCCTGCGATTGCCTTTGAAGCTATATCCACCACCATCTCTATTGCGTCCACCGTTGACCTGGCTTTTCGGAAGCCAAACTGGTGCTCCGAAAGTGCTCCATTCTCCTCGGCTACTTTCAGCAAGCGACCGTAGATTATCCTCTGGAATACTTTACCCACCGTGCTCAGCAGGCATATTGGGCGGTATCCTGAGGGTTCTTCCACGGGCTTCGCGTGTGTGTGTGGGTATAAGCCGGTGTGTGTGCGTAAGCCTGGGTGTGCGTGTGTGCCTGTGTGTGTGGGTGTGAGCCTGGGTGTGCGTTAGCCTGGGTGTGCGTAAGCCTGGGTGTGTTTGCCTAGGTGTGCGTAAGCTTGGGTGTGCGTGCCTGGGTGTGTGTGTGTGTTCCTGTGTGTGTGTGGGGTATCTGCGTGTGTGCCTGGGTGTGCGTAAGCTTGGGTGTGCGTAAGCCTGGGTGTGCGTGCCTGGATGTGTGTGTGTGTGCCTGTGTGTGTGTGGGGTATCTGCGTGTGTGCCTGGGTGTATGCTGGTGTCGATGCCGGGGTGTGCGTGTGCTCGTAGTGTGTGTGCGTATAAAACTTTCGCTGCCACTGTTTGCAAATCACCCCTTTGCTACCCCCGCTAGCCGTTGTGGTTGTTGTCTCTGCTGCTGTCGTTGCTGCCGGGTACTGCCACCGATCGTGGCCGTTGTTGCCTTTGCTGCTGCGCTGGCGGTCGCACCCTGTGGTTGTTGTTGTTGTTGAAGTCGCTGCTGTTTTCCTCCCTGGTCGCGTTGTTGTTGTTGCCGTTGCGTACCACTGTCGCGTACCGATTTTATCCAGCTCGCTCGGAAAACTGACCTTTTGCATTCAAATTGCAATATCATTTTTCACCTTGTTTTCTTCCTCTTCCACAGCTTCCATTCCCCCGGAACGCGCAAAATACCAACTCGTTCCGCGCGGAGCAACATTTTGCGTTTGCGTTTACGCAAATGTGCGCAGAGCACTAGCTTGCGTTTACATTTACGCAAATGTGAGTGGAGCATGGTATATGCAATCACAAGATAACATAAACGACGTCACGAACGAAAAACATAAATGTGCGGTAGCTGATCGCTACCGCACACCCTCTCCTTACTTCGGGGGGCGGTGACGGACGGTGACCTTCCCGGCTTTCGATACCTTCACCTGGAACGCATGGCCTTCCGTCTCGATAAGGTACTTGGTACCGTAGATGGGGTTGCGCCGTACCGCCACCTCGACACTGTCTCGAACATCCTGTGGTAACGACCCTCCCGTTCCTTCTACCCGCCAGCTCTTCGGGGCCATCACCCAGTCGATGGTGTAGAGTGGTAGGTCGTCGAGACCCAAAACGTCATCCGCGAGGCTTAGTGTAGATAGCACCAGGTCTCTCCAGGGGTCTATCGTGGGTAGGGGTACGTCTGAGGTGGAGTCGGGGACTTCGGGTACTTCGGGGATATCCTCGGGCGGCACGTAAATGTCCGTGGCGCGGCTGTCGTCGGAGTGGTACCCTTCGGGGTCCACGTATCTTCGGCAGTGCCCCTCTAGCCCGAACAGGATGTGTCCCTCTGCTTCAGACATCTTCTCGCTGTAACACAATGGAGTCGTAATTTTCATTTGCATAACCCTACCTACAGTGCGGTTTGTAAGAGGGTCTGAAGGACTTGACACAGGTATGGGGATAGGTGGACTTGGTTCTTGGGTCTGGGTGACATTCGGGGAATCCTCGTCGGGGTCGGAGTGAAACGGCTTCAAGTCTGCTAAACTAGCCATTCGACGCTTATGAGTCTTCTTCAGTTCATATGGCCCATCGAACTTCGGTGCTAGTTTCGCTGCAAATCCCTCTCCTGCGTTACTCAGAACGTGATGCTTGACCAGCACTTGCGTACCCACGGTAGGGCGCCAGTCTCGACGGCGAAGGTTGTACTGTTTTGCTTGGTCCTGGGATGCTCTCTGTACGTTTTGCTTCACGACCTCGAAGACTTTTTGCAGCTCTGTGGCTCGGGTCTCGGGATTCGTCTCCAATCGTCCACTTCCTGGCGTAACTTCGTCATATAACGCGCTCGGTAGACGGGGCTCACGTCCTTGAACCAAGAATGCGGGGCTGAATCCTGTCGTATCGGAGACGCTGGTATTGATCGCTAACATGATTTCCGGGAGCAACTCATCCCACGTGCTCTGGTGTCCCTCGACGTATTGAGCCAGCATGGTCTTGATCGTCCGGTTTGCCCCTCTCCGTCGGATTCTGTTGGGGGCTGTAGGGAGCGGTGTGCTGTTGCTCCATCCCTAAACTGGTGAACTGTGTCCCGTTGTCGCATACAAAGCACCGCGGTACCCCGAAGCGGCAAAGTATTCGCTCCCTGAACGCTCACGCTCGCTCCAAATGCACGGTCGTAGCCTTGCGTAAGGGTACCAGCTCTACCCATTTAGAGAAATGATCAAAGAACACCAGGAGCATGGTGTTTCCGTGCTTGGATCGTGGGAGGGGGCCAACGAAGTCGGAACAGATGGTACCAAACGGTTCTTCCACTTGCCTGGTCAACATTTTCCCAGCGGGCTTCAGCTGGCTCACCTTGTATGCCTGACATTTGGCACATCGTCGCACATACCGGGTTATGTCTCTAAAGAAATAAAATTAAAAAAAATAAAAGATTTGTTTTGTTGTAAAAGAAAAAAAAAAAAAAAAAAAAAAAATTTTTTTTTTTTTTTTAAAATAAGGGAAAAGTTTGGGTTTTTTTTTTTTTTTTTTTCAAACAAAAAAAGGGGGGGGGGAAAAAAAAGCAGCCAAAACACGTATAAAAAGAGAAAAAGCGCGGGGTTTTTTTTTTATAATAAAAATTTTTTTTTTCCCCTTATATGTGTGGGGTGGTTGCCGGGGGGAATTTTTTTTTTCCCCACCCGGGGGGGCCCCTTTTCAAACTTTGGACAACGCTGTTCTAAAGAGACCGGGCCAGTAATACCGCTGCATGACACGGCTGGCTGTTTTCCGTATCCCTAGGTGACCAGCGGTAGGGTTGTCATGGCACTCCTTGAGGACGCGGGAGCGTTGTTCGGATGCCACACAGAGCTTCCAGGGTACGTAATCCTCCTCGGTTGGGCGTAGACCTAGATGTCGGTACACCTGACCGTTCTCCAGCGTATAGTCCGGATGGTCCTTGGGGTGGTCCTCGATGCGCTTAGTCAGCTTGAGGAGCCATGGACACCTAACCGTTTCGACTCGTGCCGTCTGTAGCGTCTCCTCCAGTGGTTGCCTGGATAATGCATCTGCCACGACGTTAAGCTTCCCTCGGCGATAGTGAATATCAAATTGATATTGTTGCATGCTGTCGGATTGTCGATGCTGTTAAGCCACTTCAATGCAAGGTGATCCGTAATTACGTCAAATTTATAGCCCTCCAGGAAGCACTTCAGTTTGCGGATGGCCCAAACGATGGCCAGACATTCCTTCTCCGTCGCTGAGTAATTCTCTTCGGGCTTTGACAACCGCCGGCTGACGTAGGCTATCACCCGCTCTGCTCCGTCTATCTCCTGCGTCAATACTGCTCCCAATCCATAATCGCTGGCGTCGGTCTGCAATACGAATTTTGCCGAGAAGTCCGGACAGGCGAGGACTGGGGCCTCAGTGAGGCGTAGCTTAAGCTCCTCGAAGGCGGCTTGCTGGGACTCCCCCCATTCCCAACGTTTGCTCTTTCGGAGTAGCAGAGACATCGGCTGCACTACTTCCGCGAAGTTTGCCACAAATCTCCGATACCATGACGCTATTCCCAAGCAACGGCGCAGCTCGCGTATGTTTGTCGGTGGGGTGAGCTGTCGAACAGCGGCGATTTTCTCCGGGTCCGTGTGAATCCCTTGCTCGCTGATGACATGGCCTTGATACGCTATACTTCGGCGAAAGAATTTGCACTTGGCCTTGTTCAAGCGCAGATTCGCTTCGCGCAGGCGGCGAAGCACTTCTTGGAGGTTCCTCAGGTGATCCTCTATTTCTACGCCGGTGATGATGATGTCATCGAGGTAGGCGAAGGCATACGGTTCCATAGCGGGGCCTATGACTCCATCCAGTGCTCTCTGAAACGTCGCCGGTGCAGAATGCAAGCCGAAAGGCATAACTTTCCAGTGGAACAGGCCTCTTCCCGGTACAGTGAACGCCGTGTACTGACGGCTGTTGCGCGCCATAGGGATCTGCCAGTATCCACTCTTCAGGTCCAACGATTCTAAGGCCGAGGTCGGCGTCTCAGTCGCGTCCAGGGGTTTTACAGAAAATTTGTAAATAGCTGGGACACTGGGGGAGCTGTGCCAGAGTATACATAGGGGTCGGGTCAACAGAGGAAAGTGTAGGGGGGAATAGCAGGGGGGGTTCGTGAGCATACCTTACGCACTGGCGACGATTTGAGAGACACCGGAAGGAATGGGTTGGTTAGTCCAGAGTAATACTCGGAGAACCAACCAATCACTCCCCCAAATGGCTCTTCGTCGCCGACCAGGGCGTCGGGCGAAGTTCTGTTTTAGTACGAGCGGGTGGGAGTCAACCAGCCAGCTGGTCAGGCCGAGGGTAAGAACCTGAAGCCTGCGCACTAACTGTCTAACCCCATCCGCCCGCACCAGTCACCGGCCGCGTCCTTGAGGAGCTCTCGGACGCGTGTGAGAGATACGAGTGAGAAGATTTCGTCACGCATAGAGTAAGACTCGGAATGCGTGCCCATCCTCCACCCGATCTCTCACATCTGCAACGCCTGGGTATTACCCACTTGTCGCTACACCTGGCACATACCCAAGAGGCAGGCGTCGCAGAATCTAGAGTAAAACTCGGAAGATTCGCTAGCATACCACTCAGGTTTGCCCCACGTGGACCATTTGGTGAGGCGCACTGAGCCACTACTACCCCACTCGTCGCTTCACGCGGGACATACCCAAAAGACAGGCGTCGCAGAATCTAGAGTAAAACTCGGAGGATTCGCTAGCATGCCCCTCAGGTTTGCCCCACGCGGGCTAGGTGAGTGAGGCGCACTCGCTGAAAAGGGGAAAAAAAGGGGAAAAAGGGGAAAAGGGGAAAAGGGTAAAAAGAAAAGCACACACAAGTTTATCTACACTGGGATCTTTATTAATTCCATATCACATACAATAAGGCATATATTTATAACACAAAGGGGGTAGGGATGCTATCCTAGGCCGCACCAAATCTAAGCATGGCTGCCTGAGCAACCTTTGGGCCCATCACAGATGGCCGTCACTTACCCCTGTGTATGTGTGTTTGTAGATGCCGATGGGTGCGTGTGGATATGCCTGTGTGTGTGTGCGTAAGCCTGGGTGTGTGTGTAAGCCTGGGTGTGTGTGTGTGGATGTCGGTGTGTGCGTGTTTTTTTTTTTTTTTTTTTGGTCGCCGCCGGGAGGTGAGAATCTTCAAAAGATATTGGCGGTCCACCAATATGCACGATTCATCGACACCGTCGACGCCTACGTACTAAACTCACCCCCCACACACCGCATCCCCCGCGGGATCCACCGCAAAGTATTACTTCGCGGGGGGCGGTAGCCTGCTTAGGCTAACAACCTTTCACGTCGCTCTTTCTCACATCGTCTCAGATTAATCTGGATGCCTATTATGGGCTGACGCATACTCTCCCAGTTGTCCTCCGACTCCAGCATGAACTTCAGCAAGTTCTCCGTTGATGGCACTGTTCTTGTTCTTCCAGCGTATCGTCTGCAGCTGTACAGAACGTGCTCCGGGTCCTCATCCTCCCCTTGGCCGCACTGGCACACCGGGCTGTCCTCGTGTTTGAAGCGGTGGAGATACTTCCTGTATCCTCCGTGGCCCGTGAGGAATTGCGTTAGGCCAACTCCGCGGCAAAGCCAACCGCTGACATCTGGGTTCAGGCGGTGCGTCCATCTACCTCCGCTGGCCGCATCCCACCTTCTCTGCCACCTGATCAGGGATTCCTGTCTTGCCTCCTTCTTGGCCTCTGCAGCGGACACACCCGTGTCTCGCCGTGCTATGCGGATCCTCTTCGTCTCCTCCGCCAGGATGTCCACTGGCACCATCTCGGCCAGCACCAGGGCTGCTTCTTCGGAAACCGTCCTGAACGCAGATATTACGCGTAGCGCCGAAAGCCTGTATGGCGCCGCCAGCCTCTTCTTCATGCCACTATTTGTGGTCACCGCCGATGCCCATATAGGCGCTGCATACAGTAGAATAGACGAAACTACTTGTGACAGCAGTCGTCTTCTACCTGCTTTCGGTCCTCCAATGTTCGGCAGCATGCCTGCCAGTGCCGCTTGCGTCCTTAGCGCCTTTCCTGTGACATATCTGATGTGAGCTCCAAAGTTCAATCGGTTGTCGACCATGACACCGAGATACTTAATGGCTTCCTTCGACTTCACGAGCGCATTGCCCACTCTGAAGGTAGCAAACTCCAACACCTTTCTGCTCGTAATGAGCACTGCCTCCGTCTTATGGCATGCTAGTTCCAGTCCGGCCTGCTCGAGCCACTCCGCGATCGTGTCGGCTGCCGCGCTAACGGCCGCTTCCACCTGCTCGACCTTTTTGGCCACTACCACAAGCGCTAGGTCGTCTGCGAAACCGATTAGTCTGCACCCATTTGGAAGTTGCAGCCTCAGGACGTCGTCGTACATCAAGTTCCAAAGGAGTGGTCCAAGGACCGATCCTTGTGGAACACCCGCCGTAACGTTGTGCCGCTTCAAGCCATCGTCCGTGTCGTACTCGAGCACCCTCTCCGACAGATAACTGCTGATTATTCGTAGGAGGTAGTCCGGAACTCCTATTCGAGCGAGCACATCCTGAATCCGTGACCATCTGGCCGTGTTGAACGCGTTTCTTATGTCCAACGTTACCACCGCACAGTACTCCTTCGTCCCCCATCGCCATCTTGCTCCTGCGATTGCCTTTGAAGCTATATCCACCACCATCTCTATTGCGTCCACCGTTGACCTAGCTTTTCGGAAGCCAAACTGGTGCTCCGAAAGTGCTCCATTCTCCTCGGCTACTTTCAGCAAGCGACCGTAGATTATCCTCTGGAATACTTTACCCACCGTGCTCAGCAGGCATATTGGGCGGTATCCTGAGGGTTCTTCCACGGGCTTCGCGTGTGTGTGTGGGTATAAGCCGGTGTGTGTGCGTAAGCCTGGGTGTGCGTGTGTGCCTGTGTGTGTGGGTGTGAGCCTGGGTGTGCGTAAGCCTGGGTGTGCGTAAGCCTGGGTGTGTTTGCCTAGGTGTGCGTAAGCTTGGGTGTGCGTGCCTGGGTGTGTGTGTGTGTTCCTGTGTGTGTGTGGGGTATCTGCGTGTGTGCCTGGGTGTGCGTAAGCTTGGGTGTGCGTAAGCCTGGGTGTGCGTGCCTGGATGTGTGTGTGTATGCCTGTGTGTGTGTGGGGTATCTGCGTGTGTGCCTGGGTGTATGCTGGTGTCGATGCCGGGGTGTGCGTGTGCTCGTAGTGTGTGTGCGTATAAAACTTTCGCTGCCACTGTTTGCAAATCACCCCTTTGCTACCCCCGCTAGCCGTTGTGGTTGTTGTCTCTGCTGCTGTCGTTGCTGCCGGGTACTGCCACCGATCGTGGCCGTTGTTGCCTTTGCTGCTGCGCTGGCGGTCGCACCCTGTGGTTGTTGTTGTTGTTGAAGTCGCTGCTGTTTTCCTCCCTGGTCGCGTTGTTGTTGTTGCCGTTGCGTACCACTGTCGCGTACCGATTTTATCCAGCTCGCTCGGAAAACTGACCTTTTGCATTCAAATTGCAATATCATTTTTCACCTTGTTTTCTTCCTCTTCCACAGCTTCCATTCCCCCGGAACGCGCAAAATACCAACTCGTTCCGCGCGGAGCAACATTTTGCGTTTGCGTTTACGCAAATGTGCGCAGAGCACTAGCTTGCGTTAACATTTACGCAAATGTGAGTGGAGCATGGTATATGCAATCACAAGATAACATAAACGACGTCACGAACGAAAAACATAAATGTGCGGTAGCTGATCGCTACCGCACACCCTCTCCTTACTTCGGGGGGCGGTGACGGACGGTGACCTTCCCGGCTTTCGATACCTTCACCTGGAACGCATGGCCTTCCGTCTCGATAAGGTACTTGGTACCGTAGATGGGGTTGCGCCGTACCGCCACCTCGACACTGTCTCGAACATCCTGTGGTAACGACCCTCCCGTTCCTTCTACCCGCCAGCTCTCCGGGGCCATCACCCAGTCGATGGTGTAGAGTGGTAGGTCGTCGAGACCCAAAACGTCATCCGCGAGGCTTAGTGTAGATAGCACCTCGTCGATTGCGTCGTCGGACGGCCATCCAGGGTCCACCCTCAGGTCTCTCCAGGGGTCTATCGTGGGTAGGGGTACGTCTGAGGTGGAGTCGGGGACTACCTACAGTGCGGTTTGTAAGAAGGTCTGAAGGACTTGACACAGGTATGGGGATAGGTGGACTTGGTTCTTGGGTCTGGGTGACATTCGGGGAATCCTCGTCGGGGTCGGAGTGAAACGGCTTCAAGTCTGCTAAACTAGCCATTCGACGCTTATGAGTCTCCAAATGCTGTAGGCGTACGACATTCGGGGATACGAACTTCTTTAGTTCATTAGGCCCATCGAACTTCGGTGCTAGTTTCGCTGCAAATCCCTCTCCTGCGTTACTCAGAACGTGATGCTTGACCAGCACTTGCGTACCCACGGTAGGGCGCCAGTCTCGACGGCGAAGGTTGTACTGTTTTGCTTGGTCCTGGGATGCTCTCTGTACGTTTTGCTTCACGACCTCGAAGACTTTTTGCAGCTCTGTGGCTCGGGTCTCGGGATTCGTCTCCAATCGTCCACTTCCTGGCGTAACTTCGTCATATAACGCGCTCGGTAGACGGGGCTCACGTCCTTGAACCAAGAATGCGGGGCTGAATCCTGTCGTATCGGAGACGCTGGTATTGATCGCTAACATGATTTCCGGGAGCAACTCATCCCACGTGCTCTGGTGTCCCTCGACGTATTGAGCCAGCATGGTCTTGATCGTCCGGTTTGCCCTCTCCGTCGGATTCTGTTGGGGGCTGTAGGGAGCGGTGTGCTGTTGCTCCATCCCTAAACTGGTGAACTGTGTCCCGTTGTCGCATACAAAGCACCGCGGTACCCCGAAGCGGCAAAGTATTCGCTCCCTGAACGCTCACGCTCGCTCCAAATGCACGGTCGTAGCCTTGCGTAAGGGTACCAGCTCTACCCATTTAGAGAAATGATCAAAGAACACCAGGAGCATGGTGTTTCCGTGCTTGGATCGTGGGAGGGGGCCAACGAAGTCGGAACAGATGGTACCAAACGGTTCTTCCACTTGCCTGGTCAACATTTTCCCAGCGGGCTTCAGCTGGCTCACCTTGTATGCCTGACATTTGGCACATCGTCGCACATACCGGGTTATGTCTCTAAAGAGACCGGGCCAGTAATACCGCTGCATGACACGGCTGGCTGTTTTCCGTATCCCTAGGTGACCAGCGGTAGGGTTGTCATGGCACTCCTTGAGGACGCGGGAGCGTTGTTCGGATGCCACACAGAACTTCCAGGGTACGTAATCCTCCTCGGTTGGGCGTAGACCTAGATGTCGGTACACCTGACCGTTCTCCAGCGTATAGTCCGGATGGTCCTTAGGGTGGTCCTCGATGCGCTTAGTCAGCTTGAGGAGCCATGGACACCTAACCGTTTCGACTCGTGCCGTCTGTAGCGTCTCCTCCAGTGGTTGCCTGGATAATGCATCTGCCACGACGTTAAGCTTCCCTCGGCGATAGTGAATATCAAATTGATATTGTTGCAACTCGAGTGCCTACCTCGCAATTCGTCCCGTCGGATTGTCGATGCTGTTAAGCCACTTCAATGCAAGGTGATCCGTAATTACGTCAAATTTATAGCCCTCCAGGAAGCACTTCAGTTTGCGGATGGCCCAAACGATGGCCAGACATTCCTTCTCCGTCGCTGAGTAATTCTCTTCGGGCTTTGACAACCGCCGGCTGACGTAGGCTATCACCCGCTCTGCTCCGTCTATCTCCTGCGTCAATACTGCTCCCAATCCATAATCGCTGGCGTCGGTCTGCAATACGAATTTTGCCGAGAAGTCCGGACAGGCGAGGACTGGGGCCTCAGTGAGGCGTAGCTTAAGCTCCTCGAAGGCGGCTTGCTGGGACTCCCCCATTCCCAACGTTTGCTCTTTCGGAGTAGCAGAGACATCGGCTGCACTACTTCCGCGAAGTTTGCCACAAATCTCCGATACCATGACGCTATTCCCAAGCAACGGCGCAGCTCGCGTATGTTTGTCGGTGGGGTGAGCTGTCGAACAGCGGCGATTTTCTCCGGGTCCGTGTGAATCCCTTGCTCGCTGATGACATGGCCTTGATACGCTATACTTCGGCGAAAGAATTTGCACTTGGCCTTGTTCAAGCGCAGATTCGCTTCGCGCAGGCGGCGAAGCACTTCTTGGAGGTTCCTCAGGTGATCCTCTATTTCTACGCCGGTGATGATGATGTCATCGAGGTAGGCGAAGGCATACGGTTCCATAGCGGGGCCTATGACTCCATCCAGTGCTCTCTGAAACGTCGCCGGTGCAGAATGCAAGCCGAAAGGCATAACTTTCCAGTGGAACAGGCCTCTTCCCGGTACAGTGAACGCCGTGTACTGACGGCTGTTGCGCGCCATAGGGATCTGCCAGTATCCACTCTTCAGGTCCAACGATTCTAAGGCCGAGGTCGGCGTCTCAGTCGCGTCCAGGGGTTTTACAGAAAATTTGTAAATAGCTGGGACACTGGGGGAGCTGTGCCAGAGTATACATAGGGGTCGGGTCAACAGAGGAAAGTGTAGGGGGGAATAGCAGGGGGGTTCGTGAGCATACCTTACGCACTGGCGACGATTTGAGAGACACCGGAAGGAATGGGTTGGTTAGTCCAGAGTAATACTCGGAGAACCAACCAATCACTCCCCCAAATGGCTCTTCGTCGCCGACCAGGGCGTCGGGCGAAGTTCTGTTTTAGTACGAGCGGGTGGGAGTCAACCAGCCAGCTGGTCAGGCCGAGGGTAAGAACCTGAAGCCTGCGCACTAACTGTCTAACCCCATCCGCCCGCACCAGTCACCGGCCGCGTCCTTGAGGAGCTCTCGGACGCGTGTGAGAGATACGAGTGAGAAGATTTCGTCACGCATAGAGTAAGACTCGGAATGCGTGCCCATCCTCCACCGATCTCTCACATCTGCAACGCCTGGGTATTACCCACTTGTCGCTACACCTGGCACATACCCAAGAGGCAGGCGTCGCAGAATCTAGAGTAAAACTCGGAAGCTTCGCTAGCATACCACTCAGGTTTGCCCCACGTGGACCATTTGGTGAGGCGCACTGAGCCACTACTACCCCACTCGTCGCTTCACGCGGGACATACCCAAAAGACAGGCGTCGCAGAATCTAGAGTAAAACTCGGAGGATTCGCTAGCATGCCCCTCAGGTTTGCCCCACGCGGGCTAGGTGAGTGAGGCGCACTCGCTGAAAAGGGGAAAAAAAGGGGAAAAAGGGGAAAAGGGTAAAAAGTAAAGCACACACAAGTTTATCTACACTGGGATCTTTATTAATTCCATATCACATACAATAAGGCATATATTTATAACACAAAGGGGGTAGGGATGCTATCCTAGGCCGCACCAAATCTAAGCATGGCTGCCTGAGCAACCTTTGGGCCCATCACAGATGGCCGTCACTTACCCCTGTGTATGTGTGTTTGTAGATGCCGATGGGTGCGTGTGGATATGCCTGTGTGTGTGTGCGTAAGCCTGGGTGTGTGTGTAAGTCGGTGTGTGTGTGTTTTTTTTTTTTTTTTTTAATTCATTTATTAGATACAACGAGGAAATAGAACTAGGCTTAAGGCTATGACTAATATGTAACTTAGCTAATCTAATAAACCTAGGATTATGTTTTCACTGCTCGGGTGGGACTACCGTGAGGCATTGCTTCGCTCGAGCTAGAAGTTTCATCATCCTTCGTTCCTATCTCTCTATATCCGCCTGAGCTCGCACATAACGACCGCTGCAAAGTTGCTGGTGGCCTCCCATCGCTGTATATTACCAACCATGAGATTGATGATATTTTCCACCGCGATGCACTGTCCCATGACCCTATTTAGTCGGGATCTTTCCTCGTTAAAGCGAGGGCACTCGAAAAAGACGTGCTCGGCATTCTCCTCTGAGCTACCCCCACACCATGTGCACATTGGGCTAGGCTCATGCCCAAGCCTGTAGAGGTAGCTCCTGAAGCATCCATGGCCACTAAGCAGCTGCGTAAGGTAAAAATTTACCTCTCCGTGTTTGCGCCCCAGCCATACTGTTAGCTCAGGTATGAGCCGGAACGTCCATCTACCTTTTGCCGAATTGCGCCATCGGTCTTGCCATCGCTCAATACTCCTTTCCCTGGCTTCCCTCCTGGATTGTGATCGCCTGGGCCTTGTCTCATCGTCATTGCCGTTGAGTGCATTGTGAAGCTCCAATGCCTCACGTGCCATTTCATCGATAGGAATCGCTCCGGAGATGACTAATGCTGCGTCGTCTGAGACCGTTCTGAATGCGCTGCAGGCGCGGATCGCACTAAGACGGTATGTGGACTCGATGCTCCGTCTGTAGCTTCGGATCTTCATTGCACCGGCCCAAATCGGGGCTGCGTACAGTATTGTAGACCTTAAGACACTGTTCAAAAGCAATCGGCGCTTGTGCTTTGGGCCTCTCGTGTTCAGCATCATTCGTGCGAGAGCTCTTCCTGTCGTGGCTGCCTTTCTGGATATCTCCTCCAGGTGTTCACGGAAGCAAAGCCTCGTATCGAGCATAACACCAAGGTAGCGTATGGCACGTTTCGATCGTATAGTGGTCTCCCCCACTTTAATGCTGGCCGTCTCGACAACTTTCCGACTACTGATCAGCAGAGCCTCGGTTTTGCTCGGGGCGAGCTGTAGGTTTGCTGCGCTAAGCCACGCCGCAACACGCTGTATTGCAGAGTTGCATGCTGCTTCCACCTCGCCGAGTTCCTTGGCCACTGCGACGAGTGCAACGTCGTCTGCGAAGCCAATGGCTCTGACGTCGCCATCAAAACTGAGCCTGAGGATCCCGTCATACATCACATTCCATAGGAGTGGACCCATGACAGAGCCCTGGGGGACACCTGCCGTTGTGAGATGCAGCCGGACGCCTTCGTCTGTGCTATACTCGAGCACCCTATTGCGGAAATAGCTCTCTACCATCGCTAAGAGGTAGCGAGGCGCTCCAAAGCCGGCAATTGCACTCATAATGCAGCTCCAGTCCGCTGAGTTGAAGGCATTCTTGATGTCAAGGGTGACGACAAGGCAGTATTTCTTGTTTCCTCCTTTCCATCGCTTGCCCTCAATAGCGTCAGAGGCGATGCTAACCACATCCTTGATGGCATCCACAGTAGATTTAGCCTTCCGGAAACCGTATTGTCGGGGTGAAAGTCCTCCGGAGATGTTTATTTGCTCCTCCAGCCTTGAGCAAATGAGCTTTTCGAAGGCCTTGCCTATCGTGTTCAGCAGACAGATTGGTCTGTAGGACGATGGCTCTTCCAACGGCTTTCCTGGTTTGGGAATGAGCACCAGCCTTTGGGTCTTCCACTGGTCTGGAAACCAACCTGCCGTTAGGCACTGGTTGAACAGCGCTGCAAATTGCTCGGGATGCAGGTTCATAGCCAGTCGAAGCGCTCTGTTAGGGACCGCATCCGGGCCGGGCGCCTTGCCGAGTTTAAGTCTCCTCGAGATATGCAGCACCTCCGTCCCTGTTACCAGCTTAACTGCGTCTGTTGGAATGCCGTCAGGGGGGCCAAGAGTGACACTTCTTACAGGGAACAGGGTTTCCACGATACGCTTTAGCGATGAGGCGTCTGTTGGCGTGTCAGACCTATCCGCTGCAAGCCGTTTGACCGTGAGCTTGTAGGCTTTGCCCCAAGGATCGTGTTCCGCCGAGTCTATTAACTGGAGAAAGTAGTCTCTCTTGCTGTTCTTTATTTGTCGTTTCAGTGCTCTCCTCGCTCCTCTGTATCGCCTTTGGAGATCCGCAAACTGCTCTGTTCCGCGTGACCGGAAATATTGGCGCCTAGCTTGTATGCATGTCCTCCTCAGTTCAGCAATACGATCGTTCCACCAGGGCACGGGCTCATGGTGGCGTCTATATGCTTTCCGGATTCTCATGCTTGCCTTACACGCTTCCGTTAATCGTGAGTCCATGCTCTTCGCCATCTCCTCTGCAGTGCCTGACATTTGCAGCCCTTCCAGCGATGCCGAGAACGACTGTGTATTCAGCGTCTCGGCGCGGAACATGACCCGATCAGGCGTGTTCCGGCGATATTCACTGTTGCGTTGTTTTATATCGCAGTATATTGCCATGTGGTCACTCGCTGTGTACTCCTCGCTAATTTGCCATCTGCAAAGCGACACAAGCGAGCTCGAGACGAAAGTTAAGTCGATCACTGATCCCACGCCTGCCCTGCTGAAGGTGTTCTGGCTACCGGTGTTGAGTAGCTCCATGTCTAGGGTGGCAAATGCTTCAAGAAGCAATCTGCCCCGTGGGTTGGTCACTTGGCTGCCCCATTCCAGGGCCCACGCGTTGAAGTCGCCAGCAATGATGACATTGCTCCGGGATCTGGCATCGCTCACAAGAAAGTCCAGTGTCGTAATATACTCGCTAACTGGCAAGCTCGGTGGCAGATAACAGCTGTATATCCAGATGCCTTGTATGTGCGCTCGCACAAAACCATTTCCAGCACGTATGTCCCGTAGTGATTGGTTTCCAGAGCCGCACACCCACAGTGATGCCTTCCCGCTCATGTCCGAAGCCCATTTGCTACCTCTCTCTACTCGATAGGGCTCGGATAGCACTGCGACATCTATCTCGTTTTCTCCGACGGACTGGGCCAGCAAGTCTTGGGCAGTCGCGCAGTGATTTAAGTTCAGCTGGACAAGTTTCATTGCGAGGACTTATGACTACCTCCGGCGCACCTCCTACTACCAGCCAGGTGGTTCCATTCTTTAAGCCCTTTGCTTTTGCAGATAAAGCAAATGGCACTCTTCAGGCACTGAGCGACTTTATGCCCTGTTTCACCGCATTTAATACAGCAGTTGCTCCTGTCTACTGCGCTGGCGCATCTGCTGGCGATGTGGCCGACTTCCAAACACCTATAGCATCTGGGCTGGCTATTTTTCTCCATGACTCGGCAGCGGGTCCATCCGACTTTCACTTTCCCAAGACTTAGGATTTTTTCCGAGAGGTTCGCTGGTACGCTTATAACGGCCGTTTGGGTACCCGCGTAAGCTTTGCGTAGCTTTCTCATTTTGCACAGGCTTACATTTATGTCTGCCTGGGCCGCAACTGCCGATAGAACGTCCTGTTCGCTGGTAAGCTCATCCAGATCTCTTATTTCCAGGTGACTCTCTTGAGATACCACCCGTATCGCCGCTGACTCACCAAGCACTTGCCCAATGCTTTTGGTAAGCTGCTGCGCATTTTCACAGCCTGCGCTTTTGAGCTCAAGTAGGAGGTCGCCGTTTTGTGTTTTGCGCACCCTACTCACGCTGTTTCCTACGCACTGTAGCTTTTCATCACTACTCCTGGTAACCTTGCGCAGTATCTCGCTGTAAGATAGGCTGCCCTTCTCCACGATGATTGCGTCAGGGCGCACACGTTTCGGTTTCTGTGCCTTTTTCCTCTGTGTCCTGACGGTTTGCCACTGTGTTTCTGGTACCGTGTCAACTGGCAACTCCTGCATAGCCTGCTGTGGTGCCATACCCGCCGTTGCTAAACTTTGGCTGCCAGGTAGCCTTTTCGGCCTTTTAGGTGACGACTTTCCGATGCCAGCAGTTTCGTCCCTTTTTCTTTTTGGCATAGCGCTAGGTCCATGCTGATGCGCATCGACGTTCTTCCAGGCTTCCGTTTGGGTACTTGCTACCTTTGAGGAGGCAGTTTTTCCCGCATTTGCCAACGGGAGCTTTCCCGTTATCGACTCATGGAGTCGTAGCATCTCTGTAAACCTTTCCTTGTCCTGCTGGTTAACATGCCTTTTCTGGGGTCCGCCAAACAGTCGGCAGATTTGTATCAGGTGCTCTCCCAGCTCTGCAAGCTCTTCTTGGGCTGATTTGGGCGCTTTCCCTTCCTCTTGGATGTCCCGTGGTCGTAGGACAGCAGCGGGCAGTGGCGACGCCGTGGGTGAGAAGAAGAACGTATCTCCGGGGTCCAGCCTTACAGATGGGCTCAAAACAACGAGAGAATTTGTTTCTTGACCTACTTGTGGCGTAGCAACTAGGATGTCAATCTTCGGCGGAGACCTGTTCGACGGCGGTGGGGATCGCTGCAGCCGCGGCCTGCGGGCGAATGTCGAGTTGTCGTCAGACATCCTGGGGATCTGTAGTCTTTCACTAAGTATCTCCAAGCAATCCCTCGTTGACCAAAGGTTTCCCTAAGGTATGTAGCCGATGGGGGTTATACCGCCCCTAATCGGTCACCAGAGCCCCTTTGCACCGCCGCAACGGAGTGGGTTGGTAGTAGCCGGCTCCGTGGCTTTTAGCTATTCTCTGCTCGGAGACTACTTCTTGAATGACCAAAAAAAGAAAGATATGCGCCTGTGTGCTATGCTACACTTTGCGCAGACCCTTTTGTGTATGCAGCGATATTTCGTATTCCCTGTACCCGAACCCTCGTAGCGAAGACACCTCCAATAAGCCAAAAGCGCCACCTGTTATTAACCAGTGGAACCCGGTGAGCGCTAATTGCTCGTTTGGCACTGTAAGGGGGCGCAACCAACCCTGGAATGCCAAGCGATCAGCTGGCTGTATGGTCAGTCTGGAACACAAACAGCACACCACGTAAAAGAAAGTGTTGCACTGTGTGTATTTAGCGAACGCACACTACCGAACTGGCTAGAAATGCGCGCGGGAAAACTGCCGCTGGAAGAGGCTTCGCTGGACAACGAAAGGGGATGCCAAGGAACGCGCTTGACGGTAGCGATCTGGTGCACAGGTAAGTGGTCCGGCACTTTTACCGACACGATTCAAGCTGTTTTTCTTTGTTTTAACGCAGGTATAACCCCGGACTTGAAACGATGTTCTACCTCGACGCACTTCACTTTCTCTCGGAGTGGGTGTGTGTGTGTGGATGTCGGTGTGTGCGTGTTTTTTTTTTTTTTTTTTTTTGGTCGCCGCCGGGAGGTGAGAATCTTCAAAAGATATTGGCGGTCCACCAATATGCACGACTCATCGACATCGTCGAC
The DNA here is from genome assembly GCA_018904305.1 of Scaptomyza montana. Classification (NCBI taxonomy): domain Eukaryota; kingdom Metazoa; phylum Arthropoda; class Insecta; order Diptera; family Drosophilidae; genus Scaptomyza; species Scaptomyza montana. Next base: position 141,957 of record JAEIGR010000050.1, on the reverse strand, counting down.
GCCTACGTACTAAACTCACCCCCCCACACACCGCATCCCCCGCGGGATCCACCGCAAAGTATTACTTCGCGGGGGGCGGTAGCCTGCTTAGGCTAACAACCTTTCACGTCGCTCTTTCTCACATCGTCTCAGATTAATCTTGATGCCTATTATGAGCTGACGCATACTCTCCCAGTTGTCCTCCGACTCCAGCATGAACTTCAGCAAGTTCTCCGTTGATGGCACTGTTCTTGTTCTTCCAGCGTATCGTCTGCAGCTGTACAGAACGTGCTCCGGGTCCTCATCCTCCCCTTGGCCGCACTGGCACACCGGGCTGTCCTCGTGTTTGAAGCGGTGGAGATACTTCCTGTATCCTCCGTGGCCCGTGAGGAATTGCGTTAGGTGGAAGTCCACCTGTCCAACTCCGCGGCAAAGCCAACCGCTGACATCTGGGTTCAGGCGGTGCGTCCATCTACCTCCGCTGGCCGCATCCCACCTTCTCTGCCACCTGATCAGGGATTCCTGTCTTGCCTCCTTCTTGGCCTCTGCAGCGGACACACCCGTGTCTCGCCGTGCTATGCGGATCCTCTTCGTCTCCTCCGCCAGGATGTCCACCGGCACCATCCCGGCCAGCACCAGGGCTGCTTCTTCGGAAACCGTCCTGAACGCAGATATTACGCGTAGCGCCGAAAGCCTGTATGGCGCCGCCAGCCTCTTCTTCATGCCACTATTTGTGGTCACCGCCGATGCCCATATAGGCGCTGCATACAGTAGAATAGACGAAACTACTTGTGACAGAAGTCGTCTTCTACCTGCTTTCGGTCCTCCAATGTTCGGCAGCATGCCTGCCAGTGCCGCTTGCGTCCTTAGCGCCTTTCCTGGGACATATCTGATGTGAGCTCCAAAGTTCAATCGGTTGTCGACCATGACACCGAGATACTTAATGGCTTCCTTCGACTTCACGAGCGCATTGCCCACTCTGAAGGTAGCAAACTCCAACACCTTTCTGCTCGTAATGAGCACTGCCTCCGTCTTATGGCATGCTAGTTCCAGTCCGGCCTGCTCGAGCCACTCCGCGATCGTGTCGGCTGCCGCGCTAACGGCCGCTTCCACCTGCTCGACCTTTTTGGCCACTACCACAAGCGCTAGGTCGTCTGCGAAACCGATTAGTCTGCACCCATTTGGAAGTTGCAGCCTCAGGACGTCGTCGTACATCAAGTTCCAAAGGAGTGGTCCGAGGACCGATCCTTGTGGAACACCCGCCGTAACGTTGTGCCGCTTCAAGCCATCGTCCGTGTCGTACTCGAGCACCCTCTCCGACAGATAACTGCTGATTATTCGTAGGAGGTAGTCCGGAACTCCTATTCGAGCGAGCACATCCTGAATCCGTGACCATCTGGCCGTGTTGAACGCGTTTCTTATGTCCAACGTTACCACCGCACAGTACTCCTTCGTCCCCCATCGCCATCTTGCTCCTGCGATTGCCTTTGAAGCTATATCCACCACCATCTCTATTGCGTCCACCGTTGACCTGGCTTTTCGGAAGCCAAACTGGTGCTCCGAAAGTGCTCCATTCTCCTCGGCTACTTTCAGCAAGCGACCGTAGATTATCCTCTCGAATACTTTACCCACCGTGCTCAGCAGGCATATTGGGCGGTATCCTGAGGGTTCTTCCACGGGCTTCGTCCCCTTGGGCAGCAGTACAAGGCGCTGCCGTTTCCATTGCTTTGGAAACACTCCCTCCAGCAAGCACTCGTTGTAAACCTCTGCCATGATGTCCAGTTTTACCAGCGAGATCCTCTTCAGGACACTGTTGGGGACGCCGTCGGGCCCCGGTGCCTTCCTGTCGCCAAACTGGCCCGCTGCCAAGATCACTTCCTCCGGTCGTACAGGTTCAGGCAGACCAACGTGATGCCCCTGCTCTTGCACACGTCTCACCGGATCGTGAGGGAATAATGCCTCCACGATAGTGCCCAGCAGTCTTGGGCATGTCACGCGCAGCGTGGTCTGACCTCTCAACCTCCTAGTCACCACTTTGTAGGCCGTACCCCACGGGTCGACCTCCGCCTCGTCGCAAATTTTCCGGAAGCACTCCCTCTTACTGGCTTTGATGCTCTGTTTAAGCGCACGTTTCGCCACTTAAAACGCTTCCTCCTTGGATCGTTGGTCCGGGTGTCCTCTGGCCCGTTGGGATTGCCTTCTCGTTCGCAGACACTCTTTCCTCAGTATTCTTATCTCCGCAGTCCACCAGTAGCAGGGTGCTCCTCTTCTGCTTGGTTTTCTTCTTGGCATGGAGCAGTCACATGCTTCGTCTATGAGCTTGGAGAGCTTGTCCGCCTTGCTCTCCCCTGGTGCGGGTGAGCAATTAGCGTTCCGTACGAACTCCGCTAACGTTTCTTCATCAAGGTTGCTGTCCTTTGTAGTGTATTCATATATGTTATTTCAAATATATATAAAACGTAACTTGTAACACTTTGTTGCAAGTATAAATTAACCTAAACACGCTCAGCATAAACATATATATGTATGCGCATACCAAAGCACATACATACATATGGTCTGCGCGTGTAAGTAATATGAATCCTCTTTAGAAGGCCACGCAAGCGTGAGACCGTTGCCCTACGGGAAACGCTGCGCTTGCACTTTAGCCAAACGTATGAGTACAATCGCTCTCCCTCTCTTTGTAGCTGTTAACTGATAACAGCATAAGTTTATAAATGTTAGGCATAAGCCAAGAATATATTTTGATTTCAATAAAGGATTGAATAAGCGAACCTCAAAGTAACAAGATGTTACTTATTACATGGCGACCGTGACAGGGCCTGTCAGTTTCGGTGGCTGCCTCTTCACGCCTCCAATCCTGTAGTGAATCGCATGGTGATCACTATGCGTGAATTCACTACCCACCCTCCACTTCGTTTTTCTACAGAGAGAACTGCTGAGGTACGTTAAATCAATAATTGATCCACCTCCAGCCCTGTGATATGTCTCCGTGCACCCATCGTTGGCCAAGACTACGTCCAGCAGTGCTAGGGACTCCACCAAGAAGGCTCCTCTGGCATTCGTCAGCCTACTTCCCCAGTCATGCGCCCATGCGTTGAAGTCGCCCGCTAAGACCAGGGGGGTCCTTCCGCGTGTGTCCTCCACCAGGCTTGCTATCATGCTCTGGAAGCGACCAAGATCCCAGCTCGGTGGTGCGTAGCAACTGTAAAAGGTGATGCCTTTGAGCTTTGCCCGCACAAATCCCTCACTCCTCCCATTCACGTCCTGTGGTGGTGACTCTACTGTCCATATAGCTGGCTTCCCGCATTTGCTGACTGCCCTTCCGTTCCCTGGGATCCTCCTATACGGCTCGCAAATCAATGCGACATCCGTATGCAAATCCCTCGCCGTCTGTCTCAGTAGTGCCTGAGCCGCCTCGCAGTGGTTAAGATTTAGTTGATCACAATTCATTTTGGCTGTTGAAGAGCCTTCCTGAATAGTGGACAACGCCCACTTCCCGCCACGTGCCTCCACTCATTGTTCATATCTTTGCAGAACATGCACTGAGGGTCGCTCCGACAATCCTTGGCTATGTGGCCCTCCTGACCACACCTCCTGCACATCTTTGATCTATCAATCTCGCTGCTACAGTTGCTGCCCATATTTCCAAATTCTAGGCATCTGAAGCACTTGACCACCGCGACGCGCTCTTTCAGCCTGCACCTCACCCAGCCGACTTTCAGCGATCCCTTTTCTAGCGCCTTGCGTGCGCTCTCGGCTCGCATCCTGATCGTTGCGGCTTGGGTCTCCCCATAAACACTCCTCAGGTAGATATCCCTTACCTCCACCTCAATCATCAGCTGGTTCTTCAACGCCATGCATATCTCTTCCTTGGTGGTGCTCTCGTCCAAGTCGCGGCACTCGATTTCCACCCGATGCGAAAGGGTGTGGACCTCCACCCGTTCTCCCAGTGTCTCTTCAACCAGGCTCTTATAGTTGTCAGCTGCGCTTCCTGCTTTGGTGAGCTGCAGGAGCAACTCCCCCTTTTGAGTCCTCCTTATTCTTGACACTGCGTCTCCTAAACCCTGCAGCTTTTCATCCGCCTTAATTTTCCGTAGAATGTCCACATAGCTGGCTTCTCCCTTCGTCTTGATGACTATTGCATCCGGCCTTATCTTCTCCGTCAGTCCCTTCTTATTTTTGGGCGGCTTGCGCTTTGATGTCACCTTCTTCCATGCAGCCTCTTTCCTCACAGGCATACCATGTGCTGGTGTGGCCTCCTCGGGGTTGGTTACCACTTTGGCAGATGGGGTCTCCTCGATTCCTGCATCATTCCCTTCCCTTCTCTTCTTACTGCCTGGTGTGCCAGCTCCCGGCCCTTGTCTCCGCTTTGCTTCCACCGTCATCTTGAAGAGTGGTGATGTTTGCGAGGACTGGTTCGCTCTTATCACCGCCTTAGCTCCGTCGTCGTGCATCTTGATGGCCACCAGCTCGAAGAGCGCCCTGATGTTCTCTATCGCATCTCTCATAGGCTGGTGGATCGATCGCCGCTTTCCCTCCTCCATCATCTCCACGAACTTGCTTATCTCTTTTCCGAGGTCCAGCAGTGGGCCGCTACTCGACTGCTCCATGGGTTTCTCCGTACCCTTCGCATGTGCAGCCGCTTCTGCTCCTAGCCCTCCTTCGGCCGTTGGTCTAATTCCGTTCCTGAGCACCGGTGACCTTAGCAGCTTACTGCTCCTCCTAAACGTTTGGCTCTCTGTCCCGTTGTTCTCCTCCGCCATACCATCATCATGTTTGTTAGGTGTGTGCGTGTGTATATGCCTGTGCGTGTGCCTGTGTGTGGGTAAGCCTGGGTGTGCGTGCTGGTGTGTATAGGCAAGCCTGGGTGTGTGTGCGTGCGTATATGCTTGTGTGTGTGTGGGTATAAGCCGGTGTGTGTGCGTAAGCCTGGGTGTGCGTGTGTGCCTGTGTGTGTGGGTGTAAGCCTGGGTGTGTGCCTGGTTGTGCGTAAGCCTGGAGTGTGTGTGTGCGTATATGCTTGTGTGTGTGTGGGTATAAGCCGGTGTGTGTGCGTAAGCCTGGGTGTGCGTGTGTGCCTGTGTGTGTGGGTGTGAGCCTGGGTGTGCGTAAGCCTGGGTGTAAGCCTGGGTGTGCGTAAGCCTGGGTGTGTTTGCCTGGGTGTGCGTAAGCTTGGGTGTGCGTGCCTGGGTGTGTGTGTGTGTTCCTGTGTGTGTGTGGGGTATCTGCGTGTGTTCCTGGGTGTGCGTAAGCTTGGGTGTGCGTGCCTGGATGTGTGTGTGTGTGCCTGTGTGTGTGTGGGGTATCTGCGTGTGTGCCTGGGTGTATGCTGGTGTCGATGCCGGGGTGTGCGTGTGCTCGTAGTGTGTGTGCGTATAAAACTTTCGCTGCCACTGTTTGCAAATCACCCCTTTGCTACCCCCGCTAGCCGTTGTGGTTGTTGTCTCTGCTGCTGTCGTTGCTGCCGGGTACTGCCACCGATCGTGGCCGTTGTTGCCTTTGCTGCTGCGCTGGCGGTCGCACCCTGTGGTTGTTGTTGTTGTTGAAGTCGCTGCTGTTTTCCTCCCTGGTCGCGTTGTTGTTGTTGCCGTTGCGTACCACTGTCGCGTACCAATTTTATCCAGCTCGCTCGGAAAACTGACCTTTTGCATTCAAATTGCAATATCATTTTTCACCTTGTTTTCTTCCTCTTCCACAGCTTCCATTCCCCCGGAACGCGCAAAATACCAACTCGTTCCGCGCGGAGCAATATTTTGCGTTTGCTTTTACGCAAATGTGCGCAGAGCACTAGCTTGCGTTTACATTTACGCAAATGTGAGTGGAGCATGGTATATGCAATCACAAGATAACATAAACGACGTCACGAACGAAAAACATAAATGTGCGGTAGCTGATCGCTACCGCACACCCTCTCCTTACTTCGGGGGGCGGTGACGGACGGTGACCTTCCCGGCTTTCGATACCTTCACCTGGAACGCATGGCCTTCCGTCTCGATAAGGTACTTGGTACCGTAGATGGGGTTGCGCCGTACCGCCACCTCGACACTGTCTCGAACATCCTGTGGTAACGACCCTCCCGTTCCTTCTACCCGCCAGCTCTCCGGGGCCATCACCCAGTCGATGGAGTAGAGTGGTAGGTCGTCGAGACCCAAAACGTCATCCGCGAGGCTTAGTGTAGATAGCACCTCGTCGATTGCGTCGTCGGACGGCCATCCAGGGTCCACCCTCAGGTCTCTCCAGGGGTCTATCGTGGGTAGGGGTACGTCTGAGGTGGAGTCGGGGACTTCGGGTACTTCGGGGATATCCTCGGGCGGCACGTAAATGTCCGTGGCGCGGCTGTCGTCGGAGTGGTACCCTTCGGGGTCCACGTATCTTCGGCAGTGCCCCTCTAGCCCGAACAGGATGTGTCCCTCTGCTTCAGACATCTTCTCGCTGTAACACAATGGAGTCGTAATTTTCATTTGCATAACCCTACCTACAGTGCGGTTTGTAAGAGGGTCTGAAGGACTTGACACAGGTATGGGGATAGGTGGACTTGGTTCTTGGGTCTGGGTGACATTCGGGGAATCCTCGTCGGGGTCGGAGTGAAACGGCTTCAAGTCTGCTAAACTAGCCATTCGACGCTTATGAGTCTCCAAATGCTGTAGGCGTACGACATTCGGGGATACGAACTTCTTTAGTTCATATGGCCCATCGAACTTCGGTGCTAGTTTCGCTGCAAATCCCTCTGCTGCGTTACTCAGAACGTGATGCTTGACCAGCACTTGCGTACCCACGGTAGGGCGCCAGTCTCGACGGCGAAGGTTGTACTGTTTTGCTTGGTCCTGGGATGCGCTCTGTACGTTTTGCTTCACGACCTCGAAGACTTTTTGCAGCTCTGTGGCTCGGGTCTCGGGATTCGTCTCCAATCGTCCACTTCCTGGCGTAACTTCGTCATATAACGCGCTCGGTAGACGGGGCTCACGTCCTTGAACCAAGAATGCGGGGCTGAATCCTGTCGTATCGGAGACGCTGGTATTGATCGCTAACATGATTTCCGGGAGCAACTCATCCCACGTGCTCTGGTGTCCCTCAACGTATTGAGCCAGCATGGTCTTGATCGTCCGGTTTGCCCTCTCCGTCGGATTCTGTTGAGGGCTGTAGGGAGCGGTGTGCTGTAGCTCCATCCCTAGCTTTTTGCAGAATCGGCCAAACGATCGACTGGTGAACTGTGTCCCGTTGTCGCATACAAAGCACCGCGGTACCCCGAAGCGGCAAAGTATTCGCTCCCTGAACGCTCGCTCCAAATGCACGGTCGTAGCCTTGCGTAAGGGTACCAGCTCTACCCATTTAGAGAAATGATCAAAGAACACCAGGAGCATGGTGTTTCCGTGCTTGGATCGTGGGAGGGGGCCAACGAAGTCGGAACAGATGGTACCAAACGGTTCTTCCACTTGCCTGGTCAACATTTTCCCAGCGGGCTTCAGCTGGCTCACCTTGTATGCCTGACATTTGGCACATCGTCGCACATACCGGGTTATGTCTCTAAAGAGACCGGGCCAGTAATACCGCTGCATGACACGGCTGGCTGTTTTCCGTATCCCTAGGTGACCAGCGGTAGGGTTGTCATGGCACTCCTTGAGGACGCGGGAGCGTTGTTCGGATGCCACACAGAGCTTCCAGGGTACGTAATCCTCCTCGGTTGGGCGTAGACCTAGATGTCGGTACACCTGACCGTTCTCCAGCGTATAGTCCGGATGGTCCTTGGGGTGGTCCTCGATGCGCTTAGTCAGCTTGAGGAGCCAAGGACACCTAACCGTTTCGACTCGTGCCGTCTGTAGCGTCTCCTCCAGTGGTTGCCTGGATAATGCATCTGCCACGACGTTAAGCTTCCCTCGGCGATAGTGAATATCAAATTGATATTGTTGCAACTCGAGTGCCCACCTCGCAATTCGTCCCGTCGGATTGTCTCTCCAAAATGTGATGTATCCTCGGCAGTGGGTACGCATCTGGGATGGAACGTGCATTCAACTGTCGGTAATCAATTCACATGCGGATGTCCCCCGTCTTCTTCCCCACCAACACTATTGGTGCACTATGAGGGCTCTTGGACGGCTCTATACAGTCGTTCCGCAGTAGTTCGTCCACCTGCTCATAGATCACCTTTTGCATAGCTGGATTCTTCGGGTAGTATCTCTGTTTGATGGGTCTCTCGTCGCGCATGGTAATCACGTGTTCCGCGATGTGTGATACGCCGTTCAAGCCATCAAACAAAGCTAGTTCGCGCTCTAGGAACTCCCGTACCCGAGGGTCTGCTTCAGCTTCACGATCGTCTTCCGCCTTAGCTGGATCCGGTAAATTTTGGGTGGCTGCGATATATTCGCTTCTTTTCCCCAAAGGGGAACGATGACGTTGGGGTGGTATGCCACCCTCAAGTGGCCCTCGTGAGATGTCGCCTTCCTTGCGCCGGATTCCCTCCTCGTCGGTATTGCTCATCCTCTCGTCTTCGTCAGGATCGGTTGGAGTAGCCTCGCTGGTCCCTTCGTTCGTTCGAATTTCGGCTGCTTCGCATTTGTTCCTTTCCTCCCAGTGCAAGTCCGTCGGTGCCCTAGAGGTCACCCCGCGACTGCAGACATCAGGTGTCTCACGAGTGCTTGGATCTCCCTCTCTTGAGGCTCTTGGGGTTGGGATGGGTAGCTCCTGGTAACATGTGTTCTTCTTCTCCCTAGAGGTCACCTTGCGACTGTAGACATCGGGTGTATCACGAATGCTTGGATCTTCCTCCCTTGGGGCCCTTGGGGCTGGGATAGGTGGCTCCTGGTTGTATCCGGTCGTTCGTGCCCTCCGTCGGCCGTTCGGGCTCTGGAACAATCCGGGTGTTAGCTGTAACTCCAAGTCTCCGAATGACAAGGTGGCTTCTACGGCACAGAGGAAGTCGATCCCCAAGATCAGGTCGTCGATTCCTGTCGGCAGTATTAGTAAGGGCAAACAGACGCGTTGTTCTCCGAGCTGTATGGCAGCGGTACATGCCTTGGTGATAGTGGTATGTGACCCGTCCGCCAGCCTTACTATCACTTGCAAGTTTTGTTGTCCCCGGGTGGACAATTTCTTCGCGACCGCTTCGCTGACAAAACTCCTCGTAGCTCCAGTGTCCATAGTAGCCAGGAAAGGTTTCCCTTCTAAACTTACTCTGGCTACTATCCTTGCGTCTTCGAGTCGTATGACTCCGTTTACTTCCGTTGGTTGACCCTTGCTCCCCCCTGGTCCGGATTCGAGGAGGGAGGCATTCCGTTTCCCGACGAGCGGGTACAGCATTCTATTGTCCGGACACCTCGTCGTCCGCACTGCCAACAGTAGATCACCTGTGGGTTCCCGCAATCCCGGTTGAAATGGCCCGATTGTCCACAGCGTCGGCAAGCGTTCTGGACATCTATCGGGGTGTCTGGGCTAGTCCCGTTGCCGGTTCCGGGTGTCCCTGGGGTGTTGTCACGAAATGGGTTGCGATGCCGTGGCGTCGGTGTGGGCATTTCGGGACTCACTGCTGCAGGTCTATGTGTGATTTGGGGCTTCGTGTGGGGCTTGAGTTGTACTTCCCTCTCGCGGACCATCTCGTAGTGCGTGGCCAGCTGTGTAAGCTGGCTCAGGCAACTTACCTCGTGACGCCGAATATAAAGCTGGTATTCCAGTAGCAGGTTCTCATATAGTCGGTCAAGTTCCCTGTCGCTAGTATACCCCGCACGCTGCATCATTAGGCGCAGCTGAATCATATACCGCTTGAAAGGTTCCCCGTTTTGCTGTAGATGGGTGCGGATCTGGTCCTCAAGCCTCTCGAAATACCTCGGTGGCAGGTAAAATTCCGGAAATTCTCGCTTGAATCGGGTCCAGGTCTCACCATGCATGTGACTGACCCTGAACCAGCTCTCAGCTTCCCCAGTTAGGAGTTCCGAAATGGCCAGGGGTAATCGATTCGGCTCTATCTGGTGAGCTACCGCCCTCTCTTCTACGCGCTCAATGAAGCTCAGTGGATCCGAGGTTCCATCGAAGGTGATTCCCCAGCGCTGAACTTTATCTGCCAATGCTCCATATGGGACCTCGTGCCTTGTGGTTGTTGAGCCTTGTGGTGAACTGTGCCGGGGACGTGGTGGTGATCTTCCAGCGAGTCGGGTAGGATCAGGTCCAGGAACAGCTCCATCTGTGTTCGTCACGGTGATCACGGGTCGGGTTGGAGCGACTGAGCTGGTATCCAAGGGTGATGGACTCCGTGAGCGCTGCTTCTTGTCTTTGTCGCTTTGGTCGGTTGGAGAGATATCCCGGTACTTCGTTTCTAACTCCGAGAAACGCGCTAAGAGAGTGTCCGGATGGTCACTCCTGGATATGAATCCTGCGACCCGGCTGCGTAGTTCAGTCACGGTGCCCTCTGCGTCGAGCCCAAACTCACTGGCCATGGACACAAGTTCGTCCTTACGGCGATAGTAAATCCAGCTGACATTCACCATGATGTTATCTACTGTGAAAAATTTAAAAAAAAACATTTTTTTTTTATTCGTTTTTATTTATTATTATCCTCCGAGAGGATCTGTAGGTTTTATTTATTATTATCCTTCGAGAGGATTTGTAGATTATTATTATCCTTCGAGAGGATCTTTGCGTCGCACTGTGATGTGTTCACTTCGATGACCGGGTCTTGACTGCCTATCCTCAGCTCGCGGTCTGCCTTATATAGCAGAACGCAGCTCTGCTCCTTGATGGGCGGTGACAACGCTGCCCTTATTGAGCGTCGGCGCATCTGCTCTGTAGCCTTAGCCTGCAAAGACAGCAAAGCCAAGACTTCCGTGGCAAAGGGGGCGGGGGGGGTCGGATGCTGGATGTTTTAAGGGGACGTAAAAGGGGCGAAGAAACTTAAATTTTGAGGCTTTGACAACAACAGGGCACAAAATAAGGACACAAACAACAAGAAGACGTAACATAGTTCTGGCTTAAGGCGACCCTGGACTCCCTAGGTACTATGTGGTGGTGGTTCTTTAAGCCACCATGATGTTATACTCCCAAAAGTGTTTGCCAGTGTCCCTGCTCGGGCGCCATCTGTAAGGGGTTTTACAGAAAATTTGTAAATAGCTGGGACACTGGGGGAGCTGTGCCAGAGTATACCTAGGGGTCGGGGCAACAGAGGAAAGTGTATGGGGGAATAGCAGGGGGGGGGTTCGTGAGCATACCTTACGCACTGGTGACGATTTGAGAGACACCGGAAGGAATGGGTTGGTTAGTCCAGAGTAATACTCGGAGAACCAACCAATCACTCCCCCAAATGGCTCTTCGTCGCCGACCAGGGCGTCGGGCGAAGTTCTGTTTTAGTACGAGCGGGTGGGAGTCAACCAGCCAGCTGGTCAGGCCGAGGGTAAGAACCTGAAGCCTGCGCACTAACTGTCTAACCCCATCCGCCCGCACCAGTCACCGGCCGCGTCCTTGAGGAGCTCTCGGACGCGTGTGAGAGATACGAGTGAGAAGATTTCGTCACGCATAGAGTAAGACTCGGAATGCGTGCCCATCCTCCACCCGATCTCTCACATCTGCAACGCCTGGGTATTACCCACTTGTCGCTACACCTGGCACATACCCAAGAGGCAGGCGTCGCAGAATCTAGAGTAAAATTCGGAGGATTCGCTAGCATGCCCCTCAGGTTTGCCCCACGCGGGCTAGGTGAGTGAGGCGCACTCGCTGAAAAGGGGAAAAAAAGGGGAAAAAGGGGAAAAGGGTAACAAGTAAAGCACACACAAGTTTATCTACACTGGGATCTTTATTAATTTCATATCACATACAATAAGGCATATATTTATAACACAAAGGGGGTAGGGATGCTATCCTAGGCCGCACCAAATCTAAGCATGGCTGCCTGAGCAACCTTTGGGCCCATCACAGATGGCCGTCACTTGCCCCTGTGTATGTGTGTTTGTAGATGCCGATGGGTGCGTGTGGATATGCCTGTGTGTGTGTGTGTAAGCCTGGGTGTGTGTGTAAGCCTGGTTGTGTGTGTGTGGATGTCGGTGTGTGCGTGTGTATATGCCTGTGCGTGTGCCTGTGTGTGGGTAAGCCTGGGTGTGCGTGCTGGTGTGTATAGGCAAGCCTGGGTGTGTGTGCGTGCGTATATGCTTGTGTGTGTGTGGGTATAAGCCGGTGTGTGTGCGTAAGCCTGGGTGTGCGTTTTTTTTTTTTTTTTTTTTTTTTAAATTCATTTATTGCTTATCTAAGTAATATATGTACACATTGATTAGGGTAAGGTATACGTAAGCGGAACCTTGCAGTAGCGGTACGGCCGTGAGGTATTGCGTCGCTACTAGCGAGTTCCACCTATTCTACTTGTCCTCTACGCTCTCGCTCAGCCTTGCGCAGATCCGTCATGACTGCCGCCGCAAACGCGCTGAACGCCAGCCAGTTGGCGTCGCTGACCAGCATCAGTGACACGAGGCTGCCCACCTCGATGCTACCGCCTAAAACCCTCTCCAGATCGCTGCAAAGCCCGGAGAAGCGTCCGCAGTGTAGTAGGACGTGTTCGGCATTCTCGACAAAACTGTCGCCACAGAATGTGCAGAACGGGGCGTCCTCATGCCCAAATCGGTGCAGGTACTCCCTGAAGCAGCCATGACCACTAAGTAGTTGTGTAGTGTAAAAATTTAGCTGCCCATGCCGCCTGTTAATCCACGCTGAGATGCTCGGGATGAGGCGATGTGTCCAGCGCCCCTTGCAAGACGCATCCCATTGCCTCTGCCAGTTCTCCTGGGTGCGCGTTTTGGCTGTAGTGCGCACCGCCTTCTTTTGGGGAGCGGAAAGAGCCTCGCCGTGCGTTCCCTCGAAGATCTCCGCGGCTTCTCTAGCCAGCTCGGCTATGGGTGCTACTCCAGCCAGAACCAGGCAGGCGTCGTCCGAGATGGTTCTGAAACCGCTGCAGACTCTGATAGCTCCAAGGCGGTGTGTGGCTCTCAGTCCCCGGGTGTAGCTAACAAAGCGGCATCCTTATTGCCATATCGGCGCCGCGTATAGCATTGTCGCTCTTGTGACACTGGATAAGAGGAGCCTCTTGAACTGCTTTGGGCCTCGCGTATTAGGCATGATTCGCGAGATTGCGCGATTTGTTAGGGCGGCCTTTTTGCTAGCGTACTCCAAGTGCTCTTTAAAGCATAGTCTGGTATCCAGCATCACGCCCAGGTATTTAATTGCAATCTTTGAGGTGACCACTGTTGGCTACCATTATGGTAGCTGTCTCCACTGCTTTCCGGCTGCTAATGAGCACTGCCTCCGTTTTTTGGGGAGCTATCTGCAGCCCTACTGAAGATAGCCACTGTAAGATTTCCGCGATGGCTAAGTTGCACTTCCCCTCCAATGTCTTAAGTTCCTTGGCGACGACCACTATTGCCACATCGTCAGCAAAGCCCACTAGGTGAACATCATCGGGCATCAGTAAACGAAAAACGCCGTCATACATGACGTTCCATAATAGAGGTCCCAGAACCGACCCTTGTGGCACGCCTCCAGATACTTCATGCTCCTCTGTCGCCTCGCTGGTGTCATACTTCAGGATTCTATCCTTGAAGTAGCTTCTTGTAATCCTAAGTAGGTACTCCGGGACGTTGAGCGCCTCGAGGGCATCCAGGATGCAGCCCCATTTAGCCGTGTTGAAGGCATTTTTGACATCCAACGTTGTCACTAGGCAGAACTTCTTAGCGCCGCCTTTCCATCTCCATCCGGCTATCGCTCCCGAGGCTAGCTCGACTACCTTGCCGATCGCATCTAGCGTAGATCTCGCTTTGCGGAAGCCATACTGCTGCGGTGAAACTCCACCAACAGCTGCAATAGCGCCGTCAAGCCGGGTGCAAATCAGGTGCTCCAGTAGCTTACCGACCGTATCGATCAGGCAGATAGGGCGATATGCAGCTGGATCATCGAGCTGCTTGCCAGGCTTCGGTAGTAGGACCAGGCGTTGAATTTTCCAGCGGTTTGGAAACACTCCGCTTCGTAGGCAGCTGTTGAACATACTCGAGAAAACCTCAGGGCGGAGTGCGATTGCCAATTTTAGTGCTCGGTTAGGGATCCCATCTGGGCCAGGCGACTTGCTCGGCTTCAACATCGATGCAGCGTTGCGAATCTCCTCCAGTGTGACGAGCTCAGCTGCTGGAGGAATGGCTGGCACGGGCGGGAGCTCACCGATATCCTCAGCCATACTGGGGAAGAGATGCCTAATAATCTCTTTCAACGATGCTGGGTCCTTGGGGTGGCTGCGGGAAGAGGCGTTAAAGCGTTTAACTACCAACTTGTAGGCATTGCCCCACGGGTCATTCTCCGCAGTGTCGCAGAGGTCCAAGGAGCATCTGCGTTTGCTATCTTTAACAAGCTTTTGGAAGCGTCTCCTGCTGGCGAGAAACTCAGCCTGCCGTTCCTGAAACACCAGCGATCCACGTGAGCGCTGGTAGCGGCGTCTCGCATAGTTGCTGTCGCTCCGAGCCTCGGCTATCTCCTCGTTCCACCAGTATACTGGGACATGGTGCCTATGGTATCTTCTGTTCCTGGTCATGCTAGAATCGCACGCTCTGCTTAGCATCCGCATGGTTTTGTCAACCACGTTTTCGGTGCTATCAGCTCTATCGGAGACCTCAGCAGACTCTAGACAGGCACTAAAAGTCCGCGTGTCAAGCGTCTCGACGCGATACCTAGGCCAATGCTGTGCTGGAGCATTACGGCGATCCTGGCGTACTCCAACGGTGTACCATATGGCGACGTGATCACTTGCATTGAAAGAGTCGTCGATGCTCCAACCGGACGAACTAAAAAGCGAGCTACTGACGAATGTTAAATCCACGACAGAACCCAGTCCAGCTCTGCTGAACGTGTGCTGCGTTCCGTGGTTTAGGAGCACCACGTCCAGGAGAGAGAACGCCTCGAGCAACGTCCGTCCCTTGGCATTAGTTGCTGAGCTGCCCCACTCCTCAGCCCACGTGTTGAAGTCGCCCGCGATGACTGTAGGGTGGCGGCCTCTAGCGTCTGCTACCAGGGAGTCCAGGGTGTCTGCAAACTCTGGGAGCTGCAGGCTAGGTGCCAGGTAGACGGAGTAAATCCACATGTCGCCCACCAACGCACGCACGAAGCCATCCGCCCGGGAAACTCTGGTCGGTGGTGGCGCGGCGCACCCACAGGACCAAATGGCCGCTCTTCCTGATGAGTCAAGTGCACAGTTTGGTCCCTCCTGCAGCCGGTACGGCTCACTCAGCACCGCAAGATCGGCAAAGCGTTCACGCACTGTTTGCGACAACAAGTCCTGAGCCGCTGCACAGTGGTTAAGATTCAGCTGTATGCACTTCACTTTGCACGGCTACTAACACCTCCGCTGAGTGGACATCTACTACTGCCCGCCTGGTGGCTGATTGAGGCACTGCCCTTAGCGCTGCAGATGAAACACCTCGCCTCGCTCTTACAACTTGCTGCCTTGTGACCCAGGTCTCCGCACCTGATGCAGCACTGGGACCTGTCCACTGAGTTGCGGCATCTGTTAGCGGTATGTCCCATTTCAAGGCATCTGAAGCACCTCGTGCGCGCTTCCTGCGGGCGGATGGTGCAGCTGGTCCAGGCGACTCGAACCGTACGCAAGGCAGTGATAGTGCTCGCCAGGTTCGCGGGTACCGAGAAATTGGCTACCTGGGTGTTGCCGTATCCGGGTCGAATACTTTTGACATTGCAGGCATCAGCAGGTATATTAGCCTGTGTCGACAACGCAGCCACTATTTCCTCCTTGTTTGCCAACTCGTCCAGATCTCGAAGCGCAAAGTGCGATTGCTCTGTAAATGAGCGAACCACTGCGCTCTTTCCAAGCACCAGCTCCATTTCATCCTTAAGCTGCTTGGTACACTCCAGGCCGCCTTCCTTTAGCTCCAGAAGCAAGTCGCCTTTAGCAGTGCGACGAGCTTTCGAGACCTTATCGCGGACACCGTTGAGCTTGCCATCGTCTCTGCGAGTAACGAGCGCTTAAACTTCGCTGTATGACAGCTCGCTGGTACTTATGACTAGCGCATCTGATCTGCTCTTCAAGAGCTGCTTACCAGGCGGCTTGTCAGGTTTCCTTCGCGGCTTCGTCGTGATCCTCCGTTGCACCGTTTGCCACGTGGTGCACGGAGCAGGTTCCAAGGCCACCGGAACTGGGAGACCAGTTTTACTTCTCTTGGATGGAGAGGGGCGCTGGCTAGGCTCGCGCTCTCGCTGTCTCTTGGGTGTTACGATCGTCCTCGCAACCCCGCTAGCCTGCTGACTTACTTTGCGTACGCTGGGAGGCAATTTTGCAACTGGCGTAGTCTGGGTGGCAGAATCCGCGCTTACTTTGAAAGCTGGCTTACTTCCGCCTGCAATCGCTTCGTAAAATTTAACCGCGTTCGCTGCTAAGTCCCTCACCTGCTGGTTGACAAGCCGCTGCCCGAATAAGAGAGCACTGAGGCTGGTAAGGGTGACACCCAGCTGCTCGAAAGCATCCATCCCTGCCGTCTCCTGAAGTGAGGCGGCTGCCACAGGTGCAGGCGAGGCGCCTGTAGGTGCCAAGCTTTGCACGGGGGGAGGAGCGACCCCCTGAGGGGGGGATCTCGGCAATGCCGAGCGGCGCACAATTCCTTCCAGTGCTACCAATTGTTTTCACTACGCGTAGGACTACAAGCAGTCCCTCGGTGACCTAAGGTTTCCCTAAGGTGTTTAACCGGTGGAGGCTATACCGCCCCGAATCGGTCACCAGAGCCCCACGGAGCACCGCCGCGGCGGAGGGGGTTGGTTATAGCCGGTTCCGTGGCATTTTGCTTGATGCTGCTTGAAAATCCCTACTAGAGAGAAATCACCAAATGACGCGCCTAGTGGTTATGCAACGAAATTTAGTCGCACTCGCACCTAGCCGGTGCACAAACCACTCACCAGTGACACCTCTTGGAGTAGTGGCGTCACCTGTGATCAACTGCAGAAAACCAATTGGCACTGTTCGCTCAGCTGGCACTGCAAAGCAAAGCGCACAGCCCTGGTACGCTACGCGATCAGCTGGCAATCTGGTCTTCCCAATTGCGCAAAAAAAAACACAGACAGCACACCACGGAGGCCAAGTGCGCAGTGTGTGTAATAATTACTTGCAAATTACGTGCAATACAGCCACGCACAGCAGCAAAACAAACGGGGCACTTCAGAATAACGAAAGCAACTCGCGCCAGAAAACGCGCTGGCATCGGCGACGAAGACAACAGGTAGGTGGCACCATCTCTTGAAACACCGACTCACTTGAGAAATTCGTTTCCAAAACAGGATTGGCACTGCTAAAACACTACAAGGACGGAGCGACAGGAAAACGCGACCGCACTTGCAAGAGCAGTATACACCACCCAGCCTGGGTGTGCGTGTGTGCCTGTGTGTGTGGGTGTAAGCCTGGGTGTGTGCCTGGGTGTGCGTAAGCCTGGATGTGTGTGTGTGTGCGTATATGCTTGTGTGTGTGTGGGTATAAGCCGGTGTGTGTGCGTAAGCCTGGGTGTGCGTGTGTGCCTGTGTGTGTGGGTGTGAGCCTGGGTGTGCGTAAGCCTGGGTGTGCGTAAGCCTGGGTGTGTTTGCCACCTTTTATCGCTCTTCTACGATATAGAGGGTTACTATCTTTTCCAGTCACAGTTTCTTTAAGTAATTGTCGAGGAAACCTTTTGGTACATTTTCCATTTTTCATGCATGGCGATTTATTATTAAATGCACCGCAAGGACCATGAATCATATTTGACTTAACAATGTTAAATAACAAAGGATCCTCATCTGCGTTTGGTATTTCGGCACAGATAATTTTATCGATTTTATCTAGTCTTATTTTATTTTCTAACCAAAGTAGAATATGTATATTGTGGTAAACCCCGCTTTTGCCATTCCACAGAGTACATGAAACATTGCACGCTTCCAAACAAAGAACCTTTTGTCAATAGTGACATTAAAGCTTTAACTTTTAAATGAAAAACTCGAGCTATAATATCGTGACGATCATGCGGTTTTTGACCCGGTTGAGCTGCGACAACATCTTGTTGGCCTATTGCATCTTGTAGATGTGTATAGCTATCTGCTCTGAGTTTCGCTTGATTGTAGCGAATATAATTTAACCTTTCTGTTTAAATTTTAGCATACATATCAACCAAAAACTGACTAAAAAGAGAACGACAATAAATTAAATGATTTATCTCAGATTGACGAATCATTATTGTATAGCTGTAAAAGCTTAACGCAGATATCTTTTTTTTTGGTTCCTCTTTTTTTAATAATGGATTCCATTGTGGTATATCCACTGAATAGCCATCTTCGCCATAAGGAAATAGCAAAGGGTACTGTAAGGCATCGTATGATCGATGCACCTCACTTATACGATGTTATTTATTATTATGGCTTTCAATAATAATATCGCACTTTTCAAATTGCTGACCAACAATAACTATAGCTACTTCGCTTGATTGAGGTGCATTGTAAAGCCCTTTGTGTGCACCAGCGGGTGTTCGATCAGCATGTATAATCAATTTATAGTCTTTGGTACTTGTTTGTATTTTATTGAGAGCCATTTTTAGATCTTTAACATAACGATTATGCTGATGAAACATACATTGAAGATCCTTTACTACGCTTAAATCAACATTTGAAATATTTTTGCAACGTAGTTGAGCTTCCTTTTCATCATCACCAACAAAATAAATTTGAAGAAACTGCATTTCTTCATTTGGCAAAGGTCGGATACTACCAATTAGGTGATACACTTGTCCTTGGACTTTAAAGGTTGACCAACTTTCATTTATAATTTTTGTACTTCCAAAAGAAGTCATTTGAAAGCAGCTGTTATACTTTCTTATACGATCAATGAAATGATCATGCTTGGGATGTCCACCAATTATTAAGCTTTTAAGTGGATCAGGCAAACTTTCATTTTGTGCAAGTTTAACTTTTCCTGCCTTGCAACAGATACCCAAAGGCTCATTTTTCCATTTTAAAGCATTACAATGTTTGCATATCTAATTCATACTACCAAGTTGAGTAATTTTATCTGACTTGTAAGCTATTTCAAAATCATAGTTTAAGCCAGACATGGCTTTAACACTCCATGCACGCAAACGCTTTTCTTGACGTGCATCAGGATTATTAGCCTGATGTCTTCTCACTGCAACTCGATGAGCTTCAGGATTATTAGCCTGATGTCTTCTCACTACAACTCTAATAACATCAGGATTATTAACACGATATTTTTATGATGCTTCTATGCGCTTACCCCTATTGATATCACTAATTTTTTCAAATGAACGTTTTTTTACCTTTTTTTCTGTTTTGCCGGTGAATCGACTACGTCTTTTAACAGGATTTTTAACATTTTCAGTTATACATTCACTTGACGTATCAGATTCTTGAGTTAATACTTCCTCTAAAGAAATATAAACATCAAAATGTCCATTCATTAATGGACCGGTAAAACGCAATCTTTTTACAGGATGCATATTATTTCCGAATGCTTGTAATAAATTTCCATTTTGAAAAACTTGAAAATTTACAGCATAAATTTCTGCTGCTGCTTGAAGCTCACATGCAGTACCATAAGTATTTGAATTTGACATATCGCACTCATATTGTTCAGAAGAGCTATAACACTCTCCATTTAAGTTTATGCTGAAGCAAGCAAAAGTTTGCCAGTTGGTTACAACATGTTCAACAATATTTTGGCGTATGGTGCCATGGAAGCCTTGCCTTCCAAATTAAAGGTAGGAAATAGATCTAAAAAGGCAGGCTCCATCACCAATTATAGCAACAACTGAATGCGGCACCAAAACACCACTAATATCTAAAGTTTCAATAGACATATTTTAATTTGGCTGTGAGTCAGTTGACTTCACTGTAAAACGATTGTTACAACGATACAGCGTCTAATCATAAGCATAAAATTCAATAAAATTGAATATACCAACTTATATTAATTTAATAGAATATTCAGACTGCTTAGTTTTATTTGATTTTTAAATGCACTTAAGCAGAGTCTATATAAGTATTATATAATATGCAAAATAGAAGACAACTATAAATAAGGTTGCTTCAATTATTAAGCCGAAAATCTACTTAATATTCTTGGTTTTAAAAAACAACAAAAGAAATTAAAATACGTTGATCGTTATTTAAATATTTAAATAATAGTAATTAAATATTTTTTATAACTTATCATTACATACGTATTTTAAATGAATTTATATTTATATAATACGAAAATCAGAATATTAACAAACTCACTGATCCAAAAAGAAACTTTCGTTGTTATTATCCTTATCCTTAATATAAACAATATTAAAAAATTCACTGAAACGAAAAGTAACTTTCTTTGTTCACATTAAATATGAACTAAAATGCATAACCAATTCCCTTACCATTGTATGTAAAAACATAATGTTGGAAAGAGCATTACAGTTATTCCTCTAAGCAGCAGATCCCGAGCTCATACATACAACGCTTGCACTTAAGAGCTATGTATGGGTGGTGTAAATTAGGCAATGCAATTCCCTTAACTGCAGCCTCTTAGTTATGGTTAGCTTAGCTTAGTGAGTGCGGAGGAGATAGGGATATTAAGATTTATGTTAAACATAGCATAAACAAAAGAGTGAGCGTAAATGGGCAACAACAAAGACGCATGATTGCATTCAAATTATGTTATTTCTAGCGGCAGTCATAAGAGAGACGCGCGCGCTGATCAAGCTTTAAGCCGCTCTTTGTGTTGCAGCATATATTCGCTCAGCTGTGCATGCTGCTTGCAGTGAGTACCATTTACAGTTATATTTCTTCTTCTCTGTTATCTGTGGCTACAAAATATAAGAAAACTTTGTTTTGAAAGCATGCCTAAAATATTACATTATTTTTATACCCTGAACCCATAAAATGTGTAAAAAAAGGGTATAATTGATTTGTGCAAAAGTATGTAACAGGCAGAAAGAAGAATCTCTTGATATATCACATGTCCTTCAAGGATTAATTTTAAGGAGCTAGTTAATGTTTTGTTTGATTGCATACAATGTTGTTATGGTCGGCGGCACACTATCGATGGTTTTGGTTATTGAGCGAGGGGTGGCGAGTCGTGCTGGCATCCGATACCGATTGTCTGACTGCGTGATTGGGGGAATAGCCTAGAAGAAGAAGAGGCCGTGAGTAGGCAGAAAATTGCAGCGGCAGCGAAAAGTGCGCCGATAAGGAAAAAATTATAAAGAAGTGCAAGTGGAAGAAAATATAGTGATTTGTGAGGCGCTGGCAGCAAAGCAGGTATGAGCAAGTGAATAAGCGGTGAGAAGCGAAGGGTTTAATAGAAGTGTTCGTTTTATAGCAGCAGAGCGAGACGCCCACCACTTGCGAGTTCTGCAAGGCCGAGGAAGGAACCAGACCACCGGACGAGGATTGGCCAACCCGTCTGGGTGGTCTTCAAGTTTGTTTGACTTTATAGTCTTTGCCCATAGCTGCCCCTTACCCGCATTTACTTTGCGCCAAAGCGCAACAGTTGCGTCAGCGCAAAAGTTGCAGCGCACACACACACACACATACGTACACCCTAAGCCGCCGCCACAGGCACAGTGGGCCTCAACATCGCAGCCCAGCAGCAGCTGCAGAAATAATTATTTAAATATTTATTCACCCCGCCCAGTTATTTATTTCTGCCCTACTCTTTACTTATTTATTAGTATTTAATTTATTATTTATTTATTCTTTATTTATTATTTATATATTTATTTATTCTTTCTTCGTTTTTGTTTAATGTTTATTTTGTTTTTCGTTTATTAGTTTTTGTTTATTTTTCGTTATTATTTATTTAATTTATTTTTTTTATCATTCTTTATTACAATTTATATAAAGTAAATTTAATTTATAAGAAAATAAAATGTTAAATTTAAAATTTAAATAAATAATTGTTATTAGTGTTTATGTAAACATGTGTGAGTAGAGATTTATGTGTGGGTGGGATGAAGATGTGCTGATGTCGGGGTAAGTTGTTGTTGTTGTCGTGTAATATGTTTAGGAGTCGGCCACATGGTTTTATAAGGCCAATTCATAGGTAGGGAGGGCACGCATTGGGGTAAATATTAACACCTGTTTACCTTATATATCCTAAATTGTCCGATCGCGAAAATAATGCCTGTAAAGTAGCTGCAAGTCCGATAGTTGTTTTGTTTTCGTAAAATTATAAATTTTTGTTAACCCGGCTAACGCTGTATCGAGGTCGTATCCATCCCTGGGTAACCGATTTGCTAGCTGGCTATCGATACAGTGTTGGGAAAATCAAGCCGGATCATAAAAAATGGCGCCCAATGGAAAACCCAATAATAGGAAGCTAGTGAAGTCGCAGTACATGTTAAATTTATTGTGTTAGTCTACAGGTTGTGTTAGTTTACTAGTTTTAACTCTTTGTATAGCTGCAAGACCACAGCGAGGTTGTATGCCTGAGCTGATGCGGAAGCAACTAGTAGAGGGGGGGAAACAGGTAACTGACCGCACAGCCACACCACATCCTTTAGGGCCTGAGCCATCCCAGCGTGGACCACCATGTCCTGCTGTAGCGCAGCCCAGTGAACTGGGGGATAGTAGGTAGATGTAAATTTTTGAATATATGTAGTTAATTGTTTCTTACCGTATATGTGTACATGTGTCTAGGCCAGCGTTGTCCAAAGTTTGAAAAGGCAGCCACGCGTGGTTGGCAAGAAAAATTCTGCCGGCGTAGCAGCCGACACATGTATAGGGAGAGAGAATATGTGTGTTCTATAACTAGAACGCTCGGCAGCTTGTTCTCTTACGATACGCGTGTTCGGCTGCATTTGCTCTCCGACTCATGTGTTCGGCTGAAGCTCAAAGTCAAACGCGCAGTCATTCGCTATGCTGCATTGCAAAAAATGTTTCACGTTGCCTCGTGTTTCGCTGCTTCGCACACAAGCGCAACTCTTCATTGTGTGAGTTTGGACATCACTGGTCTAGGCTAATGGTCCATGTCATGTCCTTCAGGACCGGCATAGTGTTTCCAGTCAGTCCATGTCCATGTATAGTGAGTAGTTTCAACTGTGATATAGGAATAGGACAATTTTAGGATTAGGACCAATGTAAAAACACACAACACTTACCGTAACCGTATCATGTACCGTGTTTCGTCTCACCCCATTTGTATATGTGTACGTAATTACCCGAAAGGAAATATATATAGAGTTAATTAAACAAAGAAAGGGAATGCGTAAGGAATCCAAGTACGTTCAGGAACATAGAAAAGTTAGGCGTAGTGAGGAGTTCAATCAAAGTAGAGGGGCTGAATTAATGGCTCCCACTACTCGTTCAACATCTCAGACACAAACTGCCAAGTCTAGCATTGCATCCGACAGTAATCTGCCACCAGAGGATATGGATATATCGGACGCAGGAGCAGTAGGCGGGAACGCGGATCCCGACAGCCTAGGAGCAGTGCCAAAGCGGAGTTCATCAACAATGCCACATCAGCAACAAGCTACACCGGACTTACACGCGAACTGAGAGCGGCAATCAACTCAGCTTTGTCGGAGGCTCACAAAACATTCCAGGCTGTCGTGACCACCGGAATGGTTGAAATGCAGGCCCAAAACAAGCGCGATATGCTAGAATACATGCAATCAATAAGGGATAGCAGCCTGTATCAGCAACTAGCGAGTGCAAAGGAAGCTCCGAAGACACTACGCCCACCGCCCGATTTCAACACAGTGCCACCGCGGGAGCCACCAGCAGCACAGGGCCACTGGTATGACAACCGAACTCTAGAGTCCGAGCAGCGGGAACAGGCGGAGCACTGGCGGGCCGGAGCACGGAACGAGGGTCAGCCAAGGGGTGATCGGGACACGCAGAGGCCATATTACACAGCGGAGTCTAGACCTGAGGCGCTCCCGATGCGCAGATGGGGCCTCGTCTTTGATGCCAGCCCTACTGGAATGCCGGTGGGTGAGTTTGTTTTCAGACTGGATCACTTGAGGCAGACCTACCAGGTGCCGTGGTCGGATGTCCTGCGGGATTTCCATACCCTGGTCGAAGGACGAGCGAAAGACTGGTACTGGATGTTCCTGAGGACGAGTGGAACAACAGACTGGCCTAACTTGCGATACGCGCTGAAGCAGCGATTCCAGACGCGCCGGTCGAATTTCGAACGCGAGCAGGAGCTCCGCGAGCGTAGGCAGAAGGCGGGGGAGGGCATCGACGAGTATTTGCAGGCCATGTTTGCCCTTAGGTCGAGGTTGGAGGTGCCGGTCAGCGATCACGACCTGATAAAGATCGTGAAGGTCAACATCCGGGATTCGATTTCTCGAATCATTTATCCAATTTGGATCACGGACCTGGAGAAGCTGCGGGAAGAGTGCCACGACGCCGAGAAGTTGCTCTCGTCTCGCTGGTCGAGGAGCCAAACCATTGCGGAGCCAGTCAGCAGACCGAGGGAGCGGTTCCAGGTGCACGAGGCGTGCCACGAAGAGGACGATACTACATCAGGCGAGGCAGTTGAGGCGTTATACAGGCCGAGGACTGAACGTAATGACAGCAACGCGCTGACTTGCTGGAATTGCGCACAGAGGGGGCACACGTTTTGGGAGTGCGAGGCGACAGTGCGTAACATCTTCTGTTACCGATGTGGACTGCCAGGCGTTGTCTTGCCGAAGTGCCCCAGATGCCAGTCGGGAAACGGGAGGCGGAGCATGACGCAGGCCGAGGAGTCGCGCTCAGCCCCACCAGGCAACCAGTAAGGACCTCGCCGAATTGCATGTTAGAAATAAGCACTAGGAGTAAAAATTGCATGTTAATTAAGGATATAGTAAGGAATACCAACAGCGAGCGCTCACTGAGGCCCAAGTGGTCGATCCGTCAGCCGTTGGAGGTGCGCACAGCCGCGTACGAGGAAGCGAGAGCCCGCATCTTTGCTGAGGACGGAGTCCAAGAGCAGAACCATAGGCCCCAAGTTCCGAAGAGGCGGAAAAGACCAACGCTACGCGGGAAAGAACGAAGAAGCGTATGCGAGGCGCTCAGTTCTGTGCTCAAGGGCGACGAACGAGCTTTTGCCGAAGTACAGATCCAAGGACATGCCGTGAAGGGTCTACTGGAGCTACCGAGCTACTCGGTGTTGGGTAAGGTCCTGGTGCCGATCCGCTACAGAGAAGAGACGCATCGGATGACTCTCTACGTGTGCCCCGCCCTGGTCCAGAATCTCTATCTAGGGATAGATTTTTGGAAAAAGTTCCGCCTGGCACCAGATGTCGTGGGAATAGATGCAGTCGAGCAGATGGAGTCCGAGTTCGTCACCAAGGGAGAGCCAGTAGAACCGCACCAGTTAAATGCTGATCAGCAGGAGCAGCTGGAAGCGGTAAAAGTTAAGTTCCTAGCGTACGAAGAGCGAGGATTAGGAAAGACTCACCTGGAGCGACATACCATCGATCTCGCCGAAGGCACCGTGCCGGTAAAGGAACGTTTTTACCCGGTGTCACCAGCGGTTCAACAGCTCCTTTTTGCTGAGGTGGACGAAATGTTGCGACTCGGAGTCATCGAGCCAAGCGAGAGTCCGTGGAGCAACAGGATGACGTTGGTGCGGAAACCTGGCAAAAATAGGCTGTGCTTGGACGCGCGCAAGCTTAACGACGTGACGGTGAAGGATGCCTACCCGCTACAGAACATTGAGTCCATCCTGAGCCGCGTGGATGACACGATCTTTATCAGCAGTGTCGACCTCAAACACGCGTTCTGGCAGATCGAGTTGGAGCCTAAGAGCAGAGAATATACGGCGTTTACGATTCCTGGCCGTCCGCTCTACCAGTTCCGGATGATGCCATTCGGACTGTGTAACGCTGCTCAACGGTTGTGTCGACTAATGGATAGGGTGATACCACAGCGTCTGCGGAACCGTGTGTTTGTATATCTGGACGACCTGCTGATCATCTCCCGTACGTTTGAAGAGCATGTGAAGCTGTTGGAGGAAGTTGCGCAGTGTCTAATGGAGGCGAACCTCACTATCGGCCTGCAGAAGTCGAAATTCTGTTTTAGATTTCTTAGGTACTTGGGATACATCATCGGTGACGGAGCTCTCCGAACGGATCCGAGCAAGGTGGAGGCTATAGTCCAGATTCCCGTCCCGAAGACTACAAAGCAGCTGAGACGTTTCCTGGGTACAGCAGGATGGTACCGACGGTTCATTCGAGACTTCTCGACACTGTCAGCACCCCTGACTGACTGCCTGAAAATCGGCAAGAAGTTCGAGATGTCGGATGACGCAGTGGCGGCGTTTCATGGGTTGAAGAAGGCGCTTACCTGCGCACCGGTGCTTGTCCATCCCGATTTTAGACGGCCATACTTCATCCAGTGTGATGCCAGTCACCTGGGGATTGGAGCTGTCCTATTTCAAAGAGACGACGAGGGAGCTGATCGACCGATCGCGTTCTTTTCAGCGAAGCTGCGTGGAGCTCAGCTGAACTACAGCGTGACGGAGAAGGAGTGTCTGGCGGCAGTAAAGGCCGTAGAGCGTTTCCGACCATACGTGGAGCTGATGCCCTTCACGGTCATCACTGACCATTCGAGTCTGCGGTGGTTGATGTCGCTCAAGGACCTGAGCGGAAGGCTGGCAAGGTGGTCACTAGCGCTTCAGGCGTTTGACTTCACCATTGAACACCGCAAAGGGAAGGAAAACGTAGTGGCTGACATGCTCTCTCGGCCGTTCGATGTAGAAGAGCTCAACTTGTTCGAGTTTGAGACGACAGCGTTCGAAGGCGAGGAGTACTTAGAACGGTTAGCGTTGGTTCAAGCAGAGGCGGAGCGGTTTCCGGACCTGAGGATTGAAGACGGGTTACTCTTCAAAAGGTCGCAGTTTGCTCGGGAGGATAGCGAGGAGTTTCTGTGGAAGCTGTGGGTCCCGGAGGCGCTAACAAGCACCTTGGTACAACAGGCTCACGATAGCGACAAGGGGATGCATGGAGGCATAGCCCGAACGTTGGCAAGGCTACGCCAGTTCTACTTTTGGCCGAGGATGGCGGCCCAGGTGCGGCTTTACGTGCTCAGTTGCGAAGTGTGCAAGGAGGCGAAGCACAGCACACAAGTCTGTAGGCCAAAGATGGGAAAAGAGGTGGTTACCGAGCGCCCGCTACAGAAGCTGTACTTTGACTTCTTAGGGAAGTATCCACGTTCAAGGCAGGGCAATGGGTATATTTTTGTGGTGCTGGACCATTTCAGCAAGTTCGTTTGGCTTAAGGCGATGCCCAAAGCAACATCGGCGGCGATCATACGATTTTTGAGGGAGGAGCTGTTTACGGTGTTTGGAGTACCCGAGATTGTGCACACCGACAATGGTAAGCAGTTCGTGTCGCAGGAGTTCGAAGCTATGCTGGAGCATCACGGCATTAAACATGTCCGTACAGGCAACTACGCTCCGCAATCCAACGCGTCCGAGCGGGTTAACCAGTCGGTGTTGGCAGCGATTCGGACACATGTTGGGACTGACCAGACGACATGGGACGAGAAGCTACCCGAAATTGCCATGGCGTTACGCAGTGCCGTTCACTCGGCAACCGGGACCTCGCCGTACTTTGCACTCTTTGGACAGCACATGCTGAGTAACGGCAGCGAGTATGGACTGGCCAGAAGGCTGGGCGACGTCAGCGACTCGGCCATCAAGCCCTTAGAGAGGTCGGCTAAGCAGCAAATATACCGTGCTCGCATCCAGGAGACGCTACACAAGGCATACGAGAGGTCGGCGAGGCAGTATGACCTGAAGACCCGAGATGTCCACTTTGCCGCTGGTCAGGAAGTGTTTAAGAGGAACTTCGTGCTGAGCGATTTCGCGAGGAATTTAAACGCCAAGTTCTGCCGCCGTTTCACCAAATGCCGAGTGGTGAGACCAGTGGGGCGATGCCTGTATGAGCTAGAAACTCTGCAGGGCAATCCACTCGGGGTGTTCCATGCTAAAGATATCAAACAGTGACCCCCGAGCGCCTGATCTTTGCCCGGCTAGCTCAGTCGGTAGAGCATGAGACTCTTAATCTCAGGGCGTGGGCGGTGGCCTACGTTGGGCAGCGTAGCTAACAGACGCCTCCGGTTAACACTCCTGTTCTAAGCGGACGCAAGCGAACCGGAGTGTGGTGTTATGGTCGGCGGCACACTATCGATGGTTTTGGTTATTGAGCGAGGGGTGGCGAGTCGTGCTGGCATCCGATACCGATTGTCTGACTGCGTGATTGGGGGAATAGCCTAGAAAGAAGAAGAGGCCGTGAGTAGGCAGAAAATTGCAGCGGCAGCGAAAAGTGCGCCGATAAGGAAAAAATTATAAAGAAGTGCAAGTGGAAGAAAATATAGTGATTTGTGAGGCGCTGGCAGCAAAGCAGGTATGAGCAAGTGAATAAGCGGTGAGAAGCGAAGGGTTTAATAGAAGTGTTCGTTTTATAGCAGCAGAGCGAGACGCCCACCACTTGCGAGTTCTGCAAGGCCGAGGAAGGAACCAGACCACCGGACGAGGATTGGCCAACCCGTCTGGGTGGTCTTCAAGTTTGTTTGACTTTATAGTCTTTGCCCATAGCTGCCCCTTACCCGCATTTACTTTGCGCCAAAGCGCAACAGTTGCGTCAGCGCAAAAGTTGCAGCGCACACACACACACACATACGTACACCCTAAGCCGCCGCCACAGGCACAGTGGGCCTCAACATCGCAGCCCAGCAGCAGCTGCAGAAATAATTATTTAAATATTTATTCACCCCGCCCAGTTATTTATTTCTGCCCTACTCTTTACTTATTTATTAGTATTTAATTTATTATTTATTTATTCTTTATTTATTATTTATATATTTATTTATTCTTTCTTCGTTTTTGTTTAATGTTTATTTTGTTTTTCGTTTATTAGTTTTTGTTTATTTTTCGTTATTATTTATTTAATTTATTTTTTTTTATCATTCTTTATTACAATTTATATAAAGTAAATTTAATTTATAAGAAAATAAAATGTTAAATTTAAAATTTAAATAAATAATTGTTATTAGTGTTTATGTAAACATGTGTGAGTAGAGATTTATGTGTGGGTGGGATGAAGATGTGCTGATGTCGGGGTAAGTTGTTGTTGTTGTCGTGTAATATGTTTAGGGAGTCGGCCACATGGTTTTATAAGGCCAATTCATAGGTAGGGAGGGCACGCATTGGGGTAAATATTAACACCTGTTTACCTTATATATCCTAAATTGTCCGATCGCGAAAATAATGCCTGTAAAGTAGCTGCAAGTCCGATAGTTGTTTTGTTTTCGTAAAATTATAAATTTTTGTTAACCCGGCTAACGCTGTATCGAGGTCGTATCCATCCCTGGGTAACCGATTTGCTAGCTGGCTATCGATACAGTGTTGGGAAAATCAAGCCGGATCATAACAATGTTTACAAAATTGTAAAACGTCTTACAATAAAATTTGTCATTGTTTACTTTAAACAGCATTCGAAGAAATTCTTATCAGCTATTACAGTTATATTTGTATACCCCTCACTAAAAAACATGGTGAATAGGGTATATTTTAACTGTGAATAAAAATATGATAATAATGCAATTAGTAATACAATTGAAAATAATCAATATGTATATATTGTTAGGCTGTATTGGGTAATATGAGTATGCAGCCATGGTTAGTTAATACCATTGTAATATATAATCGCCTATCGATACTATTGTATAGTTAATAACCATTTGCTAATCGATACTATTGTACAACGCGTCACTGATCGAATATCGATACCTGGTAAAATACCGATATCTACGATAGTCATGTGAAGGGGATTGCGAATGATTTGATCGAGAGCATTGATGAATGCATTCGTAAAATATCGTGATTTAATATTGAAACGCTGTTAATTTAATTTAATAAAAATTAAAAGACATTGAAACCTCGGTAATAACTTCAGAAGTGGGATTGAAGCCCAGTGCGTCAAATAATTTCTCCGCATCTTGACAACATAATAAAATTGAACCGCGTGTATACGTACGTATCGGAAAGTGCTTCTTGAGACACTGCACATATCAAAAGTGATACGCAATTTCCGGCCAATGGATAAACAGCAACTTATAAGCTAATTAAGTCAATTCAAAATTGAAATCCCGGCTAATGGAACATTAAGACAACTAGAAACAAGTGGAAACGTTGCAGTCGGACGCAACCGACTGCGGCATACTCGATACCAGAATTAAAACCGGTAAAAAGAGGCCTGATTGCAAAGGGGTACGGATGCGGCAGGGGTGTACGCTGCCTTAAAGATTCTCCGATGCAGATGGGGATGCCACCAGCTATATTCCTTCCAAATTTGGGGACTCTAGCTCAAAGTTTGTAAAAGTGGGGAAAAGGGAGCTGGGGGCGGTATGGGTTGGCGTGGCATCCAAATATTTGATGCAGATCTTTGTGAAATGTCAATTGCTATCTTCATACCAAATTTGGTGACTCTAGCTCGAAATTTGTAATAAGTGGGGAAAGGGGGGGCTGGGGGCGGTATGGGTGGGTGTGGCATCCAAATTTTTGATGCAGATCTATATGGAATGTCAATTGCTATCATCATACCAAATTTGGTGACTCTAGCTCGAAGTTTGTAAAATGTGGGGAAAGGGAGGCTGGAGGCGGTATGGGTGGGCGTGGCATCCAAATTTTTGATGCAGATCTTTGTGAAATGTAAATTGCTATCTTCATACCAATTTTGGTGACTCTAGCTCCAAAATTGTAAAAAGTGGAGAAAGGGGGCGAAATGGAGGGCGTGGCTCTAAAACTTTGATGCAGAGTTTTGGGGTCGTTGCCAGCTATCTTCCTACCAAATTTGGTGGCTCTAGCTCCTCAACTCTGGAAGATACGCGCATTCCCGTTTTTGACGAAGCGTTGGGGTAGATGGGAGCATATGGGGGCGGGTAGGGCATTATTGGTGGGTGTGGCATCCAAACTTTTGATCCAGTTTTTGAGGGGTCAGCATCACCTATCTTGGCACCAAATTTGGTGGCTATAGCTCGAAAACTGTGGGAGATATAGGCTTTTTTGACTTTAAGCCCTATCTACATTGGCGCGAGGCCGCGAGGCGATGTTCGAAAGCGAGTGTCGCAACCATTTTCATTTCATGAGAGTCAATGTGTTTGTTTACAATGGTGCTAGATATCGCGCGTCTCTCGCTTTCAATTTCGAAAATATGAAAAGCCCTCGCGTTGGCGAAGCTTGAAAAGCAGCTGATCACGCTTTACCAAAGCAGCTGATCAGCTGCTGTTAATGTGAAATACTTTTTGCATATTTTAAAGCATCCTTTTTTATTTTTGCGGCCAAGCCTATTGCAAAATAAATTATTTTTTTTTTAATTGAACACATAGCACAAATGAAATATTTTGTGTTTGCTTTTTTGGTAAGTGTTGCCATGTTATGGTGAACAGGGCTGCCATGTTTTATTGAACAGGGTTGCAAATTTAAACAAAAGCACGCCTGAAGTCTCGCGTCAGTGTAAATAGACATGCGATATTCTGCAGCGAGTGTCCACGCTATCGAATTCGAACGCAAGTCTCGCCTCGCGTCTCGCGTCAATGTAGATAGGGCTTTAAAATGCGGGGGGGCTGGGGGCGAAATGGGGGGGCGTGGCTCAAAAATTTTTGATGCATTTTTTTGGGGGTTGCTAGTAGTATCTTCTTACCAAATTTGGTACTTCTAGCTGTAAGGATGTTCGAAATATGTGGATTTATCGGTTTTGAGTTATCGAGTTTATTGATTTGCCAGCCCCCCAGTTATCGTAGAACCCCTATCTTGACACTTTAATTTATTATCCCATAGATAAAGAAAATTGAAAAGTTTCAAGTCTCTAGCTTGAAGGGTGTGGAAAAAGCTTGCAACCATACGGACGGACAGACGGACAGACACCATGACGGACATTGCACAAAACCAATATACTCTTTACCTTCGGTATCGAGTATAAAGATTGCTATGGAAAACAAAATTAACATCGACATTGAAACATTGGCCGACGGGGATATTGACAGCGACTCCGGTTCGGACAAAACCGTATTGGGTCTTGGTGTATCAAACAAAGTGCAACAGCCGTGCCAAAAAAACCATACGAATGAAATGGAACTAGAAGCCGAACTAGATGCCGCAATAAATATTGCTTAAAAGAAGACCATACTGGCGGAAATGACACAAAGATTGAGCGGGTCCAGTACCAACATTCAAGATGTTTCGCAGTGCATTGCTCCCTTCAACAGTGCAAAGAATACCGATGCAAACCAGTGGCTTATTGATTTCGAGTACGCCTGCAGTGCGTTTGACGACAGTGAGATGTTTAAGTTGCGTTGCGTCCGTCGATTGATGAAGCCGGGATCAGAGGGAGAATTACTACGCGTTGACAAATCTACAACATTTGCAGAGTTTAAAAACAACTTCCTCATGACCTTCGGCCGTTACTACTCAGTGTCTCATTGATTTGCTGAAGACAACTGTATTTGTGCCTGGAAAGATTTCAGTCATAGGCTACATTCGAATATTGCTTCGAATATTACGTGCGAACATTGCTGAGGAGCAAACTGTTAAATTCATCATAGATGGCCTTCAAGATAATACCTCTAGTATTGCACTACTGTATCCAGCTAAGACGATAGATCATCTTAAGAAATTGTCACACAGATATATCGAACTGCGCAACAAAACTTTCCGTTCATCTCATCAGAGGATTTCATCTAGCTCGAAGAAAACATTAGTAACAGGAGCGGGTGCAACTTCGACAACAACTAGTGGCAGTGACAAGGTACGCTGCTATAACTGTTCCAGCTTTGGACATTACTCTTCGTCATGCCCTGCACCTAAACGTGAGAAGAACACATGTTTCCGGTGCGGATCCTCTGAGCATTGCCAGCAGGCGTTGGTGAAGACTACGCAGCTCGTGGCTGCGGTTAGTGAACTTCCGGGGATGACTGACGATGAAGAACTGTGGATGCCTCTAGTAAATAGGGTAAGAGTACATTTCTACACTGATGAAGCGTCTATATCTGATTCAAAAATTTTTTCTGCTTTGTTCGACACCGGTAGCTGTATTAACCTTATAAAATACTCAGCATTGCCTTTCAAGAATATTGGAAATAATCTGTACCCAATTGAATTTCGTGGTATCAGTGAATCTAAGTTGTTAGCATATGGAAAGATTGAACTAAAAATTGAGTTTGATGGAATCAAAGAATTTTTAAGTTTTTATATTGTATCAGATAAATGCCAATCAACTGAATTGCTTCTGGGCAGAAAATTTCTAAGTTTATTTAATATTGTTTTAGTATCTGTAAACAAAATTGAAAAAGTGTTACAAAATAAATTGAATAAATTGCCAACTGCTGACATGATGAATAAGTGCTTTTAAGCCGAAAAATGAAGTAAAAATTACAAACGCTCCTGCGCTGTCCTTCGATCTTTCTATTGAGAAATATATTGCACAAGAGACAAGTATTAGAAAATGTGAAGAAAATTTATACCTCACTGATAGTGTACTGAATAATGACCTTAGCGACTTTATACTAAACATTGATCCGGATAATTATAATATTGACCCAAAGTTGAATGAATGCTATCGCAATAAAATTGTTGACCTCATAAATGTAAATTATTTAGATTTGGAAAATATTTTGCCCGTTAAGCTTAGTATGCAGGAACTAGAAATATTTCTAGATGTGTCAAACTCCATATAAAAAAAACGCTAGAAATAATTTCTGGACATAATTTCTAGAGACATTTCTAATGAGTGTATGCAGCAGCTAGAAATGTATACTCAAACAAGTGGAAACGTTGCAGTCAGACGCAACCGACTGCGGCATACTCGATACCAGAATTAAAACCGGTAAAAAGAGGCCTGAATGCAAAGGGGTACGGATGCGGCAGGGGTTTACGCTGCCTTAAAGATTCTCCGATGCAGATGGGGATGCCACCGGCTATCTTCATACCAAATTTGGTGACTCTAGCTCAAAGTTTGTAAAAGGTGGGGAAAGGGGGGGGGCTGGGTCGGTATGGGTAGTTGTGGCATCAAAATTTTTGTTGCAGATCTTTCTGAAATGTCAATTGCTATCTTCATACCAAATTTGGTGACTCTAGCTCAAAATTTGTAAAAGGTGTGGAAAGGGGGGGCTGGGGGCGGTTTGGGTGGGCGTGGCATCCAAAATTTTGATGCAGATCTTTGTGAAATGTCAATTGCTATCTTCATACCAAATTTGTTGACTCTAGCTCAAAATTTGTAAAAGGTGAGGAAAGGGGGGGCTGGGGGCGGTTTGGGTGGGCGTGGCATCCAAATTTTTGTTGCAGATCTTTCTGAAATGTCAATTGCTATCTTCATACCAAATTTGGTGACTCTAGCTCGAAATTTGTAATAAGTGGGGAAAGGGGGGCTGGGGGCGGTAAGGGTGGGCGTGGCATCTAAATTTTTGATGCAGATCTTTGTAAAATGTCAATTGCTATCTTCATACCAAATTTGGTGACTCTAGCTCGAAATTTGTAATAAGTGGGGAAAGGGGGGGCTGGGGGCGGTATGGGTGGGCGTGGAATCCAAATTTTTGATGCAGATCTTTCTGAAATGTCAATTGCTATCTTCATACCAAATTTGGTGACTCTAGCTCGAAAATTGTAAAAAGTGGGGAAAGGGGGGCGAAATGGAGGGCGTGGCTCCAAAACTTTGATGCAGATTTTTGGAAGATACACGCATTCCCGTTTTTGACGAAGCGTTGGGGTGGATGGGGGCGGCTAGGGCAGTATTGGTGGGCGTGGCATCCAAACTTTTGATGTAGTTATTAGGGGGTCATCATCACCTATCTTGGCACCAAATTTGGTGGCTCTAGCTCAAAAACTGTGGGAGATATAGCCATTTATGATTTCAAAATGCGGGGGGACTGGGGGCGGAGTGGGTGGGCGTGGCTTCAAAACTTTGATGCAGTTTTTTGGGGGTCGTTACCAGCTATCTTTCCACCAAATTTGGAGGCTCTAGCTCCACAACTCTGGAAGATACACGCATTCCCGTTTTTGACGAAGCGTTGGGGCACATGGGGGTGGCTAGGGCGGTATTGGTGGGCGTGGCATCCAATCTTTTGATGCAGTTTTTGAGGGGTCATCATCACCTATCTTGGCACCAAATTTGGTGGCTGTAGCTCAAAAACTGTGGGAGATATTGGCTTTTTTGACTTTAAAATTCGGGGGGGCTGTGGGCGGAATGGGGGGGCGTGGCTCCAAAATTTTTGATGCAGTTTTTTGGGGGTTGCTAGTAGCTATCTTCTTACCAAATTTGGTAGTTCTAGCTGTAAGGATGTGCGAAATATGTGGATTTATCGGTTTTGAGTTATCGAATTTATCGATTTGCCAGCTCCCCCAGTTATCGTAGAACCCCAATCTTGACACTTTAATTTACTATCCCATAGATAAAGAGATTTGGAAAGTTTCAAGTCTCTAGCTTGAAGGGTGTGGAAAAAAGTTGCGTTCATACAGACGGACAGACGGACAGACACCATGACGGACATTGCACAAACTCAATATACTCTTTACCTTCGGTATCGAGTATAAAAATGTTGAGAGTTGCCACATCGATTACATTGAAGTGGATCGTGTGGATTGCATTGAACAGCTAAATTTCTGCTAGAAAAAATGAGCAGCACATTATTTCTAGGCGTCAATTGTCAATTGAGTGGCAAAAATGATAAAAGTCGTGTAAAACAATTTTTACATGACGACAAGATCAAATTAATCAACGCAGTGAGGGAAAACAATAGCATTTGGGACCTTACACACGCAAAGCATATGGATGCAAATTTTGTTTAAAAAAATTCAATTAAAATGCAGGCAATTAAATGTAAACACAAGTGTGCCCGTATTACTCTTTCACCTTTTAGTTTTGCCATTTTTTTGCGCTTTTGGGATTTTTCCGGTATTTTTAAGGGGCACACAGGGTCTTAGCATACACACTAGAAATAATGTGTAAACTTCTATCAGAAATAATTCTAGTTCCTGCGTACTAAGCTTTAACTACAACTACGAAATGAAAATTAAACTTCAAGCAGACGCGTCGATCTGTTCAGGTCCAAGACGATTGTCTTATCAGGATAGACAGGAGGTGGACGCTATGATGGAAGATTTGTTGGCTAAGGGCCACATAAGACCAAGTAACTCGCCATATACATCAGCAATTGTTCTTGTAAAGAAAAAGACGGATGAAAAACGAATTTGTGTGGATTACAGACAGCTAAATAAAATCACTATCAGAGATGGATATCCATTGCCTCTTATCAATGATTGTCTGGAAAGAATGGAGGGTAACCAGTATTTTTCGATACTTGATTTAAAATCAGGCTATCATCAGGTAAAAATGGCAGAGACTTCAGTACAATACACTTCATTTGTCACACCAGGTGGCCAGTACGAATATATAAAAATGACATTCGGGTTAAGAAATACACCTTCAGTGTTTCAGAGATTCATTAATTTTGTCTTGCAACCATTGATTCGGGAAGGTAGTGTTATTGTTTATATTGATGATATTGCAATTGGTACCAAAACTGTTGAAGAGAATTTTATTGTCTTAGGCAAAGTACTTAAGCTACTTGCGGAATACAGATTGGAAATTAAACTAAGCAAGTGCAAATTTTGCTTTACGAGTATCGAATTCTTGGGATATACAGTTTCGGGGAGTGGTATAAGCCCAAATAACGAGCATATTACTGCAATTAAACACCTTACGATTCCGAAAAATGCTATTGATTTGAAAAAGTGCCTTGGTTTGTTCTCTTACTTTAAACGTTTTATTCCAGGGTATTCCAGTAGAGTGAGACCATTGAATGATTTGGTTAAAGTGGATGCAAAATATGAAATGAATGAGAAGTGTTGTGCTATTTTTGAATATTTACGGGAGAAACTTGTATCTGTCCCAATTTTAGCTTTATATAATATGGAAAGAGAAACAGAATTACATTGCGACGCTAGCTCCGATGGATTTGGAGGTATCCTTATGCAAAAACAATCCGACAACAGATTTCATCCGGTTTGTTACTTTTCGCAATCAACAACAAAATCTGAAAGAGGATACCACAGTTTTGAGTTAGAAACCTTTGCCATAATATACTCATTGAATAAATTTAGAATTTATTTGGAAGGAATCCCATTTAAGATAATCACTGACTGTAGCTCTTTGGCGTTGACATTGAATAGAGGGATAATTAATGCACGAATTGCAAGGTGGGCTGTAGAACTTGAAAATTACAACTATACTATTGTACATCGAAGCGGAAAATATATGACACACGTTGATGCCCTAAGCAGATATACTACACCATTACTTGAAAAATTTAAGTATGAGCCCAAAGGTAACAATAACAGAATATGATGATAAGAATCAATTGATTGCCGTAATAGATAGTGATGACATTAATTCTCAGCTGCGGATAACACAAAACAGAGATGAAAATATAACTAGATTGAAAGAGAAATTAGAAAATGGACTGGTTAAAAATTTTACTCTAGATGACGGCATTGTTTATAGACAAGCGGATAATAATAGTAATTTGTTGTATGTCCCTTTAGAAATGGAAACAAATTTGATAAGAAGCGTACATGAAAGGCTTTGTCATCTTGGAACAGAGAAGTGTGTAAGTGAAATAAAGAAACATTATTGGTTCCCCAACATGACGGCCAAGGTTGATTCCTTTATACAAAATTGTTTAAAGTGTATTACGTTTACAGTCCCTTCCCATGCCAAAAATAGAACTTTTCACAACATACCAAAGAAACCAGTGCCATTTGACACCCTGCATATTGATCATTTTGGACCTCTGCCATCTATTGTTTCCAAGAAGAAACATATTTTGGTCGTTATTGACAGTTTTACTAAGTTCGTCAAATTGTTCTCGGTAAAAACAACTAATAATAAAGAGGTCTGTGCATGTCTGAGTAAATATTTTGAAAACTATAGTAGACCTCGTCGAATCATAAGTGATAGAGGATCGTGTTTTACCTCTCTAGAGTTTTGTGATTTTCTACTTGAGAACAACGGTGAACACGTAAAGGTAGCTACTGCTTCGCCTCAGGCTAATGGTCAGGTTGAACGAGTGAACAGGACTTTGAAAGCTATTTTAGCAAAAATCACAGAACCTGTACAGCATAAAGATTGGTGCAAATTGCTCAACAAAGCTGAGTATGCCGTTAACAATTCTGTTCATGCTGGAACTAAAAATTTACCCTCAGTTTTATTATTTGGAGTTCAGCAGCGAGGTAGTGATATTGATGCGTTGACAGAATCTTTGGATGAAAAAGTGATTGTTAATCGCGATATAGTTGAAAAAAGGCGTTTAATAACATCGATGAAAGTCAAAGGAAAAGTGCTGAGCAATTTGAGAAAAAGCATAAGGCTCATTTGAAGTTCGCAGTTGATGATTTTGTTGTATTAAGAAACATTGATACCACGATTGGCACAAACAAAAAATTTGTCCCCAAGTACAAAGGTCC
Source organism: Scaptomyza montana (assembly GCA_018904305.1). Lineage (NCBI taxonomy): Eukaryota > Metazoa > Arthropoda > Insecta > Diptera > Drosophilidae > Scaptomyza > Scaptomyza montana. The sequence goes on along the minus strand of JAEIGR010000050.1, from coordinate 103,496 downwards.
ATATTGCGTAACGAAAATATTACCGAATGATCGTTACGTTGTTAAAGATATTGAAAATGGTCAGATAACCCAAGTTCTATATGAAGGAATAAATGGGGCATGTCGGTTGCGGAAATGGGCAGATTGGCGTGATCAGTGTGGAAATTGCTCTGACTCTGAATAATTATACTCGATACCGAAGGTAAAGAGTATATTGAGTTTGTGCAATGTCCGTCATGGTGTCTGTCCGTCTGTCCGTCTGTATGAACGCAACTTTTTTCCACACCCTTCAAGCTAGAGACTTGAAACTTTCCAAATCTCTTTATCTATGGGATAGTAAATTAAAGTGTCAAGATGGGGGTTCTACTATAACTGGGGGGCTGGCAAATCGATAAACTCGATAACTCAAAACCGATAAATCCACATATTTCGCACATCCTTACAGCTAGAAGTACCAAATTTGGTAAGAAGATAGCTACTAGCAACCCCCAAAAAACTGCATCAAAAATTTTGGAGTCACGCCCCCCCATTCCGCCCCCAGCCCCCCCCGAATTTTAAAGTCAAAAAAGCCAATATCTCCCACAGTTTTTGAGCTATAGCCACCAAATTTGGTGCAAAGATAGGTGATGATGACTCCTCAAAAACTGCATCAAAAGATTGGATGCCACGCCCACCAATACCGCCCTAGACGCCCCCATCCACCCCAACGCTTCGTCAAAAACGGGAATGCGTGTATCTTCCAGAGTTGTGGAGCTAGAGCCACCAAATTTGGAAGGAAGATAGCTGGCAACGACCCCCAAAAATCTGCATCAAAGTTTTGGAGCCACGCCCTCCATTTCACCCCCCTTTCCCCACTTTTTACAATTTTCGAGCTAGTGTCACCAAATTTGGTATGAAGATAGCAATTGACATTTCAGAAAGATCTGCATCAAAAATTGGGATGCCACGCCCACCCATACCGCCCCCAGCCCCCCTTTCCCCACTTATTACAAATTTCAAGCTTGAGTCACCAAATTTGGTATGAAGATAGCAATTGACATTTTACAAAGATCTGCATCAAAAATTTGGATGCTACGCCCACCCATACCGCCCCCAGCCCCCCTTTCCCCACTTATTACAAACTTCGAGCAAAAAATTATTTTTCCCCCCCCCGCCCCCTTTCCCACATTATAGAGTCACCAAATTTGGTATGAAGATAGCAATTGACATATAACAAAGATCTGCAACAAAAATTTTGATGCCACGCCCACCCATACCGCCCCCAGCCCCCCTTTCCCTACATTTTACAAATTTTGAGCTAGAGTCACCAAATTTGGTATGAAGATAGCAATTGACATTTCACAAAGATCTGCATCACAAATTTTGATGCCACGCCCACCCATACCGCCCCCAGCCCCATTTCCCCACCTTTTACAAATTTTGAGCTAGAGTCACCAAATTTGGTATGAAGATAGCAATTGACATTTCAGAAAGATCTGCAACAAAAATTTTGATGCCACAACTACCCATACCGCCTCCAGCCCCCCCCCCTTTCCCAACCTTTTACAAACTTTGAGCTAGAGTCACCAAATTTGGAAGGAATATAGCTGGTGGCATCCCCATCTGCATCGGAGAATCTTTAAGGCAGCGTACACCCCTGCCGCATCCGTACCCCTTTGCAATCAGGCCTCTTTTTACCGGTTTTAATTCTGGTATCGAGTATGCCGCAGTCGGTTGCGTCCGACTGCAACGTTTCCACTTGTTTTTTTATTATTATTCTATTCTATTATTCTTATTATTTTATTTATTTGTTAACTAGTTTTAATTATCAATGTATTTTTTAATTTATTTACACATTTACTAATAATTTACGATTGTAATACGAAATATGTAGATCGAGGACGATCTAATGCCCTGTCCTCATTAGGGCTGCATCTTGCATCTTCGCATCTTGAGCCAAGATGTTGAACATCTCCCATACAAATTGTATGGGTGCTAGATATGGCAGATGCTGGCGTCTAGCCAAGATGTGAGTACATCTGGCGTTAACAGTACACGAAATTCTAAAAAAATTTCTGTTATGCTCGATAATTTCTTTTATCGGCATGGTGACACCACTAGTCAAATAATTACAGGAAATTGAGACTCAAAATGGCAAACGGTAAAAATTAAATTTATTTTCTTTTTATTATGCTATACAAAACAAATTTTTTGCATATCGAAAACTTTCCTCTCACACCGAAAACTTTCTTTGAAAAACTCGTCCGAGTTCCTCGGCACATTCCGCTCCCAAAAACTTCCAAACCGAATCTATATTATAAAATGGCATTTCATAAAATAAAATGCATAATTTTGCAATATGGGATATCCGTACATATTTCCATACGCTACGAACGCTCTGTTCATGATTAAATGATGAGCTCGACGACCCAAACAAACTTAACAAAAATTGCGCCTCCATCTTAGCGTCGTTCTCCAAAATATATAATAAAACCGAATCCATATTACGCACGTGTTAGCTCAATTTATAATTGTAAACTGTCAACAAGTTACAGATGCTGATGTTGTGTATGAGGACAGCTCTCCGTCTTGTTATCGATAATTGCTGTAAGTGCTGATGTAAAGTGCTAGGGAGGAAACCACATAAATTGTCAGGTAATATGAGTATGCAGCCATGGTTAGCTAATACCATTGTTATATATAATCGCCTATCGATACTATTGTATAGTTAATAACCATTTGCTAATCGATACTATTGTACAACGCGTCACTGATCGCCTATCGATACCTGGTAAAATACCGATATCTACGATAGTCATGTAAAGAGGATTGCGAATGATTTGATCGAGAGCATTGATGAGAGCATTAATAAAAGATCGTGATTGAATATTGAAACGCTGTTAATTTAATTTAATAAACATTAAAAGACATTGAAACCTCGGTAATAATATATATATATATATATATATATATATATATATAGCACATATCTACACATCTATATATATAAAAGAGTTTGTCCTTACTAGAATGGAAGAGCCACAGCCTAAACGAAAAGAGCTAGAAGGCTGAAATTTTCACACAATTTTCCATGCAGGTAGGAGGTGAGCACTAAGAAGGGAATTTTTATTTGGACAACTCCTTCAAGTAGCTCCCATACGATTTGGAGCACTTTTTACCCATTTTAAAAAACAAATTACAATTACAACAAGTACCCATTCCACTACTGTCGCCTGATTGTCGCACAAGCTGGGGAATTGATCGCGAGCGAGAATACAAAAACAAAACAAATGCGCAGTGACGCCTTCGCGTCGCACAAGCAAAGTCATAAAAAAAGTTTCTTACACTTGCAAAAAAGAAACGGATTTCCGCTTCTTAATGAATAAGTGCATACACAATTAAGTGAACAATGCGCTTGAAAATAATTTTCATAATTTTATGTACATGTATCACTTCGCACAGTGCACATTTTTTTTTTCAAATTTGTGTGTCTTTGACAATTGATTTACGACCCAAGTAGCGTTTGTTGTTGTTGTAAGTGTTGTTGTTGGGCCCGCACTGCTACTTTTTGTTGGTGTCATTGATTTAAAAAAAAAAGTGGAAACGTTCAGGACAACCGATTGCGGCAAGATACCAGTATTAAAAAAAAAGTCGGATGCGGCAGGGGTATGTGCCTTAAAGATTCTCCGATGCAGTGGGGATGCCAAAAACTCAAAATTTTTGGGGAATGCAGATCTTTGTGAAATGTCAATTGCTATCTTCATACCAAATTTGGTGACTCTAGCTCAAAGTTTGTAAAATGTAGGGAAAGGGGGGCTGGGGGCGGTATGGGTGGGCGTGGCATCAAAATTTTTGTTGCAGATCTTTGTTATATGTCAATTGCTATCTTCATACCAAATTTGGTGACTCTAGCTCGAAGTTTGTAAAAAGTGGGGAAAGGGGGGCTGGGGGCGGTATAAGTGGGCGAGGCATCCAAATTTTTGATGCAGATCTATGTGGAATGTCAATTGCTATCTACATACCAAATTTGGTGACTCTAGCTCGAAGTTTGTAAAAAGTGGGGAAAGGGGGGCTGGGGGCGGTATGGGTGGGCGAGGCATCCAAATTTTTGATGCAGATCTATGTGGAATGTCAATTGCTATCTACATACCAAATTTGGTGAATCTAGCAAGAAGTTTTTAAAAAGTGGGGAAAGGGGGGCTGGGGGCGGTATGGGTGGGCGTGGCATCCAAATTTGTGATGCAGATCTTTCTGAAATGTCAATTGCTATCTTCATACCAAATTTGGTGACTCTAGCTCGAAAATTGTAAAAAAAGGGGAAAGGGGGAAGAAATGGGGGGCGTGGCTCCAAAACTTTGATGCAGTTTTTTGGGGGTCGTTGCCAGCTATCTTCCCACCAAATTTGGAAGCTCTAGCTCCACAACTCTGGAAGATACACGCATTCCCGTTTTTGACGAAGCGTTGGGGTAGATGGGAGCGGATGGGGCGGCTAGGGCAGTATTGGTAGGCGTGGCATCCAAACTTTTGGTGCAGTTTTTAGAGGGTCATCATCACCTATCTTGGCACCAAATTTGGTGGCTATAGCTCAAAAACTGTGTGAGATATAGCAATTTCTGATTTCAAAATGCGGGGGGGCTGGGGGCGTAATGGGTGGGCGTGGCTCCAAAACTTTGATGCAGATTTTTGGGGGTCGCTGCCAGCTATCTTCCTACCAAATTTGGTGGCTCTAGCTTCACAACTCTGGAAGATACACGCATTCCCGTTTTTGACGAAGCGTTAGGGTGGATGGGGGCGGCTAGGGCAGTATCGGTGGGCGTGGCATCCAAACTTTTGGTGCAGTTTTTAGGGGGTCATCATCACCTATCTTGGCACCAAATTTGGTGGCTATAGCTCAAAAACTGTGGGAGATATAGTCTTTTTTGACTTTAAAATGCGGGGGGGCTGGGGGCGGAATGGGGGGGCGTGGCTCCAAAATTTTGATGCAGTTTTTTGGAGGTTGCTAATAGCTATCTTCTTATTAAATTTGGTACTTCTAGCTGTAAGGATGTGCGAAATATGTGGATTTATCGGTATTGGCTTATCGAATTTATCGATTTGCCAGCCCCCCAGTTATCGTAGAACCCCCATCTTGACACTTTAATTTACTATCCCATAGATAAAGAGAATTGGAAAGTTTCAAGTCTCTAGCTTGAAAGGTGTGGAAAAAACTTGCAACCATACGGACGGACAGACGGACAGACGGACAGACACCATGACGGACATTGCACAAAACCAATATACTCTTTACCTTCGGTATCGAGTATAACAACAACAACATAACAAAACTTAGTGCGTCTAGAAAAATTTCCCACACCAGAATATGTTATGGGGGTGGATTCGCCTGCTTGCTGCTTATATAACTTAGACAAAACGTATCACACTAACATTTATTGATATATTATTGATATACAATTTCGAACAAGCAAAGGGCGTTCACTTAATGATAATCAAATAATTTGAAATCTCGCTCCGATCATGCTCTTTTGTTGTTGCTCATTTACGTTCACTCTCTATTTTATGTGCGCGCTTTGCATGTCAATCATAAAGTTTAATAACCCTACCTCCTCCGCACACACTAAACTAAAGCTAAAGGCAATATGCAATTCACTTAACTGCAGCCTCTTAGATATGTTTTGCGTTGATTCAGTGCGTGCGAAGAAGGTAGCGATACTACGCTCTTTGTCTAACTTGCAGAGCGCGCGCATACATAAGAGAGTTAGCCGAAATAGCCAACAACGAAGGCGCATGATCGGAGCGAGATTTAAAAATAATTTGTCATCTAGCGCCGAACATGAAGAGCGATGCGTGAGCGTGTTCAAGTTTTAAGCTGCCTCTTTGGGTTTGGGACCAGCAGCGCTCAACTCATGATGCAGGTGTTGAATTGCCGACTGTCAGCACAACACGAGAATGAGCGAATCTGAAAACAAGTAAGAAGGCTTAAGTCGAGAAATCCCGACTAAAAGATACCCTGAACCCGTGTATTACAATGACTTGCAGAAGTCTCCTGTGTTTCTTAATCGATTTGGATTATTAATTTTCACAGAATTTATAATGTTATCCATTGTTTTAACTCCTATTTTTACATTTTCTAAATAACAGACATGTGGACTCGGCTGTTGAAGCTGATTTATGTGGTCGGAGATGCTTCTTTCTGCCTGTTACATACTTTTGCACAAATCAATTATACCCTTTTTTACCCATTTTATGGGTTCAGGGTATAAAAATAATGTAATATTTTAGGCATGCTTTCAAAACAAAGTTTTCTTATATTTTGTAGCCACAGATAACAGAGAAGAAGAAATATAACTGTAAATGGTACTCACTGCAAGCAGCATGCACAGCTGAGCGAATATATGCTGCAACACAAAGAGCGGCTTAAAGATTGATCAGCGCGCGCGTCGCTCTTATGACTGCCGCTAGAAATAACATAATTTGAATGCAATCATGCTCCTTTGATGTTGCTCATTTACGTTCACTCTCTATTTTATGTGCGCGCTTTGCATGTCAATCATAAAGTTTAATATCCCTATCTCCTCCGCACTCACTAAGCTAAGCTAACCATAACTAAGAGGCTGCAGTTAAGGGAATTGCATTGCCTAATTTACACCACCCATACATAGCTCTTAAGTGCAAGCGTTGTATGTATGAGCTCGGGATCTGCTGCTTAGAGGAATAACTGTAATGCTCTTTCCAACATTATGTTTTTACATATAATGGTAAGGGAATTGGTTATGCATTTTAGTTCATATTTATTGTGAACAAAGAAAGTTACTTTTCGTTTCAGTGAATTTTTTAATATTGTTTATATTAAGGATAAGGATAATAACAACGAAAATTTCTTTTTGGATCAGTGAGTTTGTTAATATTCTGATTTTCGTATTATATATATGTACATTCATTTCAAATACGTATGTATATACGTTCATTTAAAATTCGTATATAATGATAAGTTATAAAAAATATTTAATTGCTATGATTTAAATATTTAAATAACGATCAACGTATTTAAATTTTTTAAACACAAAAAAGTTAAGTTGATTTTCGATTTAATAATTGAAGCAACATTATTTATAGTTGTCTTCTATTTTGCATATTATATAATAGTTATATAGACGCTGATTTAGTGCATTTAAAAATCAAATAAAACTAAGCAGTCTGAATATTCTATTAAATTAATATAAGTTGTTATATTCAATTTTATTGAATTCTATACTTTGTATAGACGCTGTAACGTTGTACAGTGAAGTCAAATTTTGACTTATTTTGAAGTATTTATTTATTTATAATACTTACTTTAAATTATGTTGTTAATTTGTTTTGTTGTTTTTTTTTTTCAACAAAATTAATAAGTCGATTTTAGACTTAATAATTGAAGCAACATTATATATAGTTGTCTTCTATTTTGCATATTATATAATGCATAGTTATATAGACGCTGCTTTAGTGCATTTAAAAATCAAATAAAACTAAGCAGTCTGAATATTCTATTAAATTAATATAAGTTGGTATATTCAATTTTATTGAATTCTATACTTAAGTATAGACACTGTAACGTTGTAACAATCGTTTTACAGTGAAGTCAATTGACCCAAAGCCAAATTAAAATACGTCTATTGAAACTTTAGATATTAGTGGTGTTTTGGTGCCGCATTCAGTTGTTGCTATAATTGGTGATGGAGCCTGCCTTTTTAGATCTATTTCCTATCTTTTATTTGGTAGGCAAGGCTTCCATGGCACCATACGCCAAAATATTGTTGAACATGTTGTAACCAACTGGCAAACTTTTGCTTGCTTCAGCATAAACTTAAATGGAGAGTGTTATAGCTCTTCTGAACAATATGAGTGCGATATGTCAAATTCAAATACTTATGGTACTGCATGTGAGCTTCAAGCAGCAGCAGAAATTTATGCTGTAAATTTTCAAGTTTTTCAAAATGGAAATTTATTACAAGCATTCGGAAATAATATGCATCCTGTAAAAAGATTGCGTTTTACCGGTCCATTAATGAATGGACATTTTGATGTTTATATTTCTTTAGAGGAAGTATTAACTCAAGAATCTGATACGTCAAGTGAATGTATAACTGAAAATGTTAAAAATCCTGTTAAAAGACGTAGTCGATTCACCGGCAAAACAGAAAAAAAGGTAAAAAAAACGTTCATTTGAAAAAATTAGTGATATCAATAGGGGTAAGCGCATAGAAGCATCATAAAAATATCGTGTTAATAATCCTGATGTTATTAGAGTTGTAGTGAGAAGACATCAGGCTAATAATCCTGAAGCTCATCGAGTTGCAGTGAGAAGACATCAGGCTAATAATCCTGATGCACGTCAAGAAAGGCGTTTGCGTGCATGGAGTGTTAAAGCCATGTCTGGCTTAAACTATGATTTTGAAATAGCTTACAAGTCAGATAAAATTACTCAACTTGGTAGTATGAATTTGATATGCAAACATTGTAATGCTTTAAAATGGAAAAATTAGCCTTTGGATATCTGTTGCAAGGCAGGAAAAGTTAAACTTTCACAAAATGAAAGTTTGCCTGATCCACTTAAAAGCTTAATAATTGGTGGACATCCCAAGCATGATCATTTCATTGATCGTATAAGAAAGTATAACAGCTGCTTTCAAATGACTTCTTTTGGAAGTACAAAAACTATAAATGAAAGTTGGTCAACCTTTAAAGTCCAAGGACAAGTGTATCACTTAATTGGTAGTGTCCGACCTTTGCTAAATGAAGAAATGCATTTCTTCAAATTTATTTTGTTGGTGATGATGAAAAGGAAGCTCAACTACGTTGAAAAAATATTTCAAATGTTGATTTAAGCGTAGTAAAGGATCTTCAATGTATGTTTCATCATCATAATCGTTATGTAAAAGATCTAAAAATGGCTCTCAATAAAATACAAACATGTACCAAAGACTATAAATTGGTTATACATGCTGATCGAACACCCGCTGGTGCACATAAAGGGCTTTACAATGCACCAATGCACTATCAAGCGAAGTAGCAGTTATTGTAGTAGAAGTTATTGTTGGTCAGCAATTTGAAAAGCGCAATATTATTATTGAAAGCCATTATTATAAATTTCATCGTATAAGTGAGGTGCATCGATCATACGATGCCTTACAGAACCCTTTGCTATTTCCTTATGGCGAAGGTGGCTATTCAGTGGATATACAAGAATGGAATTCATTATTAAACAAGTGGAAACGTTGCAGTCGGACGCATCCGACTGCGGCATACTCGATACCAGTATTAAACCGGTAAAAAGAGGCCTGATTGCATAGGGGTACGGATGCGGCAGGGGTGTACGCTGCCTTAAAGATTTTCCTATGCAGATGGGGATGCCACAAGCTGTCTTCGTTGCAAATTTGGTGACTAGCTCAAAGTTTGTAAAAGGTGGGGAAAGGGGGGCTGGGGGCAGTATGGGTAGTTGTGGCATCAAAATTTTTGATGCAGATCTTTGTGAAATGTCAATTGCTATATTCATAAAAAAATTTGGTGACCCTAGCTCAAAGTTTGTAAAAAGTGGGGAAGGGGAGCTGGGGGTGGTATGGGTGGGCATGGCATCCAAATTTTTTATGCAGATCTTTGTGGAATGTCAATTGCTATTTTCATACCAAATTTGGTGACTCTAGCTCAAAGTTTGTAAAAGTGGGGAAAGGGGGGGCTGGGGGCGGTATGGGTGGTAGTGGCATCCAAATTTTTGATGCAGATCTTTGTGGAATGTCAATTGCTATCTTCATACCAAATTTGGTGACTCTAGCTCAAAGTTTGTAAAAGGTTGGGAAAGGGGGGCGTGGCTCCAAAACTTTGATGCAGATTTTTGGAAGTCGTTGCCAGCTATCTTCCTACCAAATTTGGTGGCTCTAGCTCCTCAACTCTGGAAGATACACGCATTCCCGTTTTTGACGAAGCGTTGGGGTAGATGGGAGCGGATGGGGGCGGCTAGGGCATTATTGGTGGGCGTGGCATCCAAACTTTTGATGCAGTTTTTGGGGGGTCATCATCACCTATCTTGGCACCAAATTTGGTGGCTATAGCTCAAAAACTGTGGGAGATATATGCATTTTTGACTTTAAATTGCGGGGGGCTGGGGGCGGAATGGGTGGGCGTGGCTCCAAAACTTTGATGCAGATTTTTGGGGGTCATCATCACCTATCTTGGCACCAAATTTGGTGGCTATAGCTCAAAAACTGTGGGAGATATAGGCTTTTCTGATTTCAAAATGCGGAGGGGCTGGGGGCGGAATGGGGGCGTGGCTCCAAAATTTTTGATGCAGTTTTTTGGGGGTTGCTAGTAGCTATCTTCTTACCAAATTTGGTAGTTCTAGCTGTAAGGATGTGCGAAATATGTGGATTTATCGGTTTTGAGTTATCGAATTTATCGATTTGCCAGCCCCCCAGTTATCGTTGAACCCCCATCTTGACACTTTAATTTATTATCCCATAGATAAAGAAAATTGAAAAGTTTCAAGTCTCTAGCTTGAAGGGTGTGGAAAAAAGTTGCGAACATACAGACGGACAGACGGACGGACACCATGACGGACATTGCACAAACTCAATATACTCTTTACCTTCGGTATCGAGTATAAAAAGGAGGAACCAAAAAAAAAGATATCTGCGTTAAGCTTTTACAGTTATAAAATAATGATTCGTCAATCTGAGTTAAATCATTTAATTTATTGTCGTTCCCTTTATAGTCAACTTTTAGTTGATATGTATGCTAAAATTGAAACAGAAAGGTTAAATTATATTCGCTACAATCAAGCGTAACTCAGAGCAGATAGCTATATACATCTACAAGATGCAATAGGCCAACAAGATGTTGACGCAGCTCAACTTGGTCAGATGGTAATTTTACCGTCTTCTTTTACAAGCTCTGCACGATATACGCATGAAAAGACTCAAGATGCTATGACATATGTTCGCCATTATGAGCGACCAGATCTTTGCATAACATCACATGCAATCCATGATGGAATGACATCAAAAGTGTTTTGTTACCGGGTCAAAAACCGCATGATCGTCACGATATTATAGCTCGAGTTTTTCATTTAAAAGTTAAAAGTTATTGACAAAAGGTTCTTTGTTTGGAAGCGTGCAATGTTTCATGTACTCTGTGGAATGGCAAAAGCGGGATTTACCACATATATGTACATATTCTACTTTGGTTAGAAAATAAAATAAGACCAGATAAAATCGATAAAATTATCTGTGCCGAAATACCAAACGCAGATGAGGATCCTTTGTTATTTAACATTGTTAAGTCAAATATGATTCATGGTCCTTGCGGTGTATTTAATAATAAATCGCCATGCATGAAAAATGGAAAATGTACCAAAAGGTTTCCTCGACAATTACTTAAAGAAACTGTGACGGGAAAAGATAGTTACCCTCTATATCGTAGAAGATCGATAGAAGATGGTGGTAATGCAATTAATATAAATGGTAATTGCATAGATAATCGTTGGGTTGTGCCTTATAACTGTGTACTATTGAGAACATTTGAAGCTCACATAAATGTTGAGTAATGTAGTTCTGTAAAGTCTATTAAATTCATTTGTAAATATGTTAACAAGGGCAGTGATCAAGCATCATTTACTCTTGAAGACCAACGTAATGAAATTAATATGTACGAAAGTGGCCGTTAAATAAGTAGCTCAGAAGCGGTATGAAGAATCCTTGCATTTCCCATACATGAACGTTTTCCGGCTATTACACACTTAGCTGTTCATTTAGAAAATGGTCAACGGATATATTTTAACCCCAATAATCCGCAACAATTACTTGACAGATTAAGCACTACACCCAAAACCACTTTGTTAGCCTTCTTTGAGCTATGCACACGTGATGAGTTTGCAAGAACGCTTCTATATTGTGAAGTTCCATCAAATTTTACATGGAACAATAAAGAACTTCAAAGAAGAAAACGAGGGCATGATGTGCCAAATTTTCCTGGAGTTAAAAGAGATTCAGCTTTGGGAAGAGTGTACACTATTCATCCCAATAATACAGAATGTTTTTATTTAAGACTTTTATTACATTTTGTAAGGGGCCCAACTTCATTTTTAAATTTAAAAACCGTTAATGGTATAGCATACGCATCATTTCAATTGGCGTGTAAAGCTCTAGGAGTACTAGAAGATGATAAGCACTAGGATTCAACTATAGCCGAAGCTGTCATATGTCAAAATCCTACAAAACTGAGAGAACTTTTTGCAATAATGTTAGTATTTTGTCAAATTGCAGATGCTCTTAAACTTTGGAATACTTATAAAGAGAGTTTCTCAGAAGATATTTTAAGAGCCTTTCATTTTTCACAAGACAGAAATATTGATGAAAGTATTGTGAATAATGTATTAAATAAATGTCTTATTTACATTGAACTTCAATGATTGAAGATATTGTACTGTCTATTGGTGGTCAAAACTAGACTTACTATGGACTTCCACTACCAATTAGATCCGAGGAAATTGTTCCAAATATTTAATATCATAGAGAAACAAATTATGAAAATTGCGATAATTTTGTTGTTAATAATGAGCTACTCCTTACTGCTGAGCAAAAACAAGTATACGAAAAGATACTATATAGCGTTGAAGCAGAAAAAGGAGAAATCTATTTTTTAGATGCACCTGGTGGAACAGGTAAAACGTATCTTTTAAATTTATTATTGGCAAAGGTACGGCAAAGTAAAAAAATTGCATTGGCCGTTGCTTCTTCCGGTATCGCAGCCACTTTACTAAATGGTGGCACAGCGCATTCTACACTTAAGATTCCATTTAATATGATTCATTTAGAAACACCACATTGCTCAATTTCAAAGCAATCTAATATTGCTGCTGTGCTCAAAGATTGCAAGCTTATTGTTTGGGATGAGTGTACTATGGGCCATAAAGGTGCTTTTGAAGCTGTAGATCGATCTTTGAAAGACATTCGAGATAGTGAATACTTAATGGGTGGCATAACTGTTCTCTTAGCTGGTGATTTTCGACAAACTCTTCCAGTGATCCCCAGAGGAACAAGAGCAGATGAAATAAATGCGTGCTTAAAGTCTTCAATTTTGTGGCCCAAAATACAGAAAATTGCATTAACGAAGAATATGCGAGTGCACTTAAAAGGTGATAGCATAGCTGGTGAATTTGCAGAAATGCTTCTTCAAATAGGAAATGGATTATTTCCAACCCATGATGGCAAAATAACTTTACCATCAACTTTGTGTCATGTTGTGAAAAATATTGAAGAGCTAACTCTAAAAATATTTCCGGATATTACAAATATCTCTCAAAAATCACTCGAATGGTTTTCAGAACGTGCTGTTTTGACTGCGAGAAATGAAAATGTATTGGAAATAAACGAGTTTTTATTAAAATCATTTCAAAGTGAAGAAATGACATGTAACTCTATTGATTCTGTGACTGAAATCGAAGATGCAGTTCATTACCCCGTCGATTTTCTTAATTCATTAAATTCGGCTGGCCTGCCTCAACATAAATTAACTTTAAAGATTGGTTCACCTGTAATGTTGATTCGCAACTTGAAACCGCCAATACTGTGCAATGGTACAAGATTGCAAGTTAAAGTCCTTCATAAGAATGTTGTCGAAGCAATTATCTTTACTGGCAATGGTATAGGGGAAACGGTTTTTATACCGAGAATTCCATTAATACCTTCTGATTCTGAATTGCCAATTCAATTTAAAAGATTGCAATTTCCTTTAAAAGTTTGCTTTGCCTTAACAATTAATAAATCACAGGGACAAACTCTTAAATAAGCAGGACTAGACTTAAGACACGATTGTTTTTCTCATGGCCAATTTTATGTAGCCTGCTCAAGAGTCAGTTCACCAAAAAGTTTATTTGTATTAGCACCTGACGGAAAAACAACCAATGTCGTTTAGAAAGAAGCTCTTAAAGTTGTTAATAATTGCAAATTAAATTCAATAAGTGGATAAGGCCTACTGGGGAAACCACAATATTCTCTACCTCAATGGTGGCGTGGAAAAGAGAATACTAAATAGTTTGCTTAAATATTTTGTGAAATATTTTCTAATTTATTTATTTTGTATCTATCTTCTGTTGCTAAAATTTATATAAACTATCCGCGCAGCGAAGTAAGCGGGCCACTTACTAGTACCATATATACACATACATATATTATTAAAAGGGTATATTGAAATTTTGCAAACATTTAAGTAAAAAATAAATAAGAATTTTAATGAAATGAGTTTTTGTGCAATGTTCTTAGTCTGAATATTTTTATAATTGGTTAAAAAGAAGTATAGGGTATCTTAACGTCGAGATCTTGACTAAAATACATTAGAAAAAATTTGGCTTGCTGTAACAAATAGTCAAAACTGCATGCTTGTCTGGCATGAGCTTATCTCTGCAAAGTTTTGTGGTTCATTAGTGTTGATCGCGATGGGCCGTAAGTGTGACTTAGTAGTGCGAAATTTTTTCACCTTGGACAGCAGTGAAAACAAAAGAAAATGCAAGCTATGTAGTCGTTCATTTCAAGGAGGATATTTCACCAATTTAAGAAGACACTTGCAAGAGTGTCACAACGAACAATATAAAAGTGAAATGGATGATCAAAACAAACACCACAAAAAAAAAAAATTTTCAATTGCTTTAACGGAGACTGAAGTGCAAGATGCGTGCGTGCAATTGGTAACCGAAGAAAAGATGCCTTTTGCAATATTGGATTCAGTGCCTTTTAGGAAGTTGACGGATCAAATTTTTAGCGGATTGGACATGAGCCCCATAACATCACGTAATGTTCTGCTGCATTTGAGCGAAAAATACGATTTAATTAAAGAAAGTCTTATTGCGAATATGAAAAACAAAGTTGTATCGCTGAAAATTGACACAGCATCACGGCATTGCAGAGGCATTTTGGGTGTTAATGTGCAGTTTTATCGCAATAAGAATATTGAAATAAGGACAATGGGAGTCATTGAGCTTGAGAAAAAACACACGGGAGCCAATTTGAGCAAAGAAATTGAAAATATATTGAGCGAATTTTCAATTTCAAAGAGCCAGATTTATTCAGTCACCTCGGATAATGGCCGAAATATGATTAAGGCTATTGAGCTATTAAGTGATGAACCCGATGCAGAGGAGTCCGGTAACGATGAGGTGTTGTCAGACGTTTGCATCTTTTCAATTGGGTCAGCCAGATGTGCCGCACATTCCCTGCAATTGGCAGTTAAAGATTTTTTGAAGGACAGCAGACGCGGAGAAGTCGTCGACAGAGCGAGAGCAATCGCCAAAACTTTAAGGACACCAACATACAGGTAATTTTATGAAACTAAAATTATTTCAAGTTCAAATATCTTTAAAACCACCTCTAACTTTTTCAGACTGGCAATTCATACGCAAGGTTTACCTCAGCCGCTCGTTGATATTCCTACAAGGTGGAATTCAACATACACCATGTTGAAAAATGAGTTAATTTACAGGGATTTTTCAACGGAGCACCTGAGGAAAAACTTGCAGTTAACATGTGCTGAGTGGGAGGAAATTGAAGGCCTTGAAGCTGTGTTGGAGCCTGTATTTGTAGCAACACAAAAATTACAGAGTGAACAACTTTATTTTGGCGATTTTTATATGCTTTGGTTGGAGACGAAGCTAACAATTCAAGCTATGAAAAATGGTCATAGCAACGATTTGGCGAGGTTTATGGAAAATCGAGAAGGATGTCTTTTAGAAAACGAAGTGGCCCTCTCAGCAATATATTTGGATCCTCGGATGCACACGGCATTACTTCAAAATCAAAACAAAGTCTTAATTGCAAGAAGGCATTTGACTAAACTGATGAGGCAAATAATTGCCGTTAGCAAGAAGGTATTTTTTTTTTAATATTAAATTTACGATTTTATTAATTTGTATTCTTATTTATCAGGTCGACGATGCTCAGGAAAAGCCCGTTTCGTCACCAAACTATCAATTACCGACGAGTCAGGTTGACAATACGGGGCAGGCCACCAGCTCCTTGTTAGACGACTATTTAAAATCTTTTGATGCATGCTCGGGAAATGAGGAGTCGGATGATGAAGATGACCCAGAAATTTAATTAGCTATGACGGAGTTGAACGGGTAAAAGCCAAAGCGCATTAGTATTGGTCAAAATATAATGACGTATTGGGAAGAGAAAAAATTTGTACACCCCAGACTCTAAAAATTGTCAAAAGATGTGCATTGCGTACCAGCAACGCAAGTTTCAGTCGAAAGAGCTTTTTCCGCTTTAAAATTGGTTCTTTCCGACCTGAGGTGCAACTTATCTTCAGAGTCGATCAAAAAGTTATTGTTTCTGAAGTTAAATAAATAATGCATAAAAAAATCTTTTTGTTATGGATGTTTTTAATTTCTCATACGTAGCCACAAAGCGTTTTCTTTCTTTCTTTGTCCATAAATAAAGACAACATTTGTTCCTTAGTATTGATCCTTGAAGGACATGTGATATATCAATGGAAATGTATTTAAGTGTAGATCATAAATATATATCAACTTTTGTGCTATGCTGCTCGGTTCAAAAGATATTTAAAATCAATTTTTATTTTCAACTTTTAAAATTAAATTGGAAAATAACTCTCAGTTTTGATTGCTAAAATAAAAATTGATAAGCAAATCTTATTTTTAATTTTTATACTCGATACCGAAGGTAAAGAGTATATTGGTTTTGTGCAATGTCCGTCATGGTGTCTGTCCGTCTGTCCGTCCGTATGGTTTCAAGTTTTTTCCACACCCTTCAAGCTAGAGACTTGAAACTTTCCAGTTCTCTTTATCTATGGGATAGTAAATTAAAGTGTCAAGATGGGGGTTCTACGATAACTGGGGGGCTGGCAAATCGATAAATTCGATAACTCAAAACCGATAAATCCACATATTTCGCACATCCTTTCAGCTAGAACTACCAAATTTGGTAAGAAGATAGCTACTAGCAACCCCCAAAAAACTGCATCAAAAATTTTGGAGCCACGCCCCCCCCCTCCCATTCCGCCCCCAGCCCCACCGCATTTTAAAGTCAAAAAAGCCTATATCTTCCACAGTTTTTGAGCTATAGCCACCAAATTTGGTGCCAAGATAGGTGATGATGACCCCCCAAAACTGCATCAAAAGTTTGGATGCCACGCCCACCAATACTGCCCTATTCGCCCCCATCCCACCCAACGCTTCGTCAAAAACGGGAATGCGTGTATCTTCCAGAGTAGTGGAGCTAGAGTCACCAAATTTGGTATGAAGATAGCAACTGACATTCCACAATGATCTGCATCAAAAATTTGGATGCCACGCCCACCCATACCGCCCCCAGCCCCCCCCCTTTCGCCACTTTTTACAAACTTTGAGCTAGGGTCAACAAATTTCGTATGAAGATAGCAATTTACATTTCACAAAGATCTGCATCAAAAATTTGGATGCCACACCCACCCATACCGCCCCCAGCCTCCCTTTCCCCACCTTTTACAAACTTTGAGCCAGAGTCACCAAATTCGGTATGAAGATAGCAATTGACATTCCACAAAGATCTGCATCACAAATTTGGATGCCACGCCCACCCATACCGCCCCCAGCCCCCCCTTTCCCCACTTTTTACAAATTTCGAGCTAGAGTCACCAAATTTTTTTATGAAGATAGCAATTGACATTTCACAAAGATCTGCTACAAAAATTTGGATGCCACAACTACCCATACCGCCCCCAGCCCCCCTTTCCCCACCTTTTACAAACTTTGAGCCAGAGTCACCAAATTTGGTATGAAGATAGCAATTGACATTCCACAAAGATCTGCATCACAAATTTGGATGCCACGCCCACCCATACCGCCCCCAGCCCCCCTTTCCCCACATTTTACAAACTTCGAGCTAGATTCACCAAATTTGGTTTGAAGATAGCAATTGACATTTCACAAAGATCTGCATCAAAAATTTTGATGCCACAACTACCCATACCGCCTCCAGCCCCCCTTTTCCCACCTTTTACAAACTTTAAGCTAGAGTCACCAAATTTGTAAGGAAGATAGCTTGTGGCATCCCCATCTGCATCGGAAAATCTTTAAGGCAGCGTACACCCCTGCCGCATCCGTACCCCTCTGCAATCAGGCCTCTTTTTAGCGGTTTTAATACTGGTATCGAGTATGCCGCAGTCGGTTGCGTCCGACTGCAACGTTTCCACTTGTTATAATAAAGATTGAAAAATAAGAGTTATTTTACAATTTTTTATTAAAAATTGAAATTTAATAATTAAATAATAATTTATTCATTTAAGTCAAAAAATAAGAGTTATTGATTAATTTATTTATATAAATTGAAAATAATTGTGTATTCGACTTTTGGATTCCCAGCTTTAAAAAATAGTATTTGGTCGTTTTCGTTATCCCTATATTTCGCTTTGACTTTTTTCAACTCCATAACTCTTATTTGCGGTCCCTGATTTATATTATATGGCAAAGCCTCATTTACATCTGCAAGGGCTTTAACCATTTTCTCAATCATTCTGTTAAAAGATTCTTTGATTGCAGCTGGAACGTCTGCATCATCGATCAGAAGAAAATTCACATTTTTGTATTTTGTGAAATATATCCAAGCCATGGCCATGTTTTATGACATTTGATGTAAGGTTTAACTCCGCGTTAATTTTTTTTAGTAGGTCTAAGCCGATTATGCCATCAAATTCTTTGAGATGATTTAATACGAAAAAAATAAGATTTTACGTTGAAATAATGTATGGGGCATTTCATTGTAATTTTAGATTGTCCATGTTTGGAGTTTACTTGAAATGGAGATTCGACTGGAACAAAATGTTTCAGTACTGAAAGAGACTTGATGTAATTTTTAGAAGCTCCTGTATCAATGAGTAATTTAATCGAACATTCGCTAAAAAATTGCAGCTTACGTTTTCTGACTGTTCGTCGTCAGCAGCTGTTGTTTCTGTCTCTGCCTGTGTATCATAGCTGCCGCTATCTTGTTCTTGTGCCAAATGATTTATTTTATGGCGACCTTGGGATTGATTGCCATAATCTTGGGCCCTATTTTGTGCCTGAGTTGGCTGTCTGAATTTTGAAGATGAGTCTACCTCCATTGGTTGTGGATATTGGGCCTGTGGCTTTTGGTTATTAAAGCGATGCTTTGAACTATTTTGCTTTTGGTTTGTATCCATTTGTGTTTTTTGAAAGTGAGGGTTTCTCCTCTGAGAGCTAGGGTCGATTTCTTGCTCGTTATTTTGTCGCCAATTTCTGGGCTTTGGATTAGTTTGTTTTTGAGCTTTTTCCTCGTTGTGCTTGGACAGACTGGCCGCAAAGATACTTCTTTCATTGCTGTGCTCTGCGTCCTGTGCCAAAGCTAGAGCTGAAGGCAAATCTTTAGGTTGTGTTACGACTGCCTTGTAAATAAATTGGTTTAAGTTATTTAAGTAAATACTAAAGAGCTGATCGTGGCGATGTTAATTTACCATAGTGGCATCCTGAAACAATGTAAAAGTTAACAAAGCGAGTTGGCAGGGACACATGTAAAAGCTCTGGAATAGTCCCGTTTGAAGAAGCGATTTTTCTTATAAGCGTGGGTAGCAGCACATTTTAGACAAGCGTGCAAGACATTCCCCGATCGAAAGTGAAAAGAGCTAGATAAGCCGAGAGACTGCTTTGCAAAAAGTCGATTATAACCTCTGAAAGTGCAGACACGTTTTTACTAAAGTGATCTACCAAAAGTGTGAAGCAGGGATAGCCAGCTGCCTGAGTGCCGATTTTCACCACCGGCGCCTGCAAGGCGACCGTTTAAGGGCTGCATAGCTTGGGCTGTACAAATAGCGCGTGCGGCACCCATCAGGGCTGTACTTGGATGCTGGCGAGGCGCGCATAGAACGTTAGACAGGCCGTCTTCAGTGGATAGCAGATGAGCCCAAGGCAAGGCGCACAGGGATCGCGTGACGTTCTTCAGCCGCGCCTAAGAAAAAGAGCAACTTATAGTGGCAGCGGGAGTTTCTTCAGCAGCGTGGGGAACGCATGAACGCACAGTGGCAGGGTGAATGCATAGCAACAGCACAGCCACTGAACAGCTACTGCGCAGCTTTAGCGCAGCAATGGCGCATTTTTAGCGCAGTTACAGCGAAGCGACAGCACCGCTACAGCGAAGCGACAGCACAGTTTTGGAGTCACTGCTGAGTGAACATGTGGTTTTTTTTTATAATATAGTTTTTGTACTTTGACAAGACTAATATAGTGGTTAATTGAATTAAGAACTGTTTTAATGGCATAAGTCATTTTGTTAAAGAAGTGCCAGTTCCGGATATGAATCCGATCACTAAATTGATTAAGCCAATTTTGATTTTTGTAATTTTTATAACATTAGTTATGTCAAGTCCTAAAACTATTGCGATGCTCCAATGCAATTAGCTTGAGTAAACTTGATAGGTGTGTGCATATTTATACTTAAGTCTTTTTTATTTAACAGATATTGCTGGTTTGAGCTCAGATCATCATCATCTTGCAACTGCACTCTAAACGTTGCGATCATCATGCAGTACTGAATAAACTGTTCCACGTTCCCCCCTCCCATTAACAAACCTTACAAGGAACTCAAGTAAGTTGTAATGGTAGCCAGTTGCAATGTTTTAGTGTTTACAAGTAAAGTAAGCAATTAGAAAAACATGTATACTTTAAATTCAAATAAGTAAAACATTTATAAAAATTTACATGTAGTTGAAATCACTTTTGTATATTTTATAGTAAACTAATTTCATAGTTTAAGTTATTAGTATTTACCAAATTTTGAAACAATGTGTAATGAAACTGAAAGGAAATCCGAACAAAATATAATCAATTTTTAAGTTGACGTTATGAATATGAAGTGGTAAAGTAGTTATTATTTTGGCATACAGGTGCCACTGAGACAGGTTATTATTATTGGACGTAGATGTACTAACGAACAGTACAGTCAAGTGGCCCAACGATACCAAGCACCGGCTTGTTAACGCGCGGACCCACGCACAAAGCGACCCACCTCCCGCCCATCCGACCGAGGGGCACTCCGCTTATCGTGCGGTTACGATAACCGCGAACATGTAGACAAATGACACAAAACTAACTTTTTAATAGAGCAAGTAGGAGTGGCACTGTGTATTAAGTGGGAAAGATCGTTATAAATAGAACACAGAATACGAAAAGGGTTATGAAGAGCATAATTAGAATTACAAGTTTGAAGAGATATAGGTACAAAATTTCTAGTATTTCTAATAGGAACAGCAAAGTTAATTTGGTTAATTAATTCAGAAGAATCAATTTCACCATTAATTAATTTGTGAAAAAAGGAAAATGATAGCATTATTCTAAGATCACTCAGAGAAGGAAGATCTATTAGTAAAAATCTACTACGATAAGACGGCAAATTATTGTTAGTGTCCCAGTTAAGACCTCTAAGTGCGAGGAGCAGAAATTGTTTTTGTACCGATTCTATTTTATTCTGATGAATTTCGTATTTCGGAAACCATATACAAGATCCATATTCCAGAATCGGTCGAACAAGAGAAGTATACAGAGTTTTTGTTAAGTAGGGATCGTTAAACTCCTTCGACCAGCGCTTAATGAACCCCAAGACACCAGATGCTCTATTGGAAATTGAAGAAATATGCTTGTCAAACTTAAGCTTTGGGTCCATAACGATGCCCAAATCGTCAACCCATTCAATTCTATCTAGTGGTTTGTTGTCAAGAAAATATATATTAAAAAAGGGCAAATATCTAAAAAATGACATTACTTTACATTTACTGCAATTAAGATTTAAAAAATTTACTTTACACCACATTTGAAAGTTGTCTAAATATCTTTGAAGTTGTTGAGCAGCAAGGGGAGTTGCAGCCGACGTGCATAATTTTACATCATCAGCGTACATCAAAACCCGAGAGAACTTTATAGCTGATGGAAGATCGTTTATAAACAAAATAAATAACAAAGGACCAAGATGACTACCCTGTGGAACGCCTGAAGTGACCTGAACCGTCTTGGAAACGGACCCTTTAAATAAAACCCTCTGAGTTCTAAGAGTTAGGTAGTCTTTAATCCAAAGAACTAGAATATTTGAAAATCCCAAGAGTTCTAGTTTATGTATTAGGAGACGATGATCTACAGAGTCGAAAGCCTTACTAAAATCAGTATAAATAACATCAGTCTGCAATTTGTCCTGAAAACCCTTGATAACAAATGAAGTACATTCTAACAAGTTAGTGGTAGTAGATCTTTGTTTCATAAATCCGTGCTGGCACGGTGAAATAATAGATTTGCAAAGGTGTTGAAGATGGGAGGTTATTAATTTTTCAAAAATCTTAGGAATAGCAGACAACTTGGAGATACCCCTATAATTTTGAACATTCGATTTGTTTCCTTTTTTATGGAGAGGAATAATAAATGATGATAAATAATTTAATCGAACATTCGCTAAAAAATTGCAGCTTACGTTTTCTGACTGTTCGTCGTCAGCAGCTGTTGTTTCTGTCTCTGCCTGTGTATCATAGCTGCCGCTATCTTGTTCTTGTGCCAAATGATTTATTTTATGGCGACCTTGGGATTGATTGCCATAATCTTGGGCCCTATTTTGTGCCTGAGTTGGCTGTCTGAATTTTGAAGATGAGTCTACCTCCATTGGTTGTGGATATTGGGCCTGTGGCTTTTGGTTATTAAAGCGATGCTTTGAACTATTTTGCTTTTGGTTTGTATCCATTTGTGTTTTTTGAAAGTGAGGGTTTCTCCTCTGAGAGCTAGGGTCGATTTCTTGCTCGTTATTTTGTCGCCAATTTCTGGGCTTTGGATTAGTTTGTTTTTGAGCTTTTTCCTCGTTGTGCTTGGACAGACTGGCCGCAAAGATACTTCTTTCATTGCTGTGCTCTGCGTCCTGTGCCAAAGCTAGAGCTGAAGGCAAATCTTTAGGTTGTGTTACGACTGCCTTGTAAATAAATTGGTTTAAGTTATTTAAGTAAATACTAAAGAGCTGATCGTGGCGATGTTAATTTACCATAGTGGCATCCTGAAACAATGTAAAAGTTAACAAAGCGAGTTGGCAGGGACACATGTAAAAGCTCTGGAATAGTCCCGTTTGAAGAAGCGATTTTTCTTATAAGCGTGGGTAGCAGCACATTTTAGACAAGCGTGCAAGACATTCCCCGATCGAAAGTGAAAAGAGCTAGATAAGCCGAGAGACTGCTTTGCAAAAAGTCGATTATAACCTCTGAAAGTGCAGACACGTTTTTACTAAAGTGATCTACCAAAAGTGTGAAGCAGGGATAGCCAGCTGCCTGAGTGCCGATTTTCACCACCGGCGCCTGCAAGGCGACCGTTTAAGGGCTGCATAGCTTGGGCTGTACAAATAGCGCGTGCGGCACCCATCAGGGCTGTACTTGGATGCTGGCGAGGCGCGCATAGAACGTTAGACAGGCCGTCTTCAGTGGATAGCAGATGAGCCCAAGGCAAGGCGCACAGGGATCGCGTGACGTTCTTCAGCCGCGCCTAAGAAAAAGAGCAACTTATAGTGGCAGCGGGAGTTTCTTCAGCAGCGTGGGGAACGCATGAACGCACAGTGGCAGGGTGAATGCATAGCAACAGCACAGCCACTGAACAGCTACTGCGCAGCTTTAGCGCAGCAATGGCGCATTTTTAGCGCAGTTACAGCGAAGCGACAGCACCGCTACAGCGAAGCGACAGCACAGTTTTGGAGTCACTACTGAGTGAACATGTGGTTTTTTTTTTATTATATAGTTTTTGCACTTTGACAAGACTAATATAATGGTTAATTGAATTAAGATTTGTTTTAATGGCATAAGTCATTTTGTTAAAGAAGTGACAGTTCCGGATATGTATCCGATCACTAAACTGATTAAGCCAATTTTGATTTTTGTAATTTTTATAACATTAGTTATGTCAAGTCCTAAAACTATTGCGATGCTCCAATGCAATTAGCTTGAGTAAACTTGATAGGTGTGTGCATATTTATACTTAAGTCTTTTTTATTTAACAGATATTGCTGGTTTGAGCTCAGATCATCATCATCTTGCAACTGCACTCTAAACGTTGCGATCATCATGCAGTACTGAATAAACTGTTCCACGTTCCCCCTCCCATTAACAAACCTTACAAGGAACTCAAGTAAGTTGTAATGGTAGCCAGTTGCAATGTTTTAGTGTTTACAAGTAAAGTAAGCAATTAGAAAAACATTTATACTTTAAATTCAAATAAGTAAAACATTTATAAAAATTTACATGTAGTTGAAATCACTTTTGTATATTTTATAGTAAACTTATTTCATAGTTTAAGTTATTAGTATTTACCAAATTTTGAAACAATGTGTAATGAAACTGAAAGGAAATCCGAACAAAATATAATCAATTTTTAAGTTGACGTTATGAATATGAAGTGGTAAAGTAGTTATTATTTTGGCATACAGGTGCCACTGAGACAGGTTATTATTATTGGACGTAGATGTACTAACGAACAGTACAGTCAAGTGGCCCAACGATACCAAGCACCGGCTTGTTAACGCGCGGACCCACGCACAAAGCGACCCACCTCCCGCCCATCCGACCGAGGGGCACTCCGCTTATCGTGCGGTTACGATAACCGCGAACATGTAGACAAATGACACAAAACTAACTTTTTAATAGAGCAAGTAGGAGTGGCACTGTGTATTAAGTGGGAAAGATCGTTATAAATAGAACACAGAATACGAAAAGGGTTATGAAGAGCATAATTAGAATTACAAGTTTGAAGAGATATAGGTACAAAATTTCTAGTATTTCTAATAGGAACAGCAAAGTTAATTTGGTTAATTAATTCAGAAGAATCAATTTCACCATTAATTAATTTGTGAAAAAAGGAAAATGATAGCATTATTCTAAGATCACTCAGAGAAGGAAGATCTATTAGTAAAAATCTACTACGATAAGACGGCAAATTATTGTTAGTGTCCCAGTTAAGACCTCTAAGTGCGAGGAGCAGAAATTGTTTTTGTACCGATTCTATTTTATTCTGATGAATTTCGTATTTCGGAAACCATATACAAGATCCATATTCCAGAATCGGTCGAACAAGAGAAGTATACAGAGTTTTTGTTAAGTAGGGATCGTTAAACTCCTTCGACCAGCGCTTAATGAACCCCAAGACACCAGATGCTCTATTGGAAATTGAAGAAATATGCTTGTCAAACTTAAGCTTTGGGTCCATAACGATGCCCAAATCGTCAACCCATTCAATTCTATCTAGTGGTTTGTTGTCAAGAAAATATATATTAAAAAAGGGCAAATATCTAAAAAATGACATTACTTTACATTTACTGCAATTAAGATTTAAAAAATTTACTTTACACCACATTTGAAAGTTGTCTAAATATCTTTGAAGTTGTTGAGCAGCAAGGGGAGTTGCAGCCGACGTGCATAATTTTACATCATCAGCGTACATCAAAACCCGAGAGAACTTTATAGCTGATGGAAGATCGTTTATAAACAAAATAAATAACAAAGGACCAAGATGACTACCCTGTGGAACGCCTGAAGTGACCTGAACCGTCTTGGAAACGGACCCTTTAAATAAAACCCTCTGAGTTCTAAGAGTTAGGTAGTCTTTAATCCAAAGAACTAGAATATTTGAAAATCCCAAGAGTTCTAGTTTATGTATTAGGAGACGATGATCTACAGAGTCGAAAGCCTTACTAAAATCAGTATAAATAACATCAGTCTGCAATTTGTCCTGAAAACCCTTGATAACAAATGAAGTACATTCTAACAAGTTAGTGGTAGTAGATCTTTGTTTCATAAATCCGTGCTGGCACGGTGAAATAATAGATTTGCAAAGGTGTTGAAGATGGGAGGTTATTAATTTTTCAAAAATCTTAGGAATAGCAGACAACTTGGAGATACCCCTATAATTTTGAACATTCGATTTGTTTCCTTTTTTATGGAGAGGAATAATAAATGATGATAAATAATTTAATCGAACATTCGCTAAAAAATTGCAGCTTACGTTTTCTGACTGTTCGTCGTCAGCAGCTGTTGTTTCTGTCTCTGCCTGTGTATCATAGCTGCCGCTATCTTGTTCTTGTGCCAAATGATTTATTTTATGGCGACCTTGGGATTGATTGCCATAATCTTGGGCCCTATTTTGTGCCTGAGTTGGCTGTCTGAATTTTGAAGATGAGTCTACCTCCATTGGTTGTGGATATTGGGCCTGTGGCTTTTGGTTATTAAAGCGATGCTTTGAACTATTTTGCTTTTGGTTTGTATCCATTTGTGTTTTTTGAAAGTGAGGGTTTCTCCTCTGAGAGCTAGGGTCGATTTCTTGCTCGTTATTTTGTCGCCAATTTCTGGGCTTTGGATTAGTTTGTTTTTGAGCTTTTTCCTCGTTGTGCTTGGACAGACTGGCCGCAAAGATACTTCTTTCATTGCTGTGCTCTGCGTCCTGTGCCAAAGCTAGAGCTGAAGGCAAATCTTTAGGTTGTGTTACGACTGCCTTGTAAATAAATTGGTTTAAGTTATTTAAGTAAATACTAAAGAGCTGATCGTGGCGATGTTAATTTACCATAGTGGCATCCTGAAACAATGTAAAAGTTAACAAAGCGAGTTGGCAGGGACACATGTAAAAGCTCTGGAATAGTCCCGTTTGAAGAAGCGATTTTTCTTATAAGCGTGGGTAGCAGCACATTTTAGACAAGCGTGCAAGACATTCCCCGATCGAAAGTGAAAAGAGCTAGATAAGCCGAGAGACTGCTTTGCAAAAAGTCGATTATAACCTCTGAAAGTGCAGACACGTTTTTACTAAAGTGATCTACCAAAAGTGTGAAGCAGGGATAGCCAGCTGCCTGAGTGCCGATTTTCACCACCGGCGCCTGCAAGGCGACCGTTTAAGGGCTGCATAGCTTGGGCTGTACAAATAGCGCGTGCGGCACCCATCAGGGCTGTACTTGGATGCTGGCGAGGCGCGCATAGAACGTTAGACAGGCCGTCTTCAGTGGATAGCAGATGAGCCCAAGGCAAGGCGCACAGGGATCGCGTGACGTTCTTCAGCCGCGCCTAAGAAAAAGAGCAACTTATAGTGGCAGCGGGAGTTTCTTCAGCAGCGTGGGGAACGCATGAACGCACAGTGGCAGGGTGAATGCATAGCAACAGCACAGCCACTGAACAGCTACTGCGCAGCTTTAGCGCAGCAATGGCGCATTTTTAGCGCAGTTACAGCGAAGCGACAGCACCGCTACAGCGAAGCGACAGCACAGTTTTGGAGTCACTACTGAGTGAACATGTGGTTTTTTTTTATTATATAGTTTTTGCACTTTGACAAGACTAATATAATGGTTAATTGAATTAAGATTTGTTTTAATGGCATAAGTCATTTTGTTAAAGAAGTGACAGTTCCGGATATGTATCCGATCACTAAACTGATTAAGCCAATTTTGATTTTTGTAATTTTTATAACATTAGTTATGTCAAGTCCTAAAACTATTGCGATGCTCCAATGCAATTAGCTTGAGTAAACTTGATAGGTGTGTGCATATTTATACTTAAGTCTTTTTTATTTAACAGATATTGCTGGTTTGAGCTCAGATCATCATCATCTTGCAACTGCACTCTAAACGTTGCGATCATCATGCAGTACTGAATAAACTGTTCCACGTTCCCCCCTCCCATTAACAAACCTTACAAGGAACTCAAGTAAGTTGTAATGGTAGCCAGTTGCAATGTTTTAGTGTTTACAAGTAAAGTAAGCAATTAGAAAAACATTTATACTTTAAATTCAAATAAGTAAAACATTTATAAAAATTTACATGTAGTTGAAATCACTTTTGTATATTTTATAGTAAACTAATTTCATAGTTTAAGTTATTAGTATTTACCAAATTTTGAAACAATGTGTAATGAAACTGAAAGGAAATCCGAACAAAATATAATCAATTTTTAAGTTGACGTTATGAATATGAAGTGGTAAAGTAGTTATTATTTTGGCATACAGGTGCCACTGAGACAGGTTATTATTATTGGACGTAGATGTACTAACGAACAGTACAGTCAAGTGGCCCAACGATACCAAGCACCGGCTTGTTAACGCGCGGACCCACGCACAAAGCGACCCACCTCCCGCCCATCCGACCGAGGGGCACTCCGCTTATCGTGCGGTTACGATAACCGCGAACATGTAGACAAATGACACAAAACTAACTTTTTAATAGAGCAAGTAGGAGTGGCACTGTGTATTAAGTGGGAAAGATCGTTATAAATAGAACACAGAATACGAAAAGGGTTATGAAGAGCATAATTAGAATTACAAGTTTGAAGAGATATAGGTACAAAATTTCTAGTATTTCTAATAGGAACAGCAAAGTTAATTTGGTTAATTAATTCAGAAGAATCAATTTCACCATTAATTAATTTGTGAAAAAAGGAAAATGATAGCATTATTCTAAGATCACTCAGAGAAGGAAGATCTATTAGTAAAAATCTACTACGATAAGACGGCAAATTATTGTTAGTGTCCCAGTTAAGACCTCTAAGTGCGAGGAGCAGAAATTGTTTTTGTACCGATTCTATTTTATTCTGATGAATTTCGTATTTCGGAAACCATATACAAGATCCATATTCCAGAATCGGTCGAACAAGAGAAGTATACAGAGTTTTTGTTAAGTAGGGATCGTTAAACTCCTTCGACCAGCGCTTAATGAACCCCAAGACACCAGATGCTCTATTGGAAATTGAAGAAATATGCTTGTCAAACTTAAGCTTTGGGTCCATAACGATGCCCAAATCGTCAACCCATTCAATTCTATCTAGTGGTTTGTTGTCAAGAAAATATATATTAAAAAAGAGCAAATATCTAAAAAAAATGACATTACTTTACATTTACTGCAATTAAGATTTAAAAAATTTACTTTACACCAAATTTGAAAGTTGTCTAAATATCTTTGAAGTTGTTGAGCAGCAAGGGGAGTTGCAGCCGACGTGCATAATTTTACATCATCAGCGTACATCAAAACCCGAGAGAACTTTATAGCTGATGGAAGATCGTTTATAAACAAAATAAATAACAAAGGACCAAGATGACTACCCTGTGGAACGCCTGAAGTGACCTGAACCGTCTTGGAAACGGACCCTTTAAATAAAACCCTCTGAGTTCTAAGAGTTAGGTAGTCTTTAATCCAAAGAACTAGAATATTTGAAAATCCCAAGAGTTCTAGTTTATGTATTAGGAGACGATGATCTACAGAGTCGAAAGCCTTACTAAAATCAGTATAAATAACATCAGTCTGCAATTTGTCCTGAAAACCCTTGATAACAAATGAAGTACATTCTAACAAGTTAGTGGTAGTAGATCTTTGTTTCATAAATCCGTGCTGGCACGGTGAAATAATAGATTTGCAAAGGTGTTGAAGATGGGAGGTTATTAATTTTTCAAAAATCTTAGGAATAGCAGACAACTTGGAGATACCCCTATAATTTTGAACATTCGATTTGTTTCCTTTTTTATGGAGAGGAATAATAAATGACTCTTTCCAAATTTTTGGAGAGGAGCCTAACTCCAGGGACAAGTTAAACATTTTAAGCAACGGCTTTAAAAGACCATGAGCACAGTGTCTAAGCACGCAGCTTGGCACTCCGTCAGGTCCTGGGGAAAATGTAGGTTTCAAACCATGTAGATTATGTGAGTTTTCAGTGATTTTCAGTCCAAAGATGCGATTCGAGCCATTAACCCGATAAGAGTAAGGCAAATCGACTTGAGATTGAAATGAGCTATAAGTCGTTTGAAAAAATTGTGCAAATATATTTGCAATCTCCTGATCAGAATTGGCCTTCGTTTCCTCAAAGAATACTTCCGTTGGGAGTGTCGATGATCTACGCTTCGCATTAAAAAAATCAAAAAACCGCTTTGGATCCTGCTGAAACTGTAATCTACACCGAGTCAGGTAATTCTTATAACATTGGTTATTTAAGATATCAAAACTGGCACGAGCAATCAAGTATGCAGAATAGGCCACCGATGAGCCGTTTTTTCTAAATCTCTTGTAGAGTTTAGATTTTAGATTTTTGAGAATTGTCAACTCTCGGGTAAACCACACAGGTTTGTTAGACCTGTTTAGCTTACCAACCGGGACACATAAATCAAATAAAGAATATAAGGTATTAAACAAAATACTGATTGCCACGTCCAAGTCGTCAGACTCGTAGAGGGGAGACCAGTCAGTTTGGGATAAAAGCAGAGCGAGTCCCTCAAAATCAGTTTTCCGAAATTGACGAACTCGACTCAAAGGCATCTTGATATTGCAACGCGTCCGGGAAGGTAAATTAATCAACAGCTCCAACGTAGGATGGTATAAGTCTTTGGGATAAGATATAGGCTGGGAACGGGAAACGGATGAAGATGATGAATCCAAAACAAAAATCAGATCAAGCATTTTATTAAGAGAATTTGGGATAGCATTAATTAGACTCAATGACATCCCAAGTAGGTCGATTAAAAATTCATTCGGGGCCGCGGGAGTCAGGGCACCAGAGTCAGGAGAAGAAATCTAAGCAGCTTCAGCAATGTTGAAATCACCAAGAACTACAAGAAAATCGCGATCAGAAAGCAATGCAGAGACAGAATGGATAGCAGATAGATGTGTCTCATAGATAGAGAGATCAGAGGAAGGAGGTATATACGAACAAGTGATAAAAATTTTAGTACCGTAAATATTTAGCTTTACAGCAATAAACTCTATATCAAAAGAACTATCTAATACGACTGTTTCAGAAGGAAAGTCTACATTCACAGCAATAAGCACTCCACCACCACGCCGAAGAGTACGGTCCGTTCTGTAAATAGAATATGTACTACATAGAATTTCGGAATTGAGAATGTCTTGCCTTAACCACGTTTCAGTAAAGGCAATGACATGGAAAGCGAAAGAAAGACTATTAAGGTATAAACTAGTGAGTTTACTACAAAGACCTCTTACATTCTGATAGCCAAGTAAGAAGGAGGATGTTAGTTTTTTTAACTATCAGTAATTGGGAGAGTTACCTTAGAACTAGAGGTCTGCATGGCTGCACTCACTACATACGCCAAATTGAATGGATTCGAATTGAATTGAGTTGAGTGAGTTCGAGGCACACAACGAAACGAATGAATATCAACATCGGTGCGTGTTGCTTCATTCCATACGGAACTCAGTAAAAGTGAATTAGAATAAATGAAGCGTAAAACGGAATGAACAATTTGGCAAAGCCGAAGACACTCGAGTTATTCGAGTTACTCGAGTTATAGTGTTCTGCTTTCATTTCGAGAGAAGCACGCGGTCAACAAAAATGGACGGGGGAAAAAAAGCGGACGAGATTGTATGTTGTTTATGTTTTGTTTTTATTGCTGTTTTTTTTATGTATACATATAATATATGTATTTTGGTTTATAACTTGTAATGTTTTAGCTTAGATTATTCGCTGTGTATTTATTTGTGACGTGTCTATAAGTGTTTTCTGTGTGATTTTTTTAGATTTAATTTAATATGCTTAAAATATATAGGTTTTGAAAAGCGCACTGGGTGAAAGGGAGAATAATTCAGATCATATAACATCATGTAAAATATTCTGCATCACAGCGAGCAGCGCGGCTTCGGAGCGAACCTTTTCAAACGCTAGAAATTTAATTACTGAAAAGCGTTGTCTAATAGCCACAAATCCAGACAACATAAACAAAATAATGTTTTTGCACACAAATAAAAATTAAATATAAATATAACATATACATACATATGTACATATGTATATTGTAATAAGCTTAATAAAATCAAATTACATTGAATTTCGTTTTCCATTCTTTTATTTTCTTACGCACGAAAACAAAACAACAACAAGCCGGCGTGGCATTCGAATGAACTCGAAACGCAAACTCTTATTCTCACGCATTCCCACTCATTCAATTCGTCTTTTTATACTCGATACCGAAGGTAAAGAGTATATTGAGTTTGTGCAATGTCCGTCATGGTGTCTGTCCGTCTGTCCGTCTGTATGAACGCAACTTTTTTCCACACCCTTCAAGCTAGAGACTTGAAACTTTCCAAATCTCTTTATCTATGGGATAGTAAATTAAAGTGTCAAGATGGGGGTTCTACTATAACTGGGGGGCTGGCAAATCGATAAACTCGATAACTCAAAACCGATAAATCCACATATTTCGCACATCCTTACAGCTAGAAGTACCAAATTTGGTAAGAAGATAGCTACTAGCAACCCCCAAAAAACTGCATCAAAAATTTTGGAGCCACGCCCCCCCATTCCGCCCCCAGCCCCCCCGAATTTTAAAGTCAAAAAAGCCAATATCTCCCACAGTTTTTGAGCTATAGCCACCAAATTTGGTGCAAAGATAGGTGATGATGACCCCTCAAAAACTGCATCAAAAGATTGGATGCCACGCCCACCAATACCGCCCTAGCCACCCCCATGTGCCCCAACGCTTCGTCAAAAACGGGAATGCGTGTATCTTCCAGAGTTGTGGAGCTAGAGCCTCCAAATTTGGTGGGAAGATAGCTGGTAACGACCCCCAAAAAACTGCATCAAAGTTTTGGAGCCACGCCCACCCACTCCGCCCCCAGCCCCCCCGAATTTTAAAGTCAAAAAAGCCAATATCTCCCACAGTTTTCGAGCTATAGCCACCAAATTTGGTGCAAAGATAGGTGATGATGACTCCTCAAAAACTGCATCAAAAGATTGGATGCCACGCCCACCAATACTGCCCTAGACGCCCCCATCCACCCCAACGCTTCGTCAAAAACGGGAATGCGTGTATCTTCCAGAGTTGTGGAGCTAGAGCCACCAAATTTGGAAGGAAGATAGCTGGCAACGACCCCCAAAAATCTGCATCAAAGTTTTGGAGCCACGCCCTCCATTTCACCCACCTTTCCCCACTTTTTACAATTTTCGAGCTAGTGTCACCAAATTTGGTATGAAGATAGCAATTGACATTTCAGAAAGATCTGCATCAAAAATTGGGATGCCACGCCCACCCATACCGCCCCCAGCCCCCCTTTCCCCACTTATTACAAATTTCAAGCTTGAGTCACCAAATTTGGTATGAAGATAGCAATTGACATTTTACAAAGATCTGCATCAAAAATTTGGATGCCACGCCCACCCTTACCGCCCCCAGCCCCCCTTTCCCCACTTATTACAAATTTCGAGCTAGAGTCACCAAATTTAGTATGAAGATAGCAATTGACATTTCAGAAAGATCTGCATCAAAAATTTGGATGCTACGCCCACCCATACCGCCCCCAGCCCCCCTTTCCCCACTTATTACAAACTTCGAGCTAGAGTCACCAAATTTGGTATGAAGATAGCAATTGACATATAACAAAGATCTGCAACAAAAATTTTGATGCCACGCCCACCCATACCGCCCCCAGCCCCCCTTTCCCTACATTTTACAAATTTTGAGCTAGAGTCACCAAATTTGGTATGAAGATAGCAATTGACATTTCACAAAGATCTGCATCACAAATTTTGATGCCGCGCCCACCCATACCGCCCCCAGCCCCATTTCCCCACCTTTTACAAATTTTGAGCTAGAGTCACCAAATTTGGTATGAAGATAGCAATTGACATTTCAGAAAGATCTGCAACAAAAATTTCTATGCCACAACTACCCATACCGCCTCCAGCCCCCCCCCTTTCCCCACCTTTTACAAACTTTGAGCTAGAGTCACCAAATTTGGAAGGAATATAGCTGGTGGCATCCCCATCTGCATCGGAGAATCTTTAAGGCAGCGTACACCCCTGCCGCATCCGTACCCCTTTGCAATCAGGCCTCTTTTTACCGGTTTTAATTCTGGTATCGAGTATGCCGCAGTCGGTTGCGTCCGACTGCAACGTTTCCACTTGTTTCGTTTGAATGTTGTGCGACCGAGTCTGACGCGAGCACACTCATTCACTCAAATTTGTTCGGTCTTGCATTCAAATTCACTCAACTCATTTTGCGCATTGTTCATTCGAACATGTTTTTTTTGCCATTCATGCAGACCTCTACTTAGAACCAACCACCGGAAGGGTAGATACAATCAGTGGCCGATTTTTTTTCTTCCTTGCAGTATACTCTTTCACAATTATGTGTTCTGGCCAAAATTCTTTGCAGCATATAGTGCAAAAATCTTGATTCGAAACACTGATTTTAAAAGACGAAATGTTCCGATCATAAGCAAATTTGAATTTCTCCACCGTTAAATTGGCATTCGATTTGGCCTTTATATAGACCTTGACATCATCTGATGTTAAATCAGGGGGAAGCCTTGAAACAAATATTTGTTTTTTAGGTGGAACAGCAATACATTTTTTAATTATATCCTCCACTGAGGCTGGTTTGGAAGACTCAGTCTCGGATAATTGAATATTTGGCTCTTTAAGTTTGATAGAGTTTTTTTGTTGATTAACATCTACACTACTAACCACCAAAGGAACCGAAGGATCGGGATCAGATAACACAATATCCATGGGAGTTATTGGTATATCATCTAAGTTCTCGATAATTTTAGTAGGAGGGAGATGAAGATTTTTATTTACTTTATTTACTTTACACTGTGGTATCGGAGCGTTTGGAGTATATTCGGACATCACAGAGCCCGATAACTGCCCAACGTTGGCGTTTTTACGCTTTGGAGAATCCATTACGAGATTTTTCTCGTTAAGGTTTCTTTGAACCGATGAGAATTTTTCACACAGTTTATTCAACTGGCAGAAAACGCCCTCTAAGCCAAGTTGAGTTTCTATAAAGCTTGCAATGTCTTTTTTTTTCTCCAAACATGACCAACACGGCCACTCTAAATTAGTAACCTACATGAGGTCTGAGACACGGCCATTAATGCCAGCACATTGCTCATGAGCAACATTTGTGCACATCCAGCAGCAGACAAAACCCATTTTAGAGTTTGCGCGGACTTGACAATTCGCATAGCAGCAGACAGACATTGGTGAGCAACTAGCTGGGTAACTAGATAATAAGGGACGATCTATAAACTTTTAGCACGCGTACATCGTCATGGCGTTGCTTTATGCAAGCAGTGTATAGGGTTGGAACAGAAAAGCGTGTAGCCCCATTATATCATCTATTTGGGCAGTCTAGTTTTGGCAAGTGTTAGAAAAACAATTCGGCAACCGACCTTCAGTCTTGACACGTATTTATGTTATTTATTGTGGTTTGAAATCCTTGCGTAGTGCAAAAAGGGGCAGCAATTATATTCACATCAAGATTCCACTCCCCATCCGGCGAGCTAAGCAATGCAGCCAGACATGTCAAGCATGAGTGAAAGAATTTGTAAATCCCTACTACCGATTAATATTTACATCCAACCATAACAGTTGTGCTGAGAACACAGCCCACCTGAGGGTTTTCTTTAAACCAGAAATGAACGAGTGAAGTGCGTCTTTCCTGAATTTTTCGTTGAGGACAGCTGCCTCTGCCGCGTCATGGGTCATTATGATTTTATTGGTTAACAAAGTCAACTGCCGATCGACTTCATCATAGTATTCAAGCAGAGATAAATCACCGTGTCTGATAGAATTCAATTCCTGTTGAATCACATGAACTGGGGTCCTGTCAGCATAAGTAAAGTCTAATCTAGCAATTATTGCTTTGAAATTAAATGCAGTATCGAATGAGGATAGAATTCCATCTGCAGTTCTTACAACTTTATTTCAAATAAGGCCCAATGCCTGGTAATGTCGGGAGCTCCCATTATAGGGCTCGTAAATCTGGTAAGCTATGTGTGCGGAACGCCTCCATGCGGTATAAGTTCCCTGTTTCCCGTCAAATGTAAGCATTGATTTTACAATGTCTAACGGTTCGCTACACTCTTTTCCTGTTATTATCTTAACATCTTCAAACACCTCTACTTGCGGTGTGTTAACTTTAAAGTATTCACACTTTGCTGTTAGTTCTTTCAATTTTTGTTCAAAAATTACGTTCTGTCTGGCAAGACAGTCATTCACCTGATCTTCCAAGTCCTTAACTCTTTGTTCGTTCATTTTATCTACGTAAGATGTAATGAGCTCGTCGCCACTACTGTCACAGTCTTTTGGTACTCGTGGTCTTAGCATAAATTCGGAAAAACGAAAGAGAACTACTTAGCTCTACCAAAAACACTAACACGAAATAATGTTTTCAACGTTGGCAGAAATCAGAAATAGGACACAGAATTTATAAAAATAATTTGTTTTTATCATTTTTAGGAATTAAACTGGTTATATTCAATATTAACCACAACACATTATAGGCAAAGATAAAATGTTAAATTTTGTGCAATGTCCGTCATGGTGTCTGTCCGTCTGTCCGTCCGTATGTGTGCAAGTTTTTTCCACACCCTTCAAGCTAGAGACTTGAAACTTTCCAATTCTCTTTATATATCATATTTTATATTTCATATTTCGCACATTCTTACAGCTAGAACTACTAAATTTGTTTAGAAGAAAGCTACTAGCAGCCCCCAAAAAACTGCATCAAAAATGTTAGAGCCACGCCCCCCCATTCCGCCCCCAGCCCCCCCGAATTTTAAAGTCAAAAAAGCCTATATCTCCCACAGTTTTTGAGCTATAGCCACCAAATTTGGTGCCAAGATAGGGGATGATGACCTCCCAAAAACTGCATCAAAAAATTGGATGCCACGCTCACCAATACTGCCCTAGCTGCCCCCATCCGCCACAACGCTTCATCAAAAACGGGAATGCGTGTATCTTCCAGAGTTGTGAAGCTAGAGCCACCAAATTTGGTAGGAAGATAGCTGGCAGCGACCCCCAAAAATCTGCATCAAAGTTTTGGAGCCACGCCCACCAATTTCACACCCCTTTCCCCACCTTTTCCAAACTTTGAGCTAGAGTCACCAAATTTGGTATGAAGATAGCAATTGACATTTCACATAGATCTGCGTCAAAAATTTGGATGCCACGCCCACCCATACCGCCCCCCAGCCCCCCTTTCACCACATTTTACAAGCTTCGAGCTAGAGTCACCAAATTTGGTATGCAGATAGTAATTGACATCCCACATAGATCTCTACCAAAAATTTGAATGCCACGCCCAACCATACCGCCCCCAGCCCCCCTTTCACCACCTTTTACAAACTTTGAGCTAGAGTCACCAAATTTAGTATGAAGATAGCAATTGACATTTCACATAGATCTGCGTCAAAAATTTGGATGCCACGCCCACCCATACCACCCCCAGCCCCCCTTTCCCCACTTTTTACAAACATCGAGCTAGAGTCACCAAATTTGGAAGGAAGATAGCTGGTGGCATCCCCATCTGCATCGGAGAATCTTTAAGGCAGCGTACACCCCTGCCGCATCCGTACCCCTTTGCAATCAGGCCTCTTTTTACCGGTTTTAATACTGGTAACGCGTATACCGCAGTCGGTTGCGTCTGACTGCAACGTTTCCACTTGTTCTTATTATTTTTTGTAAAAATTAGACTTTATTGAAATATATTTCTTTTTGGCAAAGAGAGCACCTCACTTACATGGTTTCGTAATTAATGTAGCCGGTGGTCGATGCGATCGTTGTCGTCAGTTTCTTCCGTTGCTCCTGATGCTCTTCTCTGTTGTTTTTTTGTCACTCACTCCGTTATGTGGAGATTAAATGTCTTTCACTTTTTGTTTCTTTATTGAATGCTTATGCTGTTTAGCATAGCAGACTGAGTTAAAGTTATGTTTTATTTGCTATCACTCACGACGTTGTGTGGAGATTAAATGTTTTTCACTTTTTACATGCTTTTATTTAACTTGACTTGTCTGTCTGTTTGTTTGTTTGTGCCGGATTCTTGTAATCAAATTTTCACCAAGTTTCCGACTAGCTAGAGCTCTGAAATTTTCACCAAAGATGTGTTTCAGATGACAATACATGTTTTAAAGTTTTTGGCACGATAAAATATGTAATATCATGTAAAAACCACAAAAAACAGTTTTCCCTTTTGCTTAACTTACTAATTTGACTGTCAAATTTGATGAGCTTTGGTGGCATGAAGGGAAAACCTGCGCTTGACAGGCCGAAGATAGTGGGTTCGAACTCTGACCGAGACATACTTTTTTTTATTTATTATTTAAACTTTTTTATCTTTTTTTTTAAATAACAAAAACATGTTTGATATTTAGGTATTGCATGGATGATGGTAAAAAATCTATTACAAATGTATGCAAGAAAGCGTATAAAAGCATGCCTTCAAAATTTTTTTTTGATTTTCTTGTTTTTTATTATTGAGAGCTATTGCTGTTTAGCATAGCAGACTGAAAGTTATTTTTTGTTTTGTTATCACTCACGACGTTGTGTGGAGATTAAATGTTTTTCACACTTTTTTTGAAAGCTAGCAAACTGAGTTAGATTTATTTGTCGCGGCGTTTTGACACAGCGACTTTTAATAAGTTTTTTTGGGTTGCTTTTACTCGCGGTTGGGCGCCAATAAACAAACTTTGTTCTCTTTTAAAATCTTTATTAGCTTGACCGATATTGTCAAGCTGTAAATCGTAACTAATTCAATCATACAAAATTATTCATGATAAAACTTATGGTCAACGGCAGAGCCGGTGACAGAACGCTGACTCGGCGCTTCGTGCCTGTTGAGTCTGCATAGCACCGGCTGGCGGTTGTCAAGTGCAGCCGCATCCGGCCGAATATCCAAGTCGACATTCTTTCCCATGCATGCGATCGCCGCATTTGCTGCAAGATCAGCAGTTTCGGTGTTGCTCGTGTTAACTTACATAAGAGTTAGTAATAACTGCTGGAAGATCGTTTATAAACCATCAGATTAAATTTCAAAGGTACAAGGGGACTGCCTTGGGAACATAAGAGGCCAAAAAAATAAGTTTGTATACTGATGATTTAAAAACAACTATATGTGCTCGACCACTCAAGTTCTCCGAAACCCACTATCAGAGGTTTGCTGGAAACCCAATAATACTTAATTTTTAATTAATTTTAATTTTACTTAATAAAATGCCTAACTAAAATCGGTGTAAGCCACGTCAGTTTTCATTTTGCCCTGAAACCCTTTGATAACAAGCGAAGTGAGTTCAAGAAGGTTAGTGGTAGTAGATCTACGCCTAACAAAACCGTGTTGACGAGGTGATATAATTGAAATACATATGTGTTGCAATTGAGAACATATAAAGTTTTCAAAGACTTTCGGATTGGCAGACAACTTGGAAATACCCATATAACTTTTAACGTTAGACTTAGATGAAATTTTATGGAGGAGAATAATAAAGGAAACACAGTTGAGTCAGATTTACAAGGTGAATCCGCACAGTAGTATCTTAGTATACAACCTGACACTCCACTCTACCAAATTTGGTGACTCTAGCTCGAAAACTGTGAAAGATAAGCGTATTCCCGTTTATAATAGGCGGTGGGGTTGTAGGGCATTGTTTGGGGGCGTGGCATCCAAAATTTTGCTACAAGTCTTTGTGGGATGTCACCAGCTATCTTTTTACCAAATTTGCAGACTCTCACAAGATATTCGCATAACAGTTTTTCAATCGTGGGCTAGGGTGGTATGGGTGGACGCGGCATCCAAATTTTAGATGCAGATCTTTGTGGAATGTCAATTGTTATCTTACTAAGAAATTTAGTGACTCTAGCTCAAACTTTGTATAAGGTGGGGGATGGAGGGCTGGGGGTGGTATGGTATGAGTGGGCGTGGCATCCACATTTTTGATACTGATCTTTGGGGATCGCTACCAGGTATCTTCCTATAGTATTTGGTGGCTCCAGCTCAAAAACTGTGGTAGGTACACCCATTCCGATTTTAAACGTGGCGGTGGGCCGGTTGGGGCGGCTAGTGCGGTAATGGTGGGCGTGGCATCAAAAGTTTCGATTCAGTTTTTTGGGGGACGTCATCACTCAAATTCGCACTGTGGTATGTAGATACACGCATAACAGTATTAAAAAGTTGGTTGGCAGGGGGTGGTATCGATAGGCGTGACATCTAAAGCTTGGATGCAGATCTTTGGGGGTCGTAACCAGCTATCTTCCCACCAAATTTGGTAACCCTTGCTTAACAACTGAGAAAGATATGGTAGACGCTTTCCAGTTTTTAGGGAGGCAGTGGAGCCGCTGAGGGTGGTATGGGTGGGTGTGACATCAAAAGTTTTGATGCAGTTTTTGAGAGATGTCGGCGCCTATCTTGACACAAAATTCGGTGACTATAGCTCAAAAACTGTGGAAGATGTAAGCGTTTATCACTCCAATCTGCAGAGGGGAGTTGAGGGTGGAATAGGTGGGCGTGGCTTCCAAACTTGTGATGCAGTTTTTTGGATGATGCCAGAAGCTATCTACCTACCAAATTCGTTAAGTCTCACTGTAAAGGTGTGGGAAATATTAAGATTATTCGATTTTAAGCTATCGGATTTATCGATTTGCCCTCAGATATCGCAGAACCCCAATTTTGACACTTTTTTTGTCCCGGCCATAGAAA
Organism: Scaptomyza montana; assembly: GCA_018904305.1. Taxonomy (NCBI): domain Eukaryota; kingdom Metazoa; phylum Arthropoda; class Insecta; order Diptera; family Drosophilidae; genus Scaptomyza; species Scaptomyza montana. The sequence continues at coordinate 63,055 of JAEIGR010000050.1, read as the reverse complement.
AAGATATTTGCATAGTTTCAAGTCTCTAGCTGGAAGGGTGTCGAAAAAAGTTGCGCTCATAAGACGAACAGACGGACAGACACCATGACGGACATTGCACAAGCCGAGTATACTCTTTACCTTCGGTATCGAGTATAAAAAAATCACAGATGATGCCACCCAAAAAGGTCATGGCATTTATAAAGTCACTTTCTGCACGGAAATTGCAAGTTGTGGTCGGCAATGCCACGTAGCTATAGTGCTGCTTTGCCTCTTAGTATGCCATGCAACAGGGATTTTAATTTTCTTGCTTTCCGCTTAACTTTCAAGCAAACGGAAATGGCAAACTGTGGCACACACCCCACACGTGGCACCAATTTCTGTTTATTTTTAAAAGATCATTAGAAAATATAGCTAACCTAATTTTTTGCGGCTTATTAGTTACGTGTTTTCTATGCAGTTTCGTTAGCGGGCTGGTCGTTATGGAATTAAGCGGTTGATTCGACAATTTTGCAATTGTGAATAAACAGATAGCGCTATTTTGAATGCTGTAAAGTGTTCTCATTATGTTTATGTATATGACTATATATAGTATAACTATATTCTGGGACAGGAAGTGAACCTGGTCTATCTTGATAACGAGTCGGACATCTTAGCTATTGAGCAATGCCCTTACGGAATCCTCCACCGGCTGTTTTTCATCTAAAGCTTATATTCTTTAATACGCTTTTATTAGCTTTACCTGCATGTTTTTTGTAACTCTCCGAATATCGAAAATCATAAAGCATTTTTTAGGGCGGCTATTGAAGAACATCGAACTAAAAAGTTATATAAATATAGTTTAAAAAATTCTAAAAAAAACACGCTTTTAAAGAACATCAAACTGAAAAGTTAAAAATAAATTTAGTTTAAAAAAAAACTTAATAACACGTTAATGCGCTTTTATTAGCTTCACCTGTATGTTTGTAAGTGTTTAGAAAATATCACACAAGGCCATATATGCCGGAGGTGGACACAGCACAGCCGACTGTAGAAAAAGCAAAGATGACCCGGCCTTCTGTCTACACTGCGACGGCACGCTTCTTAAAGAGGGTGCATTGCGTACAAAAATGATAAAGCCCTCGTCGCCCCTAAACGCAGTCGATCAGATGCTCCCAACCTGCTCCCATGCACCAAATTAAAGCCATGATGACTCGCATGGAAAACATGTAGAAAGGTTCATGGTGAAGATGTTCTTCCATATGACACAAATGCTCGCCATGCTAGTCAGCAAGCTATGCAAATAAAGCGGTGTGATGTGGAATCACAATAAGGAACGCGGACGGCCGGTGCAAAAGCTGGCCAGAGGTTGAACACAACGTCAAAGAAAACGATTTCGGACAACTACTGGACGGCCTCGGAGCCAGGCTCAGCATTAGCAGTGTCTTCGACGCCAAACACTCCTGGTGGGGCTCCAGAGTCAACAAGTCCATAGGTGAGGAGTTGCTAAAATGCATATGGCGCAAATGCCTAACTTGCTACTCTTCGAGTGAACCCACATACTGTCCAACTGACCCGCTAAAGAACCCTGACATTCTGGATAAAGCCATTTGCAAGGGCATTAACCCTGGCAAAATTGTCTACAGCATCAACTCGGACCTCCACTCGGATCACAGCGTTATATCGTTGCACCTGAACACCCACGGAGAGGAAATCCGCCCACAGAAAGCTAACCCAGAGCAACACGGACCCCGCGATAAATAAATTCTGGCTGCAACACAGAATAAACCCAAATGCCACACCGGTTTCCTCTGAGGACATTGACGCGGCAATTGAGCACCTCTCGCAGGAAATGCATAATGCTGCAGCATTCGCAACTGCCCGTCGAAGAAGCACCCCCACACGTATTTGGTTCTCGTTTCGCAGCCACTATGACAAAAACTGGCTAAACAGAGCAACTCAAAGAGCTGCTACTGTATCTAAGAAGGAGCGCGCTTGGCGAGTTCCTGGACGTCAAGCCCGGTGATCCCAGCACAATTTCTGTCAGGTAACGCGACATATCAGTAGGCCCGTCAAGAGAGCAGTGCCAGTTAAAAATGCAAGGGGTGAATGGTGCCGGTCCAACAGCGAATGCGCCGAGGCTTTTGCGGGCCATCTTTACAATGTCTTCTCGCCCTTCGAGATATGCACTGCTGAATATACCGAGGTCACCAGAAGATTCCTAGAATCCCCAAGTCCCTGCGACACGCCGATTCAACCAGCGATTGCACAAGCCATCGAGCAAGACATCGCCTCGCCATCGACGGCATCGACGCCATGGCACTTAAGATTCTCCCCCTACCTACGGGTAACCTTATTGTAGCCACATACGCTGACGACACCGCCTTTCTAGCCACCACTTCTCTGTCCCAGGACGCCTCCGAATTAATAAAAAAGCTACTAAATTTGCTCAACGCCTGGCTGAAAACCACGTTCTCTCTGCACTCTGGTAATTGTCCGCCCGTCTATTTAGGTGGAACAGTGATCTCTGAGGAGGCAACTCCAAAATACCTCGGTATCACTCTGCATAAGAAGCTCACATGGCGTATGCACCTCGCCCGCAAACGGAAACAGGCTGACATGAGGCTGAGACAATACTACTGGCTAATCGGCAGAAAGTCCAAGGTGAAACTAAGAGTTTAGCTACAAGTTTACAAGGCCATTCTCAGGCTCATCTGGTCTTATGGCATCCAGCTGTGGGGTACCGCGAGCAAGAGTAATGGGATATTGATCCAGAGATTCCAAATCAAAGCACTCCGAATCATATCCGGTGCTCACGTGTACTACGACAACGCCACCATACTCAGTCAACTGTGCATGCCATTGCAAAGATGACTGCACAACACCCCAGCAATCTTGACCTATCCCTCCTGGACAACAGTCCGACCATGAGAAGACTCCAGACCCCACCCGATCAACCTCCCACGCCTAGAAAACGACTGATCCTCTCCCCACACCAGCTCCTTAACACTCCTAACGACACCTTAACTTACTACTCCCAAGTTCTCAAGCTATACAATTTAATAATTGCCACACGGGCAGATCTTAAATAAAAATCATAAAAAAAACTCAGAAACTCCTGTACGCCTGTTCCTGCAAATGATCGACCAGCACCAAAAATGATATTTTACTGCCTTGGAAGTAGGGTTTTTCTTAGGTTTTTGTAGGCAAAATACAAATATGCACCGAATTTAATCTAAATATTGGCTGTTTAGGGTTTGACGAAATTCATAATATTAGAAAAAGGTCAATGAATGCCATGGCAAATGGTTCGCATACATTTAAATATGTCATGTTTATACTTGCTACTTGTTTATGTCACTACTTGCTTGATGCTTCACCACTTGACCGCGTGTTTGAAATTAAAGATTTAGGCATTATTATTGATCCTAAATTAAAGTTTGACGCTCATATTTCGTATATGGTCAATAAGGCCATTAATGTCCTTGGCTTCATCAAGCGGTGGTCGAAAGAGTTTAATGATCCGTACACCACTAAAACGCTTTATACATCCTTAGTTCGTCCCATTCTGGAGTATGGATGTTGTGTGTGGTCCCCACAATACTCGATTCACCAGGACAGAATTGAATCTGTGCAGAAGAAATTTCTTCTATTTGCCCTTAGAAGTTTTAACTGGGTTGCTGGAGTTGACTTACCCCCGTATTCTAGTAGACTCCTTTTAATAAATCTTCCCTCACTGTTAAACCGTAGAACTATGCATGGAGTATTATTTATTACTAACCTACTTAATGGTGAAATCGACTCATCAGTTCTTTTGAGTCGAATTAAATTTAATGTCCCAATTAGATCTTCACGTAACTTTTTACCCCTTAGCCTTGATCGTTGCTTCAGCAACTATTTAATTCATGAACCATTTCGTGTTATATGTTCTGACTATAACAAACTTTATTCTCTTGTCTCCTTGGAGGTCTCAACTCCAGTACTAAAAAGATCGATCCTTTTTTGCTTTATATAATCGTAACCACTAATTACTAATCTATCGCTGGTCTGATTGGGTTTTTCTGGGTTTTTCCCAATCCTCGCAACAAATGTTGGACTGCTCAATTTTTTATTGAATTTCCCAGAGCTTTAACGTTAACTTTTAAATATATTTTCAGATTTATATATTATTCTATATTTTACTTAATTTAATTATTTTAACTATTTTTAATTTAAATTAAATTTTGATTCATTTTAATGTCAGCTGCTCTTAGCTGACTATAAATAAAAAAATATACTGGGACACACATATGCTTATGGGAGCTAGCCGAAAAAAAATATCAAAAATCACTACAAAGCCAAGGTCCACTAAAACTGCAAACATATGAAAACGCCCATTTATATAAAAATATATGTATGTTAATATGATTACACATTTGAGTATTGCTGCTTTATAGCTAGGTCACAAAAACGAAAAGGAAGGAGGCAAACCATATGATTATATGAAGAATACACACGCTCATAAGCATGAGATAACAGGCGATCAGCCCAAAAAAACAAGGGTCTTCGAGCTAGAATATCGCTGGCATACGAGCGCATACACACAATATGGCTGGTCTTGCAGATTGGTCACGATATATGGAAGCAGAGAAAGAAGTCTACAACAGCGTTCTGTGAGAGTGATGTCGCCACGATTTGAGGTTTCAACTGGCAGTAGGATTTTGGGCTCATGACGAGTCTATGAGTATGGTTTCTCGTTGATACAGACGGACGGACGCATAGACGGACAGACACTATGACGAACATTGCACAAACCCAATATACTCTTAACCTTCGGTATCCAGTATAAAAAGTATAAGTATATTTAGTTGCAAGTATTAGTGATAGTTTATATGGTTTTTTTTTTTATTGCAAAAGGGTAGAATTTCCGACCCATTATTCTCTATTATAACTAAATATAATAAATGCCGCTCGGCTATACACTCACTCGCATATCTCTGCGTGCACACCCAAAAGATTCCAAGATCAAGCTTTAAACACAAATTGTTCACTTATATATGAATATGTTTAACCCATTCCTTTTTTAAAACGTAACTTTAATTTATTGTCTTCAATAACATATTTTTTTAAAAAATGTTCAAAAATATTTTATATTTAATTTTTAGTTTTAAACTTAACACTACGAAACAATGTAGCTTCAAAAGTCTTTGAAGCTATGTGGAATGCAAGATTGTGCCATTACTTCTTTACATTGCCTAAGCATAGGTATTGCGCAGTTGAAAGTAAAATTTTGTATCACATACTGGAGAATTACAAAATGGAGCAAAAAAGCAAAGAATTTTATGTTGAGGAGCAAAAAATTATCATTAAATTTTTCTTGGATGGAAAATCATATAGAGAAATTGGTGCTCTAGTTGGTAGAGCCCACTCCCCCATCCAAAAAGCTATAAATAATTACAGCTCGACTGGCAGTAACTTGTCAAAAGCTTGTCAATTGCTATTTATCGAATCAATCATGGATCAATGAGTCTATATCAACATATTAAAAAACAATTGTTGGAAGGGGGGCTAGGGTGGTATGAGTGGGCGTGGCATCCAAATTTTTGGTGCAGAGCTTTGTGGGTAGTTAACTTTTATCTTCATACCAAATTTGGTGGCTCTAGCTCAAACAACATGATACACGGATTCTCGTTTTTAACGAAGCGTTGGGGAGGCTAAAGCAGTATGGGTGGGCTTGGCATTCAAAGTTTTGATGCAAATTTTTGGAGGTCGTCATCACCTATCTTGGCTACAAATTTAATGGCTCTAGCTTAAAAGCTGTGGAAGATTTAGGCGTTTCTGATTTCAAGCTGCGAAGTGGCTGGGGGTGGAATGGGTGGGATCGGCTGCACAATTTTTGATGCAGTTTTTTTGGGGTTGCCAGTAGCTGTCTTTTCACCAATCCTGGTAGTTGCGAAATAGGTGAATTTCTCGATTTTGATTCATCGAATTCATCGATTTGCCAGCCCCCAGTTACCGCAGAACCTCAATCTTTACTCTTTATCTGTCCCGGCCATTTTTCCTTAAGACAACACGGGAGAGATCGAGTGCGTCTACCTTGTTCAGTATACCTTGCCCAGGAGCCTATAGATGTTAACATATAAAAACAAGTGGAAACGTTGCAGTCGGACGCAACCGACTGCGGTATACTCGTTACCAGTATTAAACCGGTAAAAAGAGGCCTGATTGATAAGGGGTACGGATGCGGCAAGGGTGTACGCTGCTTTAAAGATTCTCCGATGCAGATGGGGATGCCACCAGCTATCTTCCTTCCAAATTTGGTGACTCTGGCTCAAAGTCTATAAAAGAAACGGGATGGGGGGCACGGGGCAGTATGAGCGGGCGTGGCATCCAAGTTTTTTCTGCAGATCTTTGTGGAATGTCAATTGCTATCTTCATACCAAATTTGGTGAATCTAGCTCAAAGTTTGTAAAATGTGGAGAAAGGGGGGCTGGGGGAGGTATGGGTGGGCGTGGCATCCACATTTTTGCTGGGTGGTGGCTCTAGCTCCACAACTCTGGAAGATACACGCATTCCCGTTTTTGACGAAGCGTTGGGGCGGATGGGGGCGGCTTGGGCAGTATTGGTGGACGTGGGTTTTGGAGGGTCGCTAGTAGCTATCTGCATACTAAATTTGGTAGTTCTAGCTGTAAGGTTGTGCGAAATATGTGGATTTATCGGTTTTGAGTTATCGAATTTATCGATTTGCCAGCCCCCAAGTTATCGTAGAACCCCCATCTTGACACTTTAATTTACTATCCCATAGATAAAGAGAATTGGAAAGTTTCAAGTTTCTAGCTTGAAGGGTGTGGAAAAAAGTTGCGTTCATACAGACGGACGGACGGACGGACAGACGGACAGACACCATGACGGACATTGCAACGGTAACGAGTATAAAAACGCATTTAAAAAACAAGTGGAAACGTTGCAGTCGGACGCAACCGACTGCGGTATACTCGTTACCAGTATTAAAACCGGTAAAAAGAGGCCTGATTGATAAGGGGTACGGATGCGGCAGGGGTGTACGCTGCTTTAAAGATTCTCCGATGCAGATGGGGATGCCACCAGCTGTCTTCGTTGCAAATTTGGTGACTCTAGCTCACAGTCTATAAAAGAAGCGGGATGGGGGGCACGCGGCAGTATGAGTGGGCGTGGCATCCAAGTTTTTTCTGCAGATCTTTGTGGAATGTCAATTGCTACCTTCATACCAAATTTGGTGACTCTAGCTCAAAGTTTGTAAAAGGTGGCGAAAGGGGGTCTGGGGCGGTATGGGTGGGCGTGGCATCCAAATTTTTGATGCAGATCTGTGTGGAATGTCAATTGCTATCTTCATACTAAATTTGGTGACTCTAGCTCAAAATTTGTAAAAGTGGTGAAAGGGGGGCTGGGGGCGGTATGGTTGGACGTGGCATTCAAATTTTTGGTAGAGATCTAGGTGGGATGTCAATTACTATCTGCATACCAAATTTGGTGACTCTAGCTCGAAGCTTGTAAAATGTGGTGAAAGGGGGGCTGGGGGGCGGTATGGGTGGGCGTGGCATACAAATTTTTTATGCAGATCTATGTGGAATGTCAATTGCTACCTTTATACCAAATTTGGTGACTCTAGCGTAAAGTTTGTAAAAGGTGGCGAAAGGGGGTCTGGGGCGGTATGGGTGGGCGTGGCATCCAAACTTTTGATGCAGTTTTTGGGGGGTCATCATCACCTTTCTTGGCACCAAATTTGGTGACTAAAGCTCAAAAACTGTGGGAGATATAGGCCTTTTTGACTTTTTAATGCGGGTGGGTGGCTGGGGGCGGAATGGGTGGGCGTGGCATAATGCTGCAGCATTCGCAACTGCCCGTCAAAGAAGCACCCCGACACGTATTTGGTTCTCGTTACGCAGCCACTATGACAAAAACTGGCTAAACAGAGCAACTCAAAGAGCTGCTTCTGAATCTAAGAAGGAGCGCGCTTGACGAGTTCCTGGACGTCAAGCCCGGTGATCCCAGCACAATTTCTGTTAGGTAACGCGACATATCAGTAGGCCCGTCAAGAGAGCAGTGCCAGTTAAAAATGCAAGGGGTGAATGGTGCCGGTCCAACAGCGAATGCGCCGAGGCTTTTGCGGGCCACTTTACAATGTCTTATCGCCCTTCGAGATATGCACTGCTGAATATACCGAGGTCACCAGAAGATTCCTAGAATCCCCAAGTCCCTGCGACACGCCGATTCAACCAGCGATTGCACAAGCCATCGAGCAAGACATCGCCTCGCCATCGACGGCATCGACGCCATGGCGGTTAAGATTCTCCCCCTACCTACGGGTTACCCTATTGTAGCCACATACGCTGACGACACCGCCTTTCTAGCCACCACTTCTCTGTCTCAGGACGCCTCCGAATTAATAAAAAAACCACTAAATTTGCTCAACGCCTGGCTGAAAGCCACGTTCTCTCTGCACTCTGGTAATTGTCCGCCCGTCTATTTAGGTGGAACACTGATCTGGTGAAAGGGGGGCTGGGGGCGGTATGGGTGGACGTGGCATCCAAATTTTTGATGCAGATCTGTGTGGAATGTCAATTGCTATCTTCATACTAAATTTGGTGACTCTAGCTCAAAATTTGTAAAAGTGGCGAAAGGGGGCTGGGGCGGTATGGGTGGGCGTGGCATCCAAATTTTTGATGCAGATCTGTGTGGAATGTCAATTGCTATCTTCATACTAAATTTGGTGACTCTAGCTCAAAATTTTAAAAGGAAAGGGAGGTCACAACACAAATGGACTAGCTCAAAATTTGTAAAAGGTGGCGAAAGGGGGTCTGGGGCGGTATGGGTGGACGTGGCATCCAAATTTTTGATGCAGATCTGTGTGGAATGTCAATTGCTATCTTCATACTAAATTTGGTGACTCTAGCTCAAAATTTGTAAAAGTGGTGAAAGGGGGGCTGGGGGCGGTATGGTTGGACGTGGCATTCAAATTTTTGGTAGAGATCTATGTGGGATGTCAATTGCTATCTTCATACTAAATTTGGTGACTCTAGCTCAAAATTTGTAAAAGGTGGCGAAAGGGGGTCTGGGGCGGTATGGGTGGGCGTGGCATCCAAATTTTTGATGCAGATCTGTGTGGAATGTCAATTGCTATCTTCATACTAAATTTGGTGACTCTAGCTCAAAATTTGTAAAAGTGGTGAAAGGGGGGCTGGGGGCGGTATGGTTGGACGTGGCATTCAAATTTTTGGAGAGAGATCTATGTGGGATGTCAATTACTATCTGCATACCAAATTTGGTGACTCTAGCTCGAAGCTTGTAAAATGTGGTGAAAGGGGGCTGGGGGCGGTATGGGTGGGCGTGGCATCCAAATTTTTGATGCAGATATATGTGGAATGTCAATTGCTACCTTCATACCAAATTTGGTGACTCTAGCTCAAAGTTTGTATAAGGTGGGGAAAAGGGGACAGAATGGTTGGGCGTGGCTCCAAAACTTTGATGCAGATTTTTGGGGGTAGCGGCCAGCTATCTTCCTACCTAATTTGGTGGCTCTTGCTCCACTTCTCTGGAAGATACACGCATTCCCGTTTTTGACGAAGCGTTGGGGTAGTTGCGAGCGGATGGGGGTGGCTAGGGCAGTTTTGGTGGGCGTGGCATCCAAACTTTTGATGCAGTTTTTGGGGGGTCATCATCACCTTTCTTGGCACCAAATTTGGTGACTAAAGCTCAAAAACTGTGGGAGATATAGGCCTTTTTGACTTTTTAATGCGGGTGGGTGGCTGGGGGCGGAATGGGTGGGCGTGGCATAATGCTGCAGCATTCGCAACTGCCCGTCAAAGAAGCACCCCGACACGTATTTGGTTCTCGTTACGCAGCCACTATGACAAAAACTGGCTAAACAGAGCAACTCAAAGAGCTGCTTCTGAATCTAAGAAGGAGCGCGCTTGACGAGTTCCTGGACGTCAAGCCCAGTGATCCCAGCACAATTTCTGTTAGGTAACGCGACATATCAGTAGGCCCGTCAAGAGAGCAGTGCCAGTTAAAAATGCAAGGGGTGAATGGTGCCGGTCCAACAGCGAATGCGCCGAGGCTTTTGCGGGCCATCTTTACAATGTCTTATCGCCCTTCGAGATATGCACTGCTGAATATACCGAGGTCACCAGAAGATTCCTAGAATCCCCAAGTCCCTGCGACACGCCGATTCAACCAGCGATTGCACAAGCCATCGAGCAAGACATCGACGGCATCGACGCCATGGCGCTTAAGATTCTCCCCCTACCTACGGGGTACCTTATTGTAGCCACATACGCTGACGACACCGCCTTTCTAGCCACCACTTCTCTGTCCCAGGACGCCTCCGAATTAATAAAAAAAAACACTAAATTTGCTCAACGCCTGGCTGAAAACCACGTTCTCTCTGCACTCTGGTAATTGTCCGCCCGTCTATTTAGGTGGAACAGTGATCTCTGAGGAGGCAACTCCAAAATACCTCGGTATCACTCTGCATAAGAAGCTCACATGGCGTATGCACCTCGCCCGCAAACGGAAACAGGCTGACATGAGGCTGAGACAATACTACTGGCTAATCGGCAGAAAGTCCAAGGTGAAACTAAGAGTTTAGCTACAAGTTTACAAGGCCATTCTCAGGCCCATCTGGTCTTATGGCATCCAGCTGTGGGGTACCGCGAGCAAGAGTAATCGGATATTGATCCAGAGATTCCAATTCAAAGCACTCCGAATCATATCCGGTGCTCACGTGTACTACGACAACGCCACCATACTCAGTCAACTGTGCATGCCAATGGTCAAAAAGGCTATCACAAAGATGACTGCACAACACCCCAGCAATCTTGCCCTATCCCTCCTGGACAACAGTCCGACCATGAGAAGACTCCAGACCCCACCCGATCAACCTCCCACGCCTAGAAAACGACTGATCCTCTCCCCACACCAGCTCCTTAACACTCCTAAGGACACCTTAACTTACTACTCCCAAGTTCTCAAGCTATACAATTTAATAATTGCCACACGGGCAGATCTTAAATAAAAATCATAAAAAAAACTCAGAAACTCCTGTACGCCTGTTCTTGCAAATGATCGACCAGCACCAAAAATGATATTTTACTGCCTTGGAAGTAGGGTTTTTCTTAGGTTTTTGTAGGCAAAATACAAATATGCACCGAATTTAATCTAAATATTGGCTGTTTAGGGTTTGACGAAATTCATAATATTAGAAAAAGGTCAATGAATGCCATGGCAAATGGTTCGCATACATTTAAATATGTCATGTTTATATACTGGGACACACATATGCTTATGGGAGCTAGCCGAAAAAAAATATCAAAAATCACTATAAAGCCAAGGTCCACTAAAACTGCAAACATATGAAAACGCCCATTTATATAAAAATATATGTATGTTAATATGATTACACATTTGAGTATTGCTGCTTTATAGCTAGGTCACAAAAACGAAAAGGAAGGAGGCAAACCATATGATTGTATGAAGAATACACACGCTCATAAGCATGAGATAACAGGCGATCAGCCCAAAAAAACAAGGGTCTTCGAGCTAGAATATCGCTGGCATACGAGCGCATACACACAATATGGCTGGTCTTGCAGATTGGTCACGATATATGGAAGCAGAGAAAGAAGTATACAACAGCGTTCTGTGAGAGTGATGTCGCCACGATTTGAGGTTCCAACTGGCAGTGGAATTTTGGGCTCATGACGAGTCTATGAGTATGGTTTCTCGTTGATACAGACGGACGGACGCATAGACGGACAGACACTATGACGAACATTGCACAAACCCAATATACTCTTAACCTTCGGTATCCAGTATAAAAACACGCCAAGTATTCCATACTTAAACGCAGCATTGCCATGTTATATTTGAATTATTTTTATATATAGTTGCAAGTATTAGTGATAGTTTATATGCATTTTTTGATTGCAAAAGGGTAGAATTTCCGACCCATTATTCTCTATTATAACTAAATATAATAATTGCCGCTCGGCCATACACTCACTCGCATATCTCTGCGTGCACACCCAAAAGATTTTAAGATCAAGCTTTAAACACAAATTGTTCACTTATTTATGAATATGTTTAAACCATTCCTTTTTTAAAACGTAACTTTAATTTATTGTCTTCAATGACATATTTTTTTAAAAAATGTTCATTATATGAGTTTGGTAGGCCAGTGTGTGATAATGTTTGTGATGTTGCTGTTGCTGGGTTGTTCCGGCCGGTTGGGTTCATTGATATTTAAAAACAAGTGGAAACGTTGCAGTCGGACGCAACCGACTGCGGCATACTCGATACCAGTATTAAAACCGGTAAAAAGAGGCCTGATTGCAGAGGGGTACGGATGCGGGAGGGGTGTACGCTGCCTTAAAGATTTTCCGATGCAGATGGGGATGCCACAAGCTATCTTCCTTACAAATTTGGTGACTCAAAATTTGTAAAAGGTGGGGAAAGGGGGGGCTGGGGGCGGTATGGGTAGTTGTGGCATCAAAATTTTTGATGCAGATCTCTGTGAAATGTCAATTGCTATCTTCAAACCAAATTTGGTGAATCTAGCTCGAAGTTTGTAAAAAGAGGGGAAAGGGGGGCTGGGGGGTGGTATGGGTGGACGTGGCATCCAAATTTATGATGCAGATCTATCTGGTATGTCAATTGCTATCTTCATACCAAAATTTGTGACTCTAGCTCAAAGTTTGTAAAAGTGTGGAAAGGGGGCTGGGGGCGGTATGGGTGGGCGTGGCATCCAAATTTTTGATGCAGATCTTTGCGGAATATCAATTGCTATATTCATACCAAATTTGGTGACTCTAGCTCAAAGTTTGTAAATAGTGGGGAAAGGGGGGCTGGGGGCAGTATGGGTGGGCGTGGCATCCAAATTTTTGATGCAGATCTTTGTGAAATGTCAATTGCTATCTTCATACCAAATTTGGTGACTCTAGCTCGAAGTTTGTAAATAGTGGGGAAAGGGGGGCTGGGGGCGGTATGGGTGGGCGTGGCATCCAAATTTGTGATGCAGATCTTTGTGGAATGTCAGTTGCTATCTTCATACCAAATTTGGTGACTCTAGCTAAAATTTTGTAAAAGGTGGGGAAAGGGGGGCGAAATGGGTGGGCGTGGCTCCAAAACTTTGATGCAGATTTTTGGGGGTCGTTGCCAGCTATTTTCCTACCAAATTTGGTGGTTCTAGCTCCACAACTCTGGAAGATACACGCATTCCCGTTTTTGACAAAGCGTTGGGGCGGATGGGGGCGGCTAGGGCAGTGTCGGTGGGCGTGGTATCCAAGCTTTTGATGCAGTTTTTGGGGGGTCATCATCACCTATCTTGGCACCAAATTTGGTGGCTCTAGCTCAAAAACTGTGGGAGATATAGCCATTTCTGATTTCTAAATGCGGGGGAGCTGGGGGCGGAATGGGTGGGCGTGGCTCCAAAACTTTGATGCAGATTTTTGGGGGTCGTTGCCAGCTATCTTCCTACCAAATTTGGTGGCTCTAGCATCACAACTCTAGAAGATACACGCATTCCCGTTTTTGACGAAGCGTTTGGGCGGATGGGGGCGGCTAGGGCAGTATTGGTGGGCGTGGCATCCAAACTTTTGATGCAGTTTTTGGGGAGTCATCATCACCTATCTTGGCACCAAATTTGGTGGCTATAGCTCAAAAACTGTAGGAGATATAGGCTTTTTTGACTTTAAAACGCGGGGGGGCTGGGGGCGGAATAGGGGGCGTGGCTCCAAAATTTTTGATGCAGTTTTTTGGGGGTTGCTAGTAGCTATCTTCTTACCAAATTTGGTAGTTCTAGCTGTAAGGATGTGCGAAATCTGTGGATTTATCGGTTTTGAGTTATCGAATTTATCGATTTGCCAGCCCCCCAGTTATCGTAGAACCCCCATCTTGACACTTTAATTTACTATCCCATAGATAAAGAGAATTGGAAAGTTTCAAGTCTCTAGCTTGAAGGGTGTGGAAAAAAATTGGACACATACAGACGGACAGACGGACAGACACCATGACGGACATTGCACAAACTCAATATACTCTTTACCTTCGGTATCGAGTATAAACATTTAAATACAATTTTCCTCCTACGCGTTTCGACGGCTTTGCCGCCTTCATCAGGGAGTCTGGTTTTATTTTTAAAAAAATTTATATACACGTTACACTTCACATAAATACATTACTACATAAACCAATTACTATTTGGTACATACATTTTGGTTGTTTTTCCACATAATTTTAGTGTCGTCAGTCCCAATCCTAATACCGCCTCTTTCCGTCAAAATTATACATTTTTAGTGTAATAATAATTTTTGTCCAGCTGTTTTTGATGTTGTTTGCTGCAGTTTGGTTTGCTTATTGCAGCTGTGTAAACGTAATTCGTCTGGTCAATGTCTTCTTTGTGGTTAAGCGCGTCGTCCCCTCTTTGCTGTATACGCAAGCTCTCCAGCGTTAATCTTGTTCGCTCTCTTCTCTCTATGTCAAGTACTTTGACCGCATCAAAATCAGCTGTATGGCCGTTTTCACTCAAATGTTGAGCTAGTGCTGTCGTTGTCTTTCTATTCTTTGTGTCTCCCTTATGTTCTGTTATTCGTGTCGCGAGTGATCTTTTTGTTGTTCCAATGTAAACTCGATTGCACTCTTCTCCCTCTTTTCCATTGCACTTGACTTCGTAGATTACATTGTTCTGCTTGTTTCTGTCAATTTTGTCCTTCGTGTTCGTAAACAAATTTCTTGTTGTTTTGTGAGCTTTATAAGCAATTGTATGTGCTCTGTGCTGTCTTTTGGTATGAATTTTGTTAGCGTTGCTTTATTCGTTATGTTTTCTATGTACGGGATGCTGATATACTGTCTGCTTATCGTTTCTAGGGTTTTTGTTGATGTTTGGAATTTCTGACTATATGTGTTATCAATTTTTGATGTGACGTCATTTATGAGTTTATCTATCAGATTTATCGGATAGCTGTTTTTGATAAACATCATTTTGAGTTTTATGTAGTTTTTTCGTCGGTGTTGTTTATCGCATAGTGTGTATGTATTTCTAATAATGTTCTGGATTGTGTTTATTTTCTGTGTCATCGGCTGGTTTGAGTCGTAATTTATTATTCGTCCCGACGCTGTTCCTTTGGTGTACCAGTCAAATATAAGTCTATTTTCCCTTCGCTCTATTTCCATGTCAAGATAGGCAATTTTGTTGTTATTTTCTGTTTCTATTGTAAATTGTATTCTTTTGTGTTGTTTGTTAAATGTTTCTAATATGAGTTGTGCTTCGCTCTTGTTTATAATCAGAAAAATGTCATCAACGAGAGATATGTTTAATTGTAATGTTGTGTTGTTTCAGCTCATCAATCGCGTCGTCTAAGATTTTGTCTAAAACTATATTCGCGATTGTCGGTGATAGCGGGTTTCCCATTGGCATTCCAAACACCTGACTGTATGTGGTATTGTTGTACTTGAAATAATTATTTTCAATAAGTACAAAGTCTAGTATTTCTTTAAATTTCTGTTTTGGAATGGATGTGTGTATTGATATATCTGCCCATCTATCCATTATGTTTTTTGTTGCGGGGTTAATGGGGATGTTAGTGAAGAGCGAGATAACATCAAAAGATACAAGCATTTCCTCTTTTCCAACTTCTAAGTCCCTTATCTCATTTTTATACTCGATACCGAAGGTAAAGAGTATATTGAGTTTGTGCAATGTCCTCCATGGTGTCTGTCCGTCTGTCCGTCTGTACGAACGCAACTTTTTTCCACACCCTTCAAGCTAGAGACTTGAAACTTTCCAAATCTCTTTATCTATGGGATAGTAAATTAAAGTGTCAAGATGGGTGTTCTACGATAACTGGGGGGCTGGCAAATCGATAAATTCGATAACTCACAACCGATAAGTCCACATAATTCGCACATTCTTACAGCTAGAAGTACCAAATTTGGTAAGAAGATAGCTACTAGCAACCCCCAAAAAGCTGCATCAAAAATTTTGATGCCACAACTACCCATACCGCCCCAGCACCCCCCCTTTCCCCACCTTGTACAAACTTTGAGCTAGAGTCGCCAAATTTGGTATGAAGATAGCCGGTGGCATCGCCATCTGCATCGGAGAATCTTTAAGGCAGCGTAAACCCCTGCCGCATCCGTACCCCTTTGCATTCAGGCCTCTTTTTACCGGTTTTAATTCTGGTATCGAGTATGCCGCAGTCGGTTGCGTCCGACTGCAACGTTTCCACTTGTTCAATTCTGTTGCGTTCTTAATATTGTACTGTGTGGATTGTATGTTCTTATTATTTGGCCAATTTGTATCACGGAACTTCAGTTGACGCCGATATGGGTCTCAATGGTGTTCCGGTTTTGTGTATTTTTGGCAATCCTTATAGTCGTGGTGCGTTTCCTCCTGAGCAATATGTCCTTAGTTTTGTTTTTATGTCTATAAATTCGTTTTTATACAAACAGTTGACTATTGTGTTGTTTTTCGTGATTAGTTTTTGTGTGGGGTCATTTCTTATTGTTTTGTATGTTGTTTTGTCATTAAGAAGTTGTTGCATCTTATCATGATACTCTCTCTTGTATAGTATTACAGTTTTGTTTCCCTTATCTGCTTGTGTGATAATTATTTTATCGTTATGTTCCTTTAAGAGTTTCTCTGTGTTGTTGGCTATGTTGGTTATAAATTTTTCCTTCTGGTTTAGTTTTCTTGATTGTTTGTAGCTGTTTAGTCTCGATGCTAGGTTTCCTCTAATCGAATCTCTTAGTTTTTCGTCCTCAATCGTTTTTATACCCTGTTCTAAGTCTGCAATAACGTGTATTGGTGATATGTTTCGTCCGTTTGTCAGAAAAAACCAGCTAAACAGAGGAGTAGACTGAAATACCTTTTAGAATGTTAGAATTTCAACATAATACCAAGACACTTACAACGAAAAACAACATCACTAAAACACAACTTGACGCTACACGAATCGAAGAAAAAACTACAAAAATTAGAGAACAATTTTCTACTTAAAATCTTGCAACTAGAAATAGAGGAAACACATCGACACATACAGAGTATAAACAAAACACAAACACACATCATAAATGAACTTAAGAAAAACTTAAATCAGCAGGACGTTGAAGAACTACAAAAAGATCAAAAACTAGCTTACCAAAGAATACGCACTAACACAGAACAGACAATTGAGCGAAAAATACACAACGCAAAAAATGAATTAGCACAACAACTCAACATAAGAATCAACGAAGACTGGATAACCAACATGACTGACGTGTTTATACCAAATGAAAGCAGGTGGCTTTTATCGTTGGGCCCCAAATTTGGCCTAGCGACAAACGGACGAAACATATCACCAATACACGTTATTGCAGACTTAGAACAGGGTATAAAAACGATTGAGGACGAAAAACTAAGAGATTCGATTAGAGGAAACCTAGCATCGAGACTAAACAGCTACAAACAATCAAGAAAACTAAACCAGAAGGAAAAATTTATAACCAACATAGCCAACAACACAGAGAAACTCTTAAAGGAACATAACGATAAAATAATTATCACACAAGCAGACAAGGGAAACAAAACTGTAATACTATACAAGAGAGAGTATCATGATAAGATGCAACAACTTCTTAATGACAAAACAACATACAAAACAATAAGAAATGACCCCACACAAAAACCAATCACGAAAAACAACACAATAGTCAACTGTTTGTAAAAAAACGAATTCATAGACATAAAAACAAAACTAAGGACATATTGCTCAGGAGGAAACGCACCACGACTATACGGATTGCCAAAAATACACAAAACTGGAACACCATTGAGACCCATATCGGCGTCAACTGAAGTTCCGTGATACAAATTGGCCAAATATGTAGGTGACATTATTAAGAACATACAATCCACACAGTACAACATTAGGAACGCAACAGAATTGAAAAATGAGATAAGGGACTTAGAAATTGGAAACGAGAAAATGCTTGTATCTTTTGATGTTATCTCGCTCTTCACTAACATCCCCATTAACCCCGCAACAAAAAACATAATGGATAGATGGGCAGATATATCAATACACACATCCATTCCAAAACAGAAATTTAAAGAAATACTAGACTTTGTACTTATTGAAAATAATTATTTCAAGTACAACAATACCACATACAGTCAGGTGTTTGGAATGCCAATGGGAAACCCGCTATCACCGACAATCGCGAATATAGTTTTAGACAAAATCTTAGACGACGCGATTGATGAGCTGAAGCAACACAACATTACAATTAAACATATCTCAAAATACGTTGATGACATTTTTCTGATTATAAACAAGAGCGAAGCACAACTCATATTAGAAACATTTAACAAACAACACAAAAGAATACAATTTACAATAGAAACAGAAAATAACAACAAAATTGCCTATCTTGACATGGAAATAGAGCGAAGGGAAAATAGACTTATATTTGACTGGTACACCAAAGGAACAGCGTCGGGACGAATAATAAATTACGACTCAAACCAGCCGATGACACAGAAAATAAACACAATCCAGAACATTATTAGAAATACATACACACTATGCGATAAACAACACCGACCAAAAAACTACACAAAACTCAAAATGATGTTTATCAAAAACAGCTATCCGATAAATCTGATAGATAAACTCATAAATGACGTCACAGCCAAAATTGATAACACAAATAGTCAGAAATTCCAAACATCAACAAAAACCCTAGAAACGATAAGCAGACAGTACATCAGCATCCCGTACATAGAAAACATAACGAATAAAGCAACGCTAACAAAATTCATACCAAAAGACAGCACAGAGCACATACAATTGCTTATAAAGCTCACAAAACAACAAGAAATTTGCTTACGAACACGAAGGACAAAATTGACAGAAACAAGCAGAACAATGTAATCTACGAAATCAAGTGCAATGGAAAAGAGGGAGAAGAGTGCAATCGAGTTTACATTGGAACAACAAAAAGATCACTCGCGACACGAATAACAGAACATAAGGGAGACACAAAGAATAGAAAGACAACGACAGCACTAGCTCAACATTTGAGTGAAAACGGCCATACAGCTGATTTTGATGCGGTCAAAGTACTTGACATAGAGAGAAGAGAGCGAACAAGATTAACGCTGGAGAGCTTGCGTATACAGCAAAGAGGGGACGACGCGCTTAACCACAAAGAAGACATTGACCAGACGAATTACGTTTACACAGCTGCAATAAGCAAACCAAACTGCAGCAAACAACATCAAAAACAGCTGGACAAAAATTATTATTACACTAAAAATGTATAATTTTGACGGAAAGAGGCGGTATTAGGATTGGGACTGACGACACTAAAATTATGTGGAAAAACAACCAAAATGTATGTACCAAATAGTAATTGGTTTATGTAGTAATGTATTTATGTGAAGTGTAACGTGTATATAAATTTTTTTAAAAAATAAAACCAGACTCCCTGATGAAGGCGGCAAAGCCGTCGAAACGCGTAGGAGGAAAATTGAATTTAAATGTTCTTTAAATATCAATGAACCCAATCGGCCGGAACAACCCAGCAACAGCAACATCATTAAAAAATGTTCAAAAATATTTTATATTTAATTTTTAGTTTTAAACTTAACACTACGAAACAATGTAGCTTCAAAAGTCTTTGAAGCTATGTGGAATGCCAGATTGTGCCATTACTTCTTTACATTGCCTAAGCATAGGTATTGCGCAGTTGAAAGTAAAATTTTGTATCACATACTGGAGAATTACAAAATGGAGCAAAAAAGCAAAGAATTTTATGTTGAGGAGCAAAAAATTATCATTAAATTTTTCTTGGATGGAAAATCATATAGAGAAATTGGTGCTCTAGTTGGTAGAGCCCACTCCCCCATCCAAAAAGCTATAAATAATTACAGCTCGACTGGCAGTAACTTGTCAAAAGCTTGTCAATTGCTATTTATCGAATCAATCATGGATCAATGAGTCTATATCAACATATTAAAAAACAATTGTTGGAAGGGGGGCTAGGGTGGTATGAGTGGGCGTGGCATCCAAATTTTTGGTGCAGAGCTTTGTGGGTAGTTAACTTTTATCTTCATACCAAATTTGGTGGCTCTAGCTCAAACAATATGATACACGGATTCTCGTTTTTAACGAAGCGTTGGGAAGGCTAAAGCAGTATGGGTGGGCTTGGCATTCAAAGTTTTGATGCAAGTTTTTGGAAGTCGTCATCACTTATCTTGGCTACAAATTTGGTGGCTCTAGCTTAAAAGCTGTGGAAGATTTAGGCGTTTCTGATTTCAAGCTGCGAAGTGGCTGGGAGTGGAATGGGTGGGATCGGCTGCACAATTTTTGATGCAGTTTTTTTGGGGTTGCCAGTAGCTGTCTTTTCACCAATCCTGGTAGTTGCGAAATAGGTGAATTTCTCGATTTTGATTCATCGAATTCATCGATTTGCCAGCCCCCAGTTACCGCAGAACCTCAATCTTTACTCTTTATCTGTCCCGGCCATTTTTCCTTAAGACAACACGGGAGAGATCGAGTGCGTCTACCTTGTTCAGTATACCTTGCCCAGGAGCCTATAGATGTTAACATATAAAAACAAGTGGAAACGTTGCAGTCGGACGCAACCGACTGCGGTATACTCGTTACCAGTATTAAACCGGTAAAAAGAGGCCTGATTGATAAGGGGTACGGATGCGGCAAGGGTGTACGCTGCTTTAAAGATTCTCCGATGCAGATGGGGATGCCACCAGCTATCTTCCTTCCAAATTTGGTGACTCTAGCTCAAAGTCTATAAAAGAAGCGTGATGGGGGGCACGGGGCAGTATGAGTGGACGTGGCATCCAAGTTTTTGCTGCAGATCTTTGTGGAATGTCAATTGCTATCTTCATACCAAATTTGGTGACTCCAGCTCTAAGTTTGTAAAATGTGGAGAAAGGGGGGCTGGGGGGCGGTATGGGTGGGCGTGGCATCCACATTTTTGCTGGGTGGTGGCTCTAGCTCCACAACTCTGGAAGATACACGCATTCCCGTTTTTGGCGAAGCGTTGGGGCGGATGGGGGCGGCTTGGGCAGTATTGGTGGACGTGGCATCCAAACTTTTGATGCAGTTTTTGGAGGGTTGCTAGTAGCTATCTGCATACTAAATTTGGTAGTTCTAGCTGTAAGGATGTGCGAATTATGTGGATTTATCGGTTTTGAGTTATCGAATTTATCGATTTGCCAGCCCCTCAGTTATCGTAGAACCCCCATCTTGACACTTTAATTTACTATCCCATAAATAGAGAATTGGAAAGTTTCAAGTCTCTAGCTTGAAGGGTGTGGAAAAAAGTTGCGAACATACAGACGGACACCATGACGGACATTGCAACGGTAACGAGTATAAAAACGCATTTAAAAAACAAGTGGAAACGTTGCAGTCGGACGCAACAGACTGCGGTATACTCGTTACCAGTATTAAACCGGTAAAAAGAGGCCTGATTGCAAAGGGGTACGGATGCGGCAGGGGTGTACGCTGCCTTAAAGATTCTCCGATGCAGATGGGGATGCCACCAGCTGTCTTCGTTGCGAATTTGGTGACTCTAGCTTAAAGTTTGTAAAATGTGGGGAAAAGGGGGCTGGGGGCGGTATGGTTGGGCGTGGCTCCAAAACTTTGATGCAGATTTTTGGGGGTAGCGGTCAGCTATCTTCCTACCTAATTTGGTGGCTCTTGCTCCACTTCTCTGGAAGATACACGCATTCCCGTTTTTGACGAAGCGTTGGGGTAGTTGCGAGCGGATGGGGGTGGCTAGGGCAGTATTGGTGGGCGTGGCATCCAAACTTTTGATGCAGTTTTTGGGGGGTCATCATCACCTTTCTTGGCACCAAATTTGGTGACTAAAGCTCAAAAACTGTGGGAGATATAGGCCTTTTTGACTTTTTAATGCGGGTGGGGGGCTGGGGGCGGAATGGGTGGGCGTGGCATAATGCTGCAGCATTCGCAACTGCCCGTCAAAGAAGCACCCCGACACGTATTTGATTCTCGTTACGCAGCCACTATGACAAAAACTGGCTAAACAGAGCAACTCAAAGAGCTGCTTCTGAATCTAAGAAGGAGCGCGCTTGACGAGTTCCTGGACGTCAAGCCCGGTGATCCCAGCACAATTTCTGTCAGGTAACGCGACATATCAGTAGGCCTGTCAAGAGAGCAGTGCCAGTTAAAAATGCAAGGGGTGAATGGTGCCGGTCCAACAGCGAATGCGCCGAGGCTTTTGCGGGCCATCTTTACAATGTCTTATCGCCCTTCGAGATATGCACTGCTGAATATACCGAGGTCACCAGAAGATTCCTAGAATCCCCAAGTCCCTGCGACACGCCGATTCAACCAGCGATTGCACAAGCCATCGAGCAAGACATCGCCTCACCATCGACGGCATCGACGCCATGGCGCTTAAGATTCTCCCCCTACCTACGGGTTACCCTATTGTAGCCACATACGCTGACGACACCGCCTTTCTAGCCACCACTTCTCTGTCTCAGGACGCCTCCGAATTAATAAAAAAACCACTAAATTTGCTCAACGCCTGGCTGAAAACCACGTTCTCTCTGCACTCTGGTAATTGTCCGCCCGTCTTTTTAGGTGGAACAGTGATCTCTGAGGAGGCAACTCCAAAATACCTCGGTATCACTCTGCATAAGAAGCTCACATGGCGTATGCACCTCGCCCGCAAACGGAAACAGGCTGACATGAGGCTGAGACAATACTACTGGCTAATCGGCAGAAAGTCCAAGGTGAAACTAAGAGTTTAGCTACAAGTTTACAAGGCCATTCTCAGGCCCATCTGGTCTTATGACATCCAGCTGTGGGGTACCACGAGCAAGAGTAATCGGATATTGATCCAGAGATTCCAATTCAAAGCACTCCGAATCATATCTGTTGCTCACGTGTACTACGACAACGCCACCATACTCAGTCAACTGTGCATGCCAATGGTCAAAAAGGCTATCACAAAGATGACTGCACAACACCCCAGCAATCTTGCCCTATCCCTCCTGGACAACAGTCCGACCATGAGAAGACTCCAGACCCCACCCGATTAACCTCCCACGCCTAGAAAACGACTGATCCTCTCCCCACACCAGCTCCTTAACACTCCTAACGACACCTTAACTTACTACTCCCAAGTTCTCAAACTATACAATTTAATAATTGCCACACGGGCAGATCTTAAATAAAAATCATAAAAAAACTCAGAAACTCCTGTACGCCTGTTCCTGCAAATGATCGACCAGCACCAAAAATGATATTTTACTGCCTTGGAAGTAGGGTTTTTCTTAGGTTTTTGTAGGCAAAATACAAATATGCACCGAATTTAATCTAAATATTGGCTGTTTAGGGTTTGACGAAATTCATAATATTAGAAAAAGGTCAATGAATGCCATGGCAAATGGTTCGCATACATTTAAATATGTCATGTTTATATACTGGGACACACGTATGCTTATGGGAGCTAGCCGAAAAAAAATATCAAAAATCACTACAAAGCCAAGGTCCACTAAAACTGCAAGCATATGAAAACGCCCATTTATATAAAAATATATGTATGTTAATATGATTACACATTTGAGTATTGCTGCTTAATAGCTAAGTCACAAAAACGAAAAGGAAGGAGGCAAACCATATGATTATATGAAGAATACACACGCTCATAAGCATGAGATAACAGGCGATCAGCCCAAAAAAACAAGGGTCTTCGAGCTAGAATATCGCTGGTCTTGCAGATTGGTCACGATATATGGAAGCAGAGAAAGAAGTCTACAACAGCGTTCTGTGAGAGTGATGTCGCCACGATTTGAGGTTTCAACTGGCAGTGGGATTTTGGGCTCATGACGAGTCTATGAGTATGGTTTCTCGTTGATACAGACGGACGGACGCATGACGGACAGACACTATGACGAACATTGCACAAACCCAATATACTCTTAACCTTCGGTATCCAGTATAAAAAGTATAAGTATATTTAGTTGCAAGTATTAGTGATAGTTTATATGGATTTTTTTTATTGCAAAAGGGTAGAATTTCCGACCCATTATTCTCTATTATAACTAAATATAATAAATGCCGCTCGGCTATACACTCACTCGCATATCTCTGCGTGCACACCCAAAAGATTCCAAGATCAAGCTTTAAACACAAATTGTTCACTTATATATGAATATGTTTAACCCATTCCTTTTTTAAAACGTAACTTTAATTTATTGTCTTCAATGACATATTTTTTTAAAAAATGTTCAAAAATATTTTATATTTAATTTTTAGTTTTAAACTTAACACTACGAAACAATGTAGCTTCAAAAGTCTTTGAAGCTATGTGGAATGCAAGATTGTGCCATTAATTCTTTACATTGCCTAAGCATAGGTATTGCGCAGTTGAAAGTAAAATTTTGTATCACATACTGGAGAATTACAAAATGGAGCAAAAAAGCAAAGAATTTTATGTTGAGGAGCAAAAAATGATCAATAAATTTTTCTTGGATGGAAAATCATATACAGGGGTGTGCCAGAAATCTCTAGAGATTTTGGCTCGAGCAGGTTTTCAAATCTCTAAAACAAAACCGTAGGTGTGCCAGAAGTTAGGGAGATTTCAATTTTCGGTAAAATTTTTCGGAGCAAATACGTAAAACGAAAATGGCCAAAAAGAGTTGCTACCTTTGAAAAAGAAAAATTGCCTAAAATGTATTTGCTATTTTAGTCATTGTTTTCAAGGTTGGCCACAGGGCATTAGTGTTAAATTTAATAAATAGTAAAATAAAAATATGTTAGGTCTTATCTCTTGTAATTCTTATACAAAATACATATTTAATATTTTGCCCGCCAAGTAACTAATGTTGCTTGACAGCCCTGCCGTGATAGCTTGCTTGAACAGCTGTTCTACGTATTTCGTGAAAATAGTCTTAGAGATTTGTTACAGATTCATTCAAAACTCAAAAAAATAAAATAAATGCAATGCAAAGAATTAAATGCAATTTTAATTCAACTTACATTTTGGCGGAACAATGACTTGCCATAAATTAAATTCTTCTTCTTACTGTAGACATTCACACACCTAACAAACACCGCAAAAGCTGCCACCTTATAAAAAAAGATTTGCTGCAATAACTTTGTTAAATTTACAACAAACTCTCCACTGCTCAACCATGCAATTTTGTTACCTAAAAGTAAGATTTTTTTATGTTTATTTGCCACAAATAAGTGTCTTTTAAATTGACCTATTAAAGACTCCGAATAATAGTTTTTGTTTAACGAACAAGGTGGCACCTCTCTTGTTAGGGACGGTTTTGCACGCTTACATGGAACGGCAAATAGTCTTAGAGATTTGTTAGGGATTTATTAATATCGAAAATCATGAATTAAAATATTAATAAAATTCGAATGTATATGCAATATGCAATTAAGCTTAAAATTACCTTTCGAAAAAGTAACACTTGTTATGCATTAGACATTTAATATTGCTTAAACTAACCAAATCTCTGACCAAATTTGTTGAGATTTCAAAACCATCTCGAACTCTGCTCTGGCACACCTAAAACCAGCTCGAGGTTGGTTTTAGGTTGGAATTCGGTTGGTTTTGATGGCTGGCACACCCCTGATAGAGAAATTGGTGCTCTAGTTGGTAGAGCCCACTCCCCCATCCAAAAAGCTATAAATAATTACAGCTCGACTGGCAGTATCTTGTCAAAGGCTTGTCAATTGCTATTTATCGAATCAATCATGGATCAATGAGTCTATATCAACATATTAAAAAACAATTGTTGGAAGGGGGGCTAGGGTGGTATGAGTGGGCGTGGCATCCAAATTTTTGGTGCAGAGCTTTGTGGGTAGTTAACTTTTATCTTCATACCAAATTTGGTGGCTCTAGCTCAAACAATATGATACACGGATTCTCGTTTTTAACGAAGCGTTGGGGAGGCTAAAGCAGTATGGGTGGGCTTGGCATTCAAAGTTTTGATGCAAATTTTTGGAAGTTCGTCATCTACAAATCTTCTTGGCTACAAATTTGGTGGCTCTAGCTTAAAAGCTGTGGAAGATTTAGGCGTTTCTGATTTCAAGCTGCGAAGTGGCTGGGGGTGGAATGGGTGGGATCGGCTGCACAATTTTTGATGCAGTTTTTTTGGGGTTGCCAGTAGCTGTCTTTTCACCAATCCTGGTAGTTGCGAAATAGGTGAATTTCTCGATTTTGATTCATCGAATTCATCGATTTGCCAGCCCCCAGTTACCGCAGAACCTCAATCTTTACTCTTTATCTGTCCCGGCCATTTTTCCTTAAGACAACACGGAAGAGATCGAGTGCGTCTACCTTGTTCAGTATACCTTGCCCAGGAGCCTATAGATGTTAACATATAAAAACAAGTGGAAACGTTGCAGTCGGACGCAACCGACTGCGGTATACTCGTTACCAGTATTAAACCGGTAAAAAGAGGCCTGATTGATAAGGGGTACGGATGCGGCAAGGGTGTACGCTGCTTTAAAGATTCTCCGATGCAGATGGGGATGCCACCAGCTATCTTCCTTCCAAATTTGGTGACTCTAGCTCAAAGTCTATAAAAGAAGCGGGATGGGGGGCACGGGGCAGTATGAGTGGAAGTGCCATCGAAGTTTTTGCTGCAGATCTTTGTGGAATGTCAATTGCTATCTTCATACCAAATTTGGTGACTCTAGCTCAAAGTTTGTAAAATGTGGAGAAAGGGGGGCTGGGGGCGGTATGGGTGGGCATGGCATCCACATTTTAGCTGGGTGGTGGCTCTAGCTCCACAACTCTGGAAGATGCACGCATTCCCGTTTTTGACGAAGCGTTGGGGCGGATGGGGGCGGCTTGGGCAGTATTGATGGACGTGGCATCCAAACTTTTGATGCAGTTTTTGGAGGGTTGCTAGTAGCTATCTGCATACTAAATTTGGTAGTTCTAGCTGTAAGGATGTGCGAAATATGTGGATTTATCGGTTTTGAGTTATCGAATCTATCGATTTGCCAGCCTCTCAGTTATCGTAGTACCCCCATCTTGACACTTTAATTTACTATCCCATAGATAAAGAGAATTGGAAAGTTTCAAGTCTCTAGCTTGAAGGGTGTGGAAAAAAGTTGCGTTCATACAGACGGACGGACGGACAGACACCATGACGGACATTGCAACGGTTAAAAAACAAGTGGAAACGTTGCAGTCGGACTCAACTGACTGCGGTATACTCTTTACCAGTATTAAACCGGTAAAAAGAGGCCTGATTGATAAGGGGTACGGATGCGGCAGGGGTGTACGCTGCCTTACAGATTCTCCGATGCAGATGGGGATGCCACCAGCTGTCTTCGTTGCAAATTTTGTGACTCTAGCTTAAAGTTTGTAAAATGTGGGGAAAAGGGGGCTGGGGGTGGTATGGGTGGGCGTGGCATCCAAATTTTTGCTGCAGATCTATGTGGGTTGTCAATTGCTATCTTCATACCAAATTTGGTGAATCTAGCTCGAAAATTGTAAATGGTGGGGAAAGGGGGCGGAATGGGTGGGCGTGGCTCCAAAACTTTGATGCAGATTTTTGGGGGTCGTTGCCAGCTATCTTCCTACCAAATTTGGTGGCTCTAGCTATACAACTCTGGAAGATACACGCATTCCCATTTTTGGCGAAACGTTGGGGCGGATGGGGGTGGCTAGGGCAGTATTGGTGGGCGTGGCATCCAAACTTTTGATGCAGTTTTTGGGGGGTCATCATCACTTATCTTAGCACCAAATTTGGTGGCTATAGGTCAAAATCTGTGAGAGATATAAGCTATTTTGACTTTTAAATGCGGGAAGGCTGGGGGTGGAATGGGTGGGCGTGGCTCCAAAACTTTGATGCAGATTTTTGGGGGTCGTTGCCAGATATCTTACTACCAAATTTGGTGGCTCTAGCACTCATTCCCATTTTTGGCGAACGTTGTGGCGGATGGGGGCGGATAGGGGCGGCTAGGGCAGTATTGGTTTGCGTGGCATTCAAACTTTTGATGCCGTTTTTGGGGGCTATAGCTCAAAAACTGTGGGAGATATAGGCTTTTTTGACTTTAAAATGCGGGGGGCCGGGCTTTGATGCAGTTTTTTGGAGGTTGCTAGTAGCTATCTGCTTACCAAATTTGGTAGTTCTAGCAGTAAGGATGTGCGAAATATTTGGATTTATCGGTTTTGAGTTATCGAATTTATCGATTTGCCAGCCCCCCAGTTATCGTAGAGCCCCAATCTTGACACTTTAATTTACTATCCCATTGATAAAGAGAATTGGAAAGTTTCAATTCTCTAGCTTGAAGGGTTTGGAAAAAACTTGCACACATACGGACGGACAGACGGACAGATGGTCAGACGGGCAGACGGACAGACACCATGACGGACATTGCACAAAACCAATATACTCTTTACCTTCGGTAACGTGTATAAACAGCATCCTTGGCTACAAAAAAACTGTTAATCACTGTTCGCAAAACATTGCTGACACATTGCGAGAAATATTTATTGATTAGAACATCCTCAACAAAACTGTATTTATTGTTACTGATAATGCCAGCTCCATGCTTAAAGCATGTGAACTATTACACATTCGCAATCCACCATGCTTTGCGCATACGATCAATCTGGTGGTGCAAGATGCTTTTAAAGTTGATGACGCAGTGCTTCAAGATTTATTTACTAAGTGTAAATCAATCGTTCGATTTTTTAAGCAAAGCACGATAGCGAATGAAAAACTCAAATTAGCTCAAGAAGGCTCAGGGTAAGGGAGAAGCCCCAATCTCGGACACTGTACAGAAGTCGGACACCCCCCTTTATTTTGCGAGTTTTGATGCTAGCGCGGTCTAATTACTGTGACAGACAGCTTTCAGTGCCGGCTTTCTTTTGACATGGTCTACAGGTGTTAATACCTAGTTTTGGCTAATTCAGAGACAAAAATTAAAATACCGATATTCCGACCTAAACTTTTTAAAATTTCAACGCTTATGTAATTGAATTATTCCACGATTCAGCAAAGGTTAATAAATTTATTCTTATTCGTTTCATCATGCTCTTTCATATTCAGCAATCAAACATTTTTTTTTTTTCAATATTTTGGGTTTAACATTCAAAAATGTTAAAACCGTGCTTTCTTCTAATCTGGAGACTGTTGATGTTTCACAATTAAACACGATTTATTGTAATCGATATTGTCATTCAATTGTATCGATGGTCGTGTCATCTTCATATACATGTATCAAAATGAGCGCGCAACAAGAAATGGAAGATTCGCAACAAAAATTGTTGACCGCTGTTAAATTGGTTTTATTGAACAAAGAACCAAAAAAGAAAGTGGCTGCAATGTTTAGCATTCCTCGCACTACTTTAATAAGACATGTGAACAATGTGGAGCGAGCGTTCGATGATGTTACAGCCGATTTTACCGTGGCCGAAATGCAAGGTGATGTTCAGCACGGTGAGGTGCTTGACACTGAGACTCAGCGTCTTATAAATTTCAGTTGTGATCCACCCGCAAATGTAGTGGTGATAAATTCACAAACATCCCCTACCGGGTCTACTTTGAATACAGCTGTGAACGGCGTTGGACCTCTGCGCTTTAGAAGTCCGAAGCCAAAATCAAATCGTGGTCGCAAATCGATGGCAAGTCCTGTACAAACAGAAAAAGAACAAGTAACAACTTTGCGAGTCCGAGCGGAGAAAAGGAAGGTTAACGAAGAGAAAAGAAAGTCAACATCGCCAAAAAAGAAGGTGATACAAGCAAAAAAAATTAAGAAAGAGGATTCTGCCACTCCAGTGGATAGAAACTTTTGTATAATATGTTTTAAAGATATGCCACTCAAATGCACAAAAAATAATTCGGTGTCATGCAATGTATGCAAGCGCAAAGTGCATTTGGCCTGTGCTACAGAGAACTGCAACGAGTGTGTTCGAGTTCGTTCGAACAATCTTGTCGAAAATTTGTTCAATCGAGTTCGACACTCGTTTACAAACGAGACTCTATCGAACGAGCCTTTCGACAAAAATAGTGTTCGAGTTCGTCGGCACTCGCAGCACACTTGATTTTTTGGCATCCGAGCCGGTTGTACTCGAGTACAGTAGCCTGTGAGCTATCATTTTAGTGCTGAGAGTTTGGCGTGCCAGTATCGATACAGCATTGAATTTTGGAACAGATAGCACGATATATTAAAAGTCATATGAAAAAGCTGGCAGTTTGGTGTATTTGTAACTGTATTATTGCTTTAGCACGTTTTCTTGAACAAAAAAATACTTTTTGAATTTGGATTCATCATTCGTCAGTTCATTCTCTTATTAAAGAAGTCCGCTATGTTAACTCAACCATCAATATTTTGCCATCACTAGCACGTACAAACAGTAGTTTATGTACACGTCACACTTGCTAGTCTCGAACTCGAACTCGTTCACACATTTACGAGTTGCTACACTCGTTTTAAGTTCGGTTGCCGTGATTTAAACAATTGTTCGATTCGAGTCTCATGTTTTAAGCGAGTGTCGAGCGCTCACTACTCGAAGCTGTTTGATCACAAACGAGTTCGAGCTCACACTCGAGAGTAATCGAAAATTTGACACTCGTTGCAGTTCTCTGCTGTGCTAATATATTACAAAGCTACTTTACATGCGTTAATTGTGACTCTGATTATTCAGAGGAGGATTAAACTTAGTTCTTAGACTTAAGATTGAATTATTAGTTTGACTTTTAAGTTTATTTAAAAAATTTATATTTTATGGCTTAAATGGAAAAAGCCAAATGATTCTTGTGATCTATTTAAGAAATTGAAATTTTATGGTTTAAATGGAAAAAAACCAAATAAAGAAACTTTAAGTTGATTTTCATAGTTAATTGAATAAATAATTTCATAATAAATAGTTTTCATGAAAAAAACCCAAAATTAAAGAATAATGAGTTTGTTTACATATTTCGCGCCATATTAATAAGGTATGTGAGCAATGATGAGCGTGCGATGCATAGATCGATACATCAATCGATATATCGATGCATTACTTGCGATACTGCTCATTACGAGTAATAATAATTAATAAAATAATAAATTCGTTTGATTTTCATTGTTTAATTGCATAAAAAACAAAATCTTGCATAAAAACAATGATTTGGCATTTTATTATATTTTATTGGCTGCATTTTCACAAGATAAAAGGCGGTGTCCACCTTCGGGGCACTTTTTTGAAAATCGTGATTTTGAATTTTTTCATTAAATGTTAAATATATCATTAAACATAACTGAAATGTGTATAATGCCTTATACCAATCGATGCGCAATTGAACAAGCTTTCCAACGATACTAACAGATAAGATGTACGTTGATTGTCACAGTCTTATGTCACAAAAACCAAAGGGGTGTCCAACATTAGGGCTTCTCCCTTATACTTTGCTGCAAGAAACTTCCACTAGGTGGAATAGTTTCAATTTCATGATTGAGCGTATTATAAAAACGAACGATGCTATTGCCAAAGTCTTACTATCAACAACAAATGCACCGCAGCCATTTACTGCTGAGGAAATACTTGTGCTAAATAAAAGTATTGGCTTTCTTTCAGCAAGCAAGTGAGAAAATTTCCGAAAAGTTCGTAACCATATCGCTAATTATACCCATGGCATATGGACTTTTTCGCAAAATTGCAAGTGTTGTACCTTTGCTACAAATTTTGCAAGGAAAAACTTTAAACAAAATATTAATGGAGTCAATATAGAAACGTCTTTCCATATATGAGCAAAGAACAGTCTGCAGGACGGCTACGCTATTGGATCCACGCTTCAAAAAAAATGGATTTCAACACAGCTCAAACGCTGAACAAGCAGCAACATTTTTATACCCTTAACCCATAAAATGGGTAAATAAGGATATAGTGGTTTTGTGTAAAAGTATGTAACAGGCAGAAGGAAGCATCTCCGACCACATAAAGTATATATATATTCTTGATCAGCATCAACAGCCGAGTCGATATAGCCATGTCCGTCTGTCCGTCTGTCCGTCTGTATGAACGCGTGGATCTCAGAGACTACAAGAGCTAGGGACTTCAGATTTTGAATATAAGTTCTCCTATATCATAAGCAGAACAAGTTTGCTTCAAATTATCGATAACTATTTTGGTTTCCGATAGACTCATGCAATCGATAACAAAAAAATATCGAATTTGGAAAATGTAAAAATGAGGGTTGAAAGAATGGGATATTTTCTGAAAATTTCGTTCAAATCGGTTAAGAAACACCGCAGATATCGAATTTAATCGATTAAAGTTAAGTCAGTATACCAAAGTCTTATATAAATTTAATTTATTTATTGCAACTGGGTTCAGGGACTCCCGACTAGAGCCTTCTTACTTGTTTGAAAATGAACTTGCAAATTTCCCCGTCAGAGAGACCTCAATTAATCTGCCCGTCGCACCGGATACACTTTGTTTGATTTTTTTGATGAGCGATCGATGAACAAATATGGAAACTCACGAGTGGATGCAATTCTGCAAAAAAGAGATAGAACGATGTGTGATTTTGTTTACATTTTTCAAAACAACACCACGACTGAAAGCAGCTGCTTTTCGACTAACAGGCTCCTAAAAATTAAGCGAGCTCTCTCTCTCGACATAACCATGTATAATTCAACCATGGGCTACACTATCGATGGCGCTATTGACACTATCGACGACACTATCGATGGTTCAAAATAAACTATCGTCGAATATCGATGGCGCCCGCTATCGATAGTTCTCAACCTCTACATCACCAAGGATGCCCTGTCCTCATTAGGGCTGCATCTCCATAAATTGACACTATTTTTGACAACTTACTGATATTGAAATGGCAAACTAGTAACTATAAAATTTGTTTTGATTTATATTATATTATACAAAATAATTAATTGCGCCCCTATCTAGCACAAAACTAATAGATCTGTATGGAGTGAAGAAGCGACACTGGTGTTGCTAAGCCTCAAATTTGGGAAGAAAATATCGGTGGTCCTCAGAGGCATTAGAAAGAACCCAGCATATTTGATATGGAGATGGCATGACATTCCACAAATGAAGAAGTTTGGGCCATCCGTGAAGGAAGTCAAATCAAAATTGGACAACCTGATGAGAAAATATAGGTAAGTTGAATGGCATAAATGTCGTTCCTACCAACTTGTTAACATATGATTCATAATTTGCATACAGGCTAGAGCTTGCTAAGGTTGGACCGTCTGGTGGAGCACCATCGGAATGGAAATATTTTGATTCAATCAAAATCATATTTGGCGCATCACAATCGGTGAATTTTCTGGATGAAATGGTACAGAGCCATAGTAAGAACACTTCCATAACCATTAACATAAGCGTGCATGGAAATATAATTTTTAAATTATTCCAGATTTAGAGTCTGTGTCAGAAAAGGAACCAGAACCATCAACAAGTAGCGGCAAAAAAGCGCAAAAGGGATGTAAGCCAGGAGCTCCTTGACTTGGAACGTGAAAAATTAACTGTGTTCAAGCAAGTGGCAGCAGACAACAGGGCATTTCAGGAAAAAATATTAAAACTTTATGAAGTGTAATAAATAAATAAAAAGAATATTTTTAAGAACTGCATTATGTTTTTATTTAGTTATTATTATTACGATCCACACAAGTTAAGCAATAACTGCTCCTCCACTCTAGCGTTGTTTTCCAAAATTGATAATAAAATTGGATCCATGTTTCACACTTGTTAGCTGAATTTATAATTGTTAACTGTCAAAAGATGTAGATGCAGATGTAGAGCATAAGGACAGCTCTCCGTCTTGTTATCGATAAATGCTGTAAATGCTGATGTAAAGTGCTAGTGAGGAAAGGGCATAAGCGCAAACAAAAATAATTCTGAGCAAGAACGCGAGATCGCCCAGTCGGCTCGCCACCCGAAGTGCTTGGGAGATTTTTCGCCATATGTACAGCATCATGCGTTCCCAACAAGCCCCGTACGCAATGATTGCTCTATAATACTTTATTCTCACTGACTAGGGCAACCTAGTGCAGCTATCGAACAGACTTAAAGTTTTTGCGGGACAACAATTTTTAAATTGTACCTAGATAGAAATATCATAATATCGATATTTTTTCTGAAAATATATCATTAAAAATAATATTTTTTGTATCGAAATACTATCGATATTGATATTTTTAAAAATATCAACACCCCTAGAGTGCATGCGAAAAGCGATGCGATGCGAGAAGCGATAATATTTCGGGCTATTAGCATTGCGAGAAGATGACAGAGTGAAAGCTTTAAGCGAAGCGAGCTGCATTGCTGCATTTAAGTTATTAGTCAGAATTTGAGCTCAATTGATTCGGACGAAGAATTTTTGCTTCGGTTGCGACAGTTAATTTGTGCATCTATCCAAACCAACCAAAACCGAAAAGGAAACGTTGACTTTGCTAATTTATATAGCATCCAGGAAAGTTATATATATATGTCAATTTTTGACAATATTTTAGAAAAAATTAGATCCAAATTAACAAAAGTTAGAGAAATTTGTATATTGCCTTGTGAGGGATTAATAATAACTTTGAGGTTTGTTTCATTTTATTAACTAAATCTATGTATGTATTTATTAATTACTTTATTTTTAATTAATAAATCTATTTACAAATTTGGGGGAAGCATCTTTATTTTGATTTGTGGAAAAAGTGTAAATAATTTTTTGAACTTCCATCCTTAATAGTAATGTTTTGTTTATATCCATTTTGCGCATGTAAGGTAAAAGGCTGTCAAAAAAAGCCTGATCGTCATCTTTTTCTTTTTGTGTGTTGATATTTTTTTCTAGCAACATTAATTTTTGTTGCTCAATGGCCAACAATTCGGTAGATACATTTGACTTGGCCTTCTTCTTTTTTGATTCATAGTTAGCTTCATCCGATTCGCACTGACTTCATTACGTATTATCTCTTCTATAGATGATTCATGCAAAAAAGCTTCTGAACCGAATCTTGAAGACGAAGCCTGTAAATATCCCACTGATTTCCTGGGCCTCATTTGGTCTTTGAGGAAAAGCAGAGACTTAAAATGTGGCCAAGTTGTATAATTACAGTACTGCTTCTCCGAAATGCCACAATCCTCCTTTGCAAGTGGAATTTTTTTAAATTCAGTTCGAAGCTGGTCACGAATATTCTTCCATTACTTCTTTAAACAGTCCTCTGAAAAAAAATGTATTTATTAACACTACTAAGGCCCAATATCTCAATGTCCGGTTAGTCAACTTATTCTAAGTTTAGTCGAATTTGAGTCTCTCAATATTCGGTTAGGAGTATATGAGAAACAAACTAACCGGAAGGCTGGGTCTTGGTTAAAATTTAAAGCGCGTATAAGTCACGATATATCGATAAGAATCATCGCTAAAGCAAACAGCTGTCCCTTGAATTGTATATTTATTTTGTTATTAAAGAAAAATGGCATCGCACAGCAGAGTTTTTTATATTCATTCAATGGAGAAGCAATTTGACGAAACAGAGCCAAGAGTTAATAACTCGAGAAGTTATAGGGATAGGGTGAACTATTTCACTGATCTGGATGATGCCAAATTTGTTCAGCGGTTCAGGCTAAAAAAATCTACATGTAAAATCATTCTTGCAAGGATTGTAGATCAATTGGCTTGCCATAGTAATAGGTTTCTGCCAGGCTTCGTCCTTCTGCTTCCACGTAACGGCGCACAGTGGGGCCTTTTCACGGATAGCTTATCAAAAATCATTTTTTTCATGAACGCGTTTGGCAAAAGTGAAATATGTAATCGATAGAGAATACTTCAAAGATTATGGATCCAAAAGATTTTTTAAATCGGTTAATAATTATGGGTGGTAGAGCTCCTCAAAGTTGAGTAATTTTACGTGAGTACGAAAAAATTACAATTTTTACAGAAATTTACCACTTTCGAACTGAATATTGGGCGACGTACACAACCGATCTTCGATCTTTTTTCTTTATCTGAAAAGTATGTTCAATCTCAGTGTTTTTCTGTATACAGTTTAAATATAGCTGAAATACTTATTAAATTAGAATCGTTTAAAAAATACACTAAATTTTGGCATTTTTTGAACTTTCGTGGACTATAACAAAAAAGTATCTCTCAGAGTCACGGTGGGACCACATGCATTTGAAAGCTATAATATATACCTTTCATATGTATATAGTCACAATCTGCGAAAATCTGCATTTTGGAAACGCGAGCCAAAAAACTAGGGATACCTCGAGTTAAAAACACGCGGCAGGTATAAGGAAGAAGAAGAGCGCATACAAATTTGGCTGTAGCGTGTGTGCTGTTTATTGACAACATTTTTAAATGTTGTATTATAAGTACTACCTGTCTATATATATCCCTTCTAATCCTTTTTTCCTTCCTATCCTTTCTAATTACCTGAATGGAAAAGGTCTGAGGAGGCAGGTAAATATAATTGTAGTTGATGGAAAGTTGCGGTACTACAGGTTATTTTTTTTTTAATTTCTGTATTTCCCCGTTTACCTATTTTTAATGTAAATCAATACCTTAGGTATATATTGTTTTTTACCTAGCTAATTGGAAAAGGGTTATACCAATTTTGCTTGCTTACCTAGCTAACTCAAAAATATGGTATAAAGTGCAAAATATGTCACTTGATGGCAACAGTTATTTCATAACTTCATAAGAGGAAACACTTGTTGTTTCAATATAATTCACGAAATTTTGATAAATAAGCGCAATAATGGATTTAACAAATTCAAAGATTTTTGAACTTTTTCGTGCTTCTGAAAATATTAACGATTTTCAAGTGGCATTGCTTAAAGAGATTGGCGTACTCGAAAACGCTAGTTGTGCGCTTCAGACACAAATTAAATTCATTCACGCTAACTTGAAGCGAAAATGGAACTTGGTCCATAGAACCATGTCGGCTTTCATAAAAAAGCATGAAAATTGGTTGGAGGAATGTACAACATTCGGATATTCAAAACAGGAAGAAGTTTACCCATCGACTAGCCGAGGAAGAGGAAGGCCGCAAAAAAGTATGGAGGAGTGTTCATGTGTTACAAGGAAACGTAAGCTTGAGGATGCTACGGATAGCTTAACAGCTGAACAGCTGAACAACGCCACCAAACTCAGTCGCCATTAAGTACACTGATGAAGAAGCGTTTTCCCTATTTATGGACTTGGGACTGACTAAGGAGAAGTATGATATTTTACGCAGCTCCTTAAAAAAACATAACGTCAAAGTTCTTCCCGGATATAAAAAAATTGTATTTGCCAAAAAGGAACAACATGCTGGCAGCCTCATCGGATCCACTTCTTGCATCGCTGAGACATGTGCGATCACGAAAGGATTTGGAAGATAGCAACTATAGTTCCGAAATGTTGAGTTTATTAGATGTTAACCTTACTAGCATTAATGTTGATGATTATTTGGTTGAAAATCAGCCATCGATAGCAAATATTAAAAATTAACCTCAAAAAATCACCCAAAAATAAGAATTTAAATTTTATGTATTTAAGTTAGAAAATCGAATAAAAACAACAAAAAATGCGAAATAGTCATTGAAGTTATAAAAAATTTTCAGTTATGATTAAAAACAAACGTTTTTAATTGGAATTTTACAGGTAAAATGTGCTGGAAATATTTCTTGACTTTGACCTTGAATATTTAAGCACCACGGATACCTAGCACTCTCGGCGAACATTCATTTTAAAGCTTGAAAAGTCATCTATTAATTGCTTTTTAAATTTTTGAAATCGCTTCATTAGTTTAGAAGATATGATTTTTGATAAGCTAAATGAGCAAAGGCCCCACTGTGCGGCGTCGCTCTTCTTGCACTCTAAAATATGCTGATGCGACTCCACTAATTCCACCAACAAATGCTCCTCAGAGATCGAAAAGTTTTTCCCACGGAACCGTTTGCATTCAGGCGTGTTCATTTTTATTTTATATTTTATATATTTAAAATATGCAAAATTTGCCAGTCACCAACCAAAACAATAACAAAAAACAGCTGAGCCGCTCGCTATAAATGGCAACGCTGTGTATATATGTGGCAACGCTGTTAAGGCGATAGTTACTTATCGATGAAAGGTTATTTTGGCTTTGAGAAAACCAAACTGTTTTAACTCGACCAGCAAAATAATGCGGCAGTTAGCTAAACGAAAATTTAACCGGACATTGAGATATTGGGCCTAAAGCAAACAAGGGGAAACGTTGCATTCGGACGCAACCGACTGCGGTATACTCGTTACCAGTATTAAAACCGGTAAAAAGAGGCCTGATTGATAAGGCGTACGGATGCGGCAGGGGTGTACGCTGCTTTAAAGATTCTACGATGCAGATGGGGATGCCACCAGCTGTCTTCCTTCCAAATTTGGTGACTCTAGCTCAAAGTTTGTAAAAGGTGGGGAAAAGGGGGTGGAGTGGGTGGGCATAGCTCCAAAACTTTGATGCATATTTTTGGAGTCGTTGCCAGCTATCTTCCTACCAAATTTGGTGGCACTAGCTCCACAACTCTGAAAGATAAACGCATTCCCGTTTTCGATGAAGCTTTGGGGTGGATGGGAGCGGCTAGGGCAGTATTGATGGGCGTGCCATCGAAAGTTTTGATGCAGTTTTTGGGGGGCCATTATCACCTATCTTGGCAACAAATTTTGTGGCTCTAGATCAGTGGTGTCCAAAATTTGAAAAGGCAGCCACGCGTGGTTGGCAAGAAAAATTCTGCCGGCGTTGCAGCCGACACATGTATAGAGAGAGAGAATATGTGAATTCTATAAATAGAACGCTCGGCAGCTTGTTCTCTTACGAGGCGCGTGTTCGGATGCATCATGATGAAATAAGTATAAGTTGGTCTCGTTCAAGGCATACTTAACCAGGTAGCCGCATTCGCTCTCTCGTCTTGCCTTAAAAAGTGTACACAAAATGAGAACGAAAGAGAGCGAGAGCGAAAGAGCGTTGAATTTCTGGCTTGCGTCAACACAATAAAATGTGTGCGTGCATGCATATACATATTCATAGATGTGTACATTATATACATATATATATATACATATCGAAAAGTCTCGAACAAACTCACTAAGCAGAACGCAAAATAATCGTCCGCGGAGATGCATCGCACACAACGCTCGGCTCGAGACTGAAATATAAGGCAAAAGAACGAGGGCGACGCGACGCATAAGGCTACCTGGTTAAGTATGCCTTGGTCTCGTTCAAGGCGTATTTAACAAGGTGGCAGCGACGTCGACGTCGCCCTCTTTGCTGTTCCCTTACGGTTTCAGTCTCGATTCGAACGTTGCGAGCGACGCACGACTACGGACGAATTTTTAGCTGCTTTGTGATTTTGTGCATATGTGTGTGTGTATACATGTGCATGCGAGAACAAATTCCTTTGAGTTTATTACTCTCTTGCTCTCGCTCTCTTTTTCTCGATTGCTCTCATTTTTCGTAAGGCAACGCGACGTCGACGCTGCTGCCACCTTGTTAAATACGCCTTGGTCTCGTTGGCAAAAGCTGTCCCATGATACAATTATACAAGGTAGTCCACTCGGCAAAATCATAGTCCCTTAATATAAGTGCGAGTGAAAGAGCGTTGAAAGCGTTTAAAAGTGAGTGTGAGTGAAACGGCTACACAGTGCGTCGATTAACCCAGTTCGACAAGCAGGCACGCACTGAAAATAAGGGACCAAAACCGAATGACTTCTGCAGCCGAGTGGACTACCTTGTATAATTGTATCATGA
This sequence comes from Scaptomyza montana, assembly GCA_018904305.1. Classification (NCBI taxonomy): domain Eukaryota; kingdom Metazoa; phylum Arthropoda; class Insecta; order Diptera; family Drosophilidae; genus Scaptomyza; species Scaptomyza montana. The sequence goes on along the minus strand of JAEIGR010000050.1, from coordinate 23,360 downwards.
GCTGTCCCTTAGCGTATGCTAGCAATAAGTGCGAGTGAAACGCACACTTTACAGTGAGTGTGAATGAAACGGTAGGATATTGTGTTGATTAACCCTTAGCTGGTCCCTGGGGTTTAAAATAGCCCAATATAAAACAAAGCGGTGAAGTAAGTTTTAATAGTTTTATTTTTAATAATTTTGAATTAGCAATAAGTCGTTGTTTTTTCGCTTCACAACACATTTCGGTGCATGAATAAACTTCACACCCAGTACATGCTTGCGGCAAAAATTACAGTAGCTCATTTTTTGTTTCTGCTTAAGGGTTAAGTGTTGAGAAAACATTCGTCCGCACATAACCTTCCGCGTCAACAAGCAAGTATGCACTGAAGCTAAGGGACAAAAACGAGCTAGACGAGACCACCTTATACTCATGATACATCATGCCTTATACTTATTACATCAGCGACCGGCAAATTTAGCGTTTCCTATAGCTGGCTATAGGCACCAAGTAAAAAATATTCTAGAGCAATCACTTCGTTTTTCGTGCACGCGGTCGGGTTTCGCTGTAACATTTGCACGGCGGAACCATGATGAAATAAGTATAAGTATACTTATTCCATCATGGGCGGAACCCACAGACAGTGTTGCCATACTAGCTATTTTATAGCTAGACCTAGCTATTTTGAAACTGCGAAAGCTATAACTTTAAGTGAAATGCTATTAGCTACAATTCTAGCTATTTTAAAAAGTCATTCGGCTAATTTTTGGCATTTTTTTAATAGTTCCTATATTTTTTTTACCGGTAGGATTTATTTTAAAGTTCACTCAACAAAATTTGTATTATCGGTTCTTCTTATAAACTATGAGCGAACTTAGTTCGTTCATTCATGAGCTACATACAAATTTTGTTGTTGAAATCGATAGAAAAGCTATCGGAATTATTAATAAGGCGGCAAAACTAATCAAAACAAGTTAAATTATAAAATCATGCCGAAAGTAATATACAAGCAACATTTTCGCGACGCGTGGTTGCAGGACGCGGAGTTAAAAGACTGGATCCGGAAAGATGTGACCGATACAACGAAAGCATATTGCAGCTACTGCAAATGTTTTGTTGCACCTAAGCTGCATGACATCAAGTCACATGCAATGACAAAAAAGCACATGTCGATGAGGAAATATCGTTATTGTTATAATAAAACAAACTAAAAAAAAGCATTGTGTTTTACATACATACCAACATTCTATTTTTTCGAATTTTATTCTCAATTTAACTTTATAAAAAATTAGCTATTTTTCTAGCAATTTTAAATTTGGTTTTAGCTATTTCTAGCAATATTTTTTTTGCAATTTAGCTATTTCAGCCCATGAAATTCTGGCAACACTGCCCACAGAGCATGATATCAAGCCACAGAGCAAGGCGTATTTAACAAGGTGGCAGCGACGTCGACGTCGCCCTCTTTGCTGTTGCCTTACGCAAATTTAGCAGCAAAAAAAAAACATAAGTGTGTGTGTATACATGTGCGTGCGAGAACAAATTTCTTTTTCGTAAGGCAACGCGACGTCGACGTCGCTGCCACCTTGTTTAATACGCCTTGCCACAGAGCAGTTCGGCTCAAGGCGTATTAAACAAGGTGGCAGCGACTTCGACGTCGCGTTGCCTTACGAAAACGAAATTTGTTCTCGCACGCACATGTATACACACACACATATGCATTTTTCTTTTTTGCTGCTAAATGTGCCTTGCGTAAGGCAACAGCAAAGAGGGCGACGTCGACGTCGCTGCCACCTTGTTTAATACGCCTTGGCAAGGTATACTTAAGAAGGTACTGGCACTCACTCTCTCGTTCTCTTTGTTCACTTCTTAAATTGTCAGTCTGTTAGCAGCAGTTGTAAGCGACGCAGTGCCGCGGACGATTTTTTTTTGTGCTACAGACTTCGCGTATTTTGCAATGGCGCCTCCATATTGCTCTGTATGCAATATGTATAAATTAAAATTTATAGTTTCTTCTGTTATATTTATTATATCATTTTGGTCGTAGTTGCAGGAAAAAATTCACATATGTGAATTGCATGCACGTACAAATTTCTTTATTTTCACACAAGCGAGCAAATTCATTACTCTCTCGCTCTCTCTCTCTCTTCTGTTAAATTGACAATAAAATAAGAAGTCGTGAGAGAGCAAGTGCGGCTACCTTCTTAAGTATACCTTGCGCCTTGGTTCGGCTGTCGAGCCGACTGCGCGCTCTCGAATTATTTTAGTTTGCGATTAATTGCAGAGAGGCAGTCGACTGAGACGGTCGATCCACGCAGCTCTGCTGTTTATATGCGTAGTTGATTTACGTATTTGATTTGCGTGTAGGGTTTTGTTATTTTTGGGGTGGGTCTCTGAAAATTGAACAGCGTTGACTGAATGTGTGTTCACATGCATGCATTAATGTTTATTTGTATGCAAGTCAAGTGTACAAGAACCTGTCTCAGTTTTTATGAAATTTTTATTTTTTTACAGGTGTATATATTTAAGACTTTCTTACTTTATTTATTAAAAAGCACTTATGAAATAATTTTAAAATATTGCCATATTATTTATATATTTAATTATATCTATGATTGATGATTACATAACAAATTTTTTTTCTATTAACATATAATTAAGTCATATCAAAACAATCCATGTAAGATAAAGCATTTTTTACAAGCAGCAACAAAAATGTGTAAACACTCAGAAATCTATGAATTCATTTTTGTATTCCCACAAACAGCAACACAAGAAAATGCTATTTCGAAGAAGCTTATTTGCTACACTATCAAGTTTGCCGCTCGAAGAGTTAATAACATTAAAATATGTTATTTTATTAAACTACTTTTAGCAATTTCTAAATATATTTTTAAATTACATATCAACAATAGCACTTATATTATATTAGAGTATCCAACACTCAACATTCGTCTGCTCATACTCTTATTCAACATGTTCGCTATTTAAGTCTATTAGTGTGCGTGTGTGTGTGTGTATTCACAAAAGAAGAAAAACAGAACTGCCGCACAAAATATAAAATCGACAATTTCAGACTTCTGCTTGAATCTGCTTTATGCAGTCCAACTTGGTAGGGTAGTATAAACTTAATATGAACTTTGTCAAACTTGATAGCAAAACGTGAGATACTTTAATATTATTTATGTTCATATTTTTTATTTATATATCGAAAATAAACTATCAGGGGTGTGCCAGCCATCAAAACCAACCGAATTCCAACCTAAAACCAACCTCGAGCTGGTTTTAGGTGTGCCAGAGCAGAGTTCGAGATGGTTTTGAAATCTCAACAAATTTGGTCAGAGATTTGGTTAGTTTAAGCAATATTAAATGTCTAATGCATAACAAGTGTTACTTTTTCGAAAGGTAATTTTAAGCTTAATTGCATATTGCATATACATTCGAATTTTATTAATATTTTAATTCATGATTTTCGATATTAATAAATCCCTAACAAATCTCTAAGACTATTTGCCGTTCCATGTAAGCGTGCAAAACCGTCCCTAACAAGAGAGGTGCCACCTTGTTCGTTAAACAAAAACTATTATTCGGAGTCTTTAATAGGTCAATTTAAAAGACACTTATTTGTGGCAAATAAACATAAAAAAATCTTACTTTTAGGTAACAAAATTGCATGGTTGAGCAGTGGAGAGTTTGTTGTAAATTTAACAAAGTTATTGCAGCAAATCTTTTTTTATAAGGTGGCAGCTTTTGCGGTGTTTGTTAGGTGTGTGAATGTCTACAGTAAGAAGAAGAATTTAATTTATGGCAAGTCATTGTTCCGCCAAAATGTAAGTTGAATTAAAATTGCATTTAATTCTTTGCATTGCATTTATTTTATTTTTTTTGAGTTTTGAATGAATCTGTAACAAATCTCTAAGACTATTTTCACGAAATACGTAGAACAGCTGTTCAAGCAAGCTATCACGGCAGGGCTGTCAAGCAACATTAGTTACTTGGCGGGCAAAATATTAAATATGTATTTTGTATAAGAATTACAAGAGATAAGACCTAACATATTTTTATTTTACTATTTATTAAATTTAACACTAATGCCCTGTGGCCAACCTTGAAAACAATGACTAAAATAGCAAATACATTTTAGGCAATTTTTCTTTTTCAAAGGTAGCAACTCTTTTTGGCCATTTTCGTTTTACGTATTTGCTCCGAAAAATTTTACCGAAAATTGAAATCTCCCTAACTTCTGGCACACCTACGGTTTTGTTTTAGAGATTTGAAAACCTGCTCGAGCCAAAATCTCTAGAGATTTCTGGCACACCCCTGAATATGATTTTTTTTACATATTGGCGTTTTAATGCTTGCAAATATGTATTCTATAAGTTTCGGGGCTTGGTCACCCTGAATTTAAAAGTTAAAAGGGAAATACCGGATTGGCACCGCGTACCACCATTGCGCAGCGAGAACTTGTTCTTAAACACTTTAAAAGTGGCAAAAGTCAGCGTGCCATTGCTGAAATGGTAGCCCTTAGTCCCAGCACCGTGCAATACATCATACAACGGTTCGTCCGAGAAAACAGGATTGCAGATAAGGGACGAAATGCACCCAATAAAATTTTTAACGATCATGAGGAGCGTCGAATTGTTGGAAAAGCAAAGGAAAATCCGAAGCTATCCGCTCCTAAAATTGTTGCAGAGGTTGAGAAGGAAATGGGGAAGAAGTGTAGTGCAGACACAGTGCGTCGGGTGTTGCACGATCATAATTTAAATGGTCGTGTGGCACGAAAAAAACCATTTCTACGTAAAAAAAATATAGCAGCTCGTTTAAAATTTTTAAGGAGCATCTTCTTCACCCGATTTCCTTCTGGGATGACGTCATCTTTGCGGACGAGTCGAAGTTCAACATTTTTGGATCGGATGGGCGACAATATGTTTGGCGGCGACCAAATACCGAACTGGAAAACAACACTTAAAAGCTACGGTCAAGCATGGCGGGGGTCATGTCATGGTTTGGGCCTGTATGGCAGCTTCTGGGGTGGGCAACCTCGTATTTATTGATGGAATCATGGATGCCAAAATGTACTTGGAACTGCTGAAAAAAAATCTGCTTCAAAGTGCCGATAACCTGGGCCTACGCGATCGTTTTCGGTTCTACCACGACAACGACCCGAAACATTCAGCAGGCATTGTCAAGGCTTGGCTTATCTGGAACTGCCCTCATGTGGTGATTACGCCAGCCCAGTCACCAGACTTAAATGTCATAGAGAATTTGTGGGAAATTTTGGACCAGGCTATTCGGAAAAGAAAGATTTCCAATAAAAACGAACTAAAAAGTGTGCTATTGGAAGAATGGCAAAAAATTCCATTGGAAACTACCAGAAAATTGGTTTCTTCAATGGGAACTCGCCTGGCGGCTGTCCAGAAGCAGAAAGGAGGACACACAAAATATTAAATAATAAATTAAGAGTTATATGTTAACTTAAATGGAGTGCACGAAATAAGCTGCTGCATGAAAAAAGGTTAAAAATATGGTTTTTTTTAACGTGTTGTCTCATTTCAATAGTTAGAAGGTTGGTTTTTTTTATTTAAAATGTAAGAATTCAGTTTTAATAAACCTCATTTAAATTTTTTCAAAATCTTTGATAGTTTAAAATCAGTGGCGATTTGAACTTTTGTTTTTCAACTGCACGAAATAAGCTGCGAGCCACTGTACATACATTTGCATGCTGGTGCAGGGCTTTTGGGTGGGCAACTATATTTATTATAATTTTAATGTTAGTATATTTATTATATTATATTTAACAAAATAATATTAAAATATATGTAGGCTTAAGTACTTAAAATTACATATAACATTTTATTTCATTTTATGTATGCTTGCACATGCATACAAACATATGAGAAGAGGCACAGAGAAAAATACACACACACATATATGCATGTACATGAAAGCGCGCGAAACTTTGATTAGAATGGTTCGATATTTTATTGCCGACTATTGTTTTTCTTAAGCCGTGCCACAAATTATCCCCATTCTGCTAATATTACCAACTAATATTAAGTAATATACTTTTAATTTATTCATCTAAAGCTAGTATAACTTAAGTAATTCAAAAACAAGACAGTGATAAGTGATTAAGTGACTTTATTTAGTTAAAACTGTAGAAGCAGCCCAATTATATTTTGGCGCAATTATCTGTCCGTGTTTGTGTGTGTTTGCATAAGGGTAAGTGGCAGCAATTAGTTAAAAGCTGCCTTTTTAAACTACATATATTTAAACGAATATACATTCGTGCAGCTTTCCAGGAAATTGACAGGTTGGTCTGTGGGTGTCTGATAATGTCTGCTCCTAAGAGAAAAGATTTTAGGATTTCAAATTTGAAGTGCATTATTGAATCTTGCAAAAGAAGCTATAGAAAGTGTTCAAAAGATTTTCCGGTTAGATTATTTTCATTTCCATCCAATGAATTTTTCTTTAATAAATGGGTTGAGGCCTGCCATTTAAATACATAGTTCACATATAAGCAGAAAATCTTCACGTATGTATGTATATGCGACAAACATTTTGAGGCCAAATATTTAGGAAAGGTTCGTTTAAAGTCTTGTGCAATTCCCACATTAAACTTGAGTGAAAATACCCTGTTGACGTCAATAAATGCACATACAACAGCAGCAATGAATATGAATTCTCGGACAATTTTGAAGATAACGCACCGATAGTTCCCTATATTAGAGCTGAAGAAGAAAGACCAGCTAATGACATTTTTGTATCAACGTCAGAAGTAAACAATGACGAAATAGTTGAAGACGAATATTCAGAATTTTGCCATAATTGCTTAAAAAGAGAGCAAAACGAGGCATACTATAGAAAAAGTTGGTTTGAGGTTCTGGGGGAGCTAAAGAAAGCAAAAGAAAATAATAGAAAATTGAACATAAAATTTAAACTATTAAAAAAATCCATATCTAGTAAAAATCGGCGTCGTAAAATTTTAAAGAAAAAAAACCAAATGTGCTTTCAGCTATTGCCAGCATGTCACATGTCTCAGAGGAAGCAAAAACAATATGCATTATGCTTTTAAAGAAAAAATTTATATATACTAAAGCGGAAAAAACTATTGCGCAAAATATAAACTTTTACTCGGCAAGAACTTATGATTATCTTCGAGACGTGCTGAAATTAAAACTGCCGTCGAAGGTCTCATTAACGCGGTGGGCTGTAATAAAAAACATGAGACCCGGCTTTAACCCTGATTTGCTTATCAATTTGCAGAAAATTGTAAGCGAGATGAGTGCTAAGGGTAAAGAAGCAGTCATTCTATATGACGAGATAAAGATTAAAAGGGGGCTTCAATACAATAGTACTCTAGATGAAATTCAAGGCTATGAAAATGATGGTCAACAATTTTTGTTGCGAATCTTCCATTTCTTGTTGCGCGCTCATTTTGATACATGTACATATATGAAGATGACACGACCATCGATACAATTGAATGACAATATCGATTACAATAAATCGTGTTTAATTGTGAAACATCAACAGTCTCCAGATTAGAAGAAAGCACGGTTTTAACATTTTTGAATGTTAAACCCAAAATATTGAAAAAAAAAAAATGTTTGATTGCTGAATATGAAAGAGCATGATGAAACGAATAAGAATAAATTTATTAACCTTTGCTGAATCGTGGAATAATTCAATTACATAAGCGTTGAAATTTTAAAAACTTTAGGTCGGAATATCGGTATTTTAATTTTTGTCTCTGAATTAGCCAAAACTAGGTATTAACACCTGTAGACCATGTCAAAAGAAAGCCGGCACTGAAAGCTGTCTGTCACAGTAATTAGACCGCGCTAGCATCAAAACTCGCAAAATAAAGGGGGGTGTCCGACTTCTGTACAGTGTCCGAGATTGGGGCTTCTCCCTTACCCTGAGCCTTCTTGAGCTAATTTGAGTTTTTCATTCGCTATCGTGCTTTGCTTAAAAAATCGAACGATTGATTTACACTTAGTAAATAAATCTTGAAGCACTGCGTCATCAACTTTAAAAGCATCTTGCACCACCAGATTGATCGTATGCGCAAAGCATGGTGGATTGCGAATGTGTAATAGTTCACATGCTTTAAGCATGGAGCTGGCATTATCAGTAACAATAAATACAGTTTTTTTGAGGATGTTCCAATCAATAAATATTTCTCGCAATGTGTCAGCAATGTTTTGCGAACAGTGATTAACAGTTTTTTTGTAGCCAAGGATGCTGTTTATACACGTTACCGAAGGTAAAGAGTATATTGGTTTTGTGCAATGTCCGTCATGGTGTCTGTCCGTCTGCCCGACTGTCCGTCTGTCCGTCTGTCCGTCCGTATGGTTGCAAGTTTTTTCCACACCCTTCAAGCTAGAGACTTGAAACTTTCCAATTCTCTTTATCTATGGGATAGTAAATTAAAGTGTCAAGATGGGGGTTCTACGATAACGAGGGGGCTGGCAAATCGATAAATTCGATAACTCAAAACCGATAAATCCACATATTTCGCACATCCTTACAGCTAGAAGTACCAAATTTGGTAAGAAGATAGCTATTAGCAACCCCCAAAACAATGCATCAAAAATTTTGAAGCCACGCCCCCCCCATTCCGCCCCGAGCACCCCCGAATTTTAAAGTCAAAAAAGCCCATATCTCCCACAGTTTTTGAGCTATAGCCACCAAATTCGGTGCCAAGATAGGTGATGATGACCCCCTAAGAACTTCATCAAAAGTTTGTATGGCACGCCACCGATACTGCCCTAGCCGCCCCCATCCACCCCAACGCTTCGTCAAAAACGGGAATGCGTGTATCTTCCAGAGTTGTGGAGCTAGAGCCACCAAATTTGGTAGGAAGATAGCTGGCAACGACCCCAAAAATCTGCATCAAAGTTTTGGAGCCACGCCCTCGATTTCGCCCCCCTTTCCCCACTTTTTACAATTTTCGAGCTAGAGTCACCAAATTTGGTATGAAGAAAGCAATTGACATTCCACATTGATCTGCATCAAGAATTTGGATGCCTCGCCCATCCATACCGCCCCCAGCCCCCCTTTCCACACTTATTACAAACTTCGAGCTAGATTCACCAAATTTGGTATGAAGATAGCAATTGACATTTCACAAAGATCTGCATCAAAAATTTGGATGCCACAACTACCCATACCGCCCCCAGCCCCCCCTTTCCCCACCTTTTACAAACTTTGAGCTAGAGTCACCAAATTTGTAAGGAAGATAGCTTGTGGCATCCCCATCTGCATCGGAAAATCTTAAAGGCAGCGTACACCCCTGCCGCATCCGTACCCCTCTGCAATCAGTCCTCTTTTTACCAGTTTTAATACTGGTATCGAGTATGCCGCAGTCGGTTGCGTCCGACTGCAACGTTTCCACTTGTTGTGATTGCATTTGACTTGCAAGTTTTTTTTATATCAACTGGCACTTTTGAAGTAAAGACGCGTAGTATTGCGTCTAAATGTGAATTCGATAACCGAGAACAGTGTTTGTTTTTCGATAGTTCAGAATTGAAAAATTTTGCTCACATATACAGTGACTCACAGCTTAAATGATGCAGGGTCAAATAAAAAGTTTAATTGGATGCCATTAAGTAAGTACACAATATTTTTCCAAAATTCCAATGACCGGTGGTAGGTATATACATTAGGCACCAAAACCAATATATGACCCTAATATGCTGGGTTTTCCCCACCTGCTAGGTCGGGTTATGCAAAACAGTAGCCCAATTATAGGTCACAGCTTATTTGATGCAATCCTTTTTTGGACACCTGCATGCCATAAAACCCGGATTTTTTGGAAAATTTTGCTTATTTTTGGTATAAAAAGGCGAATCCTTTCTAGTCAGTTTAGTCTTATTCTGCATCTTGAGAGACTTTAATGCCCGAGTACCCCGCAACAAGCCCTTTATCAGTGCAAAAAATAAAAGGATGAGGCTGACGTTCGCGAAAAACCATGTGAACAAGGATTTGGACTTTTGGAACACAGTAATTTTTGCAGACGAGTCCAAATTCAACCTTTTTGGGTCGGACGGCAGAAATTTTGTCTGACGACAGCCCAACACTGAGCTGGATCCAAAAAACGTAAAAGCAACAGTTAAGCATGGCGGAGGAAGTGTGATGGTATGGGCATGTATGTCGGCAGCCGGCGTCGGAAACTTAACGTTTATTGAGTCGACTATGGATAAGACCATGTACCTCAGTATTCTCAAAGAAAATTTGATCCAAAGCGCCGAGAAGTTAGGAATCCGACGTGATTTCCGCTTCTACCAGGACAACGACCCAAAACATAAGTCCGGAATAGTGCAGTCCTGGCTTATCTGGAACTGCCCGCACGTCATGATTCCTCCGGCCCAGTCTCCAGATTTAAATGTAATTGAAAATTTGTGGGCTACGCTGGAGAACAACATCCGGAATCATCGGATTTCCAGCAAACAAGACCTAAAAAATGCTCTGCTGGAGGAATGGAGCAAAATAAGCCCGGAAACCACTCGGAAGCTGGTCTCTTCCATGAATAATAGGTTAAGGGCCGTTGTAAAGGTTAAGGGATTACATACTAACTATTAAAATCCTTAATTAACCTTTTACTCGGCATAAATATAACTGGTTTGTGTCTGCATCATTTAAGCTGTGACCTATATTTTAGATGTATTTTTAGTTTTGAGTGTATATATAAAACTTAGCAATATTTTAGAAACAAATAAATTTCCATTTTAAATGTGATAAAACATAAAACAAATTGGCGTTTAAACATTTTTTGATTTTCCTCTGGTTTAAAATATATAGCACCTTAAACTTTTTATTTGACCCTGCATCATTTAAGCTGTGAGTCACTGTATATGTATATTGTACTACCAAACATGTTAATTATTTAATGAGCAAACCTTTTTAAATCCTTGTAGTTTTCAGAAGGCAAACTCCCATAGAAATCCACCAAGTTAGTTTTTTTCTTAACTAGACCTAAGCTCACCTATTAAGCAACTCAGCTGTAAGCTCACGCAAACCATGTACATACATTTGTATATAGCCGAAGGGCCAAGCAGCCAGCGCTATCTCTAGCCTGTTATTTAAGCTTTTTAAGCTTCAATATCAATATAAAATAAATAAATAGTTTTTTCCTTAAAAGCCGTTTTAAGTGTGTTATCACTTTGCAAATCTATCACGTTGATTTGCAAATCGTTTGGTACATTACCTATATCTACTGCAAAGAGGTTTTCGAAAATCTCCATCTTACGTGAGATCTTTTTGAAATCAGCAAACCGGTTTTCAAACTCAGTTTGTAGTGCATTAATGCACTTTTCATTTTAGTATTTTGCCAAACAATATTTATTTCAGCTTCTACTGCTTTCTTACAATTTGGAAAATGATCGAGTTTCTTTCATCGATATGCTTGATATGCTTGAAATAATGTTAGTTTCATTTCACATGATTTAACATCTGAATACATATTGCATATAAATTTATTTTTCCCCTGTGAACGTGTATTGAGTATATTCAGTTCGGCAGTCAAATCAGTTAAAAACCCAATATCTACAACCTACTGGTGGTTGGAAAGTTCGTGTATTTCATCTCCATAAAGTTACAAATTTCTTCTCTCAAATAAAAAATCGTTGAAGTACTTCTCTTCGGCTTAGCCATCTTACTTCACAGTAATACATCACGTCACCATATTCAGCTTCCACATCTTCCAAAAACTTGCGGGCACCAAGATGTTTCGCGGTCCGCAGGTTGCCGACCCATGCTCTAGAGTCTAGACCAGTGATGGGCAGACGTCGACGTCCAAAATATTTCTATTTCTGCCAGCGCGCTGCCTCGTGTGAGTTGGGTTTTTCGCTGCCGACTGCACGAAATCACACGCACGCTATAAGCATTGAAAGCTATTTTTAGAACACGATTGTTCGTTCGTCGTCGGTTGTCGTGCCGAAGCGTGCATTAGATTTAACATTGTACTCTTAGTTGAAGGCGAACTATTGGCAAGCAAGCACCACGCAGCGCATTAGCAAAAAACAAATTTTTTACAGTTCGCTCCAAAATGTTTATGCCCGAATGGGAGAATGAATTTTTCTTTATAGAAAATGAGGATGGCAAAGCGCAATGCTAGATTTGCAATAACATTGTTGTCGCAATGTTAAATATTTTTCAAATGGCATTATTTATTAATAAATAATAAGCACAATGAGTGAACGTTAACTTGCAGCGTGCACTGTATTGATTACACTTCGTTTTTTCGCTGCAGCGCACGCAAATTGTGCTTGTATGCGTGTGAAAACTGTGACAATATTTGTGTGTGCCCATCACTGGTCTAGACCAAGGCATACTTAATAAGGTAGTCTCACTCCGCTCTCTCGTTGCCTTATGAAAAATGAGAGCAAAAGAGAGCGAGAGTGAGAATGAATTTTTTTAGGTTAAAACAAGGCATACTTATGAAGGTAGTCTCACTCCGCTCTCTCGTTGCCTTACGACAAAATAAAACGCAAAAAAAATCGTGCGCGTATGTGCGTCGCTCACAACGTTCGCAACAAGACTGAATCGTAAGGCAACAGAAAAAGAGAGCGAGCAAAAGAGCTGGACTACCTATATAAGTATGCCTTGGGTTAAAACGCAAAAACATCGTCCGCGTCATGATACAATAACAGAAGGTAGTCTCGTCGGCGGCAGAGGGTAGCTTAACGTATGCTTGCAATAAGTGCGAGTGAAAAGGCACATTGTAGTGTGAGTTCGAATGGAACGGCAGTATAGTGTGTTGATTAACCCTCTGACGGCCCGTGTTGTTTAAAATATAATTTTATAATACAAAGATGTAAATTTTTTTTTAAAGTTTTATTTTTAATAATTTTGAATGCGCAAGTAATCGTTGTTTTTGTTTTTGAATGCTGATTTTTTTGTTAAGATTCTTAATTCTAAAAAATATTCTTATTTAAAAATAAAAATTTTTGACCGACTTGTCAATGTCAACATTTTCCGCTGCCAGCTTTCCTCCCATATCTTTCTTTTTGTATCACTTTTTGGTGCATGAATAATTTTTAAACCCGGTACATGCTTGCGGCAATAATAGCAGTAGCTCATTTTTTTACTGTCACGTGTGGGTTAATTTACCCTAAAAAAATCAAACAAAAATCGTCCGCGTACAACATTTCTGTTCGACAAGCAAGCATGCACTGTCGATAAACTACAAAAACGTCGAGCCTCTGCCGCCGACGAGACTACCTTCTGTTATTGTATCATGGTCCGCGTATATGCGTCGCTCACAACATGGTTGAATTATACATGGTTATGTCGAGAGAGAGAGCTCGCTCAATTTTTAGGAGCCTGTTGTTAGTCGAAAAGCAGCTGTTTTCAGTCGTGGTGTTGTTTTGAAAATTGTAAACAAAATCACACATCGTTCTATCTCTTTTTTGCTCACAAAAACAAGACGATAAAGCAATATCGAGAGAGCAATTATGCTATCTCTCTTGCACTCGCGTGGTCTTATCAACAGGCTCCTTCTGTTACGCATGACACAACCATGTATAATTCAACCATGGCTCACAACGTTCGCAACGAAACTGAATCGTAAGGCAACAGAAAAAGAAGGCAAAAGAGTGGGATTACCTTATTAAGTATGCCTTGCTCTAGAGTCTAGACCAAGGTATACTTAAGAAGGTAGCCGCACTTGCTCTCTCACGACTTCTTATTTTATTGTCAATTTAACAGAAGAGAGAGAGAGAGAGCGAGAGAGTAATGAATTTGCTCGCTTGTGTGAAAATAAAGAAATTTGTACGTGCATGCAAGGTATATACATATGTGAATTTTTTCCTGCAACTACGACCAAAATGATATAATAAATATAACAGAAGAAACTATAAATTTTAATTTATACATATTGCATACAGAGCAATATGGAGGCGCCATTGCAAAATACGCGAAGTCTGTAGCACAAAAAAAAATCGTCCGCGGCGATGCGTCGCTTACAACTGCTGCTAACAGACTGACAATTTAAGAAGTGAACAAAGAGAACGAGAGAGTGAGTGCCAGTACCTTCTTAAGTATACCTTGGTCTAGACCAAGGCGTATTTAACAAGGTGGCAGCGACGTCGACGTCGCCCTCTTTGCTGTTCCCTTACGGTTTCAGTCTCGATTCGAACGTTGCGAGCATGATATAATTAACAGGGTAGTGTCATACGAGAGAGCCATATACCAATGTATACGAACATGTGAGTGCGACAGAGAGCGCCACGTTTTACTCTCTTGCCTCTGTTAGGGAATTGTTTTGTAAGTGCGAGTGAGTTAGGTATAGAAAGTGTTTTGTTTGTATGCGGTCGACAAGCACGTTGCGACTGTCGATTGGTATCCGAATAAAGAGGGCGCTGTCTCTGATGACACTACCCTGTTAATTGTATCAAGGTTGCGAGCGACGCACGACTACGGACAAATTTCTTTGAGTTTATTACTCTCTTGCTCTCGCTCTCTTTTTCTCGATTGCTCTCATTTTTCGTAAGGCAACGCGACGTCGACGCTGCTGCCACCTTGTTAAATACGCCTTGGTCTAGACCATGATACAATTACTAATGGTAGTGTCATCCGAGCCCAGCCCATGATACAATCAATTGTATCATGCTGTACGCTATAAAAAAACTAATACAAGCGCACGATGTTCGGCTTTCGGCAGTTGTGTTGCTCCCACTTCGGCAAAGCAAATCAAGTCAGTTGCTGTTCAGCATTCACTAAGGCAAGACCTCGCTGCGCAATTTTTCTGAATGCCAAATATTAAACACTGCAAAAAAACTAAAAAATTAATGAATTTTTTTTCAATGAAAATATGGAGTCCCAATGTTTAATTTGCCACCAAATTTTAGATTGTAACAATATATATTTTTTAAAAAGGCATTTTCAAAACAAGCACAGCAATTATGAATTGCTTGAAAAAAATGATTTGATTTGCCAACTTATTCATTTTTCTCAGTGCACTGTTTTCTTCGTGGGCGAACACAGTTTTCAATACAAGCAAAGAGCAATAAAAGTATAGTTGTGTGAGTTTGCCGGTCGCTGTATTACATCATGGGCTGCATTTGCTCTCTCGACTCATGTGTTCGGCTGAAGCTCAAAAGTCAAACGCGCAGTCATTCGCTATGCTGCATTGCAAAAAAATGTTTGATGTCAATTGGGAAAATGAATTATTTTTCATTGAGAATATGGATGGTAAAAAGCTCAATGTTTATTGTGCCATTACGATGCATTTCGCTTTATCTTTGATGTTATAATTTTTTTTTATGCTTGGATCGCACGCATTTTATTTTTTCAATGTAAAGCAGTAAAACGTCACGTTGCCTTCGTTTTTCGCTGCTTCGCACACAAGCGCAACGCTTTCATTGTGTGAGTTTGGACACCACTGCTCTAGATCAAAAACTGTGGGAGATATATGCTTTTTTGACTTAAAAATGCGGGGGCGGAATGGGCGGGCGTGGCTCCAAAATTTTTGATGCAGTTTTTTGGTGGTTGGTAGTAGCTATCTTCTACCCAATTTGGTAGTTCTAGCTATAAGGATGTGCGAAATATGTGGATTTATCGGTTTTGAGTTATCGAATTTAACGATTTGCCAGCCCCCCAGCTATCGTAGAACCCCAATCTTGACACTTTAATTTACTGTGCCATAGATTAAGAGAATTGGAAAGTTTCAAGTTTCTAGCTTGAAGGGTGTGGAAAAAAGTTGCGTTCATACAGACGGACGGACGGACAGACACCATGACGGACATTGCACAAACCCAATATACTCTTTACCTTCGGTAACGAGTATAAAAATGATTTGCAATTACAGATTTTTATCTACTGAGGACTTTTTTTCATATACGGCCTATCATTAAAAATTGGAAGGACTATCATCTCAGTAATTGTAAAAGAAACCATAGTAGCTCTCTGGGAGGAGCTACATCCACTGCAAATGCCACAGCATTCAAATGAAATTATTCTACAGACAGCAGGCAAATTTTGGAAATTGTGGAACTTCCCCAATTTGGATGGGGCTATTGATGGCAAGCACATTCGCATTAGGTGTCCACCTCATTCGGAGTGGCAGATGCAGAATGCAAATTTATTGCAAAAGAAGTTGGAGGCTACGGCAAACAACGTGATAGTGGAATATTTAGTGCATCACGACTGTAAAGTCTTAAAAGTCGGCAGTGTATTCCGCCGGATTTTTATTTGCCTGGATCAAATATTAAGATGACCTACGTTTATGTCGGCGATGAGGCTAATCCACTTTTAGAAACACTTTTAAGACCATATTTGAGAAGATATATTAATGCTGATAAAGAGTACTTCAATAGTCAACTTTCCAGAGCGCGAAGATGCATTGAATGTGCCTTTGGAATTATTACATCTAAATGGCGTCTCCTCTGGAAGCCGAGTGAGTAAGAACCCGCTTTCGTTGATCAAATTATGAAAAGTATGTATTTGCATTTTGCATAAAACAATCATCGATCTTATGATATTAATTTAGAAACAAATTTTCAGAATAATAATGAAAATACGAATGAAGTTCAACCACCATTTAATCACATTAATTTAAGAACTGGCCAAAAAGTTAGAGATTCCTTTTACGACTTTATAAGTATGTACACACAGATAAAATGCTAATAAGTAATACTCTACTATCACGATCTATAATGTAACAATTACACACAATAATATTAGTATGTGAGTATGAGTTTCCAATGCTTTTTCAATTTCGTTCCAATATTCGTCGACCACAATTCGGTTGTGATAATTTTTGCTATTTTGATTCCATAGCACTGGACTTGTATAAATTTCAGAAATTAAATTTTCGACTTTTAAATTTTTGTAGGGTGTTCACTTTGTGTTGCAAATGTGCAAAAGTGTAACTTTGCAACACCTCTGTCGTGAACACCCAATTGAACGAATCAAGTCTGTTAACTTTGCACAATCAGCTGCTCGCTATCGTTTTAGCTGAGTTTGCCATTTGTGTTATTTAATTTGATGCTTGTAATAAATAAATAAATTTAAAAATGCCCTTTAAAAACGTGAAATCATCACTCCTAGAACGGACAGCATCCCATAAACTACTTTATTTAAGAAAATTAGCAAAACCAACCCTCATTTACCTTAAGCAGCTGGTCACAATGAACAGCTGTTTGTTTTGATTTAGCACCTAATGCACAAAATTACACCAAAACAAGTGAAAACGTTGCAGTCGGACGCAACCGACTGCGGCATACTCGATACCAGTATTCAAACCGGTAAAAAGAGGCCTGATTGCAAAGGGGTATGGATGCGGCAGGGGTGTACGCTGCCTTAAAGATTTTCCGATGCAGATGGGGATGCCACCAGCTATATTCCTTCCAAATTTGGTGACTTTAGCTCAAAGTTTGTAAAATGTAGGGAAAGGGGGGGGGGGCTGGGGGCGGTATGGGTAGTTGTGGCATCAAAATTTTTGTTGCAGATCTTTGTGAAATATCAATTGCTATCTTCATACCAAATTTGGTGGCTCTAGCTCAATGTTTGTAAAAGTGTGGAAAGGGTGGCTGGGGGCGGTATTGGTGGGCGAAGCATCCAAATTCTTGATGCAGATTTATGTGGAATGTCAAGTGCTATCTACAAACCAAATTTGGTGACTCTAGCTCGAAGTTTGTAAAAAGTGGGGAAAGGGGGGCTGGGGGCGGTATGGGTGGGCGTGGCATCAAAATTTTTGATGCAGATCTTTGTGAAATATCAATTGCTATCTTCATACCAAATTTGGTGACTCTAGCTCGAAATTTGTAAAAAGTGGGGAAAGGGGGGCTGGGGGTGGTATGGGTGGGCGAAGCATTCAAATTTTTGATGCAGATCTATGTGGAATGTCAAGTGCTATCTACATACCAAATTTGGTGACTCTAGCTCGAAGTTTGTAAAAAGTGGGGAAAGGGGGGCTGTGGGCGGTATGGGTGGGCGTGGCATCCAAATTTTTGATGCAGATCTTTGTGAAATATCAATTGCTATCTTCATACCAAATTTGGTGACTCTAGCTCGAAATTTGTAAAAAGTGGGGAAAGGGGGGCTGGGGGTGGTATGGGTTTGCGTGGCATCCAAATTTGTGATGCAGATCTTTGACATTCGTCAATTGCTATCTTCATACCAAATTTGGTGACTCTAGCTCGAAAATAGTAAAAAGTGGGGAAAGGGGGGCGAAATGGAGGGCGTGGCTCCAAAACTTTGATGCAAATTTTTGGGGGTCGTTGCCAGCTATCTTCCTACCAAATTTGGTGGCTTTAGCTCCACAACTCTGGAAGATACACGCATTCCCGTTTTTGACGAAGCGTTGGGGTGGATGGGGCGGCTAGGGCGGTATGGGTGGGCGTGGCATCCAAACTTTTGGTGCAGTTTTTGGGGGGTCATCATCACCTATCTTTGCACCAAATTTGGTGGCTATAGCTCAAAAACTGTGGGAGATATAGCCATTTCTAATTTCAAAATGCGGGGGGCTGGGGGCGTAATGGGTGGGCGTGGCTCCAAAACTTTGATGCAGTTTTTTGGGGGTCGTTAACAGCTATCTTCCCACCAAATTTGGAGGCTCTAGCTCCACAACTCTGGAAGATACACGCATTCCCGTTTTTGACGAAGCGTTGGGGTGGATGGGGCGGCTAGGGCGGTATGGGTGGGCGTGGCATCCAAACTTTTGGTGCAGTTTTTAGGGGGTCATCATCACCTATCTTGGCACCAAATTTGGTGGCTATAGCTCAAAAACTGTGGGAGATATGGGCTATTTTGAATTTAAAATGCGGTGGGGCTGGGGGCGGAATGGGGGGGGCGTGGCTCCAAAATTTTTGATGCAGTTTTTGGGGGTTGCTAATAGCTATCTTCTTACCAAATTTGGTACTTCTAGCTGTAAGGATGTGCGAAATATGTGGATTAATCGGTTTTGAGTTATCGAATTTATCGATTTGCCAGCCCCCCGTTATCGTAGAAACCCCATCTTGACACTTTTATTTACTATCCCATTGATAAAGAGAATTGGAAAGTTTCAAGTCTCTAGCTTGAAGGGTGTGGAAAAAACTTGCAACCATACGGACGGACAGACACCATGACGGACATTGCACAAACCCAATATACTCTTTACCTTCGGTGTCGAGTATAAAAATCGCGCAATTTTTCTTTTTTCTACAATGTGTACAACTATTCTAAATACAGTTTATCACAATCCGTTATTCTTTGCTTTGGTGCCTATAAAAAATAACGGAGTAATCCCAACGTCTACATCTGCACTGAGCAGTAAAAGAATGTTCATAAAAAACTGTGCAATGAAGATCAGAGAATAAGCAAAAAATAACACGAAAACAAAACGGTAAATGAAAAAATGTGTTATTGTTTTGTTTTCGTATTCTCAACATAATTCGTACATAAAACAAGTAAGAAGGCTCTAGTCGGGAGAGTCCGAATAGTAGATACCCTTAACCCAGTTGCAAAAAAAAATTAAATTTATATAAGACTTTGGTATACTGACTTAACTTCAATCGATTAAGCTCGATATCTCCGGTGTTTCTTAACCGATTTGGACGAAATTTTCAGAAAAGATCTATTGTTACCCATTCTTTCAACCCTCATTTTTAAATTTTCCAAATTCGATATTTTTTTGTAATCTATTACATGTGTATATCGGAAACCAGAATAGTTATCGATAGTTTGAAGCAAACTTGTTCTGCTCATGGTATAGGAGAACTTATATTCAAAATCTGAAGTCTCTAGCTCTTGTAGTCTCTGAGATCCACGCGTTCATACAGACGGACAGACGGACGGACAGACGGACATGGCTAAATCGACTCGGCTATTGATGCTGATCAATAATGTATATACTTTATAGGGTCGGAGATGCTTCCTTCTGCCTGTTACATATTTTTGCACAAAACCATTATACCCTTATTTACCCATTTTATGGGTTAAGGGTATAAAAAATGAAACAATAACGAAAAAATTCGTTATAGGGAATAGAAACACATGAGCTACGTCCTAAAAATAAATTCGTAATAAAAAAATATTCGCTATAGGGAAATTTGTTATATGGAGAACAAAACACACTGAAAGTTGAACCAAAAAGCAGTGTTCGCGAAATTAATTCGTTATATGGAAAACTTTGTTATATGGAAGTTCGTTATATGGAAGTTCGACTGTATATTTATTTATTCTCAAAGTTATTTTGCTATGCTTAAATCTGTACGAATACCTTTTGTTGTAGGATTCTTAAAAGTTTAAGAAATAATTTCCGGTTCGATTTGTTGAGGTTTTTGCTTCAGCTGATCCTGCTTGATTTGGAACTTGACATGTTGTGGTTTCAGTTCCTGCTTGACCTCAAGCTCCACATGATGTGGCATCGGCTTCTGCTTGATCTCAAATTCAACAAGGTGTGGCTTATGCCCTTGCACGATCTCGAGCTCGACATGCTTGATCTCTGCCTCAGACGGCTGATTATTGTGCTGCTTGTGCGTAATCTTAACCTGTACTTGGTTGAATTTCTTCTCTTTTACGTTATTATGGGAAGCGCTGTCTGCAACGATGTGCTGAGTCTTCACGCCTAGTGGACGAACCTCAGCTACAATGTGATCGTAATCAAAGGCAACGAATTTTGGCTTAGTGTTCGATTTGACGGGCGGACCAGCACGTGTTAACGAAAGAGCAACGCTGCTACCCACTAAAGCAAAAACGGTTATAAAAATTGCAGCTTTCATCTCGGATGAATTATTGAACAAGAGTATGATACGACATTAGCGACAGCTGCTTAAATAGTCGATAAATATTGATGTCAATACTCTGCGCTCTCATTGCCACAAAAAAATAATATTAAAAAGAGAAAACAAGCAGAAATGGATAATTAAATTTTGGTTTATTGACTCTTTAATGAATGAAGCAAAGGTTTTTTCTTATGTTAGCCTTATGTCATAGATGCGCACCAAATGATCCTCGCCGCAGCTGGCCAATTGCAGCTGCTGACCAGATCGAAACTGCAAGCGCTTGACAGTCAAATGATGAGCAGAACTGAAATCCAAAGAATAAAGTAAAGAGTATTGGTGAATATATATTTGGACTTACTCCTTGTTGAGATCACAGCTCATATGCCATTTTCCCTGAGTGAACTGATATATCTTGATAATGCCACTCTCGGTGCCCATTGCTAGCAAATAGATTTGCTCCTGCTTATTTATGCAACGTTGTGCAAAACTGACAGCTGTTATAGATTCATTTTTTAGATCTAACGTTCCAACTGCTTGCCAGCCATTCAGTGAGCTAGTCGCTGAACGGTCCGCTTCCTGAACCGACGTATTCATCCACACCACCACTTTTCCATCACGAGAGCTTGTAGCAAAATACTTGCCATCGTGCGACCAATCACAGGACCATATTATGCGCGTATGCACGCCATTATTTTTATCTGAATTCGCCACCGGGGCATATCCACTGAAAGGATCATCAAGCTGCAATCGCTCGTACAGTGACCAGCGGCGATCACGAGAAACGGAGAGCAAATAACGCGCATCCGGCGAGAAGCGCATCTGAGTAACGGTCAGCTGATGACCGCTCAACTTCTGCAGCTGCTTCCAGTTGGCTGTGTTCCTGGGATAAAGCTAATAGCTATATATTCAGACCGAAGTGGTTTTTGAACTTACCAGATAATAATCTGTGCATACTCTGCATTGCTGGCCCGACAAGTTGATGCCAGCAGTTGCCCATCGTGCGTGGCTGCAACTGCATATAGCTCATAGCCATGTCCGTAGAGCTTTTGCATTTCTGGCCATAGTGTATTTTGCATCAGAGTCTCTTCCTGCGGCGGCGTTTGCAACATCAATGGCACAAAATAGTTTTCGGGATATTCGTTTATATTTGATTGCGAGTTTTTATCAGGTTCAGTTTCAACTTTGTAGACGGCCTTGTTGGAAAGTCCCAGAGATGGCACCGAAGCTCCTTTTGGCAGAGCTGATAAGACAATAGGCAAGAAAAAGCTTTTACTTTGTGCAACGTATAATTGCAAAGTGCCACAAAAAAAGTTATTGATGTCCTTTGAAGTAAACCTCTTATAAATTATGGATCAGTGAATCAGAGTCTGAAGTCAAAAAGGCAAAGTTGGTTTTCGATTTTTTTCTAACCTTAAAGCACGGATCTTTCAGGTTGTTATAAAGAATTGATGAGTGCCATGCCCGGCTTAATAGACTCAAGCATTTTTGGCCACGTATTCCAAATGAAAAGACCGAATGCCAAATTAGCTCTTGTTTTTATTTATTCTAAAATTTAAAATAGAAATAGTCTATTTTTTTTTAATTTTTTTTTTTGACTAATTTTGTCACTGTCTTATTGCTCTTCACAACAACAATGAGATTTCAAATTATAATTATATATAGCTTTTTTAATAGCTCAATATATTAACCTTATAATTTTGCATAAAATTATCTTTTCACTTTTTGGATTAATAAAACAAATGACGTGGCTTTCCATTAGTTAACGATCAAAATCAATTTAGTAAATCCAGATATCACCCGACATGCTCACAAACTATACCTCTTTATAATATTAACAACGAAGTATTATTATTTCTCAACCGAACTAACTTTAGGCATTTGAAACGCAAAAGGTAGCAATTCACTCCCTTGCATATGCTAAGTGTTAAGTTTATAGAACTTGATAGGATTTAAAATTAAATAGTAGAAACGTTGCAGTCGGACGCAACCAACTGTAGTATACTCGATACCTGTTTAAAACGGGAAACATGAGGCCTAATTGTTAAGGTGTTCGGATGCGGCAGGGGTGTATGCTGCGTTCAAGTATTAGATGATGCGATTTGCGGGGATGCCACCAGCTATGTATATTGCTACCAGATTTGATGACTGTTGCTCAAAAACTGTGAAAGATGTACGCCTTCCCGTTTGTTAAAAGTCGGTGGGCGTTGGGCATATTTTGGGGGCGTGGCATCAACATTTTTGGTACAGATCTTTCTGGGTTGTCACCAGCTATCTTTCTAGCAAACTGTAAGACTCTAGCTCAAAAATATTTACGCATAATAGTTTTTAAAAAGTGGGGGGCAGGAGGTGGTATGGGTAGACGTGGCATCCAAAGTTTCGAAGCAGATCTTTGGGGGTCATTACCAGCTACCTTCCTACCTAATTTGGTGACTCTAGCTCAAAAACAGTGAATACACGTATTCCCGTTCTTAGCGAGGCTTGGGGCAGCTGGCGGCGGTATGGGTGGGCGTGGCATCATAAGTTTTGATGCAGTTTTTTGGGGGTCGTCATCACCTATCTTGGCAGCAAATTTGGTGGCTATAGCTCAAAAAATATGGAAGATATAGGCGTTCCTGGTTTCCACATGCGGGGAGAGAAATGGATGGGCGTGGCTAAAAAATTTTTAATGCAGA